>CAXIVR010000001.1:280346496-281546496 GCA_964035755.1 Teleogryllus oceanicus
AAAGTACATTGAGATGACAAAAATTATGAAGAAAAATAATAGTAGAAGATAAACCTAGAAAATTCAAAAATATAAAATGGCAAAAATTATAAAACTGAATTGAAGAAATGGAAGGAATATGATGATTTAAATGCTGTAGCAAGAAATATAATAAGTCAAATAATGACTGCTCCTCAAGCATTAAAATATTCAAATATTAGAAGTGCATAATTTTCATGGAAACTATAAAAGAAGTTCTGGCTGCAGTGACTGAAATTTAATTAAAAGGAAATTGGAAATTGTGAAAATTAAAATGATGAATGATGAAGCGCGGGCAGTTATGTACATAATTTTAGCCAAACAATTAAGAACTATTCAAGCTCTAATGAAATCAAGGATAAAGAATTAATCTTTTCCTTGAGAAGGATTGAGAGAAGAATTTGGTTTTGATGTAAACATTTAAAAAAATGATATAATAAACCATCCATGACTGATGTAAGAAAAACTTTAAGAATTAAAACAAAAAGAATTACAATATTCTTTACAACTAAAAAGATTAAAAGATCGAAGAATCAGTTTACAAAGCAAGAGAATGGAAGAAAATAAGTAATGCAGCAAAAAATATTTTAAATTTGGTTCAACAGGATCCATTTTATATTTTTGTAGAAGAGGTATCAAATGTTTTATTTTATTATTATTATTATTATTATTATTATTATTATTATTATTATTATTATTATTATTATTATTATTATTATTATTATTTTTATTATCATTATTATCATATTATTATTATTATTATTATTCTTTTATTATTTAATTTATTTTAATTGCTCTGCAACTACAAGAGTCATAAGCAATCAAAGTCTGTTTACAATTTTACATTATATGAAAATGTACACAATTGATTCTATAACAATAGTTCAAACATTGTCTTTTAACAATTTAAAACATTCACAACAGAAACAATTAATGTAACAAGCATTGAATTTTATTTTATTTTTTTTCATGGAAAGAAAAACTATTTATATTTTTCTAATTTTGCTGTACATAGAAATTTAATATTTTGTAACACTGCAAATAAAATTTAATAAAGAATGGATATCAGGATCCAATTATAATTTTTTCCTGAGATCGCTTGTGAAAGGACATTCAACTAATAAATCAGATGTAAAAATAATTTCACACAATTTGGGGAAAAAATATGGATTATCAAATGTTTTAATTGCAATAAACAGACATAAATCACATGAATGTAGATATCCTGAAAATACTATATATTATACAAATTATAATAAGAAAAATAAAAAAAACAAGCTACACAACTGGACTCTAGATTCGAGACAACAAGTTACATGAATAAATATGCAGTTTTAATTATCAATTATGAAAAGATCTGAAAAGAAATCTTATGACTGAAGAGGGAGAAATAATGGATCTGTAGGAACTGGAGATAGAAAAATGATAACAAGAAATTATGACAAGCATTCATTTTAGGAAATATAATGAGAAGTTAATAGAAGTTAAGTATAAATCAATATAAAATTCTCAATCTAAAAATGTTTAAATCATGGCATATAGATGTTGTTCCATTAGAAAATCTATACAGGAAGAATATTATTTTCTAACTCTTGTGATGTTTTAGTCATTTTGTTTTTGTGACCATAATGAAAGACAAAAATGATGTAACTCAAATTGTTATTGCTTTAATAACTAGAGAAGAAATACAAACTGGAAAAAAGAAGAATAATGGAGGAGAATTCCTAGCAAATTATGTAAGAAACTGGTTAAAGAAATATGATATTAAACACAATTAACAATGCTCTATTCTCCAGAAAGTAATGGAAAGGAGAAAGATGCAATAGAATCATTGAGGTAGTAGCTAGAACAATATTAATAGATACCAAATTACTCAAAGAATACAGGAGTGAAAGTGTAAAAACTGCTACTCATATTAAAATAGATGCATTAAAAAAATAATGTAATTACTCCACATCAAAAATATCATGTAAGAAAATCTGATATTAACTATTTGAAAAGATTTGTATCTAAAGCTTATATATTTATTAGGAATCGAGAGATGTAAAATTTAATGAGAAGAAATTAGGATATTATTTATTACATGGTAAGGAAACAGAACTAAATATGAAGACTATGTCTGATTTTGTTAATCAAGATACAAATAAATTATACATTAAATGTTTAAGCAGAGAAATATCAGTATAATAAAAAGACCCAAAGAAGACAGTATTATATATAAGGATACTAAATTTTCTAACGATGACAAATTACCAAAAAAATTCAATGGTTAGAAGATCAGAAAGAATAAGAAACAAAACTCCACAACAAAGTAATGAAACTGAAGAAATTGTTATTCCTAAAAATTTCTATGAAGCAATTCATTCAAAAGAAAAATGAATTGAAGTTAATGAAGTTAACAATGAAAATAAAATATCAAGAATGAAAAAACTGAGTTTGGGAATTAGTTGAACGAAACTTTAATAATGGAAAGAAACCAGTAAAAGCAAGTGGATATTTTCTTTAAAGAAAGATCAGAATGGTGATATGAATAATTTCAATTCTAGATTAGTTGCAACTGGATATGAACAGAAGAATAGAGAAGATTATTTTGAAACTTCTTTCCCAACTATTAAGTGAGAAATTATACAAGTTTATATTGAAGATTGCTGCAAATAAAATATTGACCATCACAAAATGATTTTAAAAACAACGTCCATATGTGGAGATCATGATGTAGAAAATTATATTACACTTGGCAGGCTTTACAGAAGATCAAAATAAAATATGATTATTGAAGAAAGGTATGTATGGTCTAAAACAAGCCAGCAGAATGTGGAATTATAAATTCAATGATTTATTTTTAGAAAAGAAATGAAACATTAAAAATTTATCTATGTTCATAATACATGAGAAAATAATGATTTTTGTATATTGGTCTACATGTTGATGATATTATAAGTATAGGAATAGGAGAAGAATTTGAATTAAATTTTTGGAAAATATTCAGCAAAATATTTAGATTTAACAGATTTAGGAGATGCTAAGCATTTACTTAGCATTTACTTAAACATTTAAATGATAACAGATATGTGAATTACAAAATTTATAAATTATATTTCTGAGAATTGGAATGAAATAATGCAATTCAGTGAAAATTCCATTGTGTTTAAATACTAAAATGATAATTATGAAGCTAGTAAAAAGTGGACAGTAATTTTCATTTAGAAATAATTGGAATATTCATTTATTTATCTACAAGAACATGGACAGACAGTTTTTCTGTAAGTATTTCTGTAAGTAGCTTAAGCAGATATAGTGCAAACCCAAGATCATTCATAATGAAATTTTAAGATATTTAAAGGAATATCAGATTTATGTCTAACTTATTGTAATAAAATAAATTGTTTAAAAGATTTTCAGATGCAAGCTGTGACAAAACTGTTGATAAAAAATCATATACAATTGTTTATTATTGGAATAAATACTGAGCATATCAATTGGAAATGTGAAGTGAAAGAAACCGTGACTTTATCTACAGTGAATTAGAAGCACTCTGCCAGGGCTTGAAGATATTGATTGGACTTTTTAAAGTTATTTTTTGGGAAATTTTAAAGAATTAGTAATAAAATGAATGACAATTTGAGACTACACGGACGTAATAATGTTATTTCAATGATTAATAATAGAAATGTGATAACAAAAAATAAATATTTAAATAGAAAATGGTTTCATGTTAAAGATACAATTAAAGAATACAAAGTTGATGTGAATAATAATTCATCAGAAGATTCAACAGCTGATTTTACAACCAAAACCAGAGGAAAGTAATACATTGTTGAAATCTTTGGAAAATAGTTTATTCAAGTTTAAATATCATTTAAAATTCATGAGGGGGATATGTTGTTCTATTATTTGATGGACATTATTAATATAAATTTTAAATGACATTTGTTCTAAAAAAAAGAGAAGATGAGACTCTTAGCAACTGATGTATACTTATTTATGTTGAAAGAGAAAGATTTGAATTGGTGTTAAATAATGTTAAACATAGAGGAATCATGCATTTTATATTGAATAAAATATAGCTTGTGTTGAAGAGTTTTGACTGAAGTTATTAAAAAGAAAAAACACATAATAAAAAAAGTGATTAATATTTATTTTATTAATATATTACAAACCAACAGCGCCTAGGTAGCGTCAACGCTGGCCTAGAGGCGACTCCCCAGCGGAACCTCAACTGATCCCATATTGTTATCGGCGAGAAGACAGGCAATGGAAACAGCACTGACCAGGTGCAACATGTAACGTTCAATATATCTTGCTCCCATCAGATTGACTGGAAAGATGGGATAAGTGTGGAAAGGTGATGTACGGTGGGTGGGCAAGTACATTACGACAAAAGGGCAAACATCCATGTTCAAGACGCGCTTCAACATCACGCTTCTATCTTAACTGTCTCGGCCG
This sequence comes from Teleogryllus oceanicus, assembly GCA_964035755.1. Classification (NCBI taxonomy): domain Eukaryota; kingdom Metazoa; phylum Arthropoda; class Insecta; order Orthoptera; family Gryllidae; genus Teleogryllus; species Teleogryllus oceanicus. The sequence continues at coordinate 280,350,961 of CAXIVR010000001.1, forward strand.
TTCGGGTCGTCGACGTCGTGTCGTTTAATGTTTTTAGCTTTTGCGGGAATTTGACAAGCCGATATGATAAGATCAGTCGGTTGAGCATTATTGAGCACCAATACAGCTACAACCAATACTAGCATTAATCTTCGGCTTTTAAGCCAATAAACGATCTTTCTTCATATGCGTAATGACCATTCTTTTTCAATATTCTCCATGGAGCCTTTAACGTATGCTTTAATTTTAACGTATTTGTGTCCCACATTTCACGTCACGAAACCTGAGCAGCAGTGTCAGTTTGTATCGGCATGATTGAATCGTTTCTTTTGCAATGTTTCTTTATATTCTTACAATACCTCTATGCGGTGAGGTTTAATGGCTAACAACACAAGTGAGTCATTTTGAAGACGACCACATACTTTCCCATTCACAGACTCCACTTTGCGAAAAAGGATAAATTTGTCTGAGGGGATGCGACATAGGAAAGAATATTCAATTCTTAGGAAGGTAAAAGTCAGCACTTACAGCTCTTTCTAGCCTTCAATACTCTAAGAAGAAAAAGTTGATATATCTTATTCCATGTGTATTAAATGACTTCCTCTAACAATGGTATTCTTCTAGAATCGACCATTTCTCGGTCTTTGAAAGCGAAAATCGATCGACGGCAAAACGTCTGTGTGTCTGTGTTTGTCTCTTTGTCTCTCTGCCTGTCCTTTTGCAGACTCGACCGTCGCTCACACTCCGACAGTCGCTCACACTCGACAGTCGCTCACCTCCGACCGTGTGTCCGCCGTGTCCGCCCCGACGGTGTGTCGTCTCTGCCCATTTTCTGACGTGTGTCTGTCTGCATTTGTTTACGTGTTCTCCGTCCGTGTATCTTTGTCCGTGTGTGTATCTCCGTCAACTTGTGTGTGTCGTCTCAATGTGTGTGTGTGTGTGTGTGTGCGCACGTCTCAGTGTGACGTGGGACGGTGCGTCTCCGTCCGTGTGTGTGCGCGTCTCCGTCCGTGTGTGTGTGCGCGCACGTCTCAGTCCGTGTGTGTGCGCGCGCGTCTCAGTTTGTGTGGCGTCTCCGTCCGTGTGTGCGTCTCCGTCCTTGTATGGGTGTGTGTGCGTCTCCGTCCTTGTATGGGTGTGTGTGTGTCTCCGTCGGTGTGTGTGTCGTCTCGTCAGTGTGTGTGTGTGTGTCTCCGTCAGTGTGTGTGTGTGTCTCCGTCAGTGTGTGTGTGTGTCTGTCCGTGTGTTTTCTGTGTGTGTGTCTGTCCGTGTGTGGGTGTGTGAGTCTGTCCGTGTGGGGTGTGGGTGGTGGCTCCGTCCTTGTGTGTGTGTTGGGGTGCGTCTCCGTCCTTGTGTGGGTGTGTGCGTCTCCGTCCTTGTGTGGTGTGTGCGTCTCCGTTTTTGTGTGGGTGTGTGCGTCTCCGTCCTTGTGTGGTGGGTGTCTCCGTCCACTTTCTGTTGCTGTCTTTGTATGCGGTAAACACAAATACATAAACCGTTCAGATGATTTTCTAGAAATTGATATCATCCGATCTAAAGGAATGTAGGGATCCAGAATTAAGAAAACGTTCTCAGAATTCACTTCCGTAGCATATCACACAATACTCTTTGACGTAAAAAAAAATAAATTAATTATTTAAAATCAAACGAACTCCAGGCCTTAGGAGTTTGATTTGGATATTTAGTTAACTTTTTGAGTACTTCGTATGAATCCTTCATAATATTTTCAAAATGTTCAAAATCGGTTCAAACATTTTTGATTAAACTACGCCCTTGAAAGCTTGAAAACCCATTGAAAATGACCTAATTTCAAGGCTAATTTTCGATTGATATCTCGAACTTTCAAAATTGCAAATTTTTCAGCGTCTTCCAACAATAACAATATTGAAGTAAGAATTTCTTCCTGAATGAAAGAAAAATCTTGAAATATGCTCATGAATGATTTTTGAAAATATAGAAGAGTTTTTGCTTGCAAGATTGCGACAAACAACATGTAAAACTAAAATAATATCATTAGATTCGAAATGAACTGTAATCAAGGTGGCTACATTCTCTTCCTTTCCCTTAATAGCTCAATTCTGAAATTATTTACATAAGTTATTACTTATGTAATACGAAATTTAATTAATTACGTAATGTAACGTAATTACTTATGTAATACGTAACACGTAATACGTAATATAAAATTTAAATACAGGTTTAGAATTGAAGAACACAACATCATTTCACAAAAATTATAATTTTTAATTAAGATTTCTATTAAATTAAAATAGTTTGCATACATACGTTAATTTTACTTTGACTATATGACGTTGCACATTACCTAAATATTTTCTCTACACATCCATAAAACTCTAGTTGTTGCCATTTTTATAGCTGGCGCAGTAAACAAAATTGACGACATCCATTACTAAAAATAAATCAAAGCACCTTATCAACCATAAGAAAATAAATATAATAACTTTGGTTAAGAGAAAAAATGGATTGCTGCAGTTGCAGTAAACGAGATTCGACAATTATTATCAATTAATCAACTGAAAGCATTTTTCTGACAAAGGCCTGACTAACTTTCAATTTACTTTTACGTATACATACGTATATACAGGAGTAATATACGTAGTATAGAGAAAGTTATTTAATGCTGGTAAAATCAATTTCAAGATTTCAACGGGAAAAAACGTTTGGGGTTTCTGATACAGAAAAATTGTTTTCTCAAAACAGTCCGTCGGTCGTCGGTCCGTCCGTCCGTCCGTCCGTCCGTCCGTCCGTCCGTCCGTCCGTCCGTCCAACATTTCTAGCGCAAACCATGCGTACAATCTTTCAAATTGAAGAACATTCTGCCCATCTGACTAGTGTTAGCTTTGAAATTTCGAAAATCTTCTTTAAATTTGGGTTTTTCACATGAGCCTCCCAGACATTTTAAAAATTTTTTCCAAAATGGCTCCAATTTTTTCTTTAAATTTCTTCTAAGAATAAGTAAAAACACTTATAAAAGTGGCATAGGGCCGATTTTTATGGTTAACTAATTTTCAAAAATTGCAAAAGTTTGATTTTTTCCCGGGATCTCCTACAACTATAAAATTGACAAAGATTTCTCTTCAAATGAAATTTACGCCGCACATGATTATTTCATTAAATGTTTGGTACAGGTTGTATTAAATGCACTCCTATCTGATAACATAAACGCCATATTACTCTATTCTTTGTTTTCAAAATTAGAAAAGATATTTTTACATTTCTCTCTTCAGTAATTTACATGAGACGCAATTTCTCACATTATTATATTTATACGTACACGAGCTTGAAATAATGTCAAAGTATTTCGAAAACTCAAGAGTTTTCTGTAAAACTGAGCTAGATATTCTGCATTTTCAGAAGCTCAAACGCCATTTTCTCAAAACTGGCTCCAATTTTTCTTTTAACTTTACAATGGATAATTCTATGTGCACTGTTTAATACGGCGTAAAGTTCATTTTGGTGAAGTTTTTGTTTTCAAAATTCACAAATGTAATTATTTAAAATTATCTGTCTGCCGTTACTCTCAAAAATTCCATCGTTTGCATATATTGTTGCATTTGTGATTAGAAGTGATTGAAATGACTTTGTTTGAAGTTTCGAAAACTCAATAGATTCCTGTGAAAGAAGTTTCAAATTTCGCATTTATAGTAATTATTAATCGCCATTTCTTTAGAAACTGCTTCAAATTTTCAATGAAAATTTCTATTTAGAACAGAGTATAACTGTTCTTTAATAGCGATGATAGATGGCAGTTGACCAGAGAATAGAGCAAGGCCTTAAGTCAGTCCACACCAAGGAATTTAGAAAACTTTACTAGAGAAAATCTGTGCCACTCTGTAGCACCTCTAGTGTTCTTGTATAAAATCTGTTCTAACAAATTAAGTCTTTAAATAAGAACATGTTCAATTGTTTGAAAAATCGAAGGTTATTGCTTAATTTTACTTAAAGTTTATGCAGTTTATAAATATTTTTCTAAAATTAGCTCCATTTTTCTTTATTTTTCTGATGGAGCAAGGATGTTAAAAATGAGACGCAGTGTCAATTTTTTGAACTTCTAAATTTTGAAAATTGTAAATGCAGAGAAGTGTGTACAATTGAAGCATCACTGGTTCAAATAGAGGACATGCAACTGTTTATACCAATTGCGATATTAGCAATTGCTTACATTGTTAATTGGATAGAATGAGTTGACCTCATATAACGACTTATTTGACCGTTCAGACCGTATTTAGACATACGCGACATAATGAGACGGAATATAAATCTTCATAATATTGTTTAGAACTGAATTTATAGAGGTCTCTTATGTTCAAATGTGGACCTTTGAGGTCGTAAAACTCTTCTTTAATCTTAAATATAGGTTTTCGAAAATTTAATGAATAATACAATATTTGTAAGCAGTGGTAAAATACGTTATGGCAACAATTTGAATTATACGTACTTCGTTTTACAGAGTATAGTTTCAATACTATGCAAAGAAGATGTATATCAATGAGCAAATATTCCCAAGAAAATATAATTGGAAATGAGCAGAACGCTTTTCAGCTCCATTTGTACTGGGTATTTACAGAGCGTGTTCTCTTTCTTTACGTGGCTAATTTGCTCTCTCCATCTCCAAGGGACGTGATTCATCTTCAGCGTTATCTGAAAGCTTATTCTGCGGTAGGTAGTACGGGTAGTCGTTATATAGTCGCGTTTTCAAAAATTCGTCTCAAGGAAAACCGTTTCATGGATTTCGATACCTCAAGCCGTTTGATGATATTTGGTGGGTAATTAGTGAGTGGTGGATCTATGAGTGATTATAGAGTGGTGATAAAACAAAAGATTTTTGACGCCCGTGAAACTTTCTCCATGCATGTTCATGTTTTGCTGCTTCGTGCTTAGATTCAATATGTACCTCTGCTATCTTCTATGAAAAATATACTTAATTAAGAATACAGATCAAACCCTTCATATTTGGAACAAAATAATATAATCATTAATATATTTCATTTTCTGAGTTTAGAAATTTACACTATAGTAATGATCCCAATCACTTAATTCTTCAGGTCCAAATATTACGACAATATTTGGCTATTTATGTGTAACATTAAATCCTTACTTGATCACATGTGAAAGTGTGGTTCCTTCTAGCCCATTAATAGTTGCTACAAGACGAGAAAGGAGGAGAATTAAGCTATCTTTGTAAGTCAATGATAACAAACAAGAAGAAATATTTGGACAAAAGAACTTTCTAGAGAACAAAAATCTCTACAAAGTCTAAATCTACTTCAACAACATTTTTAAGCAACCTAAATATTCATAGATCCTTAGAAATATATTGTTGTTCTGCGTTGCGCTATTCATGTCAACATTAACATAATGTCTTTTAACGTTTTTAAATCAATCGTTTTCTTTCATTTATAGCTTGGAAGGTTTCTCTTGGTTCTCTTGGACTATACAATTCACAACTTCCTGTTTGCACCTTCGACTTAACCTTATTGCTTTAGTAACCTTGCCACAGCCTACTCATTATGTCAGAATAAATTCTCTAACTCGAAACCTTTCCATTGCAATAGTTGAACCCTTTCCTCCTGTCAATAATTTTAATACATTGTACATCGAAGGAATCAAAGTATTTTAGCAACTTTAAAATAATTGCAAGACTCTATAGCCCGTGTGAATAATCAACAAACCTTTGGATATTCACAGATTTACAAATTTTACAAATAATAATGAAATACAGGCAAATTTCTATCGCAAACTTCGAAACAACACTTAGAAATTCCTGTCAGAGGTGACTACCACTATTCATTCAGTAAAGTAATTTCATGAAATATACAAGTGTCCTACCAACTATGGCTACCTAACTTCTAAACGTTCGGATATCGAAATGTAGTTTTCGCTCAACAATGCAGAATTATGGGCAAGTGATAGTACAAATATTGATCGTTATATTTTAGTTTCTAAGAAATCAATTCTTTGATTTTTAAATGGAACTGTATTTTTCTCACCAGCAGTGGACAGATTATAAAAGAGGAATGCAACGATGTACCACATGTTGATATTTTGATAGAAATTTAGTATAAAATAGACTTTTTGACATGTGACTTTAATGTAAACACTCAATATTTCCTGTAGCAGCCGTGCAAGTGTCGCCTTGGGCGAGGTGGTTCGCGGCGCTGAGGCTGATACGAGCGCGCGCCGCGAAGCTAAGGCCACCTTCCCCAAACGCGACAGTTGCAAGGATTACTAAAGGACATTTTGTATGTTTAATTTAAAATCACATGTCAGAAAGTATTATTTATAGTCAAACTTCTTCGACATTAAACAAATGATACATCATTGTATTCCTCTGCTTATGATCTACCTTTGTCAGTGAGAAAATATAGTTTCATTAAAAATCAAGATATTTAAAATTTTTGGGAAACTGCCACATGAGCAATATCTTACGATTTTAAAGGCTGATGCCTTGGCCACCAGCGATAGCGCGCGGATTTCCTCTAATTTTCGGCGCCGTCCACGAGAGGACGCGTGAAATACTGTCATTGGCGAGATATCGGATATTGCTAGTTGCGTGCGGGCGGCGCCGTTGATACGCACATGACGCTCGCAGTTTGCGGCTCAATAAAGAGCTTGCGAGCGGCGCCGCTATCGAAGGCGATTCACTGCCGGGAATAAACGCGCCGCACAACGCTCGCCCGCCAGCCAGCCCGCCAGCCCCTTCGACCTTCCTCCCGCTCGCCGTCCGCTCGCCGTCCGCTCGTCGTTCGCTCGCCGTCCGCTCGCCGTCCGCTCGCCGTCCGCTCGCCGTCCGCTCGCCGTCCGCTCGCCGTCCGCTCGCCGTCCGCTCGCCGTCCGCTCGCCGTCCGCTCGCCGTCCGCTCGCCGTCCGCTCGCCGTCCGCTCGCCGTCCGCTCGTTAGTTCGCTTGCTCGTCCACTCTCCCGTCCGCTCTCCCGTCCGCTCTCCTGTTCGCTCTCCCGTCCGCTCTCCCGTCCGCTCGCTAGTTCGCTTGCTCGTCCACTCTCCCGTCCGCTCTCCCGTCCGTTCTCCCGTCTGCTCTCCTGTCCGCTCTCCTGTTCGCTCTCCCGTCCGCTCTCCCGTCCACTCACAAGTCCGTTCGCCCGTCCGCTCGCCGTTCGCTAGCCCGTCCTCTAAGCCTGTGCGCTCACCCGTTCGTTCTTCTGTGTACTCGCCAGTTTGCTTGCCCACCCATTCGCTCGTCCGCTCGCCCGTCCGCTCGCCGCCTGTCCGCTGCCCGCCTGCCCGCTCATGTGATGCCGTCCCTCCATGTAGGTTCTGTGTTCCATTTTTTGCAATCACGCGCGAGTAGATTCTCATAGATTCTTTTAGACTGCATTGGACTTTTGGGGGTGCTCTGCGTCCAACGCCCTCTCTCCCCTTCACTTCCCCACCTCACCCCGAGCTGCTTTTCACTTCTCCCGCCAGACCCCAACCTCCTAGTCTTTGTGGGCTTCCGTCACCCGAAACTTCCTCAACGACGCGCAAATCGCGGCAATCAGGGCGCCACGCGGCTGTGCTCACCGCATCGCCTACGACGTCGCTCGCCCCTTCCCTTCGGCTTTCGTCTCAGCTCTTGGCTGCTTACTCGCCGCTCGCTTATCTCGAATAGATTATGCATTTTCTCAAGCAATCTTATTTTGCTTCTTCTCGTCCACGCCCGAAAGTTATCGCAAGGCTTCTTTCATCCACTTACTCTAAAAACAGGCCCACAATGTGTTTACAATGAAAAATACTTTAAAAACTACATCACAAAACATCCACTGCAGATTACTTTCTAATGCTTAAAATTTTTGTTTCTTATTTCCTTAATAAAGGCGTAATAATGTCAAAATACAAGTTTTTAAATGCGTGAACATAATTTCAATTTTGATAGAAATGTGTATATTATGTAAATGCATTATATTGTGTTTCCGAAAATTATTATGTAATAGTTAGTATTCCTTGCTCTAGAACCATTAGCATTTTAAAATAGTTTGTAAGAAACAAAACTTTCAATACTATTAATTTAATCTCCACAAATTTCTCACAATATTAGATACCATAAATTAGACTTCATTTTCATGGTAAGAACTCGATAAAAATGTCACGAGCCCCTTCCCGTGACCCGCTGCCTTGGTTCGTCAGCGTCCACGGGGTTCAGGCCAACGTCAGTGCAATTGGCGGGTGATCCTCGCGCCGCGCGCACCAATCCGTTTCGTTTCTGTGCCTCTCCTGTTACCTCCTCTTCTTCCTCTCACCCCTCCCTCTCCTGTTACCCCTGCTCGTTAGCGAGGCAGCGTCACTGACCTGAGAAATTGCTCCGCCCCTTTGAGATAACTAGGAGGAAAATCTTCGAGGGAGGAAGGGGACGTGTCTGAAACTTGGAGCAAAGCCAATGATAAGGCGGATCGCCTCGACGCCAGGATTGGTCAAGTGTCCATCGATGGTTGTCCAAGCTGTGGAAAAGCCAGATTTGGCCGCACAAGGCATCGCCCATATTCTGTGAGAGTGGGTATACATGTCGAACATGAAAAAAATAGTTCCCTCGTCCCTCCTCCACTTTCATACCCTGGCCCTCCCCTTTCCTCTCCCCTTCCTATCTTCCCCTGTCCCTCACATATGCGCATTTTTTTCTCTGCTCTCAACATCAAAACTTCGTTGTCCATTTCGTGACATTATTCTTTAACATAATGTTTACCAACATTATGTTAACCAACATTCAATATCACAATATCACAATTCAACTTATACCAACATTCTGTTATTAGTTTTGTGAGTTCTCGTGTGTCTGGTAAGTTCGGACTTCTAATTTTATTTCTTATATATATATATATATATATATATATATATATATATATATATATATATATATATATATATATATATATATATATATATATAATTCTTTACTTCTATTTCTTTCTTATATAGTAAATAATTTTAACTCTTTTACTATATATTTTCATCGTTTAATTTCACAGCCAAAAGATGAGGATAACAATCCTTGAAACTTTTGCGGAACAAGACTCATGAAATAAATTATTATTCAAAGATTCCTTATAAGTATATCTCTAAGGACCTTAATTCCTTCATCCTGTGTTTGTCTATTACGTTTCCATAGGATGATGAAGTCGAGTTCTGAGGCGCCGTGTGGGCGCGACGTGCAGTTGCCCCCTGTGTGGCCTGGGACGTCAGCGCCCAAGTTATGTCGCTATGATAGAAAAGTGTTCTCTCGCTATCTTGCGTTCTCTTGGGATCGGGACCGACCATCACCGTAGTACTTGCAGCACTTTGCGCTATTTTGCTATCGGGCAACGAGGCGCTCGCAAAGAGTTTGCGGTCTCCCGAGGTGCTCAGTCCCCCAAGGGAAACTCGATGCGAACTCTCTACATAATACATCATTGTTGTCGTCGCACTCGTTGCAATTTTAGGGCTTTTGTGCGAGTAGTTTAGAGCCATCGTGTACATTAGCGCTTTTAGTTTGAAATCCGTAACTGTTTACAATAAATGTCAGGCAAAACAATGTCCCACATATTGGTGTGTGTGTGTGTGTGTGTATATATATATATATATATATATATATATATATATATATATATATATATAAATGAGAACCAATAAATACATACATTTGTATCATTATGTGGCACCACTCAACATGGGTGAGATGCTCCTGTGTGGCCAAATCTGGCTTTTCCATAGTTTGACAACCATCGCTGGACACTTGATCAACTTGGCGTCGAGGGCATCCGCCTTTATCATTGGTTTTTGCTCTAAGTCAGGACACGTCCCCTTCCTCCCCGAACATTTTCCCTCCTGTTATCTCAAGTGGAGCACTCTGAGGTCATATGACGCCTCGCTAACGTGAGCAGGGGGTACAGAGAGGGAGGTGAGTAAAGCAAGAGGAGGCACAGGAGAGGGCACAGAAACGAAACGGATTATGCGCGCGGGCGCGAGGATCACCTTCAAGCACCACTGACGTTGGTTCTTGAACCCCGTGGACGCTGACGAACCATAGCGGGTCACAAGGCTGTGGACATTTTATCGAGTTCTTTACCATGAAAATGAAGTTCAATTTATGGTATCTAATACTGTGAGAGAAATCTCGTGAAGGGGATTAAATGAATAGTATTAAAAGTTTTGTTTACAACCATTTTAAAATGCTAATGGTTCTAAAGCAAGGAAATACCATCATTACATAATAATTTTCGGGAAACACAATATAATGCATTTACTACATATACATTTCATCAAGCAAATTGAAATTCATTTTCACGATATAAAACTTGTATTGACACATGCCTTTATTAAGGAAATGTGCATACACATTTTATTACGCATTATGAAAATGTAATTGCACATTTTTTCTATATGAGCTGCATGCAACAGTGATTGTTAATCAATTAAAATCACATGCTGGTGTCCCAAGTAGATTAACACAACATTGCTAATGTTAACATTGTTTAGATTATTTAAATTGATGCACTTATGATAACTGCAAAAGGAACTAGGGAACCTCCTATTAGAAACATTTCTGAAAATATAATTGTTCTATTCCTTCATATTTTCAAAAAGTTGCTATTTTTCTGTTACACTGTTGAGAGATGAGATCTATCCTTCCAGATATTTTGACATGATATTTATTTTAAGATAGATACAGGCAATACAATTGATATGAATCTGAATAGGCACTAACATAATTAATTATTTACATATCACATTGTATATATTAATAGTAAAATTGTAATACTGATATCTTAATAAATAAAGACAATATAAATATAAATTTTTAATTCTTTTAATTTAGAAATTCCACATCAGTTAAATATTTGAAATAATTTTGAATAACCACGTTGTAAAAAGAATAAATTTGAAACCTTAAAATGTTACGAATCAATGTAATTTTTTAAAACGAGTTGTTAAGAAATAAAAACTTGTTTGAATAAACTTAAAGAGATTGAGTATTTAGTTAAAAATTTAATCTGGTCAATTCTTCCAATTAAAGACGAAGGAACACATGTTCCTGAATCAGCTATCTTCCAATTTATGTGTTAGGTTTTAAAGACTCTAGAAACAGTTTCTAAGTGTTTAGTCTGATCTAAGAAGCCTTCTCCCAAATTCAAACATCCGGAAACCTTGACACGGTTATCGATATTGAAGTAAGAAACGTTTTATCTGGCGGAAACATAATTGTCCTTTGTTTCTAAATGATTAATTGTAAATAATTTGTTTACAAAGATATACGCATGACAACAATTTGTGCTTCATAAGATCCAATACTTGAATGCATATCAACCTGAAAATACATTTGCCTTAGATCAACACGGAAACATGATCACCGAGATCACAAGTTCTCAAATCTGAAAACTAAACTAGTCTTGATATTTTACGAAATGAAACTCACATCTCTTTAATATAAAAGAACTGTGTATTGTGCTAAATATCTTGTCAATTGTATAGTAACATTATTCGCAAATCCTTCTGAAAAAATTAGTATAAAAGCTGTTAAAATATTTAATAATTACAAGATTAAAAGAGTAAAACAGTTAAAATGACAATTTAAAATGAAATAAATGACAAAGACAAAAGCATCAAAAACGCAAAATTAGTTATAAAAGGTACGTAAGGTATGTCCCTTCACGCGTATTAGATCGCAAATCCATAGCTAAGAAAGTTTAAAGATTTGCGGAGGATAGCAGCCAGCATCTCCCCATAGTCGACAAGCTATACCTTCTCTCGGCTCTTTCAATATCGCAAAAACAGGAGCATGCTTTACAGTAAGGTCTGTTCTACTTCTGGGGGATAGTGGTACCGCACGAGATGTCCGTGCGAGAAGCATAGTGCCTGATCCGAAGGTGAATAACACCTGCCTGGCTTAGAGCCACGGATGACCACGACAAGGGTCTCGGCGATCCCTGTGAGTTTAAGAGTTCTGCCACTCATTTGCACTAAAATGCAACGTTGATAAAATCTTGTAGTAAGAGTAGATATTGAACATAAAGATGTCTCTTCTACTCGAGGCCAACTTACTACCTAGTCAGAGGTTTCATTTCACTTATCCCACGTGGCTAGGACAGAAAAAATGTAATTTAATGATGGAGAATTGCTGATATCTTGATGTAATGATGTTGGATATATGATACAGCCTACTAGGAGAAAGAGAGCCGTAGCTCTGGTTCGAAGGGCGGCGGGAACCTGGCCTCGACATATGTGTGTCGTGATGTCTGCATTCTCCCTACAGAAACCCCAAAGATAAAATCACAGTGGTCACATGATCTAGTAGTTAAAAGAGACATTGCACATACAAAAACAATAACTTCCAATTCTCAAAGAAATTTACATATTTGAATTGACTTTCAATAATCTGCTGCCTAATAAAACCTAAGACTTTATTCTGGGTAAAATAGATTATAAACTAAAATTTATTTAATCAAACAAATTTCATATGGTCAGCTAATCTAATTATTATTTATAACTTAATATTCAACTCCCAGAGATTTCAAAAATATTGCAAATGATATTCAATAGCCAAATACATACTTTATCTACACTTTCTATTTACAGTAAAATAAAACATATTTGGCTAAACTGAGTACCACTGAATCTAATAATGTTCTTTCATTACAATATTTATAGTTTTTTGGTTGAGGAACAGTGATGGAAATAATTACTGAATATTGAGTTAAGACTCATTAAATATTCACTATATTTTACATTCGATGCACACTATGAAAACAATTATACTGGCAAAATGGTATTTAGGGTTTTAAGGAAAATTCGCTTTGAAACTAAACCTAAAATATTTCCAAAGACTCTGCAACATGTATTTATTTTTAGATCTACAGAAAAGGATCTGTAATGAATATGTACTGCAAAAATTAAAAGATTATTGACTTTAATCAATGATCTTTTCAAATTGATATTATATTAGCAAGTTCATTGGGACTTAATCCATGATATTCCAATATTTCTGAGGGTATGTTATATTATGCTCATATTACTATTGAAACTTTCTGAAAAGAACTCTTCTTTACTTTATACTTCATTCGAATACACTTATACAGTATTACAAATACTGTAGTAAATGTCACTTTTATTATCTCTGGATTTTTCAATACAATTACTAATCTGTTTCAAATTTCATATGAACTTTACTTTCTTCCTCGGTATAACTAATTTACAAATGAAGAGAAAACTTGCATAAATGTTTCAAATTAGAAAATTGTTTGCAAAGTATTATACCCTTCCGTGAACGTACATCTAATTTTCATTGACGCACTTTCTTCAAGGAGAGAGTTACGTAATGCTACGCGAAAAATCGCGAATTGTCCGTGAAAAACGGCACACACGGCTCCTGTGACGAAAATGGATAACCCATCGGCAATTTAGAAAAATCTCCAAATCGTGGTGGCCAGAATCCATGTTTTGTGGGTGGTTGATATGAAAAAATCGATCGACGGTAAATGTATGTCCGTCCGTCCTGAATGTTAGCGACAAACCGTTCATTGGATTTTCACCAAAATTGATAATTCCAATCGATCTGGTTGATGTCAAAGCGCTCTGAACTTGAAACTGATATCTAAATTAGGGGAATACTTTACATGAAGTCTCTGGGACATTTTTCAAATGTTCAAACAATGGCTATATATAATTTTTTATTACAAATGTAATAAAATAAATGTACAATTGTTGGATAGAAGTGTAATGGCAGAATATTGCTATCTCATGTCATTGAAACAGACTTTTCTCTGCAAGCACTCCCACAAAAATATTGAAATTTGAGATTTTCCTTCATGAAATCCTTCTTAAAGATAAGGTTTAAATGTACTGTGCAATTTTCTGAAACTTTAGTACTTTCTGCATAAGTTTCCAGAAAAATAATAAGGAGAGCACTGCTTCAGCATCACTAGTATTCTTAAAAACTGTCCTACTTGACATTAGTTCTTCTGAATAATTGTGTCCCTTTATAGTTTTATTATGACAATGTGGCACTAGTACATATGAAGAAAAGTAAAATATTGTACTTTTCTATAGAGAAATTAGATCATTAAATTATAATTATATTATATTAATTATATTTTATTATTCCCTATATTATACATTTTATATTATATTATATATCACAATATATTTTAAACTTAAAAAGGATTGACTCTGAAAACGAAAAAATATATACTGAAATGATTATGTTCTATTTAGCATAGGTTTTATTATATTTAACTACTTTTCTCATGGCAACTGAAACATAAATCGTTTAGCTGAATGGTTAACGTCATACGTACGCTGTCGGCTTGCAACTAGAGTCTGAATCCAGAAGGATTTTTTCTGTTACGGTGCATCAGTAGTATTACGGTCCACATTTTGTAACTACATTAATTTGAAAGACTTAAATTCTAAAGGCTAGTTTTGTCGTCCATCAGTACGACGACTATGTTCGTTCCAGAACCATCTGACCGAGGCGCTGGTGAATCCTATATTCGAGGAACTCTCTATATATTTTTAAAATTGAAAGTTAATTTTTCAAACTACAAATTGAAAATAGAGATCTTAATATTGAAAAACTCTTTCCCAATTCATGTAATAGTATAATATTGTGAGTAGTGACATTAGAAGAGTATAAGGTTAGAAAATCACTTGCTGTTTATATTATAAGTATTAATTTCTTTAAGCAATCAATCAATCATTTGCTGATAATTGTAATATTGTTAGCATTATATCATCTACGAAGCAAGTTTTCATGAATAATGAAATGCAAATTTGTCCGAAATTTATTAAAGCATTTGTTTTAAAAATACATAAAGTTACTTGCTTAATACTACGCGGTTCTGTATTTCAGACTGGTGTCACGACGAGCATGTTCAGTCTTATCGCGTAATGTGGAGATCACCTTGAAGATATATAAGAATAGTTCGCAGGATAGTAGTTACTTCGCAGCCCTACACAAAAGATCTGAATCGAAATAACTGAATCAACTATAGAATAGTATCATGTTGATGATTCCACATTCTTATCAAGAATGTGATTTGCCAAATCTAAAGTGCAAATGTTGTATATCATAAGAACAATAAATTCCCAAGATAGAATTATCTCAACACCCTCATCGGTGCTGTAAAGGTACCTCTGTGATAGCTCCGTGATTAAACGCAGTTGATAGAGGAAGACGCCAGATCAACCTGCTTGAATATATTTTTTTTACCTGATGCCTGGAATACATTAATCACTACTAATACGAGACATTCCAAAATTTTGCAAAGAGAACAAACTTGTTTTTGTAAACGATAATGTGATTACATTAAGATTGTGTGCTGGTATCTGTATTCAAAGTGTGACGAAAAAATTTAAAGAGATAGCTCAAATATTAATAGTGTCTAAATTGTACATCACATTATATTTTATGTAATCGCTAGAAATAATATGGAAAGTCTGTACCTGTTGTATAATCACTGGGGGGTAATTTACATATTACAGTTCTAGAGATAATTGTGAATCTTTAATAAGTCTGTGGGTTTACTATGTAATTTTGCAATAAAGGTAATTTCTTCGTTCTTTTATTAATTGGAGAAAGGAATATGTCTTTTACACGTTTAACAAAGTCTCTTAGAGACTATTACGAACTCATTAAAACTACATTTGTGTTTGTGCCTGTGATAAATGCTAATGAACGTATTTAATTGTTTGTAACAATTGATACCTTATTTCTTTATATCCACTTTAATAAGTCTTGGTATAGGTGAGCCACATTTCAAAATGTATTAACTCAAAAACATAATAAAGTACGATTTGATCGTGGTCATGGAAAACAATATTTTTTATTATTCCATTTTTAAAATAAACAATGTTTTGATATTACTTATCTAGTGCAGATCGATTTGGCAGACCATTCAACTGGTCCTAATTACAAAGAAAATAAGGAATTTTAATTATTTGTTATATCCAATGATTATTCGTTATGTTTGTAGGTGATCCAATGCACAATCACCTGTCATTTAGTTCAATATAGGAAAATAAGAGGTGCGAATTTCGGATCTCAAAATGTCTGGGATAATACGTTCTTTTAAATTAAATATTAAATTTATTATAAAATCTATAACATGATAACGGAGTTAGATAAATAAATATATTATCGCTGTATTGTTAAAACATTAGTTATTCAATATTGCATTTTCCAATTGTACTGCTTTAGAAACGAATATGTTTAGAGAATATGATTTCTATTACGTCTTAAAATGTTACTCAGAGAAATGAGAAATTACTAGTAACAAATATTTCGTATTCGTAGATACATTAAGTCAGATTACTGACCAATAACTTTCTAGAATAAATTGTCGACATCAATGAAATCGAGGTATTGAGGATCGAGTTCCGCGCGATGCCTTTTCTTCTGTTCCGCGTCTATTTGACTGGTCTGAGATCAGAATGTTTAAGAAAATACTTGTATTTATTTATTGCTTATAAGATCTTTACTGAACTTTATACTATATAAATGTACTAGTTTTGATACTGCTTATTACAAATATTATACAAATGTGTATTTATTTATATTTAGTTAGTAAGACTGACCTAACTGCTTGGAATTAAGATAGTAAAGAATATTTGATACATTTTGCATTCACTTCCAAAAGTCATTACAACTCTGTCACTTTTATGGGAAATGAAATATGAGGGAAATGTTTTATCCTGTCTGTTAGTGATATCCATTGCACCTGATAACTGCATTAATTGAGTACTAAAGATACCTTCAATGGTAACCAAAACCCATCGTTCGATTTACGACCAGTTGCTCTGACCACTGATTCGAAAATGCGTTTTACAGTTGCCCTTGGGTCGTATTCCCACGCATTTGATATTTGTCACCGCTGTCACTACTTACGTACGTCAAATGAGGGTTTGGACATGGCAATTGATATCAAAGTTGTGACTTTACACAACGTCGTGCCCAGATTGCACAAATTATTCGTTTTTTCTTGATTAGATAAATAGATTCATATTTAACATGAATCAATATGTAAAATAAACTCACTTTGAAATGACAACTGCAATGAAAAATTCTCAGTACTGTTTTTTGTATCTCACCTTTTGGAACTGCTAACACGTTTAGATGGATTTGAATCATGATAATTCGTTATCTCAGCAATAAAACAAACTTGTACTTCTCGTTTTACTGTATACCATATCATAATGGTATACGTAGTTATCTGTAATGTAATGTATATAATGTAGTATATTCAAAGTATACGTAGTATGAGAAAGTTATGTAATACATGGAAATCGATTTCGACAACGGTATACACACGGAATGAAAAGCGGTTTTATCCAAACTGTCCGTCCATCCGTCTGTAATCACTAGCGCCTAAACCACACGTACGATCCTTCTAAATTGAAGAAACCCTGTTTTCTGGCTGTAGCTGGCTTGAAATTTTGAAAATCTTGAAATTTGGGGTACTTCATGAAGCCTTCGGACATTTGCAATTTTCCAAAATCATTCTAATTTTCTGGTAAGATAGAGTAAAATACACGAAGCGATGACATAGTTCCACTTCATGGTTAACTCTGAATTTCTGAAAATTTAAAGCCTAATATTTTAGCGTCATCCTACAACCAAGCAAATTGAAATAGATTTGTCTCTTCAATGAAATGCTGTCTATAATTCGTTCTGCATAACAACTATGGCTTTGAATGATGGTACGTTTCGTGCAAAAGTGTACAATATTTATAATTTTAAAGAATTGTTTGTTGCTAAACTGCAAATGAAACTGTTTTCTTTTCTTACTATTAAAATTGTTTCAAAAACTGATTTGCGAATCTACTCTTTTATCGTTTCCTTTCACAGGCAACATTCCTGTCTTCAAATAGCAACTCAATGGGTATCACTGTCAACACATCCCTAATATAAAGTATCATATGGACTGGGAGTGACGCCATGTGAACTAGGTGCTTGTTTGAAGAACTAAAGACTGATTCATGTCCTGGCCTGTTCAAGCAACTTTTATTTTGACTATGTGAGATTTTAATTAATACTTTCTCTAATAATTATGTATGTATTTACGGTTGTTTGTTTGAGGAGTTTCAAACTGAATAGCACAGGCACATTTGCTATATTAAGAAAACACACACAATGAGAAAATAGAGTCATTTTTATATAAATGAGTAGATGAACAAAAAGATAATAATCAGTACTATAGTGATTTTCTTGAAGTCAATAAATGTTCTGATTTGTAATTACTTGTAAAAATGGAATTCTGAAACTGTCAGCCATTGAAACTTGTCTTCATAGCCCAACGTTAATACGTCTAATAATCTCACCTTAAGTGAGGCGATATAAGAGCGTCAGGCTAGGAACTTTGAAGGCAAAATTATATACTGAACTGAAAGATTTTAAGTAGAATTAACTACTTTATAGTACACTCTTTATTTAATTGTCTCAGAGGTAATGATTTAATACTTTAAACTAAGAAGGTGGAAAGAATGAGTTTGAAGACAAAATTGTGTGATTCTTAATTGATGAACTAGTTCAATGGAAATATTTACATGTCTGTACAGTAGTGCACCTGCTTAGTGCGTGGCTTCACAATAGAGGAACGTGTTCAAATCTCGTAATGATATCAGCGGTTTTTACTGACAGAATGAAATTAAAATTTAATAACGACAACATAAATGTTCCAGCATTCCTTTCTTGCAGATACCATAAAACTGTGGAGAATTTGATAATTGATTACTGGTCTTTACCAGATCATCTACCATCTATATTTTCCTGTTCATAGTATTGTTTTGGTTTTTATATTTGGTACGTCTGTTTTCCAATCCCTACTACATGAGTATTACGTCCTTTGTAATTAATGCATTTATTTGTGTCTCACTGTTCTTGTCAATTCTTTCAGTTGTTCTTTTTCTTTGCTTAAAATTACATGCTGAGCACTTGCCACTACTAAAATATAAGAACCAGCGCATCGACAGACTTCTGCAGCAAATGTTTATACTTTGTGTGGACTGGTTTGTGATTCTGCTAACTCACAAGGTCTTATTGTTCCTCTGCCAGGCCGACATCTATCGCACAAAATACATTTTGACATTTTCAACTTTCATCCAAATAGTTTTTCACAGGAATCCATGAGTTTTGAAAATCTCCTCTAAAGTCATTTAAGCACTTCTACTCACAAGTTAAATAATCTATAAATCATCTAAATGCTCATATTAACAGCGCAGAGGTATTTAAAATTATTTGTGTAATTTTGAAACAATAGAATAGGAGAATATTCGTTTATGTCATCGGATATTGCATTTGCACACTTAATCCGTAATGAAGAAAATTTGGATTGTTTTTGAGAAAATCTTGTTTATGTAATTTTTAAATTGCAATATTGGTACGCTATAATAGTGAATCTAACTAAAACTTTTAAAAAATTATGACCTATTAAAAGATCTAATATAAGAACACATTTCATTTGAAGCAAAAATTTATCTTTAATTTTAGTTGTAGTAAGACGTAAAATATTCAATTTTAGCGATTTTTCAAAATTGAGCAATCAGACAATTGATATATTCTACCTTATAAGCGTATTTATCATAGAGTAAACAGTCCTTTACAAGAAATTTATAGAAAATTTGATTGCTTTGAAAACATTTTAAAATGTCCAAAGGCTATAAATAGTCTCAAAAATTAATGAATGTTTTTCAAAACTTATAGTCAGGCCTAGAAGGAAACGATAGGGCTCTTCAATTTGAAAAATCGTAATGCATGGTTTAGGCGTTTAGAGTTGTATTTGTTGAAAAAATAATTTTTGGTTTTAAACTATGTATTTGTATAATAACATCTGACTAGCTGAAGTAAATATAATATTGTGCTATCATAACATCTGAGGCCACATTGCTGTGAATGATACTACTTAATAAATGTCCATTATTAAATATCTTTCTCAATCATTCATTCAAGAGTATGCTAATACTATTTATAAAGTGGTCTGTTCTTGTGTTTAAAAGTTCACACGCTTGTTGAACAAAATAATACATTATTTAATACTGTATAAATCATTTAGTTTGGATCATTGTCTCAGTTCTGTAATCAGGATTTGCACCGCTACAGTCGCAGGGTCAGCAACGTCTTCTCTCAGACAAGCATAGCCACGTTTTATTAGACAAACTACTTATTTTCAAACCCATAACTGACCATGACCTACAGGATCAGTACAGTGATCAGTGAATGTCATGAATTTCTAAGTAGTGAAATGAATTTACTTTAGTATTTAGAAACCATCCTAATCATGATCCAAAACAAAGACTCAGGGTCACGTGCCTCTCTCTTCATCCTAGAAATATTCATTTCTCTCAATGAACTAGTGGTAACTAGTAAATGAAGATGAAGATAGATTCTATTTATACACATTATTTCATCAGAAACAGTTCTTTACCTTAACTTGACGTTGAAATACTTATTACTATTTTAGGAGACACCTAATAAGTCATGTAAGACTGGTAAAACAAAATGTTGAAAGGTTTGATTAGTGCACAATCCAAATAACTAAAAATGCTGGTGGATATCGTTTAAGACTCTGAGAACGTACTGCAAACCTTTGAATTCACATGTTGATTTCCGCTTTGAGTCATGTATCATCGGAAATGTAGAAAATAACATTTTTTGTATCTGTAAGATTTAATCCTAGAAATTAATAAAATATAAAATGGAGACTCAAATAAATAAATGAAAGTCAAGACACAGATTGTAGGAAACTTCGATATGATCTAGAACAGAATACGTATATTTCCAGTAGGAAAGGAATTAAACATGTCGGAGTGATGTTAGACAGGATCTAATAATATTGACTTTATTAAAAAATAAGCTAGGGAAGGCCAATTATTAGACTTTTATAATATTTTGCAAACAAAATTTTCTTGAAAGAAAACTAAGAGACATATACACGACAATGGTGGAGAGCGTTACGTAAGGAATCGAATTAATTAAAATGATGCACAACTCTCGGTTAAATGCTATGAAATGAATCTTGAGACGATGTTGCTGCATATTCGTTTGATAGAATAAATCAAGAGGATTAGACAGAATAATGA
Source organism: Teleogryllus oceanicus (assembly GCA_964035755.1). Lineage (NCBI taxonomy): Eukaryota > Metazoa > Arthropoda > Insecta > Orthoptera > Gryllidae > Teleogryllus > Teleogryllus oceanicus. The sequence goes on from CAXIVR010000001.1 coordinate 280,372,001, forward strand.
TTGAGACAAGGATCGAAAATGGTAATCCAAAATAACTAATGGTATGCTGCAGAATGTATGCTGATGAATATCAAAAATTATCTTATGTGAACTTTCGAAAGAAGAAACGAGGAAGGCCAAGAAATCTTAGTACGTTATCGACGACAATGAAGGTACAAGAATAGAGGAAGATGTCTGATTGAATAAAAACATTGGTGTGTGGATTGCGAAAACGGTCATTAGGAACTGTAAATACCTGCTTAAGAATTCATTACAATTACCTTAAACCCGAAGGGAAGATACCGATAAAGAAGCCTTGTTACGTGTGTTGGCACAGAAGGGGGTAAATTCGTTAAGATCTTGCTGAATACCAAAACCAAAAGCAAAGTAACGTTCTTATTTGAAGATTAAATGAAAACAAAGAAAATTTGATTATTTTCAGAGGGATCCTTTAGATAACAAATTGGGATATTACTCTATTTGGTACGGTATGATTTAAATCTTGTCCATTTATCGGCATGATCGCTTTCAATGGGAACAACTATTCTTCCGAATTGACAGGTCGGAGTAACATTGTATTTAGGTAAAAAAGATGATTGATCTATGTTTCGAAAATTGATTGACTGAAGTGAAAGAGAAACTAGCACAAATAGTAAATTCACATTTCTTGTATGCACCAATGAATAAATGTCAATCGATAATTAAAATCTATTTTCGATCCACCACACATGTGGGTCTCTTTAACTCTGGAAATTGGCTTATATGATAACATAATTCACTGGAAAGGTTCAGCAGTTTATCGAAGAACATAGAAATGTAATTACAACAGCCAGTAGGACTTGACGTGCATTCAAAGGCAGATTTTTTAAACAGACATTTGTTCATCATTCTCTCTCATGAATGCAACATGTATTCTCAATGTTGAAATATTCATATCACTGAATCCAAGACTTAAGTAAAGGAATGCAATGAGGACCCTAAGATTTGTTTATTGAACCAACAGCGATAGTGCACATTTCTCCTTCTTCCGGACTAGATTAAAGTGGTCGCCATAAAAGGACCAACAATGAATTCATAATTGAGGTTATTTCAAGCATATTTAGATTTCTTTGTAAAATCGTCTCAGTGAGATATACTATATACGAACACAACTATCAAATCAATGGTACATCGAAACGTTACATTGTAATAGTAGCATGTTTCAACAATAAATATTGTAGTTATAGTTTTAAAATTCAACCCATCTATATTATAGTATTTAATTGTACCATTTTATAAATATTTATAACTTAAATGAAATTTTCCCAAATAAAAAAATTAATTGCTTATTTTGTTTGCTACATTTTATTAACAATTCATTAAAATTATAATATGCAAATAATATTATCAAAGATGCAAGCAGGAATATATATCCAATACAACTATAATTTATAAGGAATGTAACAAGGAATAGAGAAAATTTATTTAGTATCATATTTTTATAGAAGAGGATCCCATTCATTTCTAACGATTATCAGACACAGATTTCAGTTTGACGAAATTTTAAATATTATTAATTACAATTTTGAAATAATCATGATAGAGAATAGTGATTCTAAGGATTAGCAAAACAGTGTTTGGATAGGTCTGCTTATCTAGAAGTATGGTGTACATTCATTGACGTGTAAAAATCTTCAGCATTGTCATCACTGAAAATAAAATATCGTAATGTAAAATATACTTGCTATAATAATATAAATATATTAATTTCATTGCAAGGATTGAAATCACATAAATTATAAGGCAATATATTGATGAGTGTGTGTGTGTATGGTGTATGTGTGTGTGTGTGTGTGTCTTCCAATGTTCATGCACAGACGAAAGCTGGTTTCTACTTTGCAAACATTAAGATATTAAAATGTTATATAAGAGTCATATTTGATTCTCACGCAAAAATCAAAGACTAGGTATCACATATGATTTTAATACTTTAAGAAAATCATTCATTTGCTTACAGCTGCACTTACCAATCATAATGTCTGCAGTAGAAAACTTTCATTGTGACTAAATGAACTTTAAATACTTTAAGTTTATTTAGTATTTTACATATCAAAACTATTTTATTACAATATTAATGTCCGCGACCATATAGTATTTTTTAATTGGGTCATCTGAGAAATTGATGATGAAGTATTTCACAACTGAAAGCTGCTATCTCGGAGACGTGTTTGTGAAACTGACTCTAAAACGTATTTCTTAAGTTATTAATTTTTCTAATAAAATAACTAGGTTAGACAATGCATACAATGCAAATTATTTGCATTTTATATTAAATATTACAATAATAAACGACGAAATGTAGACATGGAGCTTAATAGTCGTTGTCCAGTGTTATTTTTGGCAAAAAACCCGTTTTATAACAGTTTTAAAATATGTTTTTACTGGGAAATTGCATGCCTTTATTTATGTAATTGAATGTATATACAAAAATTTATGTAAAACTGTTGGTTGATTTAATATTTATATTCAAATATTTACTATAATATAACTCGACATCACCGCCATTTTGTAATGTTCAAGATGAATAGTCCCGCCTCCCTGAAATGAAGCTAAAGCTGATTGGTCAGCTCGATCCCGCAGGGCGGGGCAGGGGTCGGAAAACTCTGGTAAAGTTCGGCTCAGGACATCGCCCATTTTTTGTGCAAGCGAGGGTACATACTGAAGCTTCGTTGGCCGGGAGGTTCGTGGTTCATTTTCCGATTGCAGAGGGTTTTCGATCTCAATTCAGTGGGTGAGTCGAAAGGTCACTCCCTTGGTTGTCTCCGATCAATTCCGAGTAAATATCGGAGCAATACCTTAAACAATGTACCCCGGATAACGCGAAATCTTTCCTTCCCCATTCTCTTCCCGTTTCCATCCTTAGGAACTTGAAAGATTGGTCAGTATAAGAATATTAAACCAGAACCATACTTCGACTACACAGACATCGGAACGAAAGAGAAGAGAAAGAAAGTGTTATCGAAAAGGAATTTATAACTGTTCGTTATCGGTACCAGAAGTATAAATTATTTTCTTTTTAAATAATTGCTGCAACGAAAGGTACACGTTGGTTTCTACATTTTTAAAGTTAGCCGTATCTTTTAATTTATTTAAATTAATTCTGCTGTTATTGATTTTGGCATTAACAGTACGACTTCAATGCAGAATTTCTTGCTTGACTTCTCTCTGACGTGAAACTTACATGAAATATCAGTGAAGTGTTTATTTTTATTGTTGTGCAGAAGTTGAGAGGCAACTTCGGTAAATACGTAGGAATGCAAAGAAAATACAAAACCAACGAACCACTTTCAAATTTTGTCTCGAAAGTGCAAATATTTGGTTGGGCCATTCCGCCTACTCTCATAGTGCCTCAGTGCTTACGAAAGAGCTGACGTCATGCGACAGCAAGATCGCAAGGGTGTGGTTGCGCGATATTAAATACTTGCTACTTGCGAGTTGCGATAAGGAACAGCACATTTTTTTACTCTTAGTACCTGATATGTAAAAGAACTGTTGCACTGTGTATCCATATATACACTATACTATACTATGCTATATCATTGGCGTATTTGTGAACCCCGCTGCTATTAAAATACTCGTATTTTGTTCTTTGCATTGTTACACCAGAGTATACGAATTTATTTGTTGTTCATGAACACAGTGCGTGCTACGTTTTAAAAACAATCGAGTTTCACGACCTTAGGCTGTGTGATTTTCAATAGAGTCGTAGCAGATGCCCGAGTTTTCCACTGTAGAGGATTTTAGGAATATGGGAGAGCAAAACTAGTTATACAGTTAAAAGCTCGTTGGAATTTGAATTGAGGCATTGGATCGGGAAGCTCTCCAAGCACCTCGACTTTTCAGACGAACTTATCTATACGTCTGATGCCCTTTAGATTACTTTGCCTGAGTAGAATGAATGGAGTTGAAGTATACACTAAAAAAGGAAAGCGTACGCTTTATCTATTTTGATACGCTCCACAACGATCACTTCTCTGCCTCCAAGAATTCTTCACATAAGTTTCGGATCTCTCATTTTGTTTTATGGGCTTGCTATATAGTATAGAGGGCTTAGTGGTCGTAAGCTTCGTGGAAAGTAGTAGTTTTTGGTAGAAGTTCGGAAATACACTGCATAGAAACAGATTTAGAAGACTGTAGATGGACTCTGCTGTTAAGATATATTTCTCGAAGTCTATAAAACTCCAGTACAAAATTATTCTCTGATTTCTGAGAGTCTGTGGTATAGAAAGCCCTGTTGAATTGAAAGGGCCATTTCAGTTTATTATCTACGAAAATATAAAATAACGATTTTCTTAATGTATTGCACCTCATGAATTCTTAAAATATTTGTCTGTAATCGCCAGTCGGCTTAGATGGCTGACCGGGAGGTTACAGGTTTCAACTCCCGACGGTGGCAGGATTTTCGTCACTAGCTGGAGAGCTAGGTCGATTTCTGGCGCCCCGCTGCTCTTTTTTGTGGTTTCCCTTATCAATATCAGGCGAATGCCGGAGTAGTAATTTAACAAACGGACCACGGATGGCGCACCTGTGTCATCTTTGTCGTATCCATTCCCGTTACGCGTACCCATACATGCCCTATCCTCCCACACATGTTGGGAGACCAGCCGGGAGTTTAGAGCATGTCCTGGTTGTGGCGGTGCTCCGCTCGTGAGAGATATCTGGTTGGAGAAAATCACGCTCACCGACGCATAGGTCGACGTCGGATCTCACCGTGAAGCTGGGAAAATATCATCGCCTCCTCCCATGATAACATGCTATACACTTACGGGACTAATAAACATAGTTGTTGACGAATCTGGTAACACAAAATAAACAATTAGATGAACACGTCGTACTATTTTTACGAACGTCGCACACATTTTTCTGTTTTTTGACAAAACTAAATCGAATTGATTCAAACCACTTACCTTCTTGGAACTGACGTCCGCGAGCGCAGCGACAAAATCTGTATAAACATTCCCACAGACCGGCGCGGAACATCGGCAGTGGGTGCGGTGCGGAATGCGGAGGGAATTGGCGGCACACACAGGAGCGTCAATTATGAATCAGTGTTTGGTGGCAGTTTTCATCCGACAAAGAAGAGGCGCCTGCTTCTATTCAGGCAGGGGATAGAAATGCCGAGTTTTAAGGCTCTCGCAGACAGACACGGAAGATCCGCAGCCTAGCCGGATTGGCCGCAGCGGATGTTTCGCGTCACGTGTAGCCTTATGAGCACGTTGAGACCTGCGCGGTAGGCGAGCGTCGCGGCAACGGGTTGGCAGCGATTAATCGGCGGCGAAATTTGTAACGCAGCCAGACGCGTTTCTTCAGCTGCAGCTCGAGTTTCGTGGAAGTCCGCCCGGGTTGAGCGTCCTTGCCAACCGTCACCAAACGCTGACTTATAATTGACAATCCGGGGTGAACGGTCCCGAGAATTCCGCGACTTCGTCTAGCTCGGAACTTTCCATATCGCACACGCTGCGGGTCTACCGCGCCGGTCTGTGGGGGCCTTTACTCGAAGAACGTTTTTTTTTCAGCACATGCGGTATGGTACTTTTTCCTTCTTTATTTGCGATTGTTCCTAAATTGTGAATGTCCCTTTTGAAAACGTAGAAAAGAGGTCCATTATTTTGACCTAGAAAGTAATAAGTACGGAGAATTTCACACCTTGATGCCACACCGGCAACGATTTTAATTTACTACAATGACCAGTGACTGTTTTGATGAAATTTTGAACCTGATCGTAGAAGACTTAAGAAAATCTGACACCATGAAGCTATATTACCTGAAGAACAACTTGTTATTGCACTCACTCATTGAAATGTTTCATTAGTAAAATTTACAAAATTTAAAGAACAAAAAATTTAAAAAATCGATGTTTAATGTTATTTAAATTTTTAATTAAATTATTGAACACGATTAGAAGTATTTTGTGTGACCGTTTAGTAGTGCCAGATTTACTGGCAAGCTGAAAATATTCGACATCTGATGAGTCTTTGGTTTGGTTTCTACAGCGAAACTCGAGCGGTAGAGTGACGGCGAGTGAGCTCGACCCCAGAGGGGAGTGAAGACTCCCGAAGGCGGGTGGACTTCCACGAAACTCGAGTAGCGGCGGAAAAAACGCGTCCGACTGCGTTACAAAATCCGCCGCGGATTAAGCGTTGTCAATCCGCTCACCTGGCGTGCAAATCTGAACGTGCTCATATGGCAACACGAGACGCGAAACTTCCGCTGCGGCCATCCCACGCAGGCTGCGGCGCAGAAAGTCCCGCGCTAGACGTGGCTGCGGGTCCATTCACATCGGAGCGTTAGTTATGAGTCAGTGTTTTGGGACAGTTTTCATCCAACAATGAAGAGGCGCTCGCTTCTATTCAAGCAGGGATAGAAATGCCATATATTCATAGTTAATTTTCTCGGCACATGCTGCATTAAAAGTATTTTTACTTCTTTATTTATGATTTTCCTTCAAATTGTCGATATGTCTTTAGAAAACGTAGAAAAGATGCCCATAATGTTGACCTAGAAAAGAAAAAGTACGGAGAATTTTACATCTTGATGTTACAAAGTTTGAGAAACTCTCTTAATTTTCTAGAATGATCAGTGTCTGTTTCGATGAATTTTTAACACACACACAAACGTAGACATTATATTATTTCTATTATTCAATTATTATATTCTATTATTCAATAGACTTATAAATCTATTGGCAATGTTCATTAGCAAAATGTACAAAATTTTAAGAACAAAAGAATCTTAAAATCGAACTTTAATGTTATTTAAAATTAATTAAATTACCTAACACGATTAGAAGTATTTTTTCTGACCGTTCTGTCGTGTCAAATTCATTGTCAAGTTATAAATATTCGAGATCTGACGATTATTTGCCTCGGTTTCCAAGCGAAACTGGAGCTGCAGCGGAAAAAATGCGTCCGACCGCGAATAGGAATTTGCAGGGAATAAAACGCTGCCAAACCACTGCCGCGCCGCTTGCTAGCCGCGCAAGTCTGAACCTGCGCATAAACCAACATGTGTCGCAAAATTTCCTTTACGGACGTTCCGCGTAGGCAACGGATCTTCCGCACTGGTCTGTATGAGCCTGTACGCTCGCGAGCTGCGAGCCGTTTCGGTGGGCGCACCTTGGACAGTCATGGCCGTGGCGTTGTCGACAGTCACATGTCCATAAAGTTATCTCACCCACTTATCACAAAATTAAAAAAGAATATTTGAGAATTTTGTACTAATTAAGAACTAATGTATACCCAAATTTAAAAATTTTGAACCGACGCAGAACATCAAAATATACGTTTGGCACTTCTGAGTCAGCTTCTTGTCCCCATCTCGCTACAGCTGACAAGGTAGAGAGAAAGTTATGTAATACTCCGTGAAAAAACGACGGTGAATTTTCGGCAAAAAACTCTTATTACAGGGCCCTGGTAACGAAAACGTGGATAAATCCAGATGCTAAATTTAGAAAAAAGTCCTCTAACACGTGGTGTAGTCAGAATACATGTTTTTGGGTCCTTGATAGCGAAAAATCAAATGACGGAAAAAAGGCTGTCTGTCCTTCCATTCATCCGTCCGTCTACCCGTGTGTAAGGCTAAACCGCTCAGCCGATTTTCTCCAAAACTGATATTCTCCAGTCGATCTCCCTGATGCTACATCTTCTTGAACTTGAAACGTATATTTTAATTTTGGGGGTACTTCACATGACGTCCCTTGGACATTTTCTAAATTTTCGAAATATGGCTACATCGTTTTTTATTAGTTTATTGTTGGGTTATGTGAAGGACGTTAAAGAGAGTGGTGCAGGTGTCACTTTCGTCGAAAGCCCTGATTTTTCGATAATTGCAAAAAATCAACAAATTTTCCGCGTCTTCCTTCAACTACAATAGATAGATATTTTTCTCTTCATAAAATCCGTTCCTTAAAAATAAATTTTGAAAAAAGATCATGTACAATTTTTTCGTAAATTTGAGTACTTGTGCGTGCAATTACGGGCTGGAAAGTATTAACATGAAATATGAATTTCTTGCCGTGTCATTGTTAGAAAAACCATCTTGCCTCAGAGTTGGAAACACCATTGAGAAGCGTGCAAATAATGCATTGCCTAAAACATCAGCGTCGAGTGCCGTAGACGAAGCCAGGAAATAACGGACGCGATGGGAAACTGATCCAACCCGTTTCCCGCATTTATATTTGAAAACAAAATCTGCCGAGCTGATGCACGGCGCCATAAAACGAACTGCGTAATTTTTATCCACTTGTTTTCACGTAATTAGTAAAATGCGTCCATAATTCGCACGTTTATGCGGTCCGCTCGTCCTCCGAATATTAACTGTGCGATGCCATTTTCATTAGCCGATGGGCGACTCGGGGTGCGCACTGAAGAGGGTAGGGAGAAGGGGACGCCGCCAACTCCCCTCCCCGTACCCGTACCCGTCCTCGCCCTCCCTGGCTCAGGTTCGCCGTTTTCTCCTCCCCTTTCCCGCGTTGACGGTGTGGAGCTGATGGGCAATTGCGGCGGCGGGCGGCGAGGCGGAGTGTGCTTGGACACTGGTCCCATCCTCTGCTGGCTCTCTTCGCAGTCTCGCCGGCTCCCGATCCCTGGCGCATTCTCATCTCCCATTTCGGCCTCTCCGTTATCAGTACGACGGTGCTTTCACTAAGCGTTTTGCGGCCTCTTTTATAGAACTTGGAGGGTGCTTCAAATGATAATTTCCAACGTGCAAGTGAAATAATCGGCCGTGAATTAATTTCAAATACAGTCATTATTTGCTGTCGTAATTAAGTGTATAGGGTGTGAGTAACACCACAGCATGTTTTCTGCACGTTCACTCGTCGTATAGTCTAATTAATTAAAAATTGAAGTGCCCGTAAATGGATGATTATGTAGCCTATAATGATGCTTGTTGAATACGTTTCGCTGTGATTTAATTTTTAAAACGCAAGAATATTAACATTTAAAAAGTCATGAATGCATTTAATAATTTCCAAATATAGATGTAATGGAGAGGAACACTCATATTTTGGCTATGGCAACAAAAATATGAAAAAAAACTGTGGTTGTGTTAACTTTTCTTTTAAAATTCATAACATTTCTTTATGTTTTCGATCCATTCAAATAATATTTCAAAAATTGAATAATTTAAAAATCGTATTACTATGAGTTTTCGAAATTCTCTTTAATATACTATTTTGAAAGTTCAAACCATTTCGCTCGTGTTTGGGCAAACGATTTATTTTCACGAAATTGTTGATGGTTATTCGTAAAACGAGTGTATACGCGGAAGATCTGCGGATTTTAACTACGATAGTGATTAAATGTACTGAAAGATGATTCAGATACATTATACATTCAAATAAAGAACTTAAGAACAACAACGATCATCACGAAATAGCTCATTCAACATTTATTAACGTGTCCAGTCAGTAGTTTGCTTTTACTTCAGAATCTCTTAATGTTCTTTGAGAACGCACAACGAGAGATACGAAGCTATTTTGTTAAATTTCTTTCCTCAGTTCTTATGACGATTTATTACAATGCTTGACGTAGTCTGCACGATCTGTTGACTTGCTTATCCATTTGGTTTTTGTTGTATACCAAATCAAAAAGTTAGACAAACTGTAACAACAATTTTATTTACACTACAACTTCCTACAGAATCACCATAATCAAGTGTGCCAGAGTCCCGAATTACAAAAAGAACATTCATTCGCCGGTTCGTTATAACAGTCCAAGTTCCAATCTTCACAGTCACGAGTCTCAGTTCGGAGTGGCCGAGGCCTCCGGCGCTGCGGCCCTCCTCTCCGTGTCCCCCTCCCTGCCGGGGAGGGGTAGCTGCTCCGCCCTTCCTGGTCCCGGTCGCCGGGTGGCGACGGGGCGCGCTCGCTGCTCCCTCTATCGGCGGTGCCCATAACACCGCCGACGGCATTCCTGTAGTGTGTTCATACAGACACTACAGTTTTCGCATTTTTGAGGCAGTTAAGTGGTAGTTTATTGTTCAAATGACTTTTCTAAATAATACAGTCTCAGTGTTAAGTGAATTCATTCATTGCATGTTGAAATAACGTTCTCGGCATTTGCACTTATAATTGAATTTCAATTTATGAATTCTGTTGTGAATTTTGTTCAACAACGCATGTCTGCTCCTTCTTGTTTCTGATTGATAGCATAACCTCGTTCAAGGGGCCAAGCGAGAGTCTCTCTACATTTTATCTCCTTATGCGGTGCAAGCGCGGCGGTCACTTATTCCTGGGGGTCTCGTAACATTCGGGACTGGACACGGGTCAGCGTACTAAATCTCGGCATTTATTTTTACACATTGTTATTTCTGTGAGTAAACGTACTTTAAATTACATTTTTAATTATTTATTTTATGTACTTATTTTACATATATATATATATATATATATATATATATATATATATATATATATTAATTTTATGCCAGTGGTTTGGATTTTAACCATAAAATAATAATGAGTGATGAAAAATAATCTTGCTCAGTGTTGTAGCTATGCGCATGTGCGTAAACAAACAAAACCTAAGAAAGGTTTTATTCTCAATCGTTGCTCACAATGTTATGCACTGCATCCACGCGAAGAAGTTTCTAAAGCTGTGTATTGTAATGTGTTCAAAGTGTCTTGTACTGATTCCTCACAACGTTTTATTCTCTCTAGGCCTCTTTGGGTCTTTTTGCCTTTCTAATATTCGTATTCTCCGATAAATTATTAGTAGACTGGTTCATTTACATATTTATAAGTGCGCGTTGCTCTTACATTATTGAAATGAAAACGCTCTGAGTGTAAAGAAATCAAACAAAAGAGAATATTCGTTTTTTTAAATTAATTTGATTATTAATTTTTTTAATGCATATATTTACATGCATTTACGTAGATGCATTTACCTACATTACATGCATTTAGAATGCAATAGAATTTTTTCGTTGTGATTCTTACACCCGTACACGTCAGGTTCAGATTACGACCATGGAATGAGACTACAGAATGAAGGAGAACCTCGCAGTAACCTGTCTCGAACTCCATGAATTTGATATGTCCACAACAATATCCACGTGATATCTGTGTTTCATGCCCGATATGAAGAAAAGAAAGATTATATCGCTATTCATTTCGTAGGGAGCATTTTTGTTGCTGGTTTTGTTTTACATTGAATCTTAATATCCTAGGGATATATTGATATATTCATGATGTTTTATTTATCTATAGTTTAACTTTTCACAGGTCCTTTTAATGTCTATCATGCATCAACTCATTTCATGCTCTTTTCTTTTATTATTTTTTTAGTGATTTCGCGTCGTGTTCCCGTGACAGACACTGGTCTCACCAACATTTTCGATTTTCAGAGCATGATTATTCATTTCGTGGTTCTTGTTTTTTCTCTATGTCCACACTTTTTGCTTTTTTCTCTATTTTCCATTACTTACGATTTGTGTTATTTTTTTGATTGATAGTGATTCCGGACGTGTCAGTTACCGAGATTATTGGTCCCGTAGGTGAAGTGCATGTTCTTCATCGGGCGGTGGCGGTTATCATCCCCCACGGATGGGGGGATCCGGCGCCAACCTACCGTCGATTATCGAGGCTTTCTCCAACCAGGTATCTCCCACCAGTGGGGCACCGCATAGGCCGGGACAAGTTCAAAGTCCCCGACCGGTCTCCTGGTATATGTGGCAGTGTAGTGCATGTTACTGTAAGTGTGTATGGGGGTGAGGATATGGCAATGTAGAGGAAGGAAAGATCGCGAGCGGTCCGTGGCCTGTTTGTTTGGGTACTGCTCCGGCATTCACCTGGTTTTGATCGGAGAAACCATCGGAAAACTACCGATCAGAGCAACCGGCGTCTAGAATTCTTCTCCAGACAGCGACTGAATTCAAACTAGCTGACTAGCTAGTGTCGAAACTCCTACTGCCACCGTCGGGACTCGAACGCAGGACCTCCCGGTCAGAGGTGCTGTAGTGACATGAGTTGATGCACTGAGCCACCGCTCCCAGTTTAATTTTTGTCTTATTGACCATTTTTATAATCTCTAATTTCTAGACTTCGACTTCATGATTCGGTTTTTACTCCGTTTTATTGCCTCACGTTCCTCTTCTACCTTTTCTTCCTCATTCTCATCCTCTTCCTCCTGTTCTTCTTCCTCCCGCTCTTCTTCCTCTTTCTTCTCCTCTTCTTCCTCCGCCTCCTTATTCTCCTCTTCTTCCTTCTGCTTCTCCTACTCTTCTTTTTTGAGCGTGTCCTATAGCAATTGCCCTGTACCCCCACCTACGTGGATTGAAGGATTCTACCCGCAGGCCTCGCCGCTATGCGCGTCCTCATTCCAAGCGAAATTCCTTGTCCCTCCTCTCCCCGTCCTTCATGCCCCTTTCCCTTCACTCCGCCCAACCTCACCCCACTCCGCCACGGCCGATGAACGCGATATATATCTCGCAGTCCTCCCGAGAAAAGTCCTCGCATCTCCAGACGGGATATATAACTTGAGGAACCGAGCGCGTCGCTAGAGCTAACAAAGCGGGGGCCATCAGAGATTGGAAAAACCTTCTTCCGCCCGCTCCCTCCTAAACCTCTCGTGTTTGAATGTAACCGGACGGGCGCTGGGGAGGAACGTCGATCAGCCGGGCGAATTAGGTGAATGGAGATGTCTTTTAGCGGAATGGAGCGGCGCGTTTCCTGGGCTCCGCGAATCTCAAACAGCGCGGATTTATTAGCTCAATGCATGTGGATGAGGCTCGATATTCCGTGAGATGCTCTCGTTGCGGATAACATGTTGCTTTTATGGGCGCTCTTTTGGTCCAGCTCAGTGCGTGAGATTGGTTTTATTTTCTTCCGTGGAATATCGTTAGATATACTGGTATGATTTTGAAACGTTTTTGAATTTCTTCTTGGTTCTTTGTTAAGCAATGGGAAGGTGATGATAGAAAACAAACTTTTCAGTTTTCTTGACTAGAAGTACTACATATTTTTAAGTGGGAGAAATATATGCGTAACGGTGGTCACGAGAGATTACGAACGCAGAGAATTATTATAGACCTACAATTGTGACAAGGTTTCTGTGGTTACCTACTAAATAGCTTTTTGTTCATCTACTGTTCATGTTACTGACGAAACGCCAAATATCTAGTTTTTCGATAAGCGTGTTGGATACTTTTGCTGTCGATTGAAAACCAGGTTTAACACAGAATAATTATTGATGGTTTATGAATTAAGTATTTGCATTATTAACAGACTTCAGTTCACCTCATTCTTTAGACATCATGTTTATTCGTGTCGCGTAAGACAGTTGCTAAATTTGATTAAAATACAAAATGCTGTAAGTATATATGTATTTGACGTTATTAGGTCGGTAGTCCGACTTCGCCGGCCAGCTACCGGTGTCCCCCATGCCTGGGCCAAATTAAATTCCCATGCTTGGAGAAAAGGGCGACGTGAGGCGAACATGACGTATTCTCTTCACCGTAACTAGCAAGATCCTTCTGCTTGAACTTTTATTCGTCACACAGCTATAGAAACTGAGACAAAAGGAAAACTACAACTCTTTTTGCCTCGGCCGGAAATCGAACCCGGGACCACAGTAAGGGAAGCTAGTACGCTAACCATGAGTCATCCCAGAAGCTTAATGTTATAAAGTAACTGTCATAATATGTATTTTGTGAGTACTCTTAGTGTTACAGTCTACGAACAATATTATGAAATGAACGTATCGGAGCGTTTTTTCTTTTTTCTGTATTTAAAATTCAAGTTGTAAATGGCTTAGTGTAGGGATCACAGAATTTTGAAAACTGCACAGAATTCAAATAAATAAATAAATAAATAAATAAATAAACGATCAGTGACCATGCGATTGCTCATGGTGAGGTATGGTTTGCTCATGGTATGAGGGCGCATATATCTTTTGTTTTTGGTGCGAAGCTTTATCACCTTCAAGCAATATTATTTTTAATACATTGCTGAGTTGGTACTGAGCTCAGTACTTATTCCATTTATTATTCAAAATAATTATTTATGACTTCAGAGCGTACACTTATTTTCATTGCTACAATTGAATTTACTTTTCAAAATTAAGCCGACAGTACTTTTGCATTTTGCAGCAATAAAATATACACGAAACGAAAAACATTCTTTGAATTATTTTCACGTATTCGTTCCCGCTATAATGTATACCATTTTACAATACGTTAAAAATTGACGTATGTGATGTGTACTCATTAAAATGACAAATATGGTAAAAAGACTTGAGTTATATTGCAATCTTCGCTATCTAAAATTCGCTAAGGAAAAATGACGATGGTGTAGGATTTATGAGCAACCATTGACAGAAACATATATAAGAACTACTTCCTTTTTGATTCAAATAATTTTTTTCGAAATCATAATTACGGAAATAATAATATTTTTAAAGATTAGATATTCTCGGATTCAGTTATGTTACGCCGATAGAATAATATGAAGAGCTGGGTTTTAAACAGTTAAAATTATATATAGAAGTGTGATTGTAACTAAGAATGTTAAGAATTTAACTTTAAAAAATGTTGTATTTTCCATATAATGCTGGAACACGGCGTGTCGCGAAATATTTATACGCATCATCAGGTGTGAACAAAAAAGTAATATTTGTCTGAAAATGAAAGCAAAATGTTGATGATATTGTTTGGAATTAAAGCAGTTTTACTTATACTTATTTTATTCCTTAATTTCAACTCAGATTACTGTATATTTTTGTTTTTCAATACTTTAATTCTAAACAATATCAACATTTGTTTTAAATTTTCAGACATTTTTATACCCTTCGTTTAATTGTTTGCGCTTGTTAGTCTGTTTGCATTGGTTTGTGAATGGATGTGTTGATGATTGATGGGGGTAGTGATGGGGTGAAGGGAAGTAAACTCTTCACTGGAAGTGATGATGGTAATTTTGTTTTCGCTGGCAGACTGTTGGAAGGTTTCATGGTGTTGCCTACCGTTGTCCAAACATCTGTATTGTGAACATCATCCGAGCTTTCAGATGTGTTGTTCAGTTCTCTTGTCCACGTGTGTGAAGGCTTGGAGAAGGTCGGCTTTGAAAGTGCACAGAGTAGAAAGTGCAAAGTAAACTGTTGCCATATCAAGAATGAGTATCAAAATGCGTGGTGAATATGTAAGTGAATAAATGAGAATTCAGACAAGTATAAACAGTATTACCTAAACTAATATCTTTCTAATTAAGTGTAGTAAATTTATTTAAGTTTCATTTTTTAATCTTAAAAGCCAGTAGAACCTTATAAGTGTTTAAATGAAATTGATAAATTGCGAAAATAGTTTAATGTTTTATATGTAATAGGACTAAGCTGGAAAGTATTAAATATAAATACAAGAATAGGAACACAAAATTCGAGAATTTTGTGCTGCGACTATACACCACGATTTCAAGCACTAAGTTCAAATTTTCCGTTATAAACGAGAACTGTTAGAATTTTGATGTTTCAACAATAATCTTTATATTTTCATTAATAATTTAAAACTTCTTTTTTTCGCACTAGTTCAAACACTGTTAATCGTTACTCTGTCTTTTGAATTAATATTTATATTTCATATTTTTCACAGCTTTGAACAGAACAAAATATATTTCAATTCATCTGGAGCAAGTGAAGAAGACAATTAAACAACAGTTATGAAAATTAGTTAAATAAGGGAACCCAGCCAACAGCACGTTTTTCATGTAAGAAAACTACCACCAAGCTGCTCAATCCAACATTTCATGTTCTTTGTTATTATATTTTAATTTATAATAAATGTTTTTGCATAGTACGTCGGTTTGGAAGATAATATGGATGTACTCGTGTATCTCTTTGATGGTGTTGACATATTGGGTAGAAATTGCAGGCATGATACTTTATCTCCCCCACGCAACATAAATTCATTATTCGAAGCACATATAGTGAAAATTCCCACCCATTGAAAATTTCCAAATCATGTACTAATAAATACAAATTAAATAGACATGTAGGACGGTTGTTAATATTCATAATACATACTGCGTGATATTTTCCTGAAAACTGACTATATGAATAGTTATAAATTTTCACATACAAGAAATGCACAATATTGTGTCGAATTAATTTTATATTACATTACTTTATTATATAAATTGAACAAGATTTCCCCTTCTGATGCAGCAGTTTGTTTTTTATGCCAGTTAAGTGTAATTATTTTGTGTAAATGCGATATTTGCGGTTTTTGCATACGTCCATAAAACTGATTATATAAGTATCAATAAAAGTGATATTCATATTTTTATAATCGGTATCGATACCGTTTAAGTTACAAATAGCAGTAATTTTTACTTATTTAAATGATCTAAAGAAATTAATACTACACCCCTGAAGAAGCAAAATTATTGTAGCCAAAACCACAAAACATGATTAGCCAAAGCGTAGCACGTACACTCCTCAAGTACAACAGATAAAATATTCTCCTATAACACTGCAATTAATAAACTGATTTAAGAAAAATGAACGTAATACCAGAATCAAATGGTCACATTTGCCTCTCAATATCGACACTGATTCATTGTTTTTACTTTCTCGTATCCGTACGGAGTATATACTTGATACCGAATTTTTTTTTCTTCAAAACGTCTGTCTGTTGGTCCGTCTGTGTCTGCCTGTCCGTCTCTGAACACCGCTAGAACCTAAACCACACGTAGAATTTTTTCCAAAATGAATTTTTCCCCATCGATCTGCCGCGACTCGAAGTGCTGCGATTTTGAAATACTTTCTTCACAATTTGGAGGTACTTTACATGAAGTACCCGCACAATTTTCTCAAAAACGACTCCAAATTTTGTCTTAAATTTCTTGTAAGATTATAGCAATATACACTTATAAAAGTGCCATAGGTTCGATTTTCAGGATAACTCCTTTCATTGTCATGTACAATTTATTTCATTATGTAACTACATTTCGCGTGCAATATTCGCAATTTTGAAAAATTACAAAAACAAGATTTTCCAAAATACAGCTCCGAATTTTTTTCCAACGGATAGTGCTAGTTGCAATGTTAGAAATGACGGTTTTCAAAAAATTACACATGTGTAATTTTTTTAAATATCTCTCACGCTGTTAATATGCACATATCCAGCGATTGCGAACACTATTGTATGTTAATGTGTCTCAAAGGACTTTAAATTAATGTTTTTGAAAACTCAAAAATGTTTTGTGAAAAAGAGATTCAAATTTCGCATTTACAGTAACGCTTAAATGTTATTTTCTTTAAAAGGGCTCTAAAAGTTTCAGTGAAAATTGCAATTTATGACGAGATTTTCCTCTTCTTAAATATTCTAAAAGTAATATTTCTGTTCTATTGTTAGGAATCCGAAATATTGAGAGAATGTCAAAAAATATAATTTGAGCGGGTCTACGAAATTCTCTGTGCTATTCTACGAAACTATTCCAATATTCTACGAAACTGTTCTACTATTCTTCGAAAAAGGCGGTGCCATTTTGTATCACCACTAGTTATTTTCCGAGTTCGGAGGTATCTAACCATATCAGACAAATTTCTTACATGAACGAAGGCTAATTATTTTTCTTTGAAGTTTTGCGCGCATTCCAAAGTTTAAGATTTATTCAATCAAATTGGCCTATGAAATTGTGTTAAATTAAAATCTACATCAACTAAAATCTGGTATTTATACATCGAAGGGACTTGCGACAGAAACTACACGGAGACTAAAATAAATATAAAATGTATTCAATTATGTTGTTATGATTATTATAAAAATAATTGTTATGTTAAAATTACTGAAACCTGAATCGAGCCTAAACTATTTCACAGGCCACTTTAGGTCCAGGCTATCTAGAATTTATCGATTGCAAATGAATGCAAGATTTTTTTGCATAAAGAATTCAATGTATTCTGAAAATACGTAATTTGAATATTAAGATATCTACATAATTATGGTTTCTAACCCACGTATTGGTACCAATAGATATTAAAGGTATGGATAGTCCGATTCTCTCGATTATCAGAATTCATTGAACTGTTGGCATCGCTAACAATATCGAATCGATTGTAGGATCATAATGCACGCGGTCGGTGGGAAGGGCAAGTAGCAGGTGGAGGACACAGCCGATGAAGGGATCGTGGGCGGGAGCCGGCAGGGCACAGCCCGCAATAAGCTGTAACACAGCCCCCAATAAACGGGCTCTGTTCTACTAGCAACGCCTGTCGACACTTTGGCGGTTCACACAGCCACTGCCCTAGCCGCCCGCCTCCATCCCCCTCCCTCCCAACCCCGTTTTTCCATCATTGCCGCTCTTCCGTCATATACGGGTTGCCCCTCTATCCTCGAAACTACGCCATCCCTGCAATCACATATCCTGCCACCCGCACCCTCCCCTGACGCCGATGCCACAACAATCGTGCCCTTGCTTTCCATGCCTCTCTCGCCACTCCCATCACCCTGCCTCCCGTGCCCCTTCATAAGCCCTTCACGCCACAACCAAGGCGGAGTGGGGGCGCCTGCCGCTCCCCGGACAGCCTCCGGCGCTCGCATTCACGGCGACCGGCTGGTGTCGACCCCTCCCTCCGACTCTCCCGCCCTAAAAGGACTAGGCATGCTCATTAGCAAGGGTCCATAGAGAGGTCCCTAATCGGGCTATTTAGAGCGGATCTAAAATCTGTGGGAGGGGTTGGAGCAAGCAGTGCCCGATACGACTCGTTTAACTCTAGACTAGTCTTTACAGAAAGGGAAAATCTTCGAATGCCGTATTCGTTCGTGAGCGTTTGAAAAACAAAATAAGAGTGCGTTCCTTGTTATTACTAGTGTCTATTTTAATAGGAGTGTATGATTTAAAGAAACTGATTCGGTCCGCCTTGATGCGGTCCGAATTCGAGAAGTTACAGATAATGTGGTTCAACTAATAATGGTTGGTTGGTTCTTAGCGATTCCGGGCGCGTCAACAGCTTAGGCCATTAGTCTCGTACATGTAGTGCAGGTTCTTTTTCCTCGGGAGATGGCGGTGATCTTCCCCCGCTGAATGGCGAGATCCGGCGCCGACCTACCGCCGGCTAGTGGGGTTTCCCTCTAACTCCCACCAGTACTCTCCCACCGGCGAGGCATCACCTCAGCCGGGACAAGCTCTAAGCTCCCGACCGGTCTGCCGGATTATGTTTTAGTGTAATTCTTGTTAGTGTAAGTGTGTGTGTAAGGGGAGAGGATAGGTTATGGAACAGGAAGGACAGATCGCGCGCGGTCGGTGGCTCGTTTGGTAGGGTACTGGTCCGGTATTTTTCTGGTGTTGATCGGAGAAACCACGGAAAACTACCGATCAGAGCAGCCGGCCGCTAGAATTCTCTCCAGACAGCGACTGAATTCGACCAAGCTCAAAAGCTAGTGTCGAAAATCCTGCCGCCGTCAGGACTCGAACCTAGGACCTCCCGGTCAGAGGCGCTGCAGTGACATCAGTTGATGCACTGAGCTACCGCTCCCGGTGAGTAGATAGATAGATTTATTAAAGTTCGCTTTGAGCTAATGCTCGGTGGCAAACATTATTACAATTAGATATACAATTACAAAACTATTACGAATATTTAAAAATATAATTACAATTAGAATTAGAGATTAATATCCTAGTTATAATTAATTTTGACTTATCTATATGTTGACTTATATCTGTTCTAACACTTCACTCCACTTCACTTCACTTCACTTCATTTCACTGCGCTGCACTGCACTACACTACACTCCCCTCCCCTTCTGTGCCCCCACCACACTACACTTCACTTCACTTCACTGAATAAGAGACATGACTATATTATTAATAATACTAACGATTATAATAATGAAAATAATAATAATAATAATAATAATAATGATAAAAGTCCCAGTGCTATTAATGATGACCTACATAGAATTAAGTATTTTTTTAAATTTCACTACATTAGAAGGAAGAGTCTCTAGTCCTTTTGCAGGTAGTTTGTTCCAATCTACTATAGTACGATTCACAAAGGAGAACTTGCCTGCATCAGTTCTTTGCTTTCTACATCGTATTTTTCAGGGATGGTCTCCTCTACTTTTATAATCAGGTTTCTGTAATCTTTTACTGATGTCTGCCCATGCTGAGTCCCCTTTGTATGTCTTGTACATTACGCATAAACGCGCCCGTTCCCGTCTCTTAGATAAGGGTTCCCATTCATCTCGTCCATCAACGCGTCCATGATTTACAAACTTTCCGGCCCGTTTTTTAATTTTATCTAACGCCTCGATTTGCCCTTTTCTGTACGGGTCCTAGCAGGCCGCTCCGTACTCTAAAATAGGACGAACAAGTGAAGTATATGCCAAGGATCGGGCATTCGAACTACTGTTTTTTAGAATGCGCATTACAAAGTGCAGCGCCCTCCATGATTTTTTGACCGTATTGTTAATATGATCCGACCAACCCAAGTCGCTACGCAGGGCCAAACCCAAGTACTTACAGTTTTTTACACGCAGTATAACGTTAGTTCCTAACTTGTAATTCGAGTGTACATTCGAGCGGGACTTAGTGAAACAAATTAATTTACTGTTTTCCGGAATTAATTCCATCTTATTTCTGCACGCCCAGTTTCATAAACAGTACAGTACAGTAGCAGTAGGTCATTGAATACCTGACTCATCGCAGACTTTAGATGTTACTTGATTACCATTTCATGTTTAGAACAACGGAATGATCCATTAAAATGAAATAATACATCAGTAGAATTTCAAATTCTCAATTGAGAGTAAAATTAAATATTCTGAATCAAAAGCGGCGTGATATCGTATTTACTTAAGAGTGATATATTAAGTACGTTCAGGTGAAAAGGTCCAACAAAGATTCTTGTAAGTTAAAAGCGCGTCCGTCCGTTGTTAATTTAGACTTCTTAATTTATTTCATATTATTACTAAATAGAATAAATAACTGAGTGTTTTAATAAAACATCACAAAACGAAAACAATGAAAGAATTCAACAAATTATTCCTGTCCCTTGGCAAAAGTTTTTAAAGCAGAATTTAAAAAGAAAGTAAACATGAAATACTAATTAATAGTAAAGAATGTACACATAATTCGAATCTCGATTGTTTGAAAAAATCTGGCAAACATATTTTCATTCGAACCGACTAGTCCCCGTCGAGCGCGGCTTCACCTTGCGCGTGTACACCCCTTTCTGGATTTGGAGGGGAAGTGAGAACTGAGTCGGGAGAACTTTTAAAGATAGATATTTTATATTTCTGAAGGTAGGTTTCTGGTGGCAGAACACTTTAATTTACATATTACAATTAGGAAATTTCACACAATGTAATTTTTAATTATTTTAAGACATACGACGACTGACATAAGACACCGAGTTATGGAAATAAGTTTTCTATAACTCGGGGGCGAAAATATATTGTTTTCGAAATGCTGCTATGTTTTATATTTGTTTTTTTTTAAACATTTTGCATCTTTCAATCTTTATAGTTAATACTTTTGATAGAGATTCTGGAGCTCAAGAAAACGTCCGCAGATGGTACTTCTTCCCCATACGTCACATACAGTTGTTACCGTTCTTTGTCTAAGTAAATAAAATCAATCAAATCCAAATCAAGGGGTATGGTAATCGCTCATTGAATTTAACTTAACGAATATACTACTGTAGACCAGATATTATCTTAACTGTGGCCAATGCGGTACTTTTACCCTCCATCACCGACTATCACTGTGATGCGCTGCCATCTATCAAAAATTGCTTCCATGGGGGGGAAAAGTCGTCGACTCGACCTTGTTTGCTTCCTCCGCTTCGCGCGACGGCGGAGTAGCGCGCCGCAAAGCGGAAGTGACAAGTTCTTCAGCGGGGTATCCGTCGTTGAACGCCCCGATGCGTTCCGGCGAGCGACAGAGCCCGGCAGCTCATCAGTCGCCCTATTAAGGCTCCCACAGACCGACGCGGTAGATCCGCAGCGGGTGCAGTGCGGAAAGTTCCGAGCTAGACGCGACCGCGGAATTCGCGGGAACGTTCACACCGGAGCGTCAATTATGAGTCGGCGTTTGGTGACGGTTGGCAAGGTCGCTCGACCCAGAGGGTACGAAGAACTCCCGAACACGGGCGGACTTCCGCGAAACTCGAGTTGCAGCGGAAGAAACTGTGTTACAAATTTCGCCGCCAATTAAACGCTGCCAATCCGTTGCCGCGACGCTCGCCTGCCGCGCAGGTCTGAACGTGTTTATAAGGCAACACGTGACGCGAAGCTTCCGCTGCGGCCAATCAGCGTAGGCTGCGGATCTTCCGCGTCGGTCTGTGAGAGCCTATAAGCAGGTGCTGCGCGGCGCGGCGCCGTGACGTCGGGCAGGCAACAAAGCTCTGCTGCGAGGGCGCAACGAGTGCAGCCCGTAAATTTGAGCGACCGCCGTTTCGCCGCCCGAGCGCGCGCTTATCTTCCATCGGCTGTTTGGGTTGCCGCATGCACGCGCCCCCGCCTTCTGCCCTGCCGACAGCCCCGCTCACGACGTTGCGAACGGCGGGCTCGTTCACGTAAGGCGCGCACGCGACCTGTTGGGTTCGAGCGGCTGGAGACCAAGAAGAAGCAGGTGGAAGCAGAAGAGTGTTAGGAAGATACGGTAAAACTAGTGTAGGCGGCGAATCTGAATAAGGAGGGGGGACGCAAGTGGGTGATGGTGGAGGAGAAGGTGAACGTGGAGGGAGAGGAAGAGTCAAAGGATATTTATATGTTAAGGGCTCTTCAACTAGTAAGATCATTGATTCTCAAGAGTAACGATCTACGCAACGCGTTTTTTCGTCCCTCGTTTAGCGTTTACCGCGGAGTAATCCATTAATATCCATTCATATCTATATCCATTAATAGTCCTATATCCATTAATAGTCTATTAACATCTATTACTCAGAGATCTCTGTATTCCAGAGGGCGCTGTATTTTATATGTCCCTCGTCTAGTGAGTTGTCAAAGAGGACCGCCTGGTAGCATCTCCGCATACGCGCCTCATACTCTACGCGCCCCTGCGCCACTACCCAGCGGCCAGAATTGGGAAGGAATTAGGAAAGGGGTAGTGGTTAGGATACGCCACATGGGTTCGACCAGCCCTTGTGAAGCAGCCAAACTCGTTTTGTTGGAACAAATTTCACATGAGATACGACGGGAATCGACCCCGGACCTGAGTGATGAAAGGATAGCAACTTCGCTATGAGCCAAGAGCTAGCAAAAGTGTGTATGCGATAGCAATAAAGATAGTGTAAGAAGAAGGTGAAGACAGAGGAGTGGTGGACGTGGAAATGCAAACCAAGATAGATAAAGGTAAAGCTAGTGGAGGAAGCGAATGAAATTAAAGAGGCGTGGACGCAAGTGGATGGGCAATGTGGAGGTGGAGTCAAAGGATATTCATATGTCTAGGGCTCTTTAACTACTAAAATCATTGATGCTCGAGAATGACGATCTAATGCAGGCACATCAAACTGCGCCTTCACGAGCTACTTGCCCGACTGGGAAGCCCGGTGTTCGTACGGGCACGAGCAACTTCCCCTGACTCCGAATTCATTTCCTTTTAATATTCAGAAAGGGATGTACTTGCGCAAGCTGAAGTGGCGCGAGGCGGTGAATAGTGGTTTCATACGAAAATAGGTTTGGCATTTTTTTTATCAAAAACCGAGAATTGTATTGTACTTATATTTTTCAATACTTATTAGTATTTTCTGTTTATTTTATTACTAAATTATCCATTATATAAACATCTTTGCTAAGTGACAAGGATGTATTTAAATGGCGAATTCTTTCCTTGTTTTCGTTTTGTGGTGTGTTATTAAATTATTCAGTTGTTTATTGTATTTAGCAATAATGTGAAATAAATGAACAAGTCTCTATAGTTAACAGTTCTTGCTCACGGACTGACAGTGCTTTTAACAGAGCAGGATATTTTTCTGGTAAACCTTCGAAATTCAAGGTAGAAAGTTCATGCATTTATTTCACTCCTAAGTAAACAGGATTACAAAAAGGTTTTTTTTTATTTTTTTTTTTAATTTACTCTCAATTGAGAATTTGAAATCTGACTGATGTATTATTGAATTTTAATGGATCATTTCTTTTCTTTGGAGTGATAATGGGGGTTAATATAGCTAAATTTGTGACAATAACAGCCAAGTAACTTCTCCCAAAGACTGTTATGGGCCAGGTGTCCAGTGACGTACTGCCATTCCGTAGTATTTGTACAACTCTTACTTATAAATCTCGCGCCAGTTGCTCTGGACGCAGTGCTCCCTAGCTCTAGTAAGACTGTTACCTTGCTCGCGACCTTGACATGTCTGACCTAATGTGCTTGCGATAGCGATAATGATGATGGCGGAAGAAGAAGGTAAAGGAGGAGGAGTGATGGACGTGGAGGTACAAACGAAGATTGATGCGGTAAAGTGGAGTAGAAGAAGCGAATGTAATTAAGGAGGCATGGACGCAAGTGGATGGGTGGTGGAATAGAAGGTGATTGGGGAGGAAGAGAAGCACTGGTTATTTATATGTCTATGACTCTTTAACTACTAGGGCCATTAAAGCTTAAAAGTGACGATGTAATGTATAACTGTTAGCAATAATGTTGGTGGTAGAATAATAGAGAAAGTGGAATATCTGGTGATGGTTTCCTTTCTTCACACATCCCTCGTGATTTTGCCTGGATCGAACTCGGGCCTCAGTGCTGAATGGCATAGTGTATGCACTACGGTATCCATTCCTCAATTGGTCTTCCCCTGCAAAGGTGATGATGGAAGTAAATAAAAGTCAAGAGTCGTGGACGAATATGAATGTCAAAGTGAATGAGGAGGCTGAACTGCAAGACGCTGCTTGGGAATTATGGGTGTTTGGGCATCATTTGAAGTCGGAGAAGGGTCGGTGTATTGTGGTCAGTAATTGCTTTATTAACGGGGAGGGAGATGTATGTATCAGAGCGGAGGTGACGATGATGCAGACAAGGTCTGCTCAAATGCAAAACACCGGCTGAGTTGAGTTCTGATCCGTTATTGCTGCAGTTTCTGCAGCGATTATGACTGGGAGATCCTAGGGTTTGAGTCGCGAAGGTGGCAGATATTTGATAGCTAGTAAAGTCGAATTCAGCCTTTGTCTGGAGAAAAATTGTAGTGATGGCTGCTCTGATCTGTAGCTTTCCGTGGTTTCTCCGAAAAATATCAGGCGAATGCCAGAGCAGTACCCTAACAACCAGGCTATGGACAGCGCGCGTTCTCTCCTTCTTCTTCCTTGTCCTCTCTCCCATTGCACACTTATACACTTACATGCACTACACTATCACACTTGTCGGAAGAGCTTAGACCTTGTCCTGGCGGGAGCGGTACCCTGCAAGGGGAAGATACCGGGAGGACAAATGTGTATGTCAGCACCGGATCTCATCATCCAGCGGGGAGGAACAACGCCACCTCCAGACATAAAAACATTCACTATATTAATGGGTCTAATAACTAAAACAGTTGACGTGCCAGAAAGCATATATTTTCGTACTTTAAATGTAGGCACGAAAATAATTTTAAAAATAAAGCAAATGGGTGAAGTGTACCACGTGAAAACGGAAACAGCAACAATTTATTAATAGCACATTATCATACCATAAAAGACTCCGCAGACATCTAGCACTCACTAAACGCAGGCTGACCCTCACGTTGAGATGATCACAGGGCACAGGAGAAAATAACATTGGAGATCGTGTAATGATGCCGCGGAGTGATGACGAAAAGCACGAAGTAATAAATTGGAGTGTAGAAAGAATTTAAACTGTGGAGGAAAAATCTGGGAGAACGAACCCAAGGCAGAGATTGTGCAGAAGTTCCACTCATCAGGAACACGAAACGAGTTACGAGAGAGAAATCGATTTGGGAATGATGCCAGTGGGGATTTTGAGATTGGTTCCTATTTTTACTTCTTTGTATTCTTTCATGTACCTAATGAGAGTTCTTTGAAGGATGAGGAAATATTAAGTTTTGCAGTATATCTCTCTACCTCAAAATGCAAGAAATAATGTGTAATGGTGAAAATGATATATCATGGTAAATGTGCGATAAAAATAAATCAATCCAGCAATAGAGTATTTAAGAACTTCCTGATTTCCTTTGCTCGTTAAGAAAATCAAAAGAGCGTTATTTCAGTAGTAATTGTGTGCGACTTTGAATGTGATAGTTATTGTTCCAAGTTTACAAGACGCACGCAATTTGATGGCAGCGCGTCACTCCTACTTTTTATTTCTCAAAGATAAGGTCGGGTTAAAGTGGCATTCTGCAAACTATACGAACGCTGTGTTTAAAAATATATGATTTATACTTGACAGACATTTCAAGACATTTGTTGAAAACGTGCATCGAGCTACTTGTTTGTACTTACTATTTAACCAGACACGAATTTGTTTGTCGTTACCTCAGGAATAATATCATGATGACTTTTACTCACGTCTCTTTGTAAGACAGATATTTCTCTGTCTTCATTAAAATGAATTTTTCGCAAGGAATTTTGTCTCTTACTCTTCAACTAGCTTGGCCTGTCGCCTCTGGCTGCGGTAATTTCATGTTAATTTTTTTGGTACCATGCAGGTTCATATTAAAAGGAAATTTTAATAACAGTAAAAGTGTCTGGCTCACGTGTTCTGAGAAACACAGAGTTACATGAAAAAGCAGTGATAGAAGTATCATTTAAAACGAATCGTATTTCATTGTTTTCATTGTATGTCAGTATTTTATTAACTATCGTAATTCAAACGAATCGTGTTATAAGAATCCATATTAATTTGGGAAGGCAGTATAGTAATACACACAGCATTTCAGCTCAGTAGGCTTCTTCAAATCCCCCAAAATATATATTTTCTAGAATTCTTCCAGAAAACTCTGGAAACATAGTCTAGAGATAGTTCCAATCACGTCTTGTCGAGTGCAATTGATTGTGATCACCCCGTAGGTGGCTTTAGGTTTCCTTTAAAACGAATTTTAGTTGATTAACCCTCGTGCCACAACCCGTTTTTTTGATATTTCATTACAAAATTAGGTTAATGATCGTTAATCAGATGAATTAAGTTGTCACAATGCATATGTAAATGCCGGAACGATTATATAGTTATTTACAGCGTTTCACTTGTGCTTTTGTACGTGCATATAACTTTTCAAACTGTTTTTTCTAGACTTTTTTCAGAAATTTGTAAAAGGAAGCGTTTAAGAATTGTGCCAATTGATTTCTCTTGATCAAAGGAATTGAATTAGATTTATTTAGTACACCTCTTTCTATTTTGACAGACTAAACGTTTGAAATAAATAAATTTAATTGAAAGTCATACATGATCTAAAATTACTTTTTTTTATTAAAAATCTGACGATATACAACGTTTCGAGATGCGTTGTCGCTTCATCTTTAGGTACGTCTGTAAAGATGTATTACATAGTTATATATATATATATATATATATATATATATATATATATATATATATATATATATACTATAATGTTAATTTTAAATTAAATATGACTTTAAATTAAACTTATTTATTCTACAAGTTTAATCAGTCAAAATAGTAAGAAACTAAATAAATCTGATTTTACAGTTAAAAAGACAGTCAATTTTCAAAACAATTTGTAATTGAATAAGCTATAAATCTTCTCCGCAGCTGCCGTAAGTCATCCAAAGCCATTTTCAGCTGCTTAAAAAAACACGTTTTTAGGGAAATTTCTTAGAATATTCTGAATGGATTCGCAAAAATATAATCAATTCGCCACCGGGAGACTGAGACGCCTCGAATGCCACCTCATTTATATTGATTAGCGAAATGGAAGAGTCTAACCGTGAGTGAGGATACACAGGCGCCCGCGGGTTATTCGATTCTTACATGAAGATACGACCAGTGCTCGCTTCTGTGCACTTTTTGTTGTAAAATGTGTGTTACGTGTTCATCTTGAGTATTCAGTTTTTCAAGAGGTTTCAGCCGTGCACAGCAATCAACTTGCATAGTTGGATATTTATTTATGCAATTTTCGCAAGTTCTTTTTCTTATGATAGATGTAAGAAGAGGTGGAAAAATTAACCTTTTACAGTTTACGAAAATTCAGGGGTTTCAACGAAAATCGGTTTTGTACAATTTTCATAGGTATACTCTAAAGATGAAAATATAAATGAAGGTTTTGGAGCCATTTATAAGAAACAGATTTGGAAATATCGTGGAGGCTTCGTGCAAAGTCCTCCCAAAATTAAAATATCCTCTTCAAATTCGCAGGATCTGGAGTTCGGCCAGATTGATTGAAGAATATTAATTTTGAAGAAAATCGGGTGAAGGGTTTAGGTGCTAGTGTTGACTACAGACATACACGGATGGACGTGCAGACGGACAAAAGTCCAGACGGACGTATTGCAGTAACCAATTTTTTCGCTGTCAAAGGACCACAAAACGATGATATTAACTACACATAGTGGTTAGGAATTTAATTTGTTACATATAGGAACAAGATTGATCCACTTTTTCGATGTGAGAGACCCACATACGTGTTTTCAGACGGAAAATAGCTTCTTTCCGCTGCAGCATTACAATACTTTCCCTTTACTATGCAAGTACGTAGTATGGCGAGAGAGTAAAACGGGTTAAAATGAAAAAATGTAAAATGTTTTCGAACCGCAGAATCG
This sequence comes from Teleogryllus oceanicus, assembly GCA_964035755.1. Lineage (NCBI taxonomy): Eukaryota > Metazoa > Arthropoda > Insecta > Orthoptera > Gryllidae > Teleogryllus > Teleogryllus oceanicus. The sequence continues at coordinate 280,400,654 of CAXIVR010000001.1, forward strand.
AGAGATTTTAACAGTGCGCCATTCATCCATTACTTTGTCTTAATCCTTCTCTCCTCCCTGCACCTAAGAGCTCAGATGGAAATAGGGGGTTCCTTAACGTGTCAAGGAAATAGAAAACTGGCGAAGAAGGGTCTACGTTCTTTCTGGGATAGTTGGTCAAGAGAGGTATGCCATTTTCCAACACAGCAAGTGGTTCAGGAAAATGCTTCGGAGATCATAGAGACAGGAAACGCATGGGCTGAGGTGACTTAGAGCATCAACTGATGTCACAGCACTGCCTCTGACCGGGAGGTTCTAGGGATTGAGTCATGATGGTGGCACGATTTTCGACTCTAGATAAATAGCGACGTCGAGGTCGGTCATTGTCTGGAGGAGAATGTTAACGAATGCTGCTCTAATCGTTAGTTTTCCGAGGATTCTCCGATCAACACAATGGGAATGCCGAAGCAGTACCCTAACAAAGGGGCCACGGATCGCACACGATCTTTCTTCCCTCTGCCTCATTTTACTCGTACCCCTTACTTACATACACTCCACTTGCACACATTTTGGGAGACCAGTCAACACTCATAGATTGTCCCAATAGGGCCGGTGCCCCGCCGGTGGGAGGTACGTAAGAGGGAAAGCCTCCAAGCCGACGTGTACGTAGGCTCCGAAATTCGCTATCCACCGGGGGAAGAACATAGTCCCTGCGATAAAAGCATTCACGACACTCACGGAACTAATGACCATAGCAGTTGGCGTGTCTCGTGGCACGACGAAATAATCCATCAGGAATCAACGGGAGGCGCCAGCGATGAAGACACTAAGATATAACATAACAACGCTCTTTAAGTTTAAGAAAATTCAAGGGCATGATTTTAAACCTTTTGAAATATTGACTTGGTAAGTTAACATAAAAAAAGCACCAAATGCTTGCTTCCTGTTTACCTTCAGGCATCTATGCACGTTACGGAAAAGTTCAAAATAAGGCTATTTCGTGAATTAGTCGATGAATTCGCATGTTGGTAAGATGATTTTGTTAAAGCTGCATGACGAAGATAGATAATTTGTTTAATGTTGGTATAAGCTACATTGTGTGGTCTAAAGTAAAGAGAGTGTCCGTTAGCGAGGCATCTTCTGTTTTCTCGATTAGTATTTTAACATTAAGCACGTTGTAAATTAGGCCGACACTCAAGATTGTTTAAATTGCGAAGGATGAAAGTCGCAGCCTCATTGCTCCAACTCTTGAGGAAGAGCGTAAGAAAGCGCCAGTCGAAGAGTCGATTGATTGATTTTTTCGTGTTTCCGGGCGCGTCAACTGCTTTGGTCATTAATCCTGTGAGTGTAGTGCATGTTTTTTCTCTCGGGAGATGGCGATGATCTTCCCCCGCTGGATGGCGAGATCCGGCGCCGACCTACTGTCGGCTAGTGGGGTTTCCCTCTAACCAGGACTCTCCCACCAGCGGGGCACTGCCCCAGCCGGGACAAGCTCTAAGTTCCCGACCGGTTCAATGTAGTTTAGGATAGTGAGGTTTGGTTACGTTTAGTTGTGTTGTTTCGTTCTTATAATCGACAGAGTAAATCTCGAAACTCCACAATTTGCATCTCACTAGTCTTAGAATTTTCTCACTAGCATTCTGATTTCCATTTATCACATGATAATATATTTCTTGCTACTGTAATATATTTTACCTAGCCGAGCCACCAAGTGTTGGCTAATGTCCGAAATAGATTTTGAATCTGGTTCTTCTTGGGGATTTATTTACCCAATTTTGTATTATTTGCGAATTAACCGTCTGAAGGTAACGTCTGTTTATCGAGTTTGCAGGTGACTGACCGATTCCATTCCCAACAGGTGACAGAAATTTGTTGGATGTTTGAAGCGTCTGGTATCAGCTTAAAACAATGTAGTAAATCAACAACTCTACATACCTAGGTTGAGTGAGAAATTGGTGGAGCAGACCCTATAAAAACTGGTCGCAGTTGTCCCTTCTAGGACCATCTTTCCCCTTCTCCACGCTAAAAACTATGGACATCAATGAAATACAAAAGTAAGGATACACACGAATGCTTTTGCATGTTCTGATGGAAAACATCCATGGCTGTTCCTACAGAAACAAGAAAACTCAAAATGTCATTGGTCAGAACTTTTGTCTCGATTGACTTCCCAGTAAATGAATTTCCATTGCCTTCCTTCCTGTTTTCGGGTTCAAATGTTTGCGATTAAAGAGAGGACTACGAGTGTATAAAAATCAATAACTAATCTAAAATATATTCCACAATTTTATAAATAACATTTCTGACATTGCAGATTTGTTGAATGGCAGAAATACGGAACACGAAAAATCAAATGAGCGAGGAATATCAATAAATATGAGTAGTATATGAATGGGCCTGCACAGCAAAAATGCTGCAGACCAAAAAAATGCAAAATAGTTTTCAAGTAAAACACTACCATATAACACTACAGAAAATTATATATTTTAACAAAAACAGTCTTTATATTATGCTCCGAAATATTATACTACTACATAAACCAGCAAAAGTGTTTTCAACCAGCAATTTTTTTTCCCGCTTCGAAACCCGATCTCAGATTCTCAGAGTTTACTTGCCGGCAGTCATACCACTAAGCCACACAAGCACTGTATGATCGAACTCAGCAGAAGTATAAAAAGCTCAATACCTGATTGATGTAAAAAAACACAAAAATCAAAATGTCCGTTACACACTCACAAAGTCTCCAGTCCGTTCAGCTCAATCAAAGAATAGCACTTGGAATATCATTTGGAGGAAATTGCTTTGAACGGTTTAGGCGCTACAGTTGTCTACACACGGACTGACAAGTGTTGGGTTGATACGTTGATTGATAGATTCCCTCCTTTGATCATTATTCCCTTAAGTGAAGTAAATGTTTTTGCCGGAAGGTAGCGCTGATCTTCCCGCCCTGGATGACTAAATCCGGCGCCGATCTACCGTCCGCTAGCGGGATTTTCCCTGACCAGCCGGGACAAGCTGTAATTCCCGACAGGTGTGACACTGTGGTGCATGTATGTGTAAGAAAAGGATAGGATAGGACAAGAAAAGGGAAGAAAAGATCGCATGCGGTCCGTTTGGTAGAGTCTTGCCCCGGCATTCGCCTGTGTACTGTGTACTGTATATATTGTATTTAATGTGTTATGTATATATTGTATTTAATTTCATATTGATTAGTTTACTTAAATCTGTTCATACAGATGCAGAGAAAGACAATTGATTTAATGTGATATTCGTTTTACAAATGGAATAAGAGACTTGAAAACGTTTTAAAATTTCAAAATACGAAAATTACATACAGACATTTCTAGTTTATCTTAATTGATTATATGTGGGTAGAATTGCTTCAAATGATTTTCAATGAAGTTTCTGGAATAGTTTTCTGAGGTAACAGAGAATTGTGACAATTAATTATCTCTGAGCCAGGCTAGAACTACCGCCCCTTTGCTCCGAAACTCTGAGACTGTACCCGACAATTAACCACCTCGGTCACCCGGAGCATACAAGGAATTTGCACGTCTATAATTGTCATAAGCGCATGGGTTTTTCAGTTCTAGCATTAGACAACCGAAAAAATTGAGAAAATGTGAAAGAATGTCCTTTCGTCGGCCAAAGGTGGGAGCTGGGAAGGGAATAAGACACAATCCACAAGCTAGTCGGGACTCAAGAGACTCGTAAATTATTTAGCGCGAGAAATTCGGTGTCATTTTACAGCACCTCTAGTTTATTTATTTACCATACGTTGTTACATACAAGGAGAAACTTCAATGAAAATATCATGGAGGTTTTAATAATTTTTTTTTAATTTCAGGCACAAATTAATAAAATCAGATCTCTTTTTTGAAAAAAATGCTCATGACCTTTTTAAACAGCAGCTTTTTTACAACATACTTTGTTTAAAGCAAAAATCGCTATCTCCAATTTTGTATATATCAAATGTTAACATTTTGGGAATTTCCAAAAAACGGAACAATAGCCGAAAATGGAACTAGCACCATATTTGTACCGTCCCTTATCACATATCAGGAGAAAATTTAAAGAAAACATATGGAGCGTTTTTTAGAAAAAAACGCCTATATTTCCCCGGAAACTACAGGAATATTACACGGAAACTACACATATTTTCGAAAACTTGTTCATGAACCTATTTAAATAAATGTCTTTAAGAAACAGATTCCATTAAGGAAAAAAATCTTTGCCTTCAGTCGTATAATTGTGTAAAAAGAACAAAAAATTGCGCTTTTTCAATATTTTCAAGAAATCTGTGATTTCAACGAACATGAGACCACCATTATTTTGACTGTTCTTCACGCTATCAGATGACTGATCAAAAAATTTGGTGCCATTGTTTAGAAAACGTTGAAACGTACTTGAAGCTTCATAAGAAGTACCCTCAAAACTCAAAATATTCTTTTAAATCTCCGAAAGTACGAAGTTATTCAGATCTATTGGGGAATATTAATTTTGAAGAATATGGCTTGAACAGTGTATCCACTAGCGTTGACCTCAGACTGACAGACGGACGATTCACCGTCAATAGATATTTTGCTATCGAGAACCAACGAAACATGGATTCTGACTTCACTACGTGTTAGAGAATTTTTTTCTTAATTTAGCAACATGATTTGTCCACGTTTTCGTTACCGGAGCCCGGCAAAAAGAGTTTTTCTGGCGAAAATTCGTCTTTTTGCGGTGTACGATACATAACTTTCTCTTCCTAACAAGAACTTCATAAGTCTTGAAAGTAAAAACTAGAAATAACGGGAAAAGTGATTTATTAAACAGCACGTTGTACTATAGCAACAATTTAACTTGTGAATTTATTTTAGGTAGTATTTAATATACTATTGTTTCTGGCACAACGATATTTAAGCTTTCCGTATTACTGCATATTGTCTTTAATTTTATCATTATTATTACTATTATTATTATATTAAAATATTATTATTTTATTCTTATAAAATATGTTTTTGTAATTACAATAATTGGGATATTCTCGCGCTGAATAAATTATTGGGAACTAGCGAGACAAGAACTATTATAAATTTGGAAACTCATTGACATTTTGAATTACGATAAATATACATTGATATGATAACCAAAATACATGGATTTTATTCTATTCGTAATTTCCATGTTTGTTCCTAACTTACGTACGAACTTGCAAAGTGAATGGAAAACATTGGATTTTGATGTATCTTCCTTTCTTTCTGTGAACTTTGGCAGCATCCATTTGTTTGGAATTCTTTCGGTGGCGACTTTCGCGTCGTGTTTGCTTGAATGCACTTGCCGTGTTCCTATCTATAAACTTGGAACGTGTCCTCGAGTTATATAGAAATGTGCCCAGAGAAGCAATTTAACTGAAAAAAAGGCGAAACGTATCTGGGGATTAAATTTCGCAGACACAAGTTTTTTGGGACATATTGTATGGATGTGTATATTCGTTTTTCGTTGAACTTCAATTGGCAAAAACAAGATTAAATATCATATATTAGTTTAGAAATACAAAAGCAACAACAATGAAACACGTGAATTTAGTTTAGAATAATTCCAATTCAACATACGGAAAATATTGTTATACCACTTTTTTAAGTAAATGGAAGTAAAAGGCACTTTAGTCATTTAAAACAATTTAATTACTTGTTCAGAACTATTCGGAATATCAATTTTGAAGAATATCGCCAGAACAGTGTATCCACTAGAGATGTTCCACTGTTCAGAACGCACAATGCCTTAACTGTGAGTGATGGATTGATTGGTGTTTCCAGCCACACCAGCTGATACGCTCATTACGTATTGCACATGCTCTATCGTGGGATGTTGCAGTGTTTGAATGTGAGATCCGGCGCTGTCCTACACGTTTGTTTGCGGACTTTTCTTCCAGGTATCTCCCCTAGCAGGTCATCGATCAACTCGGGACAAGCTCTCACCGCCCAGCTGGTTTCCCGGCGTGTGGTAATATAGTTAATGTAACTGTGTCTGTAAGGGAAGATGATGGGAGAAGGAAGATGGGAAGATCGCGCGCAGTTCGTTAACAGCGTGTTAAGGCACAGGTCCAACATTCGTCTTATATTGATCGAAGAAACTGCGGGAAACTTCCGGTCATAGCAGGCAGCCGCTGGAATTCTCCAGAAGATAATGGCGGAATTCGACGTAGCTGTTTAGATAGTGCTACCGTAGAAACTTGAACACAAGGACTCCGGTGTTAAGAGTTGCTGCAGGTGTTGTCTTGAGATAATACAGCAGGTACACATCTTGGAAATTCCATCTTTTCTCTCAAAAACCTACGAAAAAAATTATTTTAATTTAAATAAAAATAGACGCTTGGAGGTCTATTTCATTCTCAGATCATAAATTGCTTTTGCGCATTTACAGTGTCCAAGTTATAAAGTCAAGAAGGATGGCGACAAAGCTATTGAAATATTATTATACCTGTAACTCAGTTACTGCCGTCAGAATTGCAGTGCTCTTGCTGTTTTCAAATGGCGTTAACGATATTCCGAGACTGCGACAGAACCTGAAGTCTCGGAAATGCATACATTCCGATGACATTTTGGCTTCGCCAGTTGGTCTAACCATTGATCTACCAAAGTTGACGAATTGCTTGAGCCGTTTCTTAAGCCTGATGTATTGCCGGTTATATATTCGATTGTCACCTTATTGCTAATATTATCAACAAATATTGGTTTATTTTTACCGCATGGAAAGTCTCACCTGTATTTAACATCATACCTAAGGAGAGTGGTTCAGTTGCTGGACAACCCAGCGAGTCCTTAAGCGAGACGTTTGTGTGTATTTGAATATTTTTTGTATGCTTTTTGATTCGGAATACGGATTTTTATACGGAGTTTTTTGTTATTCCATTATATATTTCGGACCTTATTCCTTCGTCAGCCAGCCGCCCACCCGGACGCTTCGCTCGAGAACCCGCCCCACTCAAGATGGCCACTGCAGTTGTGGACGAAACGTTTGACCACGACCTGTTGGTCCGGAATCTTGTACTAATATTGACTCCGGCTGTGAAAGCCTTCGATGCTATATAATTAATCCATCTATTTACCCGCGATCAGCACATTCTATAGATTGTGAATAGCAACAAAAATTGACCATTAAAATAATGGTTTGAAAAAAGTGATGACACTGAGAATTCGTTTGTTTCTCCAGAATTTTTATCCAGAAGATAATTTTCAAAATTTATGTAGTATATGACTCAGTGTAGGGATCACAGAATTTTGAAAATGTGCACAGAATTCACTTCTCCCCATAGCACGTCATACGCAGTTTCAACTGTTTTTTGACGTAAAATAAATAAATAAATAAACTCGTGAGATATTAGCTGAACTTACCGCGCTGGCGAATGCGGAAGTAATGTGTGTAAAACTGGCTGTTCTTTTGAGATCCGAAATCGTGTTAACATCTCGTTTACTCTGCGAAGTTGAACTGTTAATAAAGGCAGCAACTAGCGTTGTAAGCAACATTTATCAAAAATATTCTCACCAATGCCAGAGAATCTATTTGCAACGGCAAACCAGCTACAGATTTTATTTAATAGAATGTAGACAAAACAACGTTTCTCCTACTCCTATCGCATCTAGCGAAATCAAAGTTCAAGGAAACATGCTCAGATAGTATTTGTTCATTTGTACTAACTTTGATGGGCTTTTTGTTTTATATTCCTGTTGTCTTTGTCTTTTACTGTCTGCACATGTCAGAGACGTGTAAACTTTTAGGATCACCTGGCAGTGGCCGACTGCCCGTCGGGACGAGTCATGGGTCCACGTCTCTAGGCAGCTACTGAACTGAGCCACAGTGGGCACACATGTAAAACACGTGTCCAAAATATGAAAACCTTTCCGATTGTACTACATCAAAATTCTATGACTTCTATTTTAACACCGCGTTATTTTACTCTCTCAAATACTACTAGCGTAATTTTATACACAGCTTTTCCGAGTCGTTTTGAACAAAGGTTTCTTGACTGTTTATGTTGTAATATTTAACTGATGATATGATTTAAAAATAACTTTTGTCACAACTAGGGGAAAAAAATCTCAACGAAAAGTGTGCATGTACCTTGACTATGCACATGTTTTGTTGAGACTTTGGTACTTGTGGTTGCTATTTTGTTAGCAATACTATAAAATCAAACCCGTAGTTGGTTTACAGATTGAAATGAGTTTTCTATTACTCATGAGCCAAAATGTTGAGTTTTCATTTGTTGCTAACATCAATTAATTTGCCTTTTATTCAAAAGTGGCACTTCTATTCACAAATGTGAGGAATCGATCCTGAAGCTCTAAAAACGTGTGCTAACGACGTGCTCGACTTCTCTATAGATCACTTTTTTTATTTTTTGGAGAAAATAAATCAAAATCAAAAGATCACAGGTTTGTAACTTCATTTTCACGGACCCACAAGTCAATATCGTTCTGCAGATTCGTAATCCTTGTATACTTGGAAGCACTCTTTGAAATAAACGAGGCAAGCGTATGGAAATTATTCTTACTTTTCTGTATAATTAACTGATAAAATTGTTACAGTGGTGATGTAATTATTTCATTTGTTGTGTAGATCGAAATAAAACAGCAACTGTTTCTGGCTGTCGATGCCATTTACAGAGGCACACCTTCTGCGTTACGTTTGACAAGGAGGTTTTCAAGAGTTAGCTGAGAAGTGTTAGTATTGGCAGAAATTATAGTTTTATACTTCTATGTAACTGATTTCAATGCGAGAATGCACTGTTGTAGCATCACTAGCTTGAATCGTTATTTTTCAATCAAAATGCATACAAATGCATCACTAGTTTGAATCGTTATTTCTTGCCAAAATCAGCATTCTTTGAATTCTAACATCGGTTAATTCATTCCGATTATTCTGGGAAACGAAAAACTACCGATCGGAACAGCCAGCCGTTACAATTCTCCTTCAGATAGCTGAATTCAACCTAGCTATTTATCTAGTGTCAATAGTGACGTCAATGCATGACTTAAACTGTCAAATTCCTAGCACCAAGTAGGTATAACCACTATGTTTATCGAGGGTTTTTCCACTTTCCCTTGATTCATTGACCTCAGGTGACACCTTGTTTTGCTTCTAGTAGATAAATGTTGAGTCATTATCTGCTCACGTATTCTTGAGATTTATGGGCGTTGGAAACATATTGGAACATTCCCTGATTTGTAGCTCAATGTATGTGAAGAATAGTTCACAAACAAAATGTCGGTTACTCATACGCACTGGAAGTACTTTTTTTAAAATTTTCGAACATTATCAGTTATTATAACGCGAAATGTCATCGCGTGTTTGTACTTGGTTCTTACTGCTTGTAAATGGTTCTTACTTGTAAATGGTTCTTACTGCCTTGTGTGAGCATGGTGTTCCTGCCTGCCGCCTGCCAAGAGTTGGTTTCTTGAAAAACAACAGCAGTATTAACTTTGCTTTACTAATATGTAGAGAAGTTATTACTATCAGACATTCTATTATTTGTTTTATTTTAAAATCAGTTCATTAGTACCTAACACTACATTTTAAGGGCTCTGAATTTACTTTATTTTCTTCTACATATTCCAAAGTTTATACATTGTCTTTTGATATGCTATTTATATTTATTTAACCACTTTACGAATTTTGTAGCTTCTAAAGAGCTAAGTAACTAACTAACATTATAGTGATAACTAAACGTGATAATGATTAAAACACTCTTATCGTACCTGAATTGAAATAATGTACAGAAATATTGATATTTTAATTTCCATTACATTGCATAATTAAATTATAAATAAAATATATTATGAACAAATAATATTTGTTTTCACATATTCTTGTATAAAAACATTTCAAGGTTTTATTCTCACATACCTTAATAATTTATTATACCTATATATCCACTTTTTCGATATCAAGGCCTCACAGTAGGAGTTATTCTGTCGAAAAACTGACGCGAACTTTCTTCCATAAATAGGCAATACGTAAGTAGTATAGAGAAAATAAAAATGGGAGAAGAGATTCTGGATCTGTTGAAAACGTTTACAAATCGTTCTTCGCCCCGATACAGTACACGAAGTTGTCACTGTAAATGAATCAACAAAGTAGATCAGTGGATTGAAGAAATCGAAAATTGCCTGCTCTTGTTTCCACCCCCTGTTCGGCGTTCGGGCCCACTGCGGGGCGGAGCGCGTACGCACAGCGATGGCGCAGTGCCCGCGGCGCCCTCGCTCGGCCGCCGTCCAGCTCGGGCCGCCTGTTGCGAAAGTTCATGGACCTGGCACGGCCCCATGCGCAGGAATGCGGCCTTCGTCGAGCACGCACTTTAGAAACTTTCATTGAAAGGTTGGGCTCTTTAGTTGGAATTGTGATGTGTGGTAAAGGTTGCCATTTGGTTGTTGTTGTTGTTGTTGTTATTATTATTATTATTATTGTTGTTGTTATTATTATTATTGTTATTGTTATTATTATTATTGTGGCTGTTTATAAACATTTCTATTACATTCCGTTGACTGAATGGCAGATGATGTGAGTAACGGGTTCGAAGATTAAATATTTTATTCACCAGAAATTCAAGATGAAATTATAGAGATCTGATGGGATGATAACGCCATGGCCGCTAGAAACCCGAGGTTGCCCTACAGTGTATTTAAAAACTATCGTAATAATCCCATTTCTTACAGCTAAAATTCTAATATAATAATAATAATAATAATAATAATAATAATAATAATAATAATAATAATAATAATAATAATAATACGCATTGTCTCTGAATGACAAAATTAATAATATTTTGTAAGATACGTTTATTTGACTGTGACATAAGAAACCGGGATGCTTTAAGTTTATGCTTTTAAGTTTAGCACTTTATCCATTTCTATTTTATCATAAGCTTCTATTACTTCTCTTGTAGACGTGTTTCAGGGGTCTAAGGTTCGGTTACGTATAACACAGTTCTATGCGGGTGTAATAAATTTGTTTGAAATATTCCATTTTATTCCAGTACATAATGGCATTTAAAAATAATATGGCTTCTATGGCTTGTACGTAGATAGAAAATAATAACTTTTTGCACATTAACATGTAGTGGAATTTTCATCTAACAAACGCTACACATGCGACTTTTGCCCCTGATTGGTCGGCAACGTGCCATACACTGGTGTTACGCGGGACAACGACATCTCTCTGACTGCGAAAGTGCGATATATTTTTTTATCCAACCTTAAGCCAACTACCCTTTACGTCCGATGGAACGGATATCCGACCATACTCTTATCACCAAACATACTTGCGGGCTCCTCTGATCGGGGGGTCAGCAGACCCGCGATCCTTCGGGCCGAAGCGCTGAGTGGGGACATGCTCTTAGCTACCTACGCCATGCAGATCGGCATATTAGATGGATGCTAACGTAATAATCACCGTCCCCTTTCTCCTCTCGCATCCAACAAAATAAGAGCTTCAAAAAATCATGCAGGTAAAGTACTTACTCTCTTGTGCTCACTTTGGTCGACTTCTATTTCTTCTATTTCTACTCAATTTTGCACGTGCTAGAGACTTACTAGAACCAAAATATGTAGCTCATTTGCGTATAAAATTAACTTCTATTGCTGAGGAACGAAATTTCTTGTTCACAAATTTTCAACAAAACGATCTTTGATATCTCTGCTTATACTTCAACTTAATATACTCTTTAAAGAGTCAGAGTCGAGATTCCGGAGCCCTAAAAATTAGAAAAAGAATATTAAATAATCATAATTCAAGCGTTTCACACTAGTCATTTCATAAAGACAAAAATATATCTAGTTTTGTTCTTTTTAAACTCTAAATGCAATTACCAGTGAGAACTTCCCTCATTTTTTATATTTTATGTTCATAGAAATTATTCATGGTAAACTGCCATCTTTACGTTCTAATTTTTTCATGGATATTACTTGTTAGGAGGAAACCAGTCTATTGAAAATTTATTAAATGACATTTCGGGTAATCTACAAATGAAGTCTGTTTATATCATATCAATTAGGAGTAAGTGGTGCTGGGTTTAACATGTTCTACGCATTATACAATTAAACAACAGACAACAAAACAGCTATTTTTCTACCTTGTCCGCAACATAATTGCTCTCAAGTTGATCGCCATGTGGCAGGGGAAACATGTTTATGCTGAATTAAATATTTGTGTTGGAACTTAGTATCCAATTTTCTAATCTTACTACTTCTCTTTCATACCTTTCAACGTCATTTTACAAAACCTTATTAACAATTTTGCTTTATTTTATTGTTTCTGTATGGTTAAAAATGTTATTGTCTCTATGATTAGTAAATTTCTTGGCTCTATGGTTTAATTGTCTCTTTCCGTAGTTAGTAATTTTTCTATTACTGAATTTGTGTACGCGAGAAAACTGTCTTTATGTGAGAAAACTGATGAGTCAATGTTTTCTCATTTTTTCACCGACATCTTCGCCAACTTCTGACTATCTGGCCGCATCACAGGCGCATTTCACTACACACAGCATCCATTCACGTAAACGAGTTCCGCCGGTTTTTATTTTGACGCCTTCCCCACTATTTCCCAACTCCGCTGTTGCGCCGCAGCGATCTGGTGATCAATCGCATCTCGATCACACACGATCCATGGCCCTGTGCCAACAGCAAACGCTGCAGCGCCTCCACTGACGTTGACGTAGGTCGTAATTCTTCCCGCTGCGTTTCGGCAGACGGCGGTGACTACGTAGGCAGACGGCGACCCCGTGTGAGGGCCCCTGGACGTCGCTCAAGACAACGGACGACCGCGGTAGCTTCGTCGTGGCACGTGTGCTTTTAATTTCTCACCTAGTACGTTCTTACGTAGTAAAGAGAAAATATTGCAATGTTGCGGCAGTAATTGACGATTTTTTGACTCAGATACCGACAAATAAACACCGCGGCGAATAAACATCGCGTGAGATTTCGTGAGGAAGATCGGATAAAAATGTTTGCTACTTGTGCTTTATTTTCAAGCAGTGTTCAACAGAAATAGAAAATATATTTTTAGTATAAATATTTATTCCTTACCAAAACGGTCAACTTAAAAATTCGAAAAAATTGGCAAAATGTGCTCCACTTGTGCAAAATGTGCTGCCAAAAATATTCATCTGAAATGAATGATTTTTATTTTGTCGCCTTACTACGTACGTACAGAGGAGAAAGCATACGTGCGGCCGAAATGACCGATTTTGGACAGGAAACCGAAAAATTTCCTCGTTAAATTTTCGTAATTTTCGAAACTACAGAGATTTCGCCGTAAACGGGATAAGGAGCAATTCTTTTGCGTCCTTTGATACGAGGGAAAAAGTTAAAGAAAAAATTAGAGCTGTTTAAAGAAAATAAGTGTTTAAATATGGCCTTTATTTCATGCAAAATTACTCGAAAACTACTTTCGTTTTCAAAACATTATACATGGCCATATTACAAATCTGTCTTTGAATAGAACAAATTTCATTAAATAAAAACTTCAGTATTCTAGTTTTAGGAAGACGCCAAAAAATTCCCTTTTGCAGTTTTCGAAAATTGAGAGATTACAGAGAAAATAACACCTGCAAAATTTAGTCGATTTTTATGCTACATGAGGATGCTGTTTAAAAAGCAAAATTACAGAGATTTGAAAAAAATTGAAAATGTTAAGGCTTCATGTAATCAAAATATCGCCCTAAAACTAAAATATCCGTTTTGAACTCACAGGGTCTGGAGTTCGTTACAATCTATCTTAAAATGTCAATTTTGAAGACAATCGTCTGAACGGTTTATGTGCTAGCATTGCGCACTGAAAGACGGACGGACGGACAGAGGTATGTTTTCCCGTTATTCGCCTTTTCGGCATCAAAGATCCATAAATCGTAGAATACAGTTATATAAGTGTTAAATGAACTAGTATATAGGAATACTAGTATATAGGAACAAGATTTTTTTCAATTTTTCGATAGTAAAGCTGTGAATAAAGTTTCTGTCGAAAATCGCCTGTTTTCTTCGCGCGATTCTTCGATACTCTTTACTTTCTGGCTACGGAGTAGAGAGAAAATTATTAATTGCTGTGCGAAGAAACGGCGAATTTTCGGGAGAAAAACTTTTATGACTAGGGCCTTGTGACGTGAAAGTGGATACATCCAGTTGTTAAAAATCCTCTATCACATGGTGTAGTCGGAATCCATGTTTTCTGGGTCCATGATACCGAAAAATCGAATGAGAGCAAAACGTCACTGTCCGTCCGTCTGTCTGTCCGTCCGTGAACAACGCTAGCGGCTAACCCGTTCAGATTATTTTCTCTAAAATTGATATTACCCAGTCAATCTAATGTCTCGACCCCTTGAATTTGAAATCCATATTTTAATTTCGGAGGTACTTTACATGAAGCCCTTGGGACATTTTTCGAATTTTCTAATGTTTTTCATCTTTCGCTTCATCGTTGTTGACGACATTTGTTTGATAGTGTAAAAAACGTTTAAGAGAATTATGCATATCTCATGTTTGTTGAAAACTGATATTTCAAAATTTTGCAAAAGTTCAAGTTTTTTCCGAAGACATTCTACCACTAAAATATTAAGGTTAGAGATGTTTCCCTTGTTGAAATCTGTTCCTTAAAGATATATTTTAAAGAAGATCACGTACAATTTATCGAAAATCTTAGTACTTTTCGCGTAATTTAGCGTAAAAGTAGGGCGAGAAAGTAAGTGCTGTTTTATTACCATTATTTTACTACGTATGTACTAAGACGTCACAGTAAAAAAAACTAACTCTAGTTTCTAAACGTAATAAAGTACTTCCTGTAAGAAGTTGTGTATTCATATTTCACGATTTATGGGACCTTGATGCTGAAAAGTCTATTTACGGGAAATCATCTCTCTCACCGTCCGTCCGTCTTTCTCTCCTTAATCCCAAACAAAAACTGATTGACGGCAAAACGTGTCTGGTGAAAATTTCTGCGGATCCCATTTTTCACAAATTCTGTCTTTTTGAAAATTGCGAATAAATGACATTGCAAAAGTATAATACGATAAGCAATATTCTTAAATAATATCTGTTATATTTATACAGCATCACACGCATAATAGGTCGAGCCAGGTTGCAATTTAATTATTTAAAAAAATGTGTCATAACGTTTGCGACATCTTGCATTATTGCTTTATTGCTTTAGTTTCTTTGCAGTAAAACATCAATTTGTGGACTAGTTTTTCTTTGAAAGACCGATTCTGCTATTTGGGATTTGTCGAGCCAGCAAGCTAGAACAGAATAGACCCGTGCCAACACTGCGCCACAGCCTCTTTGGGAGATCATGCAACGTGACATTCTAGGGAGAGCCGTCCGTAGATGTGCCTTCATGAGAAAGCGTTGCGAGATCGCGAGGGTGGGCGTGGGACTGAGCAATCTGTGGGGTAGTGCGCCGACCACTGAGCTACCACACCTTTGAACAATGCATCTAATCCGTGGGCTAAACGGATCAGTTACGTTTCTCAAGATTCTCTCTGAATTTCATTCAACCGTTGAGAGTGCAGGATGCAGTGTGCGGGATGCTGGAATGCAGGATGTTAGAGTGCGGGATGTCGGAGCACCGGATGTCGGAGCGCTTGTTGTGGGAGCGCGAGCTGTGGGAACGCGGGCTGTGGGAGCGCGGGGGGGAGCGCGGGCTATGGGAGCGTGGGATCCGGGAGATCGGGATGCCGGAGTTCGGGATGCCGGAGTTCGGGATGCCGGAGTTCGAGATGCCGGAGTTCGGGATGCCGGAGTGCGGGATGCCGGAGTGCGGGATGCCGGAGTGCGGGATGCCGGAGTGCGGGATGCCGGAGTGCGGGATGCCGGAGTGCGGGATGCCGGAGTGCGGGATGCCGGAGTGCGGGATGCCGGAGTGCGGGATGCCGGAGTGCGGGATGCCGGAGTGCGGGATGCCGGAGTGCGGGATGCCGGAGTGCGGGATGTCGGAGTGCGGGATGTCGGAGTGCGGGATGTCGGAGTGCGGGATGTCGGAGTGCGGGATGTCGGAGTGCGGGATGTCGGAGTGCGGGATGTCGGAGTGCGGGATGTCGGAGTGCGGGATGTCGGAGTGCGGGATGTCGGAGTGCGGGATGTCGGAGTGCGGGATGTCGGAGTGCGGGATGTCGGAGTGCGGGATGTCGGAGTGCGGGATGTCGGAGTGCGGGATGTCGGAGTGCGGGATGTCGGAGTGCGGGATGTCGGAGTGCGGGATGTCGGAGTGCGGGATGTCGGAGTGCGGGATGTCGGAGCGCGGGTTGGGAGCGTGGGATGTGGGAGCACGGGATGTGGGAGCGCGGGATGTCGGAGCGCCGGATGGCGGAGCGCGGGCTGTGGGAGCGCGGACTGTGGGAGCTTGGGATGTGGGAGCGCGGGATGCGAGAGCGCGGGATGTTGGTGCTCGAGATGTCGGAGTGCGGGATGTCGGAGTGCGGGATGTCGGAGTGCGGGATGTCGGAGTGCGGGATGTCGGAGCGAGGGATGTCGGAGCGAGGGATGTCGGAGCGAGGGATGGCAGAGCGAGGGATGGCGAGCGAGGGGGGGATGGGGTGCGAGGGATGGCGGAGCGCGGTGTGTTGGAGCGCGGTATGTTGGAGTGCGGGTTGTTGGAGCTGGATGTTGCAGTGCGGGATGTGTACCTAACGGCGGAATGTGTGCCGGTGCGGCATGTGCACAAAATTGCTAGATGTGTGCCGACTTGCGGGATGAGTGCCAAGTTGCGAGATGTGATGTGCACATAGAATTTTGAACTAAAATCTCTGGATTGCAAATATTCGTTATTGTCTCAAAAATTATGCAAAACAATGTAGAAGCATATAAATTATTAAAGTGTCGTGGATTGCTACTGGTTGATTTGTGTAATAGTGATGGTGATTTTTCCACTTTCAATACTCCAATGGACGTTTAAAGTGTCACTGCAGCTGGTGTTAATTCTTCAGATGACCCTGAAGCGTTATATAAGCTTGAAAGACTCACAATATTTGCATAATTTTGAGTTCTTTTTGCGGGATTTAACAGAAAGTAATTTAAATATACGGGAGATTATGCTAATACTTTCATCTTTACCTAGATGAGTCTTCACCTGTATATGATTAATGTTTGCTATCTGTCGTTAGCGCTTTCGCAATGCGCTTTCTGCGCAAATTATACTTCGCTGTAGTATCGAAATTAAAGCAATAATGACTGGGAATGGATAAATAACAAGTTTTCAAAGACACTATTACTCCAACGTTTGGTATCCAAATTGGAGTACTATTGTATACGCTGCCGTTCTGATAAACGTATTGTTAGTTTCCCTCATCGTCAAAGGGGTTTGTATTCGGGAATGGTACATTACTTGTAATCCAAGAAGTAAATGTAAATTTTCTTTTCCAATTAATGACATTATGTTAATGTAAGCACGTTAATATTAGTATATTAATATTAAAACAATGTGTGTTCGTTGGTTCTTCTTATTATGCCGAAGTTGTTACATCAATGTTATGAAATCAATGCAAGTATATCAGTGTTAGTACGCCAGTGTTAGTGCGTTTGATAATGCTATGAATCATGTGATTATAGAAAAAATATTAGTAAGGGAGCTACGCTTTGTTAACTGGACACCATTGTACACATACGCTATTCGGTGTCATGAAGTAGAGTGAGTGTTCTTGAAACTTATACGAGACAACGCCGAGTACGTAAACCCGAAATTTACGTCGTGAACGGTTTTAGATGTTGAGATATGTCTGCAATAAAATGAAATAAATAAAATATATTTCGAAAATTACCTTACAAATGTTAACTAACTATACTGCTAGCGTTTTCGAGTCATAGAGTTTTGTTCTGTAAATAAGCCTGTAAAATATTTTGTCGCCTCATGAAAATTCGCGACGACAGACGTTCTATCTACAGTAAGCGTTGCGATCATTGACGTCTTCAATCGACATCGAATGGTGCGGTTTGCGCGCCGTTCGCTTGTGTATTCATTGAGGAACTATACGAAGTTCCGACGGGACTCACCACCTTCTATTGTGTAGGGTGTCATAGATGTAAAAGAAAAATTGCAACGCTGTCATTGTGAGATCATCCAGTCACCCCATCTCTCACTCTCTAAGGAGACTAACGACACTGCGAAAGTTCTATGCTTATGGCGTAAACATAAAAGGTCGGGAGAGTCTTAGGCCTCTCTGGCCTTCGTTCAAAACCCAGGTCCTCTGCATGTTAAAGGAAAAATCAGCCGGTTCAATTCGTAATAAATCCGCAGATAGAGTTGAAAATATATGCTGCTAAACCACTGCTAGCATTTTCGAGTCATAGAGTTTTGTTCTGTAAATAAGCCTGTAAAATATTTTGTCTCCACATGAAAATTTGCGACGACAGACGTTTTATCTATAGTATCGCCACATACTCCTGCGTTGCAACTAAATCTTACAATGTTCGAATAGGATAGACCAATAGCTGCAGTACGGGAAGAAGGGTATGATAGTAATGAATGCGATATCTACAGTATGTCTCTTCCCCGTTTTATTAGTTATATAGATTAATTGATTGATTAGTGATTCCGGGCGTGTCAACTACTAAGGTCATTAGTCATGTAAGGGTAGTGCATGTGTTTTCTTCGAGAGGTGGCGGTGATTTTACCCCACTGGATGGTGAGATCCGGCGCCGATCTCCCGTCGGCTAACGGGGTTCCTTCACAAGGTATATCTCACCAGCGGGTCATCTCCCGAACCCGGAGAAGCTCTAAGCTCCCGACTGGTCTTTCGGCATGTGTGGTAGTCTAGTGCATATAAATGCAAGTATCTGTAAGTAAGGGGTGAGGATGGGACAAAAAGAAGAAGAAAGATCGCGCGCGGTCCCTGGTCCGTTTGTTACGGTACTGCTCCGGCATTTGCCTGGTATTGATCGGAGAAACCACGGAAAAATTCCGGTCAGTATAGCAGGCTGCTAGAATTCTACTCCAGAAAGCGACTGAATTCGACCTAGCTATCTAGCTACTGTTGAAAATCCTGCCACCATCGGGCCTGAACCCTAGGATCTCCCGGTCAGAGGCACTACAGTGACATCAGTTGATGCTCTGAGCCACCTCTACCTGGTTTCTTTTGTCAAATTTGGGGAAAGTCGTATTCTAATATCTTGAGCAGAATTTCGGAAATTACTGCCTTTTCTTGGTTTTATGTTGTTAATTGATTTAATTCGATTTACTTTGTCAAAGTGCAGTAAAAACTATTTGACGTATAGGGGAGAAGTACAAGCTGGGTACGTTTTCTTAAGCTCCAAACGCTCTTGTTTGCTATGTAATTTGCAATGTTTACATTGTAATTTGTAAGCAGATACTTTACTGACGGACCAAGAAAAATGCGTTATATTTTCTTCTTCCAGAACGGTGTAAGTTTCTTTTATACGAGAATCTATGTAGTACATCTATGTAGTAAGACAATAATGCACTGCTGCAAATAATGGATGCTCAGTCGTCCTTGAAAATACGTTTCCGAGGGTTCAGATATCGAAAAAATTGATTTTTCTTCCTCATGATGAGGTAACATCTTTTCTATAATTTATAATGTAGTCGGAATCCGCATTTTATGGGTTACTGAAAACGAAAATTTTTTTTTCTGTAACAGTCTGTCTGTCTTTCTATGAACACTTGAGACATATCGCAGGTGTAATTTTCGTTGAACTCTCAGAATTTTAGAAAAATGCGTAAGTTAGAAAGAATGCGAGGAAATGTGTGATCCTGTAGCACCACTAGTTTCTTTTCTACTGTTTGCTTGAGTAGAGCAATGCGCGCTTATACAAACGGCGAAGGATCGACTTTGAAGCCTCTCCATTTTCGAAAATTTTAAAACATTTATTGTGTTGTATTTTTGAGCCCATAAGTAGTGTTCATCTAATTTTGAGTGAAAATGTGTTATATAAAAAATATGTGCACAAAAGTTTCTCCCAAACGGTTCTAAATTCTTCTAATTGCTCGATAAAAGCAAAACTCACTTAATTATATGGCATGGGACTGAATTTCATAAAACATCTGGAATTTTGAAAATTACAAATATCAGTTACTCTTCGAACCGCTTGTAGACCTTCCTGTGGAAGTAAGATATCTCTTATACAATTCAGTCTATTCCAGAATGTTAGAGCTTGAACTCACTTTACGAACAATTTTTCGAAATTATAGTGGTTAAGGAGCTATTTTAAATTAAATTGGCGAGAATTATGGATGTCTTTGCTGATTAAGGTAATACAGGTATGAAACGTCAGTTAAGATGTGTGGATAACAGAGTCGTTAATATTGTTACATTGTATTCCAAAAGTTGGATTTTCATTCCGAGCTCTACCTAGGAAATTTTTGTTCTATCTTTTGTTTCTCAGATAGAGCAAATTTCACCTATAAATATGGAATACATACAATTTTTAATGAAAGCTGTGTACTTTCGAAAATTGCATATCTTCGAAACTTGCAAATTTGAATCTCTCGCACTTATCTTGCTGATGAGTGATCAACAGACGACTGACGAATTGGTGGCATACAATTTACAATATTATAATATTACGCATCCGTTACATACAGAACGAGAAATTATGTGCCGTTGTATCACTACTAATGGATTTATTTTGTTGCGGTAGCGCAACTTTCATTTATTAAATGACGTAGGTCCTTCATTCAAACCTTTGAAATTTCGGTCATTGCAAATATTCAACATTCTAATGCTCGTACATGAATTGCCAAGGGGTTGATTAATTCATTCATTGATCTTTGTCAGTTTCAGTTGTGTAGTGAATGTTTTATCGCAGGTGGTAGCGGTGTTCCTGTCCCACAGAATAGTGTTATTCGGTACCGACCTACAAATCGGCTTGCGGGGAAATTCCTCTCCAGGTATCTCTCGCCAGCGGCACTACCCTAGCCCCGAGGAGCTCTAGGCTCCAGGTTGGTCTTCCGACATGTGTGGGAGTGTAATGCACACAAGTGTATGTGTGTGTAAGGAGAGAGGATAACACAAGGAAGGAGAAGACGAAGAAGAAGAAGAAGAAGAAGAAAAAGAAAAGACCGCGCCGTTCCTTAGGGTGCTGCTCCGGCATTCCCCTTGTATTAATAGAAAAAATAACAGAAAACTACCAACCAGAGCAGTTGGCTGCTAGTATTCTCCTGCAGGCAACAGCTGAATTCGACC
This sequence comes from Teleogryllus oceanicus, assembly GCA_964035755.1. Classification (NCBI taxonomy): domain Eukaryota; kingdom Metazoa; phylum Arthropoda; class Insecta; order Orthoptera; family Gryllidae; genus Teleogryllus; species Teleogryllus oceanicus. The sequence continues at coordinate 280,421,805 of CAXIVR010000001.1, forward strand.
TAGCGATGCAGCGAGTATCGAAATTCCTCCATCACCAGGACTCGAATCCTAAGACTTTGTGCAGACAGTGGCAAGGCTGGCTCTGAGCTAAACTGAGCCAGTACCCCCTGGTTAAGTAGTGGGTAAGTCGTGTGCTTGCAGAGCGTGTACAGCCATCTTCGAATACTACCCCGGACAAATATTTTTTGCGTATTGAGAAAATTTTGTGGGATCTACTACGTATGGAATATTAAGAGCGAAATATTACGTAACGCTTATAAATAGTTCCAGAAAGTATGTGCTATTGGAGCGCGACTAGATTCCTGTGGCAATTCAATACTTTCTCTTCCATGTAATTCACGAAAAGTAAAAAGTCTGAGAAATTTTTAAAGAATATCGTCACAATAGCATGATCTTAAATCTTGCATGCTCCAAAGCATCACACCTGCTACATCGGAAATTCAATAAATGAGAACAAATACTTGAAGAAATATAGCAATTTAAATAAATTTGAACAAGTACTTGAAACAATATATATATATATATATATATATATATATATATATATATATATATATATATATATATATAAATTTTCAGGTTATTTTGTAGCTCAGGCAATGTTTTGTAGCATCAGGTTTTACATTCAAAATATACTTTATTTTTGCTTTAAAGCATTATGTTCATTGGAACAGGCTTTAATATTGTGTAGCTGAATTGATTTTGCGCTCTATTAAAAGGAGGAGTCAGATTGAGGCCGCACAGAACGGACGACTCTATGAATTTCGGGTTTAGCTCTGTTAATATTCGTACGGTTCGAGGTGCACGCTTGAAATCACTTCTCCCGCATATTTCCGCACAGAGCCACACATACGAAACCTTTCGGAGGCAGAAGTCTAATCACCCTTCCCACAAAACTCTTCCTGATTCCGCGAATGGAACTCGCGTGTAATATTCCGAGTGCACAAAGTTCGTATTTACCGGGGCAAAAGCTCATCTGCGTGAGGAACATGGGATGAAAAAGAAACGTGTAGGCGTTTCTCAGAAAATAATCAGTGGTGCTTCAGAATAATATTACACATTCGTCACGTAATCATGTAAAAAGTGCATATTCACATAATACAACATTGCGTATTCACTACTACCACTTCCACCGTCACTTGAAGCTCTAAACGGCTCAAAAAAATACATAAGTTTTGTCTCAAACTTTTTTATTTCTGATTCTTTGAGATTTTTTGCAATTCTGGAGAAATTACGTTTTGCATTGAAAAATGAAGAAACATCTCGTCAGTATTTTTAAAACGTTTCTAATGATAACAGTTAAGCCCGAGGGGTGGGGTGGTAACTTTAAAATCTCAACGAAAACCCCCATTTTTCATTAAAGACTTATATTTAATATGTAGTTTGTTTTCAATAGTGTTTAGTTAGGGTTAATATTTTTGAACTTTCACCCAGGTGGTGAGAGGCGAGATGATTCACTTAAAACAATCACACAAGGGTCCAAAAGTTACGTCCACATCCATTACGTCCCAATCGTTGTTCCTGGGTGATGCTAAAAATAGCTTGTTAAAACATTTCAATGTTATCAAGAATGAGAAAACCTAGACATTAAATCTAATTCTTTAAGAAAAAAATGGGTTTTTGTTTGAGATTTGAAAGTTACTACTCCCATCCCCCAGGGGTAGGGATGGGGTGGTCCTTATCTGTTACCATTAGATTCGTTTTGTAAAAAATATTGAACAGGTGTTTATTTTTCAACCCAGAATGTAATTTCTCGAGAATATGAAAAAAAATATATTTTTGAGATTTCAGCGCCATCTACTACAAATCAAAGAAAAAATGTTTTAGTCAAAACCAATCAGTTTTTTTAGTGTAAAATCGAAAACTGCAATAAAAATGGGGGTTTCCATTTAATATTTTTAAGTTGCCCCATCCCAACCCTGCCGGGCGGGAGCCACGTTTAATTTTAGGTATGTAATTGTTTGATTCAAGACTAATATTAAATTGCTCTTGCAAATGTATCTTCATATGAACTTAAAAAATTATAGTAACAAACAGGATTGCAGGTGCTTTAACTAAAGTAGTGCTAAATGGTACATATTTTCTCGCATTATCTCTTACTGCTCCGCTATATTATACTAAGTAAACCTGTCCAGTTACCTGTCCTAAGGCCCGGTTTCACCAAATTACACCCAATGTGACGTTAGTAAACGAGTCGTTAAAATTATCGTCTCCGTTAAGATGTGTTCCGTTTTACCAACGCTTCCGCGGCTTCAGTTATCTAATCGCCAAGTAACTTTAATGGGTGTACAAAATGAGTAAGTATTTCTTTTTAGAAGGCCGTGAACTGGATACTGCGATGAGTATGTTTACTCTGCTTACAGAGAATAAAGCAACAATCTATCCAAAGCACAGCTAACTGTATGGACAATACGGTTAGCCGTAGATTTGCTGGCCCCAATATAGTCACCCATAACCCGCTGGTAGCTGCCAGTTGCAAAATAACGTAGAGTCATAAGTAAGTGGTTAATTGGTGCGATTGACTCGTTTCTGGAAATGAATATAAATTGAAACAAATTTCTAATGATGAATTCATATTTTTTAATAAATAATGAACTAAATTCATAATAATATTATGTTATTAATTCATATCATACTTTAAACATTAAGATTTTGTGATTTAGTTTCTAAAATTTTTGGAATGACTTGTACCTGAAGAAACCTGTAGCCCATCTTTTGATAAGAATGAATAGTGACACAATTTCATGTATAATATGCGTAATGAACGAAACCATTCATAACCTAATTCGCATTCATGAAGGTTATATAATTCATGAAGGTTATATAAGATAGTTTTCAATGTGCATGCCAAACTGTTACTTACATGGTTTGGTTTAGTTAAATGGTATGTAACTATTACATGTAATATTTGTTTTGGACCTGTTTGATGAAAACTCCAGATCCTGCTCAATTAAATTCCAGGATTTCTAGTGTCGATTGTTTGGTACCACTGAATCTGGTTGAAAAGGCCCTCAATACCGCGGGAGCACAGATATTTCCAGGCTTTCTAAAATATCGTCGTCTTCCAATAATATTGCAGAGCTTTCTCCATTTTTCTCTGCTGTGTTCGAACGCTGCGCTGCAATCAGCTTAACCAGGCGTTAAGTGCTGCTAACGGAGCGAGATCGTGCTTAACTTTAACAGAAAGTTAACAAGCGCTAAAGTTTGATGAAACACGCATTTTCTCTAACGGACCGTTAAAGTCTCCTAACTTCTAGTTAGCGTGTTAAGAAGCAAATGAAAATGAATAGTGTACCATTGACTGATGTGAAGGCAACACAATTTTTAGGTCTCTCAATTCAGTCAAACCTTAAATGGAACGTCCATTTAAATGGATTGCACACAAAATTGAGTTCATTATGCTACGCGATCAGAATTCTTGCAAATTCAGTCAGCCTTCATACTGCTCGTTGTGTATATTTCGCAAATGTTCATTCCCGCCTGAGATATGGCATAATATTCTGGGGAAATACATCTTATAGCTCCCAGACTTTTAGATTACAAAACAATTGTACGAATAATAACCAAATCCTACCCACGTGATACTTCTAAGCCTCCCTTCATTAATCTAGGAATATTACCATTGCCTTGTCTGTTAATTTACGAATTAGTGGTTTTTGTTAAAAATAACTTGCATAAGATCGGGAATATATTTTCAGAAAATGCTGAAGTCTATTACTCTAACACTCGACGCAGAAATCATATTCATCAGGTGACAGTATCAACAGCTCATTACAAAAAGTTCACATACAATACATGTACATTATTTTACAACACTTTGCCAGATGACATTAAACGATTAAATTCAATAGAAAAGTTTAAACCCAAAGTGAAATTGTTTCTGCTGCATAACTGTTTCTATACAATTAGACTATACTGAGCATCACAGGAAAAGTAACATTAATTTTAACAATGATACATAATGCATTATTTAACATTTGAACTGTATAAATGTGTATAAACAACCGGTAACAAGTATTGTATTGCAGCCTCCGGGTCAGTGACCACCATCTCGATCAGTTTTTTCGTCCAGTTTCCCTGATCCATTGAGCAAATGGTGAGATGGCCCCTTGTTTTGCTTCTGGACATAAATGTAACTTCATTTTCTGTGCACCTCTTCTAGAATTCAGTGAGAAATACAATTATTCAAATTATCGTATAATAATTAATGTAGTTATTCAAATTATAATTTCCATATTGTTCCGGCAGGAAATATTATTCCTCGACGAAGGGCATCATGGATAAGAGTCCAAAATTTATTGCTTATTTACCCTTGAAAATAGATTTTATTACATGAGAGCTTTTTTAAATTTTAAATTTTTTTAATTTTCAAATTTCATGTAGTGTATGACTTAGTGTAGGGATCACAGAATTTCGAAAATGTCCACAAAATTCACTTCTCCCCATAGCACGTCATACGCAGTTTCAATTTTTTATTTAAAATAATTAAATAAATAAAGCATTGGTGAAACCGGCCCTAAGTAAAGCAGTTAACCAGCAAATTTTTGTTCAGCAGCGTGACTCGAACGTAGGTCCTCCAATAACTCACCGTGAGCCTTAACTTAACGCTATGACAATGGTGCCTGTTTCATACGAGTGCAGACGCTTAATAATGTAATTTTCTCAATGCATTATTTCCGACATGTAATTTTTTGAATTTCACAGATATCAACAAAAATGAAATCTAAATCGTTCTTTGAAGCGTCCTTTTTTAATAGACGGTGAAAATTAAGGAAAAAGTAAGACGGTTTTGAAAAAAAACATTCTTTTTTTATAATATTCCAGAATTTCTACCAGAAGTTACGTGTAAACCAAAAATGTCTTCAAAAATTGTATTTTATCTTTTTTAAAGAGCTGATTTTTTTAGCAATTTGAATCTCCAATATCGTAATTATGAAATGTTAACCTTTTGCAGTTTTGGCATTTTCGAAAATACGGAGCTGAAAATGAGACTAGAAACATATTTTTTACTGTTCTTTGTTAAATACGTGGAAAATATTTAATGAAAAAATGTACGGTTTTTGAGAAAATAATTTCTTTTAGAAATTGCATAAATTTCAACCTCAGAATTCGCAAAATTTACTCGCTTTTCCAGAAAATTGTACACCACCTTTTTTTAAAGAATTGATCTTCTAAAACAAACCTTGTTAACGTAAGCATTACTATCTTCAATTTTGTAGTTTTGAATTGTTAATTTCTTGAATTTTTCGAAAATACAATGAGTTCACCGAAAATGGAACTATCACCCAATTTTTTACCATATTTTAAGTGAACCACCTCTTGATACATACGAGGAGAAAATTTGAAAAAATAATATGAAGCTGTTTTTGAGATTTTTTAAAGCAAAAATTGTCTATTGCTCTCTGCGGATAAAGTTAAACAATTTGGAGACATTTTTGAGGAAATTTGAAAATGTTTTTGTTCTTACGTGTAAAGTTCAAATTCAGTTCTCTCAAAAATCAAAATAACCGTTTGTAACTCTCAGAGCCTTGAGTTTTATCAGTTCAATTGGGGAATAACCATTTTGGAGGAAATAAGCTACAAGCTTTAGACCCCAGCTTATTTACAATTTTTTTACTTGATCATATTTATGATTTTGAACAATATATGAGTAACATACAATTTGAACCATATTTTAAGTGAATTTTTGTCACAGTTTAAATAATGTAAAGAATGGTGCCCAATTGTGAGCACGAGAAAAGTAAAAATTGCAACTTGAATATATTATATATTTATTTATATATTATTTATATTATATAATATTATATATTTTGTATTATTTTCAATCACCTTAAAAATTTATTTTACTATTTCGCAAGTATATAAAATAATCAAAGCTCAATTCGGATATGCAGAGTCAGATGTTTATGGTTCTTTATGGCTAGAGAATGTTATGAACTTAATGTTATTATAGAAACCATATTCATATCCATTGGTCTTGCAGGACACATAATATTTCACTTCTCATCTAACTACCACCTTGTATTTAAAACAACAGATTCCTACGTTATTTAGACATATACCATTTCTATCGTAGAAACAGAAAATGACAATAGGAAAGTTGGTTTTCGAAATGTACTAGTACATGTTTTAATGATAAATTTCTTACCATTTGGTTTAGAAAAATGCTTGGTGTGAGAGAGTATTCAACTTTTTATTTGTCCATGAAATCAATCAGAAATTGGTCTGGTTTATTACATAAAATGCCAAGCTATGAAATTGTCTTACGACAATTATTGTCACCATGAACCTTCCACTAACTGAACTTCATTTAGAAAACAAATTACTCAGAAATTATAAGAAAGGAAATAAAAATTTTTAAAAAAATTTTTATTAAAAATTTTTAAAAAATTATAAACAAAAAATTTAAGATCATTAATTGAACTTGTCTTAATATTTTCAAACATAGCTTTCTTACTACCCACGGAATTGAAAATAATCTCTCAATTTTATTGAGAATGTTTCCATAATGTTTAAATCAAGAAAAGGAAACTACAGCTGAAATGTTTCTCGTAACTGAAAGCAAAATAATTGTTTAAAATCTTGTATTTCGAAGTAAATTTGATGTACAAGAATTGGATTTTTCATTAATTCTTCAAATGTAACTTCTAAAATCAAGTAGGATGTAACATCTAATCTAAAAAATATTGTCTTTCAATAAAAGAAGATATTTTAAAGCATCTATGTTAACTGACTTGAAGAAACGTATCCCATAGGCAGTTTTGTACCCACCTTGCTCTTTTTTACTCGTCTGCTGGGAGTCCAAACAGTCACACATTGACACTGCTGTTGGCGCAACTGTTTGCCGAAAATCCGAGCACAGTAACGTTAATTGCACTAAAACCGACGAAAGCGTATACAAACAGGCGCAACACACTTTCTTTCGGGCGCGAGCCGAAGAGTTTGAACCAAAATGACGTGTTGCTTTTTGTAAAGAGCCCTAAGTAAGAACGTCGTCTTATAGCTATTTGAAGTAATTATCACTAGATAGCACTGGTGTTGGAGCGTTCCGTTCCAACTGTTTGAATCATCGCTAGATGGCGCTGGCGATTCCATTTAATGTACAAGCATGTGCTATGATCTTAACCTCACTCATTTGTAATCTCGTGCTTCTAAGTATCACTTGTATCTATTTACCAGAGTTCTCTTTAAGTTTATCTTTAATTGTAGCAGTGTGTCTCGATTGTTTGCATAATTGGATGCACTTTTTGCCACGTAATGAAATCATTTATGATTGCATGGAGACAACGATTTTTTGGCATAAATTACTCTACTTCGTGCAATTTGAAAATATATTATTCTAAATATACGAAATTTGTGTATGATTTGTTATATTTATTCAGTGTTATGATTAATTTGAAATCAAGAAAAAATATTTGTGATAATATTTTTAGATCAATTGGTAATGATAATACAACTTCCAGTATTGTTGCGAAAATCGATTCCATACTTCCTAACAATGACATTCGAATCTCTATACTAGAAGTTTTTCTCTTCTTCACTTATTTGGAAATTCATGTTTTATCCAGGTAGTTGCTGTGAAATTGTGAATGTTATAGGAGATCCATTTCTCTTTTCATAATTGGATATTTACAGTACAATAATTGTAAAATAAAAATATCATAATTTTTTTACTTTGAATAAACAGAATTACTAAGGCTTGCAGTGTGTACTAGCGACGCTGTTCTAAAAACTCATTTAAGTGAGTATTTCAAAAACTATTTTTAGCTATGAACAATTTTACCAGGCAACATCTAATTACAGATTTTGCCAGAATCAAGCAAGATTTTAATTCAGAAATGTATGCTGAATTAAAAATTGAAAGAAAAAAATTGGAGCCGTATTTGAGAAAATTTTGAAAATGTCCAGTGCTTTTGGCGTAAAGTACCCCAAATTTTGAAGAAAGTATTACAGAATCGCAGCGCCTTGAGCCCAGCCAGTTCGAACGGGCAATATCCATTTTGGAAAAAATCGTAGGTGTATGGGCTGAGAGGTGTATGGGAGAGACAGACAGAGAGACAGACGGACGGACGTTTTGAAAAGGAGAAAAAACAATCCTTTATCAGTATGAGGGGACCAGACAATGTGTATTTCCGTTGAAATAGATTTTCCGAAGTAGATTTTGTAGAAACTTTCTCTATACTACGTATATACTCTACGTATACGAGATCGGCAGTGTGGCAACAGCACACTCTCAAGCGACATTTGATCATAAAACATTCCTTTGATGTTTTGTATGTTGTAGTTAATCCCTTACCTACGGCAGTTTTCCTGGAAACAACGTAGGTAGTCATTAATAGATGCCTGTTTGTGAATCGTTGCAGCACCAACACAGAAACTTGCCGCGGCTAACGACATGTACGCTCAAAGATAAACATTTGTTCATAGCTTCGACCCTCTGTTAATACGATCGTGTCGATAGCCCGAGTTAGTAAACGTTTCACACAAATTAAGGATACTTGCCAGGGCAAAAAAAGAAGACACAACACCGCACGGTATGTCAATTCGTTTGGCGCTCTCCCCGCTTTAATGCGGCCGCTAGCTTTCCCGATTTATAAATATTTAAGAGGCGCCACCGCGGCAAACGCGTAACCAGCATGTGCTCGACGTCACGCCCTCCCGCCACCCGCCCCCGCCCCCGCCCCGGCTCCTGCGCCCCGCCGCCGGCCCTCAAAGGCCCTCCCAGCGCCTCTCGTCCGTCCGGCAACGCACACACACGGCGGCGGCGCGGCGCAGGGGACCTTCAAGTGAGGCGCAGGGGTAGACGCTGGTCCACGGGGAAGGGAGCTGGAGGGGAAGGGGAGAACGCTGGGTGCGCACGCGAAGCGGTCGCGGGGCCGCGTGTAGGACACGACGCACGCCTCGAGGGACCGCCGTGTTAATCACGCGCGCGCCCCGCGGGAGACCCTTGCGCCGCCACCGCCGCCGCCCGCCGCGTGAGAGAGCTGTTGCCTGCGACCCCTCTGGGCGGACGATGACGGTTTCTTGGTGAGGGGATGACGATGCCTATCCAACGGTGCAGACTACTGGTAGACGTACGAACAACGCCAGATATATAAATGATCTTGGCTGTCCAGGTGACGCCGCGTCGAAGGCTGTATTGCCGACGTTTCAACCATCTTGTCGTGGTCTTCCTCAGGGCTGTTGTGCGCAGGTGTTTTTTTTTAATTTTCCCCTCGCCAGTATCCCTGGCGAGGCGGGAATTTATTCAAAATTCGGGAATACAATTAATTGCTCCAATCTTACGATTTCTGGAGCTTGGGGAAGGCTTTCATCTTAAAAATACTACTTAAAAATATCTTAAACTAACTTAAAACTATACATTGCCACTTTGGGCGATTGCGCGCAGGTGTGGTAGGCGCTCGGGATTATATAGCAATGGAGGCCGATGTGATCGGCTGGAGCAGCCGGCCAATCGGAAGGCCGCCCCTCAACGGCGGGAGGGGGTCAAGCCGGGCGACGCGGCGCGTGATCGGATCAAATCGGCCCCCATTGCTATATAATCCCGAGCGCCTACCACACCTGCGCACTGTAGCCCTAAGGAAGACCACGACAAGATGGTCGAAACGTCGGCAACACAGCCTTCGACGCGGCGTCACCTGGACAGTCAAGATCATTTACATGACTCTGGCCGCGGAAGCCTACGACTGTTGAAGTCGAAGCCAGATATACTTGGCTCGTGGGTTCGAATACCGCTGAAGGCTTCGATGCCGGTTGATGCCACAGCCACCGCCGTCCGTAGAAGACGGTTCCACACATTCGGCATTAGCCGAGCTGTGAGCTAATGCTCGCCCAATCTCGAGCAGCTGACGTGTTCGGCGAATATACGCACTCTTTGATGCGTCCTAAAGACAGGCACGCGGAGGACAGGGCGAACACCGAATGTTCATCACACGCCAAATTTCATCCACACTACTCCGGATTCGGCGAGCGGTTGCTCGATGTTCGCCGCCTTGAGAGAGACCTCGTTGCTTGCAACCCCTCTGGGCGGACGATAACAGTTTCTTGCTGAGGGGATAACGATGCCCATCAGAATGGTGCAGACTACCGGTAGACGTACGAACAACGCGTGATGTACTAGGCTTGTAGGTTTGAATGCCGCCTAAGGCTTCGATGCCGGTTGAAGCCGCCGCCATCGCCGTCCGCGTGAGGGAGGTCTTGTTGTCTGCGACCCATCTGGGTGGACGATGGCGGTTTCTTGGTGAGGAATAACGATGTCTATCTGAATGGCGCTGACAACCGGTAGACGTACGGACAAGGCGAGATGTACTAGGTATGTGACTTGTTTCCAATCCCACGAAAAGCTTCGATGTTTTCACCGTGTACCGGATCGGCAAACGTGGCTTAGGACATCTACCGATGTCACTGCAATGCCTCTGACCGGGAGGCTGTGTGGTGTTCGGGTCCCGACAGTGGCAGTATTTTCGACACCATCCGCCGCCGCCGGTTGACGCCGCCGTCTGCCGCGTGAGAGAAGCGTTGCTTGCGACCTCTCAGGGTGGACGATGAGACGGTGGACGAGCCGGTAGACGTACGAACAACGCAAAACATACAGTAGACACGCGGTAATCCGAGTCTCGTTGATGCGAGATTACGTGCAATCCGACGTGCCCTGATGTGCGCCAAGTTATCAAACAATCAAAAAAGCTGCAATAATCAAAAGCTTCATTTCACGAGTTCGCAGTACTGCGTCGAAGGTCACGTGAGCTGCGGTTAATGTCAGTGTCAGTCTGTCTGCTACAGTGTAGTGGCAGATTAGCGCTCATATATGTATGTATGTATGTACTAATTTTAATAGTATCTGCACATTTTTGATTTCGTTGTACATTGTAGTTGAAAATTCCGTTATGTATTTTCCCAAATCCTAATTTCTTATAATCCGAAGAACCATCAGCCCATATTACTTCGGATTATCGCGACTCTAGTGTACTCGGCAAGGGTGTTCAAATCCCGCTTAAGGCGTCGATGTTTTCACCGTGTGCCGGGCCGGCAAATGCAGTTCAGGGTATCAACTGATGTCACTGCAATGACTCTGGCTCGGAGGTTCTAGGGTTTGCGTCCCGACGGGGGAAAAAGATTCAACACTGGCTACATAGCTAAGTTTCTCCGATCAGCACTAGGCGAATGTCGGAGCAGTACCCTAATAAACAGGTCACTGGCCGTGGGCGATCTTTTCTTCCTCTTTCTTGTCATATCCTCACCTCCTTACTCATACACAGATTTACATACACTTCACAACCACATATGCCGACAGATAACCCGGGGGCTTGTCCCGGCTAGGGCGGTGATCCGCTGGTGGGAGATACCAGGTTGGAGAAAACCTCGAAAGATGGTGGGTAGGCTGGCATTGGATATCGCCATCCAACGGGAAAAGATCACCGCCAACTTTCGCGATAAAATACGGTGGCTGATTTTCGAATCTAGCCATATAACTGTAGAATTATTGTTCGTAGTACAAGGAATCATTAATACTATTGAAGGATTATTGAAAGGACAGATTATTATTATTATTATTATTATTATTATTATTATTATTATTATTATTATTATTATTATTATTATTATTATTATTAGAGAGATAGATATTATTCTGCAGGTAGGTATATACAACCTGGTGGCAGAACACTACGATTTACATATTACAAATATTAACTTTAAATTACTTAACAATGTAACTTTAAATTATTTAAAGACATAATAATAATAATAATAATAATAATAATAATAACAGTAATAATAATAATATGCTAACAATAATAGCATTAACAACATTTTATGGCTGACCTGCACAGTTATTTTAAACTACTAAATACAAGACTTTTTAATTACACTTCACTTTACTTTCACTACACTTCACTTCACAATATTTGAAATTCTCTTCTTTTTCATCTTCTATACTGCACTACACTGCACAACACATCACCACACTTCGAAACAATACTACTTTGAAAATAATTATATTTAATACAGGAACGCATTTAATACGAAGTAGTAATTAGCACGATAATAATAGCAATAACAATAACATTAATAATTTTTATTATTATTATTATTATTATTATTATTATTATTTTTACTCCACTATCCCCGTGTCAAGTTTGAATATTCGAATTTTGATTTCTCAGTAATATTAAGATTTAGTTATTCTTGTAACAAATATTTTGAGAACAGAACCAAAGAAATCAAAGGTAAACCCAATTTCAGATTATTCTCTCTTACTATTCGTTGTGGAAATCGACCACGTATTTCCATGAGCAGAATTAATTTATACGTATATATTCAATAACCACACTTCCAATCACTTTGTGAGGCTTCCGTGCATTAAAAATTCGTTTAATCCTCAATCTACTTTCTTTTATTATTACCATTTTGAACGTATCAACTCTCTGCTCTATTTCTACTCTATTGTATTTCGGAATAGCAGCCCTAGAAAACTTCTCGCTTTTCATATGTTGAATTAGTGGGGTGCAATTTTCGTCGGTACACGTTAAACACTATCCGACTGCAAATTGGCAAATTGTGTGTGTAATTTGAAGTATTTATAACCAAACAAATGCCGAAATTCAATTCCTGCGCAGCCCTTTAAAAACAATTGAAATATATATTGTTAAACATTTTGCATAATTCTCTAATTTTAGCATGTGCACGATTTTGTAATATTCAAATAAATTGATTTAGTTCTATAATTTCCACCTCCGTGCATATCGGGGGCTATTACGCGAAAATAAATACACGTTTCTCTCAAGATAGAATTCACAATATCTTAATTATTTTATTGTTATTATTTATTTTATATAATTAGTATTTAATTATTAATTGTGAATAGATTGTGCAGTTTTCTTCAATGTTGAATATATATTAATAAAATATGCATGTGTATGATCTCGTGTTTCTTGAGTATTTTTCAAGAACTCCATTACAATATTACACAACTTAAAAATTTAGAATTTTTTTTGATCGCGCGAAGTGCCATCTAGTTGCAAAACAAGCTACCTAAAAAATTAAAATTGAATTTTAAACGTGTTGTATCCCACCCTATTTTACGTATCATGGAAATGTGTGGTAAGGCGTAGTAACGTGTAAATATTCGTTGTGTTTATTGTTGAGTATTTACAAACTTTTTTAACTATTCCTAGTGTCCATATGTTGTTATCCTAGAAAAATAAAGGAAATATTAAAAAAGTTTTAGTGGTGCGAGGAGATTGAGGTTTTTGTATTAGGAAATTTTAGGGATTATTTTCAATTTCGATTCTTTTTCGGGTAGGGAATGAGAAGGGTGAATGGTATACTAATTTCTGTATAAGGGAGACATACGCCTTTGTGTCCGCCCATTTCTTGTGCAGGTGATCGTATTGGTGCTTTGACTTTCCTTTTCAATGCATGAAAGATAATAAGTTGATCATAAGGAGTGAACTGCGAAAGATAAATAATTACGGAGGAGATAATGTTGAGATCGAATTGGTGGACAGTCAAAAGAGTAGGCTTTGTGGCCTAAACGTCTGTATTCATTATTATTATTATTATTATTATTATTATTATTATTATTATTATTATTACTATTATTATTATTATTACATTGGTGGAGACAATTGGAGGCCACCCACCTCACAATCATATGTGTACAGTGAAAACACATTCCTTACGTGGAACCTGTACACGTACTCTTCAGCACCGCGTACTTGGTCAGCCTTCATAGCTCCTACGTCAGCGAGGCTATTACAAACTATACTCGGTAAGGCCCACGTTCGTCTCGGCCCTTGCCCTCAACGGTGGAGCAAAGTTATTTCCTTCGCACATTTCCCTTCTCTATTCTCTTCCCTCACGTCTCTCCTCCATTTGAACAGACAAGTGTTTTGAATATAACAAAAGACCAAGAGAAATCCAGCTCTCCACTCAGCTTAGCTCGCGGCCTCTCTCGACGGGGACCCTCGGACAACATTCTTTGGCGTTCGTGAAAAGCCACGTCTCCGCTAAGGGAGAGAGCGAGTAAACGAGCAGCTCTGAGTCGAGACTCGTTGGGTGGATGATAGGGAACGAAAATCTGTGGCCTACTCACACCCAGGGAGTTCACGGTCCGAGCTCTGCCCGTTTGTTCGACCAGCCCCGTTTTGCTCGCTCGCTGACCAGCCCAAACTGCCATTTTGTAGTGCCGTGATATCCAACATCCTATGAACTGTCAACGTATTTAAATGTACTACCATCTTTTCTTTTCGGTTGTGTATATTTTGATATGTTATGTTCATCATCTTCTATCTAAGCCAGTGAGGTTCACTACAGGGTCGTGTTTCATGTGTGTGTGGGTAATAGATCCTTTGTAAATCACTTAACCGACTAGTTAAAAAAAGACTATATTATTTTCTAGATATTGGTAAATACGCGAAGATTTTACACCATTGTCAATATGAACTTGTGTTTCATTGCGTATTTCAAATTAGTACTAACAAAATTGAGTAGGTTGTGTTACTGAACATACTGTTGCAACAGTTCCTTGAAATTCGACTGTATTCCGAACTCCGTAACGGCGTACGTATTACCTGCCTCCGCTGAACGAACTTGGCGAGCGAACATTCATTTACTCGTATTTCCGTCGGCCATAATTCCACCTAACGAATGCCTGGCAGTTCTAACCAAGTGAATGCTTAATTCAAGAAAGAGCTTGCGACAATAACACGATAAACCACACCAGCAACAACAATCTTTCCTCTATTTGTAAATGTTAATACCTCGATTTTAGTCGAAAGGCACCTTATCTTGCTACTAAACATGTTCTGTTCATTTTTATGATACTCCTTGTGATAGTAATAAGATGTGGCTCACTTCCATTAAAATCGAGATATTTACCTTTACGAATACTGATAGGCCTACTGTGGCTGATATAGCGTTTCTTGTTGCTACCCCAAGACTTTCAATTCTTCGTTCGGAAGCATTCGTACACCAAGTGAAAACGAACCTTAATCCGTTAGCTACCTGTTTTTTTATTATTATAATTTTATTTTTATTTGATTGATATTACATTGTTCAGTTTACATATTAACTGTCAAATGTTTAATGGTAAACTAACTTAAAATTGTACACATTTACAATTATACACATACATAAAAACGTATAGTGGGAGAGGAAGCATGAAGCACCCCAGATAACTATTATTCCAGATTTGCGAACATTTTATAGAAAGAATGAAAGGGATATCTGTTATTAACTCTCGTTGGATATTTGTTTTTTTTTTGCCAAGTTTATAGAAGCTTATTTTTGTTATGCTTGTTTGGGGTTAAAAATTGTGTGCAATGTAGGATATTTGATTTTTTATTGTGTTTATATTTAAGTCCTTATGCACTCTGTTGTTACTAATGAACCAAGGTGCTTTTGTGATTAGTCTTAAGATTTTATTTTGGATCACTTGCATTTTGTTTATATTTGTATTGGCAGCATTGGTCCAGATGGGACAAGCATAAAGTAGTGTCGGCCGGATTATTGATTTGTAAAGTAATAGTGCATAAATGTGGAGAGTTGACTGTGTTGATTTAGTAAGGGTCGTAGCTGAATTAATTTAGTTGTGGCTTGCTGAGTTTTTAGCCCTATATGTTGCTTCCAGTTGATTCGCGTATCGAAGTTAAAGCCCAAATATTTTATTGTTTTATTTGTTGGTGTCCAATTTATTGTGTCGTTATTTATGAAGAGTGGAAGAGGGTGTGAATGGTTTTAATGTAATATTTTAGCTACAGATTTTGTTGGGTTCAACTTTATTTTCCAGATATTAGCCCAGTTTGCAAGTAAATTTAAATGGTTTTGCAGCTGTGTTTGAAGAGTTGTTAAAGAGTTCCCTGAGATGTAGAGTGCAGTGTCATCAGGAAATTGAGTTTGTGTTTATTTGTGTTGTTTGCTTGTGTTTATTTGTGCTGAAATAGGAATATCTGCAGTGTATATATTGAACAACAAGGGGGAAAGTGGTGAACGTTGGGGTACCCCAGCAGCAATTTTCCTTGGAGTAGAGCAGTGGCCTTCGACTGACACTGAAAAGGTTCTATTTGTTATATAGTTAAGGATGACAAATAATAGATATTTGGGTGTACTATTAAATTAATTTATAATAGAGACTGATGCCATATTTATCGAATGCTTGCGAGATGTCACAAATGCAGCAGGTATGTTGTCCTTTTGGAATGCAGTGTGAATGTGTTCTGTAAGCCTTAGTAGTTGGTGGGTGGTAGAGTATTATGATTTGAAGCCGAACTGATGCTGTGGTATACTGTTTGTTTTCTTGATATGTTTATTCAATCTGATGGTATTAATTTCTTAAAATTATGACATTATAGGTAACAGGCTGATAGGTCTGTAATTTTTTGCTTTTGAACGATTCTTGTTAGGTTTTTCTATTGGGTGAATGATGGAGTGTTTCCATATTTGAGGAAAATACCCTGTTCTCAATTGTGAATTATAAATATTATTTAGAAAAGCAATGGCGTTCTCCGGTAGATTCTTTAAAATGGTTGAATTGATCCGATCATGGCCTGGTGCATTTTTATTTGGCATTTCCTTAATTACTTTTTTATTTCATTAAGGGATATGAATTGTACCTGGTGGGGAACATTATATACGGGAGCAATGAAAATTTTCAAAATTTTCGTCGTGTTTGGAATCTTTAGGGGATTTATTGGGGGTAAATGTATCAACAAAGTGGGAGGCTAGTACTTCAGCCTTTTCCATTGGGGAGTATTTTTTTTTCCATCACTAGTTGCTAACGGGGGAATACTTGTTCTTTTTTTAAGTTTCTTGGTAAATTGCCATAATGAGTTATTTTTAGTATTTAAGTTACTGTTACATTGTATTGTCGTTAGCTACCTGTGAGCGGGTTTTAGGATCATACGGAATTCGGCCTGCGTGTCGCCGTGGGTGGCAGGTAGCCAGCACATAGGAACTCGTAAGTCGAGGCGTTAATATTATTACTGTCTGGAGCCGAATATGCCATCCTGGAGGAACAAGGCGATGAGAGCGAGAACTTCACTGTCTATGGATGAAACGTCGCGGGTTCGAATTCTACCGTGGTCTTGGATGTTTCGTCATTTTCTTTTTATTATTGGGAAAAAAAGACTTCAGACGATGAGTTTGCTCACTAACACTCACGTTTGTGTGTGTGAGGGAGAGAGAGCGAAAGTGAGAAAGAGGGAGAAAGAGGGGAAGACAGAGGAGAGGGGAAAAGAGAGGGAGAGGGATCAGATAACAATAAATAATGTTTAAAATCCTTCTTAAAAGTAAGACAAATGATGCCACTTTGTATTTGGAATGACAGTGAACCAATGTCTATTCATGGCAATGATTTACTGAAGAACGAGGTCATCTCGTATACAGAGAAGAAAATTATGTTAGTCACATGACCTAAACGTAGATCAAAAGATCATACAGAAATTGTATTTTGTTGATTGCTCAAATCCATTTTGTAATAAAAGAACAAATTTCAGTACAAATGATTCAACGCGACCAAAAAATTAACGAACTTTCGCTTTTATTTAAAACAAGAATGCAAAAGTAGATGTAAGGCGAAAAAATTAACGAAGATAAGCTTGTTTGAAATGAAGGATACAGGTAAATATCGGTATATAAAAATAACAAATACATGATCTCAAAACCGCTCGATTAGGAACACTGCATGCAAACATGTGTGTTAATTTTTATCTTGAATGAAAATTAATTTTTTCTGAAGTTTTTTCTTCAACATATATTTCTTCTTTAGTGAACGTATTTTACTTCTTCAGTCTCTAAAATTGGGATACGTTTTCTCGAGAAGGCAAATACTCCACATCACATACAGTATTTTTTAACTGTTTTAATTTCATTTTGGTTTTGATTAAAATAATATTAGTCCCTGAATCATGGGAATCTTAACTTAAACTAAAATAGCAGTAAGGTCCTTCATGCAGCTCATGAACAGCGCGTTAGCTTCCTGTGGTCTTGTTCCAGGTCCTATTCTTTGGTCCTATTCCCGGATGGTGGGGGTGGAGCGCAAAAGTAAAGCTTAAAGCTGTATGTTGCTAATACAATAGTCTCAGTTTCTGTTTGTGAGACGAAAGATCAGCTCAGGTGGACCAGTTAGTCTGGATATGTTGATGGGAAAACCATGCTCATCACATGCCCCCGTTAACTTTAGACGTACATATTAAATAAAAAGAGGGCCCAGTCCCACGCCTGGGATTAATCCAACTTTTACCAGCTATACCAAATACAAAATGCATACATGTCCTGAACCATAGGCATTATTTATTTAAACCAAACTACCACTAAATGTTTCGATCCGATGCAATGAACCCTTAACAAGTAAATAAATGTAAATGAAATAAACAGTACTTCACACTACAAAGCATGCACAATTTTTATTCTCGATGTAATTTATTATTTTTTGCCACCATTTTCGGCGGTTTGCCCCACTGTGCATCGGACGTCGAGAGTGACCAGCACAGCACTCAAGTGCGGTAGTTTTCGGGCGCGATTCTCCACATGAGGTGGTGACGCCCCTGTCTCCCCATCTCCCCCGTTGCCCCCGTTGCCCTCGTTGCCCCCGTTGCCCCCGTTGCCCCCGTTGCCCCCGCCGCCCCGCCGCCCCGCCGCCCCGCCGCCCCGCCGCCCCGCCGCCCCGCCGCCCCGCCGCCCGCCGCCCCGCCGCCCCGCCGCCCCGCCGCCCCGCCGCCCGCCGCCCCGCCGCCCCGCCGCCCCGCCGCCCGCCGCCCGCCGCCCCGCCGCCCCGCCGCCCCGCCGCCCCGCCGCCCCCGCCACCCCCGCTACCCCGCCACCCCGCCTCTTTCTCCACCTCCCGTCGCCGTCGCCAGCGCCAGGATGAAAGACGCGCGCGGTGCGCGAAGGAGCGGGGTCGTGAGCGGAGGCTGGTGCGGGAGCGGGGCCGGAGACAGGAGCACTGCCCTTCGTACGAGGGGCCTGGCGCCGCGCCAGCACCCACCGATGCCTGGCGTATTTGAGAGCCTCGTCCTTCCCCGCGGCGGAGGCCCTTAAAGAGATTATGGCAATGAGATTACCATTCAACGCGTGCGTACTCGGAGACCGGAACGCAGGCCAGCAATGATTATGGCTGTGCTTCAAGGAATGTTTGGAACTTGTAGGGGTGAACCTCAATTGCTGTTTAGATTTTATCTTCTTCCTCAAACTTATCTTCTTCCTCCAATGTCTCGACGCTCTTTTTTGGGAGTAATTTCCCGCTCTTATTACACCAAGCTGCTTGTTTTTGTTTTTTTTATATTGTTAATCTCAGTTCCTTCTGCATCAGTGTCTTCACTTCTCGTCATTATGTATATTAGGAATTTCAAACTCAGTCACTACAAAATAATTTGAATTAAAAATGATACAAGAGGTTACATATGTTACAGAGAATAGAAAAAAAATATTTGTTATCAACATTTTTTAAAAAGTTTATTGGTTTATACTGTAACCAGTAAATTACTTAAGAATGCGTAATGCAGAAGTTATTACAAATTATTTGTAAACACAGAAACATTTTGGGGAATGTCTCAAAATAAATCTTACAATCAGAATCGCGCCCGGAATCCCTAACAATCTATCAATCCAAGCTATATACTCTGAATATTTTAACCATCTGTTGTAAAACTATCAAACGGCTTCAGACCCACTTCATAAGAAAATTTGAATATTCGTATTTCTTACATTGGCCCACAATTATATTTATAAACCCTGAACCTACTATATACCAGAATAATTTTATAAAGAGAATTGTAAGTGTAGTAATACACCAAAGGAATTGCAGCTTAATTCCAATATCATTGTTGTTACTCCAAAACAAATGTATTCTCGTTAAATTCCGTTGATTATACACAAAATATTGTAGAACAAAATTCTGAGGCATTTCAACTAACACGATTGTTTACTTTTGTTACCGTAATGTTGATACTATTTTACATAATGCTTTTTAGCAAAACCTGTTTTCAACCGTTTTTAATTTTGTAAACTCTGTAATATAGCACTTCTCCCCCATACGTCACATAGACTTTTTACTGTACTTTGACTAAAATGAAATAACAGTTTAATCAAATTGAAGCTTTCGGAATATTAAAAAGATCAATACATTTATTACATTAATATTTCGAGATAAATGGAGCAGTTGTCGAGAAGACCATTTGACGCGTTTTGAAAAGTTACCATTTTTTGAACACATATTTTCCAAATTTCTGGAATTTTGAGAAATGCCGTGAGAGAATTTAAAACTTTTGAGTCTTGAAATACATCCAATTATGAAATTCATCAGTTAAGTAGGTATTAACAAAGCGCAAGAAATTAGACATTTGTTTTGAATTGTTTATTTTTGAACATTCAAGTACTTTAAAGACGACACTTGTGTCAGAGAGTTGCATTGTCCTTAAAACAACTAAAAGAAAAATTGGTAGCTGTTTTTGAAAAGGTCTTATTGAAATACTTTTTGGAAAATCGTAACAATCTCAAAACTATTTTTTTCTGGAACTCAAGAAAGCGTGCGCCGATGATTGCCTCCTCCATACGTCACACACAGTTTTTTTTTCTTTTTTACTAAATAAATAGCTCATTAAAAAACTGCACATGACGGTTTTAGGATTTAATTTCGCAGAAAATATTGCAATAATACATAAATCACAATCTTCAGTAATGGAGTTATACAAGAAAACAAACTTGACTATTTTCGAATTTTCAGAAGTTTTAATGAAAATCATATAGCCTATAACTTTTTTAAATGTGCAACGTAATTTCGAGCCATTTTTGGAAAAGGTTTGAAAATGTCTTAAGAGCGTCTTATTAAATATCCAAAAAATTGAAAGATCTATTTCAAAATATCAGGGCGTAGAGTTCGGCCAGAAATATTGATTTTTGGGAAAATTGTGTGTACAATTTAGGTACAAAGCTTATCAGAGACAAACATTGTATTTTATTCTGTGTTCACAGGTGTCAGGTGGCACCTATTACATTTAGTTCCATACGACGACAGGTTTAACTCGCCTCAAGATGCGCACCTGCCGTAAGCTTCTCATCATCCTCACGATGCACTAATGCGCCGTTAGGCTGGCATTCGGATAAGCCGGAATGCAATGCTATAATGCGTCTTTAAAATGCTTGTACTTATCCGAAACGTCTTTACTGTGACCAAATTTAGTACGTAATCACAAGTTATAAATAGCCTCTGTTAAATTACTGGAACTTAGTACTTGACAGTTACATTTTCGTAATATCGCTCAGTGAACGGTCTACACAGGTCAGTGCTGCAGCTGGGTATCATCAATACTTCATCGAAATCAGTAATATGTGTTTATTTATCTACTTCTCATTGAGAAAACCGAATAACTGGAATTATACTGGTAACAAATATTGTAAAATATAAAAATCAGTATTTTATTATGTATTTGAGAATTTGAAGTTTATGGCTTATATGCTTCTTGACGAAGTCCATTAGGCTGTTGTATGAATTGAAAAGGATGATGAAGGATAATTACAACGAACATTTTTGATCGTTACTCTGTACTTTGTACACTTTACACGATCAGTTAATCGTGAAATCCTGCGTTTTCTTCTCAACCTAGGCTGTCCTATAAAAAAAAGTTGATTATTAAATCACAGAACAAAACGTCTTGCATTTTAGAAAGAACACATTTTGGATTAATTCGACATAATGTTTATGTGCCGTACACACACGTAATTGCGTGCTCCAACCTTCCCATTTTGCGTTGGCGGTTTATTTAATCATCGTTTACATGATGTGTGTAATTACCAGGTATGTTTACAATTTTCAGAAGCTCGCTCTGCTTTGTTGGTGTCAGCGGGTCGCAACCCTGCGCTGGCCTTTAGTGGTTCGCCACGAGAGCTATCAAACGCTTGTACCTGTCGAATAGTTTGTGAGTCTAGCACATATGAACAGCAGTGTGCACATGAATATTTCAGCAAAAGTGATTAATGCGGTAAGAGATCATCCATAAATCGAGACCGCGTGACCCGGTTAACTTCATTTCACTCTACTAATTGGCTGTTGTTGACAATGCATCACTCCAACATCCTCGAAATTGGACGGTCCAGGCCCACTTGGAGCTTTCTGCCTGCGAGTTGGAAATTTCGTACGTTATTGGAACCGTATTCACTAGTTTAAATATTGCTTCAAATTAATTATAAATGTGGCAGCTAGATAGGAAACTATTGATTTTGGAATGTAATATTTTAGAAAAACACTATTTAATATTTCATGAATACATTTTTGAGAAGGTAGATACCTTTAATTTGTAGTAATGCGTGAGACAGATTTCCTGGTATCGATATTTATTAAATCATGATTTTTTTTCGATTGCGTGTCGTTCATTTCCCACACCTTCTGGCGGAAATGTGGCGGAAATGGCGTTTTCATCATGGAGGTGGGGGGAGAGCTATTCGCTCACCCATCTAGGAATCCTTGATGTCTCGAATTGCTTAACTTCCGTGACTTCACGGAGCGTAGTTAAGTAATTCGACTAACGACGCTGCGGGACTTGAAATGGGGACATTTCGAGAGTGCTCGCGAGGAACTACTTATGGAAATAAATCCATTGCGTACATCCGTCTCTTGGAATGTCAAGCCATGTCGTCGAAAAATTACATTTTTATTTAACCTTTCGTAACCTTTAAACTTACGAAGAGCACAAATAGGGGAAAATGTTATTCCGGGAGATTTATGAATGAACAGAAAATATGTACGGTCATTTATTATTTTAAATCAGGGCCGATAAGGAACCTGTTGCGATAAATGATTGATTGATATTTCCGGGCACGGTAATTGCTATGGTCATTAGTCACGTTAGTGTAATGAATATTTTATCGTGCGAGGTGTCATGGTTTCTCCACCGCTGGATTATGGGTTCGGGTGCCGACCTACATGTTGGCTTGAGGAGGAATTTCACCCTCTTTTTTTCAGCCAACGCCCCATTTTTGACAAGGTCTAGGCTCCCGACAAGTGTGGAAGTGTAGTGCATTTATATTTAAGTGTGTATGTGTGTCTGTATGGGAAGATAATAGGACGAGGAAGAGGAAATAACGATCTCTGGCTTATTTGTTAGGGTACAGCTGCGGCACACGCCTGGTATTGAACGAAGAAATTCCGGGAAGCTACCGAACAGACAGCGGGCCGCTGGAATTCTCCTCCAGTCAGCTGCTGACTTTGACCTAATTATTTAGCAACTGTCGAAAATCCGCCACCGACGGGGCAGATCTCGAGGACCTCTCAATCCGAGTCGCTGTACAGTGAGTGGTAATACTGTCTTTGAGCTAAACTGAGTGGAGCTAAAAAGCTTTTGCAGCAAAGACGTTCAAGGCCAGTTGGAGGACAGATTAAATGAGCCGCGCATCAGAAGACACAACTTTTATTTGATTATGAAAAACCGTAAACCGAGAGCTATTCGCAACACAGCCGGATTCTAACGAGCGTAAATCTGATGGCTCCGGGTGTAAATTTATAAATCATTCTAGAGCCGATCGGACCAAATTCGTTCATTCCTCTGTTCAATACTATAAGAATTAATTGGAAGTGTGCGTTAGCTCTGGTCATAAATTATAGCCATTTATCATCTCTTGAACGTTCAGCCTCCAAAATAATGATTTACTCTTATTGTAAGTTATTCAGGAAACACCATTTGTTAATGTGTACACTCTCAGTAGGCAGCGATGGAGGCGGCGGAGCCCTGAGAGAAATGTGCGCACTGTTGTAGAATGCGCATTGCTCTGAGTGGTCAACTTTATCTACTATTCCTGTGTGTGTTTCAACTTTCGTATTTTTGTAGTATCACTAAAGCTATCCCCCATGTTTTTTTTTATTTTATAATTATTTCTGGTGAAGTAGACTTTACAGAACAGTTACCGACAAATTTCACACATTGTGCATATGCTATGTTGAAATTATTACATATAGTAGTTAGAGCGTCTCCTCCGAAACCCTCATCAACCATCCAGCAGTGCAGAAATGATTTCTCTTTTTAGTTATTTAAAAGCCTTTTTTTAATACAAATAAGTGTAAAAATGTATGAGTTATGGCATTGGATTAAGGTGGGCGAAATTTGTATTTGGGAAGTCTGGAGCAGGTCCTTGTTTGTGGAGGGTTGGAAGAGTTGCCCAGATGAAATCTATTCTGGGGTAGAAAATCACGTAGTTTTGTGTAGAACCTATCCGAGATGCTGGAAATACGTTGGGAGTCCTCCATGTGGCACCTAGTATTATGCTAGGTCCGGTATTTGCTTACCTTCTATTTAATGGTTGCTTTTATACGCTAGAGCATTCTGAAGCTATCGATTGATTGATTGATTTTTCGTGTTTCCGAGCGCGTCAACTGCTTTGGTCATTGGTTCCGTAAGTGTAGTGCGTGTTTTTCTCGGGTGATGGCGGTGATCTCCCCCCGCTGGATGGCGAGATCCGGCGCCGACCTAGTGGGGTTTCCCCCTAACTAGGACTCTCCTACCAGCGGGGCACCGCCCCAGTCGGGACAATCTCTAAGTTCCCGACCGGTTTCCCGGAATATGTGGTAGTGTAGTGCATGTTAGTGTAAGTGTGTGTGTGTGTGTGTGTGTGTGTGCGTGCGTGTAAGGGGAGAGGATAGGACGAGGAAGAGGAAGGAAAAATCGGCCGCTGCTCCCGCGGGCTTTTCTCTCGCCCAATCACGGCGTTCAACCCCAGATCCCTCGCCCGTGGCCCCGTGACCCACCTCCGCCCCCGTGCCAAGCGTGCGCGCTCGCGCGCGTGTGTGTCGGCGGGCGGCTGTCGCGGCGCGTCGGCCCTCGCTCCAATACGGCCGGCAACGAGACGGCCCGGGCCCACAATACGTATTAGGAAAGCAATTACTGCAGTGGCGAATGGAGCCGCTCCCGGCCCAGGGAACGCGTGATTGCCCCTTCCGCCCGCTGTCCGCCTAACTGCCCACTCGCTCTTTCGCTCGCCTGCGCGGCCGGCGCGCGAGGCGTGCTGCGCTGATGGATGGGTGGCGCCTGCGAACGCGTGGGCGGCGGGAGGGGGCGGGGCGCGGGCGCGGGCGCGGGTGCGGGAGGCGCCCCGGGTCCACGGCGGCGTCGGCGACTGTGGAAGGGGGTGGCGGCGAAGGCAGATAGCAGTGGTGATAGTAACGGCGGGGGCGGGGTCGGGAGCGATGGGCCTCTGGTGTATGGTTGGCGCGTGCGAAAGCGTTTGGCGGCGGGGACCGGAGGAGAGAGAACCGGGGCGCGGGTGGCGTCCCCGCGTGCCTGGCAGGGATGGTGATGGTGGAAGGGACAGCAGTGACACAGCCGACGGTGACGGTGATGGCAACCACGATAGCAATGACGTTGGGGGCGGTGCAGGAGTGCTTCATATGACGGTGCTGGTGATGGTGGCAGTGTCGGTGCTGGTGGAGTTCATGGTGTCAGCGACGATGGAATCATTTTCTGTAGCGACCCAACGTTGATAGCTAGGTCTAATTCAGCCCGTGTCTGGTGGAGGATTCTAGCGGCTGGCTGCTCTGATCGGTAGTTTCCCGTGGTTTCTCCGATCATCAGCCGGCGAACGCCGGATCAGTACCCTAACTCACGGGCCATGAACGCGCGATCTTTCCTTCCCCTTCCTTCTTCTCTTCTTATTCCTTACACATTAACACACTATACTGCGGGAAATGAGAGTTTGGTATTGAGAGTTACGCGGTGTCTCTACGTTTCTATGGCGACGACATGCACTGGGCCAATCGGGTGTCAGTTACGTCAGCATCTGCCGCCCCGCGTTGCCAATGAATGGTCACGTGCACGTTTCGGTTACGAGCTTGGGACGCAGCGCTCATTCTCGGACTCGAGTGAAACAAGCCCTGAAAGATTGTAAACGATGAGTAGGGTTTCCGATTAAACTTATGTTTTCACAGAGGAAATTCATTCTACCATTCAAGTTGGCGAGAGCTCAGTTCAGTCTTCTAAGGTCGTAGTGTCGCGTGGTTATTCACGTGCCGTGAATAGCGGTAGCGAAGACGGAAGACATCGCGCGCTTGTGAGTTTGGCAGCCGCGACCCATGTGCTCGGTCCCTGTCAATCCCAAAGTTCCATATCCATCAGTATACACTACCACACACACGAAAGTGTGTGTGGTATGCACATTACCGTACATGTGGTGGGACAAGTCGGGAGTGTACGGCTTACCACGGCAGGGGTGGTGACCCACTAGCGGGGGGGTACCGCGAAGGGGAAATTCCCGCTAGCCGACGTGTAGGTCGGGGCCGGATCTCACCATCCAGCGGGAGAAGTTTAGCACCACTTCCCGCAATACAAAAGCATGCCCTACACGTGTGGGACTAATGACCTTAGCCGTTGACGCCTCCGCAATCTAATCACCCAACCAACCAAGCGTCACTTTCATGCACACTACCGTACATGTGGTGGGACACGTCGGGAGTGTACGGCTTACCACGGCTGGGGTGGTGACCCACTAGCGGGGGGTATCGCGAAGGGGAAATTCCCACTAGCCGGCGTGTAGGTCGGGCCCGGATCTCACCATCCAGCGGGAGAAGTTTAGCACCACTTTCCGCAATACAAAAGCATGCCCTACACGTGTGGGACTAATGACCTTAGCCGTTGACGCCTCCGCAATCTAATCAAGCAACCAACCAAGCGTCAGTGGCAGTGGTGGCATGAATGGTGGTGGTTACGGTGAAGGAGACGTGGGCAGTGGAGGAGATGATGGCAAGTCTCTCTCGCCCGCCGGATATCCCGCTCTTATCGCACCGATCTCAGCGTGAGCTCTCGTGTCGCGCTCTGGACCCGCCACCGCTGGCGCCCATCTCCAGGATGCCCGGGGGACTACGAAATATTACGAAGGGTTACTTGGAGTTTGCTTTAGATAAGTGATTATCTCTCTACGGTATACGACCCGTGAGCTTAGAACGAATTTTCAATTGCCAGTAACTTAATTTTTTTCTAGTAATGTGTCACCTTGCCATTTTATGTTCATCTTTTTATCTAAATGTTTAAAATTGTGCATTAAATGCGCTTATTCAATGTATAATTTCCCCATAAACGAGTACATTACTAATGTGCAATTTA
The DNA here is from genome assembly GCA_964035755.1 of Teleogryllus oceanicus. Classification (NCBI taxonomy): domain Eukaryota; kingdom Metazoa; phylum Arthropoda; class Insecta; order Orthoptera; family Gryllidae; genus Teleogryllus; species Teleogryllus oceanicus. The sequence continues at coordinate 280,448,885 of CAXIVR010000001.1, forward strand.
GACTTTTTAAAATAAAATATTCTTTTAAAAAATGTAGTAATAGTAAAGTAAAGTTTACTATTTTGGCATTTTTATTGCAATTGTTGTTCTTCTTTTGGGAACTACGCGATTTATATGATTTGACCGAAAAAGCTACTATTTGTGCACCGTATTATATCTACTCTCATTTTGCAGGATAAAATGATATCAGCATCTGGGATTTCTCATCAACCGCTGCGATATTTTGTTTATTGAGCCTAATTTAATAATGTGTAAATAGTGTGTAATTGTTCGCTGTGAAGTATACATGATAAATCAGCTTGACAGATATGCAATTGATCTCATAAAGAACGTTTCATATTTTAATGTTTTCTCTTGATACCAAACGTCACCCAAACGTACTGCCGTTGGTTGTGTTTACCTGTCAACCTTTACACCACCTCATCGTCTAACTTTGCATCCTACACACCAGCCGCAAACAATGACACCTACTGAAGGTAACAAAAATAACTCAACCTTGAAGAATGAGAGTGCTCGGCAACCAATTGTCGGAAATTCTCTTTTTGTAGTTTTTTAAGTTATTGCCTGTACAAGAGACACGTTAACAGATTGAAGAGATTGAAATTGAACATCAATTGACGATTGCTTTCTTTGAAAGGACTTTGTGATCTTAAAATTTTCACATCAGTCCGATTTTCAATAAAAAACCCTACTCGGGTTCGTTAGGATTATATGGAACGCAGTGCACTGAAATAGCAACGATGGGTAAAATGAACATATTTTCTACATAAGCACATATTTCGGTCATCGCCGGCTAGATGTCGCTATTCAATAACTTGGATCCTAATTAAAACAGAACACGGTGAGTTTTGACACAATTGAAAGTTATATCGCGGGATGAGTTGTCATCCCACAGAGAGGGGTTATAATTAGAATTCTACATTTATACAGATGCATGACAGAACAGCAAAAAGCACAAAAGACCTGCATTCGAATATACGGCTTCCGCTTGAGAATCTAGAACGAGGTCTGTAGCGCGGCAAAAATGCGAAATATTGAAGTGACATTCTCTCTGAATTACAAGCTCTGCTTCCGCGTTCCTTGGTATTTAAATGGCATTCTGGAAAGAACGCACGAATGCAATAAAATTTCGAGGCGCAAATCCATCGTGCTTTTTGTGACACAGGCTCCGACGTCCATTTGAACCCTGTTTTTCACTTCCATGTCATTCTCACGTTCCCACTTCACTTGGAATGCCGCGTTGTCCATTGGCACTCTGGGTACAGTGGCGTAACCTCCAACTGTGGTATCCTCCACCTACGGGAATAATTTTACTGGTCCTTTAACAGTTATCTCTCTTCAATGTTAATTATTCACTTATAATCATATATTGATTAAATAAATATAATTAGAAAATCACTCCAAAAATTTGGATTTCTTTAGAACGGAAATTAATTACTCCAAAACTAGTAATCTTACAACATATATTTTGTAGGATTATGTGTAACAATTACGTTCTATTATAATACTATTTAAACCTGCGAATATGTTTTCAACTATGAAAATATTTGCGGGGGCTAGTATTCGAACTTCAGCGCGTACTCTCTTATCCATACAAAAAGTATGCTACAGGCGAAGTGAGTTCGTGGGCAATAGTTAAAGAAAAATTTGAAGCGGTTTTGAGAAAATATTTTTTTAAGAAATTGTGTGAATTTCAAGCCAAATTGCGCAAAAAAGCACGTTGTTTCAAAAAATTTCCATGATCTTTATTAAAGAGCTGAATTTTCACAACAGACTTTGTCTGAGGCAAAAGACTCAATCTTTAATTTTGTAGTTTGGAAATAACATTTTGCGATTTTCGAAAAAAACTGAGTTTCTCAAAAATTGGACTAGCGCCATATTTTATACAACCCTCATTACGTATGAAGAAAAAATTTAAAGAAAGAAATTGGAGCTGTTTGTGAGATAAAATTTAAAGAATGTTTGATTGAAATCAATTCCTTAAGAGTCCTTTACGCTATCCAAGGACAAAGTTTAACCAAAAACATTTGTGCCTTTTTTGAGAAAATTTTGAAATTTTTTTTAGAGCTTCATGTAAAGTATCACAACCATCAAAAATCAAAATAACCGCTTGAAACTCCTAAAGCTTTGAGAACATTCAGATCGATCGGGAAATGTCAATTTTGAAGAAAATCGGCCGAACGGTTTAGGTGCTAACGTTCAGCGCAGACGGACAGAGACGGGCGACAGACGTTTGGCCGTCAATCAGTTTTTCGGCATCGATGACTCACAAAACCGATCCTGGCTTCGGCAATAAGTTTTTTCAAAAATTCGCTGTTTTCCGGAGCACAATTATATAACTTCCTCTTCTTACGATGTACCTTTGTAAGAACAAGAAAGCAAGAAAGATAAGTAGGTTGGGTTTCAAACTTCACTTCTTACATAATGATAATCTATTATATTTATTATTGATGCCCTACCTCACGAATGCAACCCGCACTATTATGTCATAAGTAGTCATCGCTCGCAGAGTAACTCCGGAAGTCCAAAGCCGGCATGTGAATGAAAGTAAAAGTGTTATGCGGTTATGTGATTACGAAATTTTGAAGACTCTTGTTCACTGTAAATGTGGGATGTAATTTTAACGGCCTGGTTACTTTTTGAATTATTTCAAATAAATAGATGTGATACTGTTCATATGAGTTTTTTCTTGTAATCCCCACTCTAGCAACGTACCCTCATATGTTGGGTTACTAGGAATCTTTTGTTTGGTAGGAATATGGGCTTTCCTAGTTTGCAACTAATTTTGTTTCTCAATTTCTGCTGGCAGAAGCAGTCACAAGAACAGTTGCTGTCATATTTATTCAGTACTTGCATCCTTCCTTCACGGAACGATTGTGAGATCTGATGAAGTCTGAGATCGTCGAAAGATTTTATCTTGCTGGTCCAATTTGCTTTGACATACCTTAATCATTACATGGCACACTGAAAATTGATTCCCTTCTAGGATTCACAATACCCAGCCGTATTTAAACCAGCTATTTTTAATTTCTCGCCTTACTATGCACGTATTTAAGAGAAAAGTTTTGTAATACTGCGGCTGAAATTTATTATTTATTTATTTATTTATTTATTTATTTATTTATTTATTTATTTATTTATTTATTTATTTATTTATTTATTTATTTATTTATTTATTTATTTATTTATTTATTTATTTATTTATTTATTTATTTATTTATTTATTTATTTATTTATTTATTTATTTATTTATTTATTTATTTATTTATTTATTTATTTATTTATTTATTTATTTATTTATTTATTTATTTATTTATTTATTTATTTATTTATTTATTTATTTATTTATTTATTTATTTATTTATTTATTTATTTATTTATTTATTTATTTAGTCCAAAACAGTCAAAAAACTGTATGTGACGTATTAGCGACTTTTCAACAGAAAAACATATTGCGGGGCTGTTATATCGATAAAAGGATAAATCTTGTTCCTATGTGTTAGTTCCATTGCGTGGTCACAATCCACGTTTCATTGGTATTTGTTATCGAAATATCAATTGACGTCATAACGTTTGTCTACCCGCCCGCCCGCCCGCCTGTCCGCCCGCCCGGCTGTACGCCCGCCCGCCTATCCATCCGTTTGTGCAAAACGCTAAGACCTAGTCTAGCTAACGCTAGGTAGTCCTCAAGACGTTTTCCCCAATTGATTTTCGAAGTTTTTTGTAGTCTTCCTGCAACAATATTGAAAATAGAGATATTTTCCTTAATGAAATCTGATCTTTACAGACAGATATTCAAATAAGGTTACGTATAATTATTGAAAAGTATGAGTAGTACTTGTGTAATTTTGCACAAATATAGGTAATATATTTTATAATAAATAAAATATAGGTAATTTTTAAACAATTATTTTTATTAAATTTTCTCATCTATGTAGCCAAGAATTGTACAAAAAGTGTGGTACTGGTCTCATTTTCCGCAAACACTCTGTATTTTTGAAAATTGCAAAAAACTAACATTGCAAATGCATATTGAAAATAGATATTTTTGCCTGCAATGAAATCTCTTCTAACAGATTATATCTCAATAAAAAGCCACAATCAATTTTTTGAATTAATTTTTTTTTTTTTGCGTAATTGCTGCTTTTCATTAATATAATTTATAAAAAACATTTAGAAACGGTACCAATATTTGTTCTTCATTTTATGTTTTCACGGATAGTGGAAAGAATTATTAAGCAATCGCACAGGACTCGTTTTCGTTGAAGTCGAAATGGGAAAAGTTTGAATTAATGCGAGAAAGTATGTGCCGTTGAGCCCCAATCCTTTATCTTTTAGTGCATAAAAGACGCATAAAAAGATTGTCGTTCTAATATTGAAACAAGGTAATTTACTTAAATCATATAAAGACTACACTGTGGAATAAAGTATCATTATCGTATAGTAAGGTCGTTTACAACCGTACTGTACTTTAGTCGTGAAGTCGATGCTGAGCGCGCCGAATCGCGTTTCCCCGTCCTGCGCCGGTCTGCGCCCCCGCCGCGGCGCCCGTGAGCCGTTTCAGCGCCCGAATCCGCCGTGAGATGTGCTTCAATTTCAAAGACCGTGGCGCCTGCGATGCCGCTGCAGGAATTCGGATTGAGCGCGGGCGAGCGAGGTGAGGAGATGGAAACGATAGCGGGCAAGTGGAACGGGAAGGATCCAGGACAACGCAGTGTAGGCAGAGACGTGCGGAATCAGGAGCAATGATGGAGAAATCACGGTGTGTATGGAGGGGAGCAGAGGGCGTGAAGGTGTGGGCGTGGCCGATTGCGAAAGTGACAATAACACACGTGCTAGTGCGTTGGTGGGAAGATGGCAGGTGAAGACGACGTTTAGGATAAGCTGCAGGTAAAAGCAAAGAGCGAGAGTGAGAAGATGCGATGAGTGCTTAGGCGATGGCATGGGTAAGGACAGGGACAGTGGCAAGAGAAAGGGCGAGGGGGCGGTGGCGAAGGCAAGGGGATGGGCAAGGGAAGGGGTGAAGGGCAGCGGTGCGTTCAGTAGCGGAGGCAGGGGCAAGGGTTTGGCAAGTAAATGAGTGACACCGGGAGTAGGGCAGGAGCGATGTGGGGAAAGGCATGGTTGAGGGACGAGGGAGCAATGCGGGGTCGAGGACATGTGCAAAGAAAAGTGTGAAAGGAGAGGCGAGGGTGGGGCGTGGGAAGCGACAGCGGGCAATGGCCGGGAGGGGCAAAAGTGGAGGCGATTGCCGGTGCGGGAGCCAAGTGCAGACGGGGAAGCGCTGCGATATGCGGAAGGGCAAAGCAGGCGGGCTTGCCGCTATCCGGTGCCGGAGGCACATGTGTGGCAGCAAACGCTTGAGGCAAAATCCGTCATGCGAGATGACGAGGTCACAGGTAAAGGTAGAGGAATGACCTTCCACATAAGCTGTGTGTTTCGGTCCGATCAAATTCTCCCCAGTCCTTTTCTCCTTTTCCTCATTTTTCGTGGCATTGTTTGCTCCATGGCTAAACCAGTTTTTAAATGCCAATTATCACACACAGTAGCATACGTTGCAAGATTTAAAAGGGCAAATCCGAAATTTTGAAGATGATATACTCATTTGGAGTGTATGTGGTTACCCAGTCGCATCGCTGTTTTCTCTCAATCATTTCTGAAACGCAATACAAATTACATTCTAACTTCGGAAGTAAAGATCTTCAACAGTTTTGTACACCGTTACTGAAACAAAAATTTATTTCTCCAAATACATAATATCAAGTGTTTCTGAAGAACCGAAAGATATTGAGTAATTACTCCCACAATTATATTTCCACGTATTACACCATTGATTGTGACTCGTCTACGAAATGAAGGGAAATGGGAGTAATTTTAATGTAACTTCGATAACTTTTAGTTAAATCTACTGCAATTATAGTATAAATGACTTATTGAGAAGCTCATTTTACGTTATTGTGAAGAAGTAGTTTCTGTGGCAATTTTGGTGCCGAAATATCTGTCATTATGGCAACAAAATTGACATAAAAATAATATATGATATATTATGGCGCAAAGCGTACTCGTCTAGCAACGCAGCCATTGAACACCGACTGGCGATTCGACATCGTCGCTGTGAGCTGATGCAGGAATTGCACGGATTTGCAAAAAAAGGAAAAACCCTCCTATTAAGGGCGGAAACAATAGGACCCAAAATAGAACGGCGTGGCTAGTGATGTTTGAATCCACGGGCGCGCGCGAGGGTTATGTGACTGCGGAAGAGAAAGGTGACAGCGCTGGTTGTCATTATCGCTGGTCACCAGGTATGGATAGAGGGTGTAAAATCACGTGATCCCTGTATATTTTAGCATACGGTTGGTTTCAAACCCAGTAGAGTTTGCTTTTGTAGCGTCCGCTACTGAAACACGCGCGGCCGCGTGGTGCACAGCGGCTATCGTGGACACTTTCAGAGGGGACACGTGTAAAATGCATCACAATGGTCAGCAAGCGAGGGAGTCTGAGCCCAAAGGTGCAGTTGCAGAGGGTATGTGCCACACTCGCGCTAGATGTGTCGCAAGACAGGCAGGTACCGGTAGCGGTAGCTCGGTGCATCAACTGATGGCACTGCAGCTTCTCTGACCGGGAGGTCCCAGGTTCGAGTCCTGATGGCGGAAGGATTTTCGACACTAGCTTTTCAGCTAGGTCGAATTCAGTCGCTGTCTGGAGGAGAATTCTAGCGACCGGCTGCTCTGATCGGTAGTTTTCCGCTGGGGTCTTAGATAACCCCATTACTCGTGCACCGGCTCAGACTTGCGACATTATTGGGCTGCTTTAGCTTGAAGCCAGTCTGTTCACACTAAAAAGATATAATTCAGGGGTGGCGTATTAAATAGTTCCGGGGGTATAGTAGGCTGTTATGTATTGTAATTATAAGCAAATTGTGCGTATTCCACTACTTCGTCTCTTAATTGAACCAGTTCTGATAACATCACCATATCTAGTATAAAAAGTTATTAAGATTATGATTGTAACAAACTGTGATATTGTTGTGAGTTTGCGTTTGTACGCACATTCTTCTCGGAAAGCAATTTCCTTCAGTTTTAAAAGATATGCGCTAAGTAGCATGATATACAGTATTAACTTATGAGAATTTAAACCCAAAAAGGATCGTTATAAATCCCCATTACTAATTTTTCAAGTTAGAGGTAAATCTGTGAAAGTACCTCGGGCACGGTTCTTATGAAGTCAAAGCACGTTCCAGGAACAGAATTGAGAAATTAAATGTGCTCCCGCAAAAGAGCTTTACAAAACAGTCTGTTAATTGCGAGGTTTCTGACAGAAAATTAGATTCGAATAGAATGGTCTATTATAGTTATGAATGTAAATTATTTTTTATAAGAGAACATTTCTGGGCGCTCTGGTGTTTTTTTATGAAAATAACCTTTCGGAGTAAAATTCGTAAAAATCAAGGTAATTGAAAACCAAATTAATGTTTCAATCAATAACCGTTGCCTCTGATCTTGACACAATGTAACATTTACGATTAGTTAAAACTTCCGGGAGAATTTATGTAGTATGTCTGGGTCTTTCAAATGAAACAATATGTGGATAATATTTGTATGTGCTTAAAAAGCAAATAATGTGTTTCATACAACGAAAATTTATTTTAATAATGCATATATTTAGATAATGTATTAATTTACATAACATGTTGTGTATTTTATATCATATATTTTAAAACAAAAAACGATAGATATTGAATTTTCAGCATTCTATTCATAACTAATCATTACTAACAATTTCCATATCGAAGCTCTGAAGATTATCAAGATTTCTGTCTTTACTTACTTGACTGCTTCTACGTCCTAATATCCACTTGAATGTTACGTAATTGCGTCCGCTGTTTGGCAACGATTCCCTTTTCATATGAATGTCCGGTCAGCCAAGATCATTCGTATAATTCTGGCTGCAAGAACCCTTTAGACATATCTTTTTACACGGTTTCAAAAAAAAAAATATTTCCCATCTCTGGCAAAAATCGGTTCCAACCACCACTGGCTGAATTCTGGCTTTAAGAAGGCTCGACCCATCCTCGTGGCGGACGGTCAAATCGACTACGTGGACCCCTTCCCGGCTTTTTATTACCAGGTCAGGTTTGAGTCTAACCTCTTCGGCAACGGAGAAAGTGGCTTCCGTGCACACCACTGTGTCTGATTTCCGGAGCTTCTTCCCCTCTATAAAGTTCTTTATCTCGTCATAATGCTTTATTCTTGATGGTTTGGTAAAAATGCACTGACCGAGGATGTGATTAATGATTTCTACCACTGTATTGCACGTTCTGGAGTATACATCCTCTCTGGACCTTCCTCTACTGAGAGTAGTTTTATTGGCAGCTGTTTTACATCTCAGTTGGAGTGCAGTGATAAAAAGGCTAGGTTTCAGTATATTATAATCTTTCAAAAAACCATTTCCGATCGGATCGTTTATATGTGCCTTAAACGCTCTCCCTTGGGTATCCCAGCTTCTCTCAGGCGGTTACTTTGTCATCGGCGCATTTCTTCTTGTATGTTCTTAAATCTTGTTCAGTGTATGGCCAGTTGAGTCTTAGTGTTTTGGCGGTTTTAAATGCCCTTTGGTAGAAACTCGGACAGCGCTAAGCCATCTGCAAATGGGATCTGATGCATCTTCCTAATCGTAATCCTAGGTTCAACGCTACCCTAGGAACGTGTTGGGCGAGTCGCAACAATCCCAGTCCTTCATCTCTCTTGACCAGGTAGAATAAGCCATCAGCAGTACTCATATGCAGTTCTAAGAACTGTTTGACTGCCACTCTGATTTGACAGTCCGCTTCCCTGAGCATCGAAATAGATGGCATCGATAAAACTAATTGGTAGAGGTAATGTGGCATTATGTAGGTGTGAAGTAATGCCAACTTCTAAGTGGGCTTTAAATGCGCCTTCTGAAGCCTCATCACTGCTTCCATCCGTTGTAAGCCGTTCCAGATAGAGACGTTCACTCCCACGTGTGTTGGTATGATCATTACTGACCAGAGGAATTCTCTCCCCAACTTTTCCAGACAAGGATTTTCAGTGAACCAGGTTCGTTCAAAGGTTGTAATTTGGAATGATGAACAATCAGCGACGGACAATGTCATTCCGAAGGCCCTAAGATATTGTATTGATAAATGATAGTGGAAATGGCGTAAGAGTCCATTACAAAATTGGTAAATGCGTCGGGGATCCCTTCTCTAGACAGATCCCATCGAATCGCTGCATGGGGAACAGTGTCAAATTTTTTGGACATGTCTAGCACAGCGCCGACACCACCCTCTGGATTTTTCATGGCACCAACAGCCAGGTTCAGGGATAAACCCTTTTGGCGTGGATTGAACTTCACCACGGGTCGAATGCGTTTGTCCATAATGCCCCAAAATATTCTTCACAGGAAACTAATTGGGATGGGGCGATAGTTAGTGATAAATTTATTATCCTTTCTTTTGGTATAAGGATGGGGCGATTTGCTTTCCACCCAGAAGACACAAAGCCATTGTATACAATAGGGACAATATTTCAACTTTTGCTCCTGAAGATATATTGTGAACTTTTATCTTATCTGGTCCTGGTGCAGTGGCATTTTTCATTCCAGCCAGACGACTTTTAATTTCGGCAACTTGTACTGCTTATAGAATTGTGGCTGGGTCCATTTCAGGTGTCGACAATATATCATCTGTTAATTCGGAAACCCGAATCGGGGCGTATTACCCCTAATGGATTTATACAGGTCATTAACCTCATCCCTGTTAAGGGGCTGTTGATCGACACTACTACAGTCATTGCCCGTTAAAATGCACTTTTCCAAACGTGCTGGATCATTCTTGAACATTTCCTGGGCCGTAGCATAAGATTAGCGCTTTCTAGCGCGTTTTCCTCCATGCCTATGGGGGTTTTAGGACTGGTGGTTGTGGGTACAGAGGAGCTGTCCAAAACCTCTGCTAACTTGGCATAGGTCTCGTTCAATTGGTCTTAGGATTGAATATTTCCTTTGAGTTAATTTCCCACCTAAACGAGTTCTTGATCTTTCCATTAGTTTGAAAAATACTCCAGGTTCCTATCCACTTAGGCGTGGCGTCTAGTGTAGCCCAGTTAAAACTAGTTTCAGTAGTTACGTCTCCGGGCGTCATAGCAACTTAATGAAAATTTGGTTCCGTCCTAACCGACTAGCGGTATCGGAACGGGCCGTGTCAATAGTAGATAAAAAAAGAATCAAAGAGGACGGGCGTAGCCTAAATCTCATTTATCTCTGAAAGTGTAGTGGACTCCTCTTTAGAGAATCACCCCCTATCATCTTCCGGGTAGACAATTTATAGCATTGCAAGTTATTCAGGGCCACTGTCTGTGGACCGAGATTTTGGAAGATAATCGGCATAAGGCTGTTTGCTTACCTGTAAAGAATGTTCGACCCCATTTGGAAGAGTGTCAGAGCAGGGGATCAGTGACTTTCTTCCTGTCTTCACGTTAGGCCTTCGATACTGGGAAGAACAAATCAGCATAGGGATTTGGCTCCCTGCAGTCTTCGGAGGGCTGATAACCCTGGGAGGCGATGCGATAACTGCAGCACTAGTTGGCCTAACGAAATAATCGGATCTCCGACCATCAGATGGGGACAATCATTCTGAAGTCAGAGCAGATTCAGCTCCAATGGCTGCTAAATATCTTTGATATGTAGTCTCTCTTCTTTTCTCACCCATCTGTCTTTCCCAGCAGAGCAGCCAAATTGTCGTTCGATGTCTCTGGTTACTCTTTCTCCAATGCAGCCATTTTCATAATATCTTCGGAATAGAAGACTTTCCCTGCTCTAGGCACAGCTTTCCTACTACTACGTTACGCCTTGGCAGCTCGAGCTTTATCAGCTGCGTCTGGATGAGCCTGGCGCAAATGTTGCTAGAGCTCTGATTTAGCTGCGAAGTTGGCGGAGCGTAACTCACATATAAAGTCTACTTTAGATGCTTTCGGACCCGAGCATTGAAATGACTCAAAGCGTAGAGCTTACCTTTGTAATTCTTGCTGCATTTGGAGCATAAAAAGATTAGGGGGCATCACTATTGATGATACTGTTCAATCTCGCGATCAAATTTTCGATCTCGCCACCAAGGCGCAGCCCGTAAAAGCTTTCTTCCCGCGCGGCCACCCACTATTAAGAGCGTACTTTCACCAACCTCTCACAAGTCGCTCTTTGTGCATGCCAGCACGCTGCTGCACTTCGAAAAATCCAACAAAAGGGCAATAAAAACATTTACAGTGTCTTCCGCGCAAACCGCCGTTCTCACGGGCCAACGCCCGCCACCGCTTCTCTGCGCCGCCACAGCTGGGGACTAAGCCCTCATTAGCTAGGGCTGGGCCACCCCGGCGCGCGGCGCCTTCACTCACCCCATCGCTCGCTACCTGACAAGCGACCCAGCAATGTATACAAATATTTCTGGGAATCGCTTCGGGCCTCCCTCGCAAATATAAGCCCGTTAATGTATCTCGCCGACAAAGAGAGCTTCAGGTGCACTGCCGGCGCGCCGCCCCGCTCCTTGGCCATCTGCAAGCCAGATGCCTCAATTTCCGTTGAAACAAACTCTCGAATACAAACGGGCTGCCATCGCGGGCACCTCACGTGCCACCGCCTTCGCTTCCGATCGCTGTCAGTGTCACGTGACACTCCTGTCCCTGGGCCCGAAGGCGCATCACGAATCGGGAACCGATCGCGGGTACTTCAAACTTTCTCACCTTACCATAGGCCCTAGTCATAGCGACGTGATTCTCTCCTCCACGGCCTCAATCACACCCGCAAATAATAAATACTGCAACTTCGCTTCCACAAGACAGAATAGACAGTCATGACAGAATTGAGAGTTAACCAAACAGAACCGAGAACGAATTGACAGAATGAGAGAACCGACACAGAGAATCAACAGAACTTCTCAAACTACACTGCTCCGAACTTGTTAAACTGACTGACCGACAAGACTCAACAGAGTCGGCTGTTCCTTCTTCGCCTATCAAGACGATTAGTACGGCCACATCAAGTCTGCCTCAAATTCGTACCACTCGCGGGCCGCAGCCGCCACCTGGCCGTATTCACGGCAATCTCCTCCACCAGCTCCGGGCATCTGAGTCCGCGCCCATGCCAGTTCGCACCACCGAATTGCGTGGAGCCAACCTCAGCCCGGACAGCGACACACTCAGCCGAGTGATTTGGGTTGGTGCCTTCCTTGCTACAAAACTGAAAGTAAGCTAAACCCAAGTGTACATCAAGAAAGAAGAGCAGTCAGTAACTTTATAAACTTTCAATTGTCCTCCGGCTTACTATAAACAAAACCAACTGTATTTATACTATGCAATTAAATTTATATTCATTCTCATTGCATACTGTTTATCATTCCCATAAAGGCAAACAATTCCCTGAAACCCGTTCTGATCCCCGTATGTAGTCGCACTCGCAGCACGGCAACTCACACGGGCTGCATCTGCTACAGATACCATGATGCCGAACCATGTGATTCAAATCAGTGGCCATATAGCCACCAGCGATTTTCCGGGTGCAAGTGCGCAGCGACTACCCTCGAAGGGAATCCTAATCGTGAACCGTTCCAAGCTAGGGTCGTCATAGATGGTGGCCCGTTGTTCACGGGGCGCGCCACCATGCGCTCCCGCGTCCGAGGCTTTGTCCAAAGTGTCCGCTGCCAGTCGCTCCGAGGAGCCCGATTGGATCATGACCTGCAGACCCCCCACCCCCTTCCCCCGTGACGTGGAGTCCCCGAGATGGTTGTTCTGTCAGGGATTTCCTTCCCTTCGCTAGATGCTTCCGTTTTAAGGCACCTGAGACTCGCCTTTCGTCCTTAGCTGCACCTCCAGTGTCCCCGAGATACATTACCATGGGCCACCGCGAGTAGGTGAGAGAGTGGACTTATCGGCCACGCAACGGCAAACCCATTACAGGCGACTATTACGGCCATACAGTTGCGATCCCATTACAGGAGGGTTTCTCGGCACTTACTGGTGTAGGTTTGCTAGTATCACCTACACCACCGAGACCGTGGGTGACATCGGACCCCCAAGGATGTTAGAGAAAGTAATTTACTACATGTAGGAACAAGGTTTACCCACTTTTTCTTTATCAGGGTCCCACAATGAGTTTATTTCGAAAATTCGCAGTTTTCCGGCGCCAGGTTGCGACATTTTCTCCTCTTATGAAGTAAGGGTGAGATAGTGAAAGGTGAAGCAAAATTATCGGCTCATAGAGGCTATATCGGACTCGACAATCAACGTCTACTCTCCAGGAGCTATACATTATTCTCAGTGGTTGGTGAAGGTCATTTACTCTTTTTAAATACTTTTATTAGAGGAATTGGATTTTGAAGTGTCTGACGAGAACAGTTTGAAAAAAAATTGTTTGTTTCCTGCGACAGATTTTTTAAAACATTGTTGGAATGTTCATTGGCCTTGGGAGCTCCATTTAATGATTTAATGTTTTTTTAAATACCAAAGAAAATGGAAACAATAAATAAGAACATTTCGTCTGTTGCTTTGATGTTTTCTTGCAATCACCTGTCGTATTTAAATGAGTCATGCATTGCAGCATTTTTATTATAAAATGTCATTACATCTGAATAATCGATTATAAAGAACTTGAAACTGGAAAGCATGTTAAGCAGTTTTTATCCTCTATATTTATTCATTCGAGGTCGATGAGGAGATGAGGCATGAGTTAACCCTAATATTATGAAGGAATATTGGACATTCTTCCAAATTAGGGCAAAAGGAAAGTATATTAAGTGTGCGCTTAAGAAACTTAAAATAACATCTCCTTGTAATTAGGACCACTCTCATGTGTATATTAAATATATGTACAAAGTTTCCTCTATTTGTACTTTTTTTACATTAAATCCAACTAATGTTCCACAATTCGAAATGTTTGCGTTATATTGAATGTGTTTCCACCTTGTCTTATAATAGTATCTCTTCGACAATGCTGGTTACCAGCAGACACATCTCATCCGCAGCGTGCCTCACAGCGACAGTGTGGTCATGAGGGGCTCCATAAGGACATACATAAATGCATACGGTGCGTTGTAGCGCTGACACTTCGTCCCCAGCTAGTTGTATGTAACGCAACGTGTGCACAATCGCGATTTGCAAAATGAATTCCGTTAGGAGCCTGTCTCCGCGTGAGTTTTGCATAATGAGAGAAACCGCGGATTGTGGCAGTGACTGTGTTGGACGGAACATCTGCTGTGAGTTTCAACCACAGTGATGGCGGTGTCTTTACTGATGGAGATGACTAAATGATGCCCGGATTTCAGTCCCACCCAGGAAATCTGTTTGAGTTTTCTAGGGAGTTAATCTGCTGATTATTGCTATACACAAGACTATTTGTGTACGAGTCCAGTGGGTCTTGTTTAAATTCAAAACTTGTGAAATTTTGTACAAACATTTACAACAAAGAATGGCATCTCCGATGTATGTAAAAGTATTGCAAAATTGTTCATAGGGTTGAAGCAAAAGGTATTTGTGAAAGTTTTGTTTTTATTTATAGCAGTTCATGGTGTAATTACCATAATTACATTCTAATAATGTAATATTAAATGGATATTAAAAGTGAAAGTGGTTTTCTTGGCTCTTAACTTGAACTCACGTAAATACGTACCTCATTATTACGTGTCACATTTCGTATCTTTCGGAAATACACTTTTTATTCTTCACATTGTGTTATTCGCACCAAAAAGCATAATTAATCATGAAGATTAGAAAACTAGTTTAATAAAATGAGCTCCTAGTCGAAGCGATAAAAGAAGACGTGGGTGACAATAAAGTAGTTTTAAAAAAATGTTTCCAAAAATTGACTTGGAGTCTCTTCTACATTGATAGTCCTGTTATACGAAAATTGAGCATGGAACTCGTTTAAAAGTTGTTTATTGTCTTCGTACAAATTTGAGAAATCTGTTCCTATGTCGCTCGTTTTCAAAACATGTTCTTATGCAATAAAGCTTACCGTTATTTCTTAACGTACTTAATATACTATTGTTCCTGTTTTGTTTTCGAATAAACCAATGAATCAAAGTCATAAAATACAGTTTATTCACAATGCAACAGTAAGTTACAATTACATACGGCTTGGGGGCCGTGTACATCTTCTAGAATTCAGTGGGAAATGTAGTTATTAAAATTATCGTTCTCCATGTTGTCGCGGTATTATTCCTTGAAGAACATGTTGAGAGATAAATAGCCCAAATATATTGCTGATTTACCCTTGAAAATACATTTTATTACATCGGAGAGAATATTTTATTAACAATCCTTGCAAAAAATGCTCCGTTTCTTTCTGAATTCAAAATTCAAGTAGTAAATGACTTAGGATACGGATCTCAGGATTTTGAAAACTTGCACAGAATTCACTTCTCCCCAAAGTACGTCACCCACAGTTTTAACTGTTTTTGACGGAAAATAAAATAAAATAAATAAATAAATACATTTAATATGGCGCCGTAAGGTCGTCGGAGCGGCTTACTAACTTCCTGTGACGTAGCGCTTTTGCGTCTGCGAATGCTGGCTTCGGCCGTGTCAGTCCTCTGCCAGTAGATAGGCCCCGGCCTGTTCTTATTTGAAATATATTTGAATTTAAAACTTTTGAATTCGAAATCGAATTCCGCCATGCGGGGCCCTCCGTGGGCCAATAGCGTCGAAGGGCCCAAAGGCGCGGCGCGCGAAATCTACAGGACAGAACCGGCAATCATTAACATGCTTTGTGTGTAAACGAAACGGTTTCATCTGAACGGTTTTGCCATAGCTTTTGTGTGTTTTAGCGTTTGTGTGTTTCTCGAAATGCCCCAATTTAGGCGTTGTTGGGTACCCAATTGCCGATACAACCAAAATAGAAGGAGTGAACAGCAATTCTTTAAGTTTCCAAGAGATCCTGAAAGGTAAGCGATATGAAATGCTTAGCATGGTTCTATAACAATTTTTTCATGTACTATTTAGTGACGTAAATTAACTATGATGTATGTATTTCATGTAAATAATACATGAAATTAATTTACATAATGTAATTATATGCGAGGATATTGTAAACACTATTATTATGAACATCCAATGTATTGAAGTCATGAAAGCACTGGTTGCTTTAAAAATCATGTAATTGATAAGTTATAATAGCTATATTAACATTAAGGTGATTTTGATATAACTATAATAGCTCAATAATACATTACTAATTTTATTACAGGTGTATGAAATGGTTAAAGGCAATTGGGGATCTGACTTTGGCATCTAGCCCTTGGGAAATTCTCATAATGTTGAGATATGTATGTATGGAGCACTTCACGCTGGAAATGTTCACTGCAGCAGACAGACTAGCACTTAATGCGGAGCCCATAATTTTTGCTGATGTGCGTCCTGAGTTTCTGGAGGGTGCACTCAGGTCATTTATAGAAGGCTTACCACAACAAAGGTGTACGTTTCTATTATTATTATTATTATTATTATTATTATTATTATTATTATTATTATTATTATTAGCAACTAGAAGGTGTAATAAGAAAACTTTTTCGTTGTTAATTTAATTAAACATCCTTATTTCATTTGCAGGATCTGCTCGGCATGTAGTGACAACATTTCTCCTGAGTTCTCGGTTGCTAAATGAAGAGAAAAATCCTGTAACACGTGGTGTAGTCAAAATCTCGGTTTTGTGGGATCTTGATGCCGAACAACCAACTGGAAGCAAAACGTCTGTAGTATGTGAACAAACATAGCGCCTAAACCATGCGTAGAATTTTTTTCAAATTGAAGAAACCCCTGTCAATATGTACCTTCTACTAAGAAGGTTAGAAATTTTTAAAAACCTTCCTTAGTTTTTGGGGGAACTTTATATGAAGCCGTAAGAAATGATTCAGAATTTTCTCAAAAAATGGCACCAAATTTTTTGTTTTAATTTCTTGTAAGAACAGAGAACAAAATACTTATAAAGGTGGCAAAGGTCCAATTTTCAAGATTAACTCTGAATTTTCAGAAATTTTAAAAGTGTGCGTTTTTATCGTCAACTTCTTTCAATTACAATATTGAAGTTAGAGACTTTTCCTTCATATTAAATTTGATGTGCATAAATAGTTCTTCATTTAAGGTGTGAAGATTGTTTTGTAAATATTAGTAGTTTTTGTGCAATTGTGGGTGAACTATTTGGAATTTTAAAAAATGACAAAAAGAAGATTTTTTTAAATAATGTCAAAAATTCAAATGAGCTCAAAATTACTCATTTTCAGAATAGCTCAAACACCATTTTCTCAAAGGTGGCTTCAATTTCTTTCTTTAAACTATTTCAACGAATAGTGGTAATGGTACTGTTTAATGTAATATAATGTAATGTTCATTTTTGCGTATTCTTTTGCCCATATTTTCCTAAAAATTGCACAAATGTTTTTATTTCTTTCAATATCTCATGCCAGTAATATGCACATTTCAATGGATATATTATTGAATTTGTGAGTGGAAGTTCTTCAAATTACTTCAAATGAAGTTTTCGAAAACTCAAATAGATTCCAGAGAAAAGAGCTTCAATTTTGCATTTACAGTAATGCTTAACGCCGGTTTTTTTTAATGGCTTCAAATTTTTCAATGAACTTGCTATTTAAGACAAGGTTTTAACCTTCTTTAATACTCTTAAAATAATATTTCGGTTCTACTATTTGGTAATCGAAGAGTTGAGAAAATGGCAAAAAAATGTATTTTGGGCGGCGATAGATGCCAGCTGGCAAGAGGATGAGGGAAGACCATAGAGCCGGTCCACTCCAAAGGAAATTAGAAAACTTAACTTTGAGAAAGCTATTCTAGACACTTCCAGTTACTATATGTAATTTAGTAAATCCAAACTGCAGGACCATTTCCTTTTTGGGTTCAATTGAATAAAAATTGTATTTTTGAGTGTAATCATTTGGTGTTTCTGTTGCAGTAAATTTTTATCTCAGGTGTTTTTGGCCCACTATCTGTCTTGTGAACTATGTATAAGTCTTTGTGGTATTTTTACCAGGAAGCATTAGCTATTTTCTAAACATATTTCTGATGGTTCTTGAGATGTCTGTTGGGTATAATCTCCTGGGTATGATAAGTGCTTTTATTTAGTTATATTGTTTTGCAGAAATTGTGTGCGTTAGTCACATAACATGATTGGGAAAGACATGAAAATATTTTTTTAGTAATTGAAAAACTGTTCAATATCTGTATCAAATGTTGAGTAATTCTGGATATAAAATCGACCTTTGGATTTTCATCCACGATCCATTGAGCAACTAGCCATGCTTTTGGACAAATATGTAGCCTGTGATATCGGAATATTAGTGAAACATACCAAGTCCAAAAACTCTGCTTTGAGATTAATGAAGTTGAAGTAGAATCATGTAATTTTTTTTACTTGTTCATCACTTGTACTAGGTAGGAGGTAAAACATGTTTCTTGTAATGCAGTTTAATGTTTATTTATAAAACTTATCAATAATATTCATTTGTATTGTACCTTAGTAGCAATTTTGATAATAGGCTGAAATTTGACAGGTGTTGATAGCTGGAATGTCATTTTAATAATGATGCAATATTAAAGAAGTAAATGTTAAATTATTTAACAAAAAATTTATATTGTGTTTATAAAATAACTTTTTATTTTGCACTACCTGGACAACAATTCCATTCAGTGATTAGGATTCCAAATCCTAATATTTTAGTTTTCTTAATTGCCTAGCGTATTTTACATAAAATAATGTATTCATTTGACGCCATTTTGAAAACAACTTCATTTTAAATGTCCCGGTCGTCAATACGCGCCACCTCCATTGGTAGAACGCCCTTCGACGCTATTGGCTCAAACGGGGGCCCAGATGGCGGCTTCCCCCTCCATGAAAATTAGAAATTTGAATAAGAGCGCTGGGATTAACATTGAGTGCCGTCTCTATTAGTATACTCTCTGGGCCGTGTAGAAAGGCCGAACTCGGAGTCCTCCCAGCAACGGGGCGAGCGCAGGGCCGGAGTGGCCTTGGCGCAACGTGAGGGTCGTTAGCGATGCCGTTACGGGGGTACCTGGCCACGAGGCGGGGTCCGCGATCGGAAACCGCGCGAATGGGGAGCGTGGCGGGCAAGCCGAATCCACCAGCGTACCGGGTGACGAGCAGGATCGAGCCACAAAACCAGATGAGACTCCAAATGCCAGCCAGGGGTCGTTATCCCAAATCTCTTTTCTAAGAACCTGAAGAATGTCCGGGGACGACGCAGGTTCTAGATAGGAGAGAGAAACAGGCGGCGATTGGCTCGAATAACCTAACACAACAACACTTACTATGAGATTGCCTTGGCGGTCGGCGTCTGCATGCTGCCGGCCGCCGGTGTTGGCGTCAGCCAATGGGCGTCCAGGAATAGTTTCCGGGATGGCGGCACCGCCCGTGAGGCACTCTAGGGAACCGTGCGCACTATTTAGTGCCACACATTCACTTCCCAGAGCGGGATACAACAGTTCCATCATATACTATTGTTGAATATATTTTCCATCTTCTAATGTCTACCATCGTTAGTTTATTACAAAGCCACGAAACACAACCCTCGGGGCAAGTTACTGTTGTTGATGAGTAACGTCAGCATGGTCTTCAAGAACGAAACTATATTCTTTAGATCTGACTTTCTAATCTTCACGGTAGATTTGTTGAGAATAAATAGGATTCATGACATTTGTTTTGAGCAATGCATTTGATATTTATCATCCAATCGATTCTCTTCTCAGAAAAAATTTTCTGTGAAACTTCAGTTCCGTGCGTTGGAATTCAATAATCTATTTTTAACAAGAGTTTTGCCAAATATTAATGGATGTGCCTTCGAAGTTTATATTTTATTCGTGTTATTTCACGAAAAAAGCTTTATTGCATTTGGTAATAATTGAAAACATTGTTAGCATTTTCGCCTCGTTTGCAGTCACTGCAGTGTTATTCTCTTATTACTTGTGTTTCATTCCATTCCTCATTTTCACTCTTGTTCTTTATAAATCTTCGTGAATTATTTATTTCCCTTCCAGGGCTTCTATTTGTTTCTTTTAATAATCTGTATCACTCCAGTTTTTAATTATTTTGCACCCAACATTCTCTCAGTTTAGTGGAGGGTGATGAAATTCTGATGATGAATGTCAGTGATGAATCAGACATTTCATATAACAGGAAACTCTCCAATTCGTAATGCAATGTAAATGAATACGTACAAAAGAAATTGCCATGGGATGTTGAAGTGGAAAATCATGGAACGAAAGCAAAGGAATGAAGAACGATCAACGTGGGAAATAAGAGATATTGCAAGAACATAAATTAAGTGTTTGTGGAACAATTAGATGGAGACTATTCTTAGAATATTATCTCGAAGTAATAATGAAAGAACAGAGGACAAATCATGAAACAAAAATAGAAAAATGAAGGTTGAAAACATTATATCTGGAAATTTTCATTGGATTATATTTTCAGTTTCAGTCATAATTAAGGAATAAAATATCACCGAAACCCCAATTAAGCAAAGAATCCAATACATACTTTAAAGGATGTGTGCTGTGTTTTCAATAAATAATCAGAAAAATTCTGCAATAACGTCTTCATGCATTGAGAATTCCACATCCAGTATTCTGAAGATCGTCTTGTTGAAGCACCATGTATTTTTATGTTTCTGTAATAATTCATACACATTAAAAATATGTGAATTAATATGAATTTTTAAACGTAATATAACGAATTTGGATTGTCTAAAATTTTACTATAGAGGAGACTGTTTCACCTTCATTTAACATTTAAACTGAGTACTCACCAATTTCATTTTATTTTTTTCATGTGTTGAAAATATTTAATTACATAGACAAACATATTTTCTTCCAAATAATTTCTTTGATATGAATGATATATATCACATTTATCGTTAAAAAAAAAAATAATTTGGAAAAATTTTCAGGTGTACAAAACCAGATAAGAAACCAGCAGATTATGTGTCTTGAACCATTAAGCAATTATAGTCTTGAACCATTAAGCAGAATTTCTTGCACCAGTGAACATCTATTTCTTGTGCGTTTATAGAAATCCTAATAAAAACACATTACATCATAAGTCTTATGAAAATAAAGCTCTCAACATTTTCATTGTTACGGCGGCAACTTTAAATGTATTACATTGCGTTTCATCACAATTTCATAGCCATCTTTCAAAACGAAATCAGTCCCAATTTTATCATAATTTTCAACGGCTCTCTCTTGCAGGTTCACAACTTCTTAAACAACGTGAGAATACCTATTCTGAAAAACTGCCATTATAATGTCTGATACGTATAAGCTGAATTCACAAGTTCAAGATGAGATCTAGTCCAGAAACAAACGTGTCGTTACATTATCAATTATGTTAAAATGGAAAATAATTACAGAGAAGTACTCAGAATATCAACAATTGAGATGCGCTGTTAGATGTTCAATTTCATCTATCATAAACACAAAAAATAAAACCTTAACGTAACACAATGCGTTTTGTTGCCGAAAACCAAAAACTTAATGCAAAGGTCACAATGCTTTTTAACAATCTTATATAAGAAAACTAGTTTCTTAATATCAACTTGATAATCTTACATGAATTCCAACTACAAATGGCACTGACATTGTCTAAAAATTAAGTGTTGAAAGATATACGAGTAGCATGCTATTGTATGATAGTTTCACTAACTAATCAATGCTTTAATGTATTCACAAGATAACTGACTATATCAACTATGAGAATCTTTCCTTCCGCAACTTGTTTTCCTTATATAATAACACAAAATTTGCTCTTCAGTAGAACTAAATACGAAAAAAATTCCATAAAAACAATTATCACCAACGTGAAACTCACACCAACCTGATAATAATAAGTTGATAAGCTAGAAATAAGTTGAAAGCCGAAGAAGAAGAATCTGTTAATTATCCAATTTGTGATGTTTTTTGAACAGTTGATTAAATCATTGCGCTGCCTTCTTGTCATACAGATTACCAATGAAAATATTTTAGATCATGTTTTATTTTTTTGAAAAAGCAATTCAATATTCCGGTACAACGCTTTATGTCATTGTGAATTTTGCGACTCAGTTGTATTAAAAAAATTGTTTCAGTGGTTCTAATTGATGTCTGTTCCCTTACAAATTTTTAAATTTTTGATCAATGTAATGGTACATGTATTCGGCCAAGTTTATTTCTGTTTTTCGTTGTATCGTTTGTGAATCAAAGCATAATGAGATTAAAGCGGAGAGAATGTGCTTGGCTGACTGGAATTTTCATGCCCATTGTTATTTATTTAAATTATCCATTAGAGTGTTGCTTCCTCGCATTTTCTGAAGCCACGAACATTCATCTTTTCAAGTAACTGTCTAAAGAAGAATAACTTGATAAATTATTTGATATTTTACCACAAGTAGTATTTCTTTGTCAGTATTGAATAAATTGTTCCTTCCGTATTTCCTGCTTCCGTGAAGGCGGATATTACAAATAGCGATTCTTATGTTGTCCATAAAATGCCGATTCTGAAATGTAATCAGATTTAACTTTCCTTGTATATACAAACGTTATATATAAACATTGGTAAATTTTATTTTGAAATTTTTTCAGTTATAGTAAGAAATTAATGTATCATTTCATAATTATTACAATGGAGACGATTACCTTATTATTAAAATGCCTTTTCCAGATGACGCAGGTTCCGGAATGTGCAAATGAAGTGTCATCTGCTTCCGAATAAACTGGATTCATGAACCGTAGCAAGAATTCAGAGGTGAGTTGCTTTGGCCAAAATATAATGATTAAATTTAACTTGCTTAAGGAATATGGTTGCTTTTAAGGAACTGGCTCAAAAAAAGCTGATTATTGATTTGTTTATTCTATTATCGGTTCATTAATATTATGTATACATTAGAATTGATTATACTTGGCGACTAATTTTAAAAAATATCGAAAATTAAAACATTGTCATTACTATTTTAAAAGTATTGCAACTTCGTTGTCAGCAACACGGCCGAGATATATGAACTCAACTATTTTGATCCATTGTATTGCATGAATTGGACAACAACCGTGTTATGTGTTTCATAACTTAAAAAAGTGCTATACTTAGAAATCATAAGTGGCTTACGAAAGAATTTGTTTCCGGCAGTATATTAAAGAAATAAAATAATAGCGAATGGATTTTACTGTCGTTTTGTACTTATGTAATCCCCTGTCTATAAAATTCGGGTAGGAAAGACGACTGTTTAGTACCATTTATAAGACACTATCGACAGAAACTCTGTACGTATGCAGCTGCTGAATATATAAATATTTATTTCTCTCTAGGCGTGCATAAAAGATTTTTTATTCGAAAAAATAGAAATTCACAGATATACTATAAAGGAAACAGCGGGCTCACGAACAATCCACAACACACGGTACATTGCAGCACAACACACCTTACAACCACACATATCTGGAAAACGATTCCTTAAAATAAAGTTTCTGAAAGGAACACGAGTTTTTGGCCGTAATTTACAAAATAAGACTTTGAACTTTGGAGGCTATTACAGGGATTTTGATGTACCACTCGTTATCCAACTACATATTTCGGGTCGTCAGAAACGGGCAGAATCTTGAAATCTATGTGAAATCGTATTGACAATTTGGTATCCATGCAATTTGATATCAACGCCTAGTGATATTACAATGTTTGCTCGTGCATGATTCTGTAATCCTGTAACGCACAGTTCAAAGGCTGAGGCCATTTGCTATTGGACCCAGAGATGAATCTATTTTCACTTTTAAAACAATGATTTGCAAAGTGCAGAATGTTAGAACAGTTTGATCAAACAATTTTATACGAATGTTGGTGACTACAAAAATTAGTATGTAATCTTTTACGTTTCAAAAATCCACCAAGCATGAGCAAATACAATTCCGACAAATCTCATTAGGTATTCCGATCAACCTTTTGTTCCTCATTGATGCTCTCAGCACGTTCTTATTGTCATCCCAATTTAAATGCGGAAAAATTGTTACCTTTAATGGGGTAAATTAGACCTATTATGACTTATTTATTTTAGTATACAGCGCATATGTCAAAGGAGGAAGATAAATTCTTCCTCAAAGAAGCAAGATAAATTCACCTGTTGCTATGCACCTATTTGATTCCTTTTGTGACGAATAAACACAAATCTTTGCGCAAAAATAAATGCCTTTGCACACGTTTTCTCAGTTGATTTATGAAGTTTTTTTTTTCAAAATCCATTTATTTTCCTTGATTTCTCTATCTCTCTATCCCCCTTGTGTTGATCTCTCAGTATTGCTTTTAGTGCTACGCTTACTGGAAAACGGATGTGAGCAATGCGTATGACATCTTTCTGGTGCGGACGTCCTGGATTCCAACGATGCAACTGTTGTCTCGAGAAAAACACCACACCACGCGACGCTGTGATGTCCTGGAACTCGTGCCGCCCTGCGTACGTGTTGTGTGTATGTGGGTTTCTTTGAACCCAGCATCTGTTTGCAGCTGCTGCGAGTGTTTGTAAAAGTGCTTGCGAGTCGCAAATTTGCACAGAGCGTCCTCTGCAGGAAGCAACACAGACACGATGTTGAAGCGACAGGGCTTCGTAATTTGAAAGTGAAGAGATCGGTATTACGCTTAGCATTGAATTATCACGGTCTGAATTTTTCGCATAATTGATACAACGCAATTTCACAGAGCGCCATAAAATGTTTACAGTAAATACTCGTATTAAGGGATACGATTACTAACTGGAAGCATAATGGCATCCATTTTACATACAAAAAAATGCCGTATTGCATATGTAAGTATATACAAAATTAATAGGAATCGTAACGCTGAAAGCAAATGTTGGGCAGTTCACTTACAGTCTTACTGGCCTACTTTCGGTTAAGAGAGATAAAAAAATAAAAAAGTAAAATAAAATTTCTAATAAAAACATGACATGTCGTGGCAGCAGTGGAATATTGTTGAAGAGTTGTTTGAAAATATTAAATGAAAGCGAGAGAATACTAGAAAAAATCACTGGAAACGAAATATGTGATACCGGGGGCGGTAGAGGTTCTAGGTTCGAGTCCTGACGCCGGCAGGATTTTCGACACTAGCTTTTCAGCTAGATGGAGTTCAGTCGCTGCCTGGAGGAGAATTCTAGCGGCCGGCTGCTCTGATCGATAGTTTTCCGTGGTTTCTCCGATCAACACCAGGTGAATGCTGGAGCAGTACCCTACCCAACGGGCCACGGACGACGCGCGATCTTTCCTTCCTCTTCCTTGTCCTATCCTCCCCCCTTACACACACACTTACACTAACATGCATTACACTACCATATATTCCGGGAGACCGGTCGGGAGCTTAGAGCTTGTCCCGGCTGGGGCGGTGCCCCGCTGGTGGGAGAGTCCTGGTTAGAGGAAACCCACTAGACGGTAGGTCGGCGCCGGATCTCGCCATCCAGCATGCGAACATCACCACCATCTCCCGAGGAAAAACATACACTACACTAACGGAACTAACGACCAAAGCAGTTGACGCGCCCGGAAACACGAAAAAAACAAACCAAACCAAATGTGTGCTAAATATGATGACATTTATTTATCTTATTTTTGCACTTGTGTCGGTGGAACCCCTAACGTAGATCTTAAAACTAAGCTTATACTAATAAATACTACTGATTTACGCTACATATTTACATTATTTACACACTTGTACTCGTACTCTAAACTTACATACAAACTAAACTTACAGGAGACTCTGCTTATTTACAATATTTACACGCACAAGCACTTACAATCTAAACTTACATTACTAACCCGAGGTTTCTATAGTCTGCCAGTCAAACTTGCACTGGTTCTTCAGAGTCACAGTTACAGTTAAACGTTTTCCCGCACGCACACACACACACACACACACACACACGAGGACGACTTTCGGGGGCCGCGCGCACGGTTGTTCCATCACAGGCACTACGGGTGGCGTCTCTGTGATCGGCGGTGCTCACCCAACGATCCGTAACTTGACGGCTGCGGAGTGGGGGCGACTGACCACCGCATGCCACGACTCGCGGGGGCGCCGACTCCGTACTCGTCTGGTGCTCAGTCCTCTCTGGCGATGTGATTGTAGTAGCATGCAGCGCTGCCCGATATCGCTACGGCAACAATGCGTTCACCCCATTTTTTTTATTTGTCGCCGGAGGAGAATTTCTTTAGGGCAATCGGTACCTTTGTGTCCCTCACTCGCTTGATTGATTGATTGATTTTTTCGTGTTGCCGGGCGCGTCATGGATCATTAGTCTCGTAAGCGTAGTACACGTTTTTTCCCCTCGGGAGATGGCAGTGATCTTCCCCCGCTGTTTGGCGAGATCCGGCGCCGACCTTTCGTCGGCTGCTGGGGTTCCCCCTAACCAGGACTTTCCCACTAGCGGGGCACCGCCCCAGCCGAGACAAGCACTAAGCTCCCGACCGGTCTCCCAGAATATATGTGGGATCGTAGTGCATGCTATTTTAAGTGTGTGTGTGTGTGAGGAGAAAGGATAGGACAAGGAAGAGGAAGGAAAAATCGCGCGCGGTCCCGGGCCCGTTCGTTAGGGTACTGGTCCGAAATTCGCCTGGTGTTGATCGGAGAAACCACGAAAAGCTATCGATCAGAGCAGCCGGCCGCTAGAATTCTCCTGCTGTCAGCGACTGAATTCGACCTAGCTAAAAAGCTGAAAAGTTGCCACCATCAGGAGTCGAACCTAGGACCTCCCGGTTAGAGGCGCCGCAGTGACATCAGTTGATGCACTGAGATACCGCTCCCGGTCGCACCATACGGCAAAGACCGCTACCACAACTGGGAAGTGTTCAACCGCCCTATAGTGCTGACCGAGGATTTCTGTCTGTATGTGAGAATATATTTGTGGCTTCTTCGCACATACCGAGGCGAGTCTTTCTACGCGAGCCACCGCGACTGCTGCATCAACGACGACCGCGGTGTGGCCTTTAGCAACCACCAGGTCAGACCTATCCCCCTGCTGTACGACCTGGTTCTCATATAACGCACTCCATCCAGCATCCACGGCGGCGTCGCGAATGTGTTGTACTACGCGATTATGGCGCCGTATCTATGTAGCGGAATGAGAGCGGCACAGTAACGACGTGTGTTGTGGTTTTTGTATCTGGGACGTCCGAGTTTGGATATTTGCACTTGCGGCGGCAAAACTTTTACTGGCTATTCGTCTGTGTTGCAGCTTGCGCCAAGGTAAACATAATAGAACAGCATTTCCAGTGATGTTTGAATGTGTCTCCTGCTATGTTTTGAATTCCATTTTGACCTTTTATAAATTATGTTTTGTGGAAATTGTGTGTAAGATTTGTTTTAATTGTTAGGCATTTTATCCCTTTCTTTTTTCTCATAATGTGTGTTTGGATTTATTCGCCATTTTGCAAATTGTTTCTGGAATGTAAAAAGAATGGCCAAGGACATTAAGACTCCAATCGTGTAGAAGTTAACGCATAATCATCAAAAATGTATCATTTCTAATTACTTAATTCTTTACCATTGATTACTTTGAATATTGTTAAGCTAGCAGTTAGGTCCGGTTCTACCATAGAAAAAGTCTAGAATGTTGGGTGTATTCTGTTTTCCCTTGTACATTTGATTTCATTACTCTTTTAGAAATCACATATTTAAAAATATATTTGTTTATAAATAATTGGCAAAGATATAAGGTTTTAGTTCAGATATAGTAACTCCGCAACAAATTGATATATTTTAGTAATTCTTTTTAAATTAATCACAATGGAATATTCTAGTAAATAAACTAGAATGGTAAATATACTATTAAAACTAACTAATCAGGATTTGTTTATTTGAGAAAAAATTCTTTATAAATTTATTTAGGACATTTCAATTCATAAAAGTGGAACTCTTAGCGACAGATGAACTATTCTAGTTCATTCACTAGAGCAAATCATGGGGAACATGCTGAAAAAAGATAAATGCACAGAAGAAAAAATATTATTTTCTTTAATACTTGGTAATTTATGTTTGACATGCATGAATTTCATGAAAATTCCCATTTCGTGAAAATGTATCTAAAGTTCACTCACTAAGGGCGTGACAGTTGACCCTCGCTTCGAGGAAAATATTTTCTCAAAAACAAAGATCCGTAGCCAGAAACCGTTTGAAGCATTGAAAAGTGAGTAAAACAAACCGTACGACCCAATAAAAATTTACAAACAAACAAAAAAATCACGATTTTTTATAATTCCCACGTACCTCGATTGAGATTTCAAAATTTTAAAAAAATACACACACATATACATAAGATGATGACGAAAACCTGCGGTAGTGAGAAAGTTGTATAGAATTATACTCGGATTTATAACTGACAGATCATCAGCTGGACACGGTTATCTAATCAGGAACTTCGTTATGACTTTTTTTTTTGTTTTGAAGCGTCCGATTGGGTAATCGCGTCACAGCTGAAGATCTATCGCAAGTCACTGTATTTAAATCAGGGTATAATGTTTTAAATTTACATTAGAACAGGTTTGTTTGGTTTGTTTTCTGTTCTTAATTTATGGATTCCTATTTATGGATTTACACTAATATAACAATTTCTTTTAAGTTTTAGTTAGTGAACTAACTAAAACTCAAAAGAAATTGTTATATTAGTGTAAAATCCTAGTTTTTATATATCTCCCACGTCTTGTATTTTTTTCCTCCGAGTAACACGGGCCCCCGGCTGTGTCGGGGCGGATGGCCGTCAGGTGGCCGACAGCCGCTGGGCGCGACAGGACGCGGGCCGCGCGGGCTACCGGGGAGGGTGTATCCGGCCGGAAATTTGGGACGCGTCGTCGACGACGACGGCGGCGCCGCGGTGCGCCGGGGGCGGCGGTGGCGGCGGCGGCGGCGGCGAAGTCGGGGACGGAGACGTCGGTGTTGTCGCGGTGACGATGGGGCGGGCGCCGCGCCGCCGCCGCCGCCGCCACCGCCACCGCCACCGCCACCGCCACCGCCACCGCCACCGCCACCGCCACCGCCACCGCCACCGCCACCGCCACCGCCACCGCCACCGCCACCGCCACCGCCACCGCCACCGCCACCGCCACCGCCACCGCCACCGCCACCGCCCGCCACCGCCACCGCCACCGCCACCGCCACCGCCACCGCCACCGCCACCGCCACCGCCACTGCCGCCGTCGCCCCCGCCGCCACCGCCGCCCTGTTCGTTTCCGCCCCCCGCGACGCCCGCTACAAAGGTGCGGCGCGCGCGGGGCGTTTACGCTGCGACGGAGTTGTCGCGAGTTCTTTAGCTCAGGAGATTGTTTCTTGAAGTTCGTGCCAGCGCGGAGATCGGCGTCCCGGAAGCGGGGAACGGGTAGTTGCTTAGCGGTGGGGGAATGACACGTTTCTTACTCATCTCCGGTTTTTTTTTCCGTCCTGTTTCCGTTCTCCATTGTTTGCTTTTGGACAGTATATATTGCGATATAAGTGTCACAGTAGTGTTCATAATTTTTTTTATTATTATTATTATTATTATTATTATTATTATTATTATTATTATTATTATTATTATTATTATTATAAAAATTCGGTTTGGGAAAACGTCTGTCTATACGTCTCCTCGTCCCTTGTGGTCAACCCAGAACATATCCCGAACTGGTCAGGCGATATTCTCCAAAATTATTGCTTGATGGATCTGGGCGAACTTGAGGCCCTGTAAATTTCAAACGGATATTTTAATTTTTTATTGTTTCTTTATGAAGCCTTTCTCAAATTTCTCAAAAATGGGTGCAAATTTTGTGTTTAAATTCTTTCTTCGGTGAGAGCAAATGACTCGCAAAATAGCGCAGGTTTCACTTTCCTTGAAATCTCTGAATTTTGAAAAATGCAGAAGTTCATTTTTTTACCTCTTTCTACAATTACAATATTCAAAGCAGATGTTTTTTAAAACACGATATTCTTCAAAGAAAAATATTTTAATAAGTAGGTGTCCCATTCGTTTAAAAATTAGTAGATATTTTTGTAAATTTGCTTCAAGTAATGGCAACTTAAAAAAAGATCTAAACATTGCCTTTTTCTCTTTCATTTTTCTCCACGTATTGAGCAAAGGACGTTTTCATGCAGGTCTCATTTTCTCTGAACTTTGAAAAATTGGAAAATTTACAAATAATGCGAGAAATGTATATATTGTTTGAGCACTTGGTGGTTTTGTCTTTTTCCAAATTATTTTTTTTATTTTATTTAATAGGTAATTATTACAGCCAAATTAGAAAACTTGATGCAATGTGGCTAGGCCGAAGGCCTTTAAGCCATTACAATACCTACATTCTACTGCGTTCTAACCTTTCGCCTTCTCGTATTCACCCCAAATGGTCTCTCAAAGCCGCGGAAACGAGACCATAAGGTACGGCTGAGGAAAAAACCCCTGAAGGGGGAAAAACCTGCCGTCAGAAGCCGAGTACATGCTACTCTATCCGGTTTTTAAACTATTTATTTATTTGGCGCGGGCGTCAGGCATTCTCCTTCCAGTGTTTGGCCTCCACCGCACCTGAAAACAAACAGCACCACAGAAAATCGTCCGCACCAACGCCTCTGCCCTATCATTTCCGATTCCCACTTCCCTTCGCCCCCTAATGTGTTTTATTTTAACCGTTTCCTTTGTTTTATTTTAATTTAATTTAATTTAATTTATTTAATTTTTTAATTTTAATTTATTTAACTAATTTTTTTTTTTATTACTTATTTATCTACTTATACTTAACAATTGACTACAATTTATAACTTTTTTGTACTGTTTACTAACCTAACTAACTTACTGACTAACTTAATTATTGTTAGTTTATTGATTTATTATTTATTTCTCTCCAGTCTAGGCTCTGCTCGTACTAACCAATGCTGTTTTCCCACTTTTTCCAAATTCTTCTGTACAATACTCTATGCTGATATGCCCAACTCCAGACTTAAATCAGTTCCCACATTGTCTTTATTACTTCTTTTAGTGTGTGATATTTTCCCTTCTCCCCATGCACTGTTTATAGTTCTGAGAAAGGGTGCAACAATGACGATCACAAAGCTTTCTTCCCACACCCAGAAGCGCTATGTCCGACTAGTTATGAGGATCTGTGGAATCAGTGGATATTTCTTTGCTCCATTACAGTTTTCAAGATGCAAGGTATCTAATACACTGTTATGTACAAAGTAAAACAACAACAGTTCTTTCACCATAAATTTATTTCAGTAAAGCCACAATCCAAATCAAGTCCGAAATACAAGCCAAGGTCCAGTCCGCCAGAAGAATACAATTCCCGTAAAACACGCACTTCAAAACCGAACTTACTACTATTGCTAGGCACTCGCTTGCTGCCCCGGAAATGTCCTACTGACTACCGCCCCGGGCGATGCCCTATCAATACGCCCCGAGGCATCTGAGAGAGTGTCTTACTTCCCACGTCCGTGGCGGGGCATCGAGGGGAACTGCCCTCCTGTGACCGCTTAGCCGACACGGCCCGGTGACCACGGAAAAGCGCCGCCGCTTGCCCTGCTCCTGGTGGCGTCTTCCCGTACTCCTCATTTCTCGACTGGCCGCGCCCCCGGCGCAACTCTGCAGCGGCCACAGTGGGCCGCAACTATGTTGCCTGGTACGGTGTGCCCACCACGTGGGCACAAATTCTGTTATACACAGCAATGCTGTTATACACAGAATATACTATCTCCAGATTTAGGTAATTATACGGTACATTCGTGTTGACGATGCCACACATCATTTCTAGACAATGGTGAATTATGCTAGCTACATCAGTGTGATTTAGGTATTCCTTAGGAACTTGAACAGAACATCAATATATTATGCGTTCTTTAGTCTTGTGTTGCCGTGTTAATACGATAGTTGTCGTTTTAAATTCTCTTGCTGTAATGCATTTTCTGTAGTCTTTAAGTTCAAATTACATTATCTTGAATGGCCAGTATATGCAAGTATCTTTAGTTTTACTGAAGATGCTATTAGTCGTCAACCCAGCATTGGAAGCCTCCACATCAACATTTTGTTCATAAAGCCATGCCCAGTTTTTTTCATACACTCTCCTATTCAGCAGACTTGTCGTTTGTTGATGGTGGTAATTGGAATGTTTTTCCTTATTGAATATCAGGGGGCTCTAGGCGTCTACATTCATGATACTGTCAAAGAGAATGTGTGGCGTCATGGAGAAAAACACACAGACATTTACAAGTATGTACAAGTTTATTTACACGTATGTACAATAACTAAATTCTGCTCCCAAAGTAAAAATGTTTGAGCATTTCCCTGTGGATACCCCACATAGCTAGGGAGGTCCTGCCTCCACTGACGCTTCTCCCGCGCCACTACCACGACCTCGTCACCCGTGCAAGAGGCACGACACGCTCCAGTCTGGGCGTAAAGTTTTGCCCATCGCGCGAGGTTTCCAGAACAAAACCCTCGTGTGAGCTCGTCGGCTCGATTTTATACCTAGAGTGTAGCCGTTACGTGACCGTCCTTGCTGTAGGAGGGAGGCTCGCGTCTACCACGTGACCTTCCAGGTCAAGTTGGCGTCCACTTGGTCTAAATATTTTCCAACGCCGTGGCGCCAAGGCTATTCAGTCCGCAGGTATGCGATACTTCTGCTCCTCCTCCAACCCACGGCCGCCAACGTGACGCTACAAATGAATGTTGTCGCATTCAAGAAATATTTTTCAGAACGACTATTTGCTGTTCTCATTAATAATTTTAATAATACTTTTTGCACCGCATGCGGTAGTGAATGTAGTTACGAGTTTGCAAATGAGGTTTCGAGTTCTGTGGGTGTCAGGATTCCAGGCACCATTTCTCATTGCTATCCTTAGGACCGAGCGATGAGCAGCGCCCCCTCCATTGTAGTATGGCAATCTCCATGTATATTTTATTTCTGTGTGACTGGGAGAGCTTGCTCAGGACATCAACTAATGTCGCTGCAGTGCATCTGACCTGGAGGTGCTACGTTCGAGCCCCGACGGTGACAGGATTTTCGTCCCTAACTAGATACCTAGGTCGAATTCAGTTGCTATCTGGAGGAGAATTCTAGCGGCCTGCTACTCTGATCAGGTAGAATTCCGTGGTTTCTCCGATCCATTCCAGGCGAATGCCGGAGCAGTACCATAACAAACGGACCACGGGCCGCGCGCGATGTTTTCTTCGTCTGCTTTCTCCTATCCACACCCCTTACTTAGAAACACTTGTACTTACATTCATTACACTGCCACACATGTTGGGAGACAGGTCGGGCACTTACGGTTTGTCCCGGCAAGGGCGATACCCCGCTGGTGAGTAATACATGGTTGAGGGAAACCCCGCCACCGACGGTAGGTCCGACCATCCAGCGGGGGAAGATCACCGCCACTTCCCGAGGAAACAACCTGCACTACATTTACGTGACTAATGACTTAAGTAATGGATTTGCCCAAATTCACTATCCAATGAATCATTCATTTATTTTTCTCTGCTAAAAAAATTTTTTAGCTGGAAAATATGCCTCCACTTTTTATTAGGGGTTATTTCTCTTCTTATAACGTTCACAAAAAAAGAAAATATGCGAAATAATTATTTCTTTATCTCGTAGCATAATCGCACTGGGTCACAAACCAAAAGTTTCCTTGTAAGGAGATTTTTTTAGGATATTCCAAACATCATCCCAGTGTATGATATCTCGATTAGCGTTATGTTTGAAGATGTGGATGAATGGATGATGGTGGATGAATTTGAGACAACCATTTTTTCATATTTACATTATTTTTTAAGTATGAAAAAGGTAGATGTGAAACGAGTATTAGAGGTAGTAATTTACTGTAGTATATACGTAGCAAAAATTAACCAACGTATTCGGTAACAGTGACCTAAACGATGAGTTTTTCTGATGAAAAATCGCCATTTTTTGCTGGAGCAATATAATACGTTTTCTTTACTACGCAAGTACGTAATAGACGAGAAAGTAAAAGTTGTATATTTTCTTTGTTTTTCAGTATCTTTTAGTTTATGATGCGAGGTAGAACGTTTCAAATGAATCAATAAACTCCCCAACAATCGCTGAAAAACTCCAGGCAGGTTTCGAAATGCTATGACGGACCACTCCCTTGTCAATCGTGTTTTCTTTGAAATATATAAATGATTAACACTATTCTTGCGGTACACAATATTTTTAGTAAAATTTGTAACATATGTGATAAAAATTTTGCTTATATTCTATTACCAAGGATTTGCCTATCCTAAATGGTTGTTGGAATGTTTCAGGAAGCCTCCTCACGCTCTAAAAGAAGTAGGAAATATATCTGATTGTCTATTAATTCATACTTTTATTTAGGTGAAAATATTGTACGATATTAGTATTGTATTTACTAATAAACCAGGAGAAATAAACATTTTAAATCCAGTTTAAATAATAATTTGAGGTCATGTAGTATGTATTTTACAACGTTTTTAAGTATCCCACTTAACCTTTCATGCGATCACGTATTGTGTATCACAGTCGGCGCTAGGATTGAAATATATACAAAACGAATTGTGGTATAGGTAAACAATGCCTGTCATACGAGTCAACTTCTTCATATGATAGATGTCAGCTATTCTAAAGTTCAATCTTCTTAATGGAGGACGGTGGGCTATTGAGGCGAGTCCTGTGAGGTTCAAGATTAATGGATTGCAATGTCGATGACAGGATGAAAAATGCGATGACTCTCTATTGCCTTGCGCATTATAGCTCAAAGCACACATGGCACTGCTGTATGCTGGCGTGGGACCGCCGCTTCTTGTGTGGTCTGCGTTAGAATCGAAACCTATGCACCGCCACGAAGAAAAAAATCAAATTATCAATAAACCAGAATTATTATTTGATATTTAATGTTTGGCGTGTCAACAAAACATCTCTGCTTAATGTATTTTATTTGCCAATAAATATATACGTTTTATCAACCTAATTTCATTAATATAATTTAAATGTGAGCTAAATCTGGTTTATTCTTCATGAATTGCTAATCGGACGTGTTGCCGGGCTGAATAGTAGTCATATAATTCATTTATACACTTGTAGAAAAACGTATTGCAACACCCCGATTGCATTGTACAAATTATTCCTCCGTACAGATACAGCACATACAGACAGAATACTACACACGATTACATGGTCAGAGCCATGTGAAACTCGTACGTACAGCAACAGAGAGAACCATGGACCGGAAACCCTTACATCAATACTACTACTACAAGCCGTGGGCAGTACAAACCCTGATGCGGGCTGGTATCCCATCGTAAAGGTGGCGAATAGTGTCCTGCGGTACACTGTCCAATGTCTCCTGCACCGTCTCACGCACAGCAGGCAGAGTTTGTTGCGGGAGTCGCAGCACAGGTCAGGCGTCGGCCCATCATGTCCCACAAATGCTCGATCGGGGACAAATCCATCGAGCTTACCGGCCAGAGCTGTTGACGACAATCGCGAAGAGCGTGTTTTCCTGCTGGAACAGCGTACTACCCTCCCGTGGCAAGAAAGGTATCAAGACAGGCCGCACAAGCTGCTGGATGTATCCAGCGCTGGTCAATGGTCTTTCAACGAACACCAAAGACGAACGCGCGTTGTAGCTGATGGCACCCCACACCATCATTCCCGGGTTGGGCCCTACATGACGTGGACGGACACACTCCGGATGCACGCTCTCGGGTGTGCGACGCCGCACCGCACAAGCATACGGCCATCACTGACGGGCTGACAGAAGCGGCTCTCATCACTGAACACCACTACACGCCATTCCGTCTCCCAGCTGACCCGCACATTGCTCCACGCCAGACGCACTCGACGATGGTTCGGCGAGAGTGGCAGTCGGGCTAGCGGTATGCGCGATTGTAATCCTGCAGCAAATAACCGGTTCCCAACGGTGCGTGGAGACACGTTGGGGGCCACATATCCGTGTATCTCGGCGCGGTTGGCTACACTGTCTACCAATGCCACCCTCACGATGCGTCGACTTGATGTTCGTCAGTGCTCCGTGGTTGCTCGTCTACCCATTGTCGCCAGCATCGCACCACCGACGTCACATCACGGCTCACGTGGTCAGGAATGTACCGCAAGGACCATCGGGCTTCACGCAGGCCGACAATCCGACCTGAATCAAACTGTTCCAATTGCTTAAAGGACGAACGAGTGCGACGTCGTGGAATTCCTAAGTCCTGACTGGACCTTATCGCAGTGGACAACGCCTTTTAAAGCCGCGGAGTAGATGGCGCGTCCGGACCGTTTCGTCAATGTGTCATTACGTCACCGGGCGTCAGTCATCCGTGAAATGTTAATCATGACTTCTATGACCCCCCCTCTATCCCAAACGTCCCTTATCGCCTACTTCATTTCTCTTGCCTTTCCTGGTGTTGCAATACTTTTTCCGCCAGTGTAAATGGCCAGGGTAAATGTCTTCAAATACTTTCCCCGGTTGGTGAGTTACATTTATCGAGTTTGAAATAATCAATATGTTTTTTAAATGTAAAAGCAAATTAGTGTTTTTGAATTTATTTTGACTTTATAACACTTGAGAGTAAACTTGGTGTAACTAATCATGAATTGTTTTCATCTGGGTGTTTAGACGCATATGTATCACGGCGCGGCATGTATAAATTAGTGGTGGATCCTGAACGTGGTGTTGTAATATACTGAACGTCGTGTAAGCTAGAAAGCAGCACTTTACAAAAATAAAATATTTAAACTTCTCAGGATATTGGTATAGAATATTCCAATATACAGTGAAATCTGCTTTTACCTTTTACGCTTTGACTTATTTATGCAGGACCGAAACCTCTTGTGTATTTTACCTCAGCAATATTATGAAAATATTTTCCAACACAAAATACATTACTTTATTCGTTAAAAATGTAGAGCTGCAAAAGTTCTTTAATACCCTATTTTTTATTCGAGGCTACTTTTGATTATAACCCCAACCAGTTAACGGCTGCCGTCTGTAGGCGCCTGACGGGCGTACTAAATTTAACTAACTTATATGGCAGTTCAATTTTCAATTATATATTATAATGCTCCTGTAAATGAAAGATTTTCCTAGGAAGTGAGAGCAAGAGCTTTTCTCGAAGATTGAGTAACGGACGTTTATACTTTTATAAATCAAAATCTTCACCCACTTCTCTTTTATAAATAAGCATTATGTATATTGTGTTACTTAGTTGTAATATCCGTATGCTGACCACAGTGTTTATTTTTTAGTTTTCACAATCGCTTAACGGAATTGGTTGGGTGATCTCTTGATTTCGTTCTACCATCTTTAATTTCATATTTCAAGATTTTTGTAATTTACTTGCATATTATTAATTAATTTAATGTCAATAGAGCAAAATCCATGCGACGTGAATATGGGGGGGGATGAAATGATCTGATGGATGGGTATGGATGGATAATATATGAGAGGTAATCAAACCACTAATGAAATAAAACGGGTTTAATATTTATTGAAATATCTAGACTCAAAGCTAGTTTTCGGAAACACCTTTTCGCGCCTTCAGTGAGGTACACAATCTGGAGTGGGAATCTTGTAGACACCACCGAAAACGGGAAAAACGTGTACCGCAAGGCTAGCTCTGAAACTAAAGGTTTTAATACATTTTTAAAACATTCGATTTTTTAGATAGATTATTTCCCATTTTTAATCATTAAAATCGCGTACCACGTTTATGCTGCTATCCCAGAATTTATTCACCGTTTCTTGGCGTATCCTGGAACGAGTCTTAACTGCCGCATTTTTTTAAAACATAATTACACTACACTGGCAAGAATAGAAACAAAAGTAATGTTAATTTAATAAAGAGCCCATTGATGCATCTGCGAGAACGAGGCACTAGTATCGGCTAGAACGCAACCCTAGCGCCCCGTGGTGCAATGGCTGGGGTCTGACCCTGGCGGGGAGCGGGCGGGTGGGGTGGGGCGGGGCGGGGCGGGGCGGGGCGGGCGGGGGGGGCGGGGCGGGGGGGGGCGGGGCGGGGCGGGGCGGGGCGGGGCGGGGCGACGAGGACGGAGAGGCGCGAGGCGGGGCGGGGCGGGGAGGGGCGGGGCGGGCGCGGCGCGGCGGGGGGGGGCGGGCGCGGCGGGGGCGGGGCGGGGCGGGGGGGCGTGAGCGGCGTTGCGATGACGCGGGCCGCCGGTGATGTACGACTAGCCGACGGGCGCCCGCCGCGATAGTTTGACGCCGCTCCATCGCTCAAAGGGCGAGGAGGCCTCACGCACACTGTTCGCCGCGCACCACCCTCGCCACGGCCCGGCCTTCTTGCGCCGCCCCCGCGCCTGCGGAAGGACGGACAGGCGGAAGGGTGCGACGGAAAGGGAAAGGGACGGACGGACGACGGTCGGACTCCTCGGGACCCCGAGAGAGGCGAGAACGTGAGGCCCTGCGGTCGAGGTAAAAGAGGCAGCAAAATTTCCGATAGATTGATTTTTCCCTTCTCGTATACATACGCATGTGCGGAGTAATATACGTATTATCGTGAAAGTTATGTATTACTGCAGAAAATCGATTTCGAGATTTCAACGGAAATACACGTTTTGGAGTCTCCTGATACCGTGTTTTTTAAATGTTCGTCCGTCCGTGTGTCTGTCAGTCAGTCAGTCAGTCCGTCTGTTTCTCTGTCTGTTCGTCTGTCTGTGAACACTACTAGCGCCTAAACCATGCGTAGAATTTTTTTCAAGATTGAAGAAACCTCTGTTTATCTGGCTGTAGCTGAAGCTTTGACATTTTGAAAAACATTCTCTAAAATTTGGGGGTACTTCACATGAAGTCCCCGAACATTTTCAAAATTTTCTCAAAAACGGCTCCAAATTTTTCTTTAAATTTCTTGTAAGAATAGAGTAAAACACACTTATAAAGGTGTTCACTTATAAAGGTTCAAATGTTGTATGCGCGTTCAAGTATTATATTGTTACGTAATGGTTACAAATATTGCGAGAAAGTACCACTTGTTTAATTCTGTCTTGTGTGATAACTACTGTGCTCATTATTCCCGTAAGTACAGTGCGAGTATTATCCCTAGAGGTGGCGGTTCTTCCCCTGTCGGAAGGAGATCGTGCGCTAAGCTACACGTAGTCTTGCGAGATTTTCCTCTTCAGATATCTCCCCCAGCAGGACACCGGTCCAACCGGGGCAGTGTCTAAACTTATGAGTACAATTTTTTTTTCATTTTGCATATCACATCACATTCACGTGTACGTGAAATGATTCATATATCCCAGGGATGATCTTAAGCACAAGTATTGCAGGCATAATATAAAAAACCATGTCTCCATCAAGGGGATCACATCACGTAGATTCAATAGTATTTAAAAATCATTGTAAGCTGTCCCAACTTGTGTACTTGAGTAGGTAGTGCATGTAATTGTTTGCGTGTCGGCTTGCGCTTGGCCTTCCTGTGTCATGAGCGCATCCGGAACGCGATGCAATAAGTGTTGCACCAGTGAACATATGAAGGCAGTTGTCTGCATCTAGCCGATATGATACCTGCGATCTCCTAAGGTCGCTCGATCATAAAAATTATCGAATTGCTTAACTTCCGTGACTTTATGGAGCGCAATTAAGGAATTCGACTAGCGACGTCGCCAGCCCACGCCAGTTAACAGCAATTAAAAGCAAACATCTCGATCAGGTTTTTCTTCCAGTTTCCCTGATCCATTGAGCAAATGCTGAGATGGCCCCTTGTTTTGCTTCTGGACATAAATGTAACTTCATTTTCAGTGCAGGTCTTCTAGAATTTAGTGGGAAATACAATTATTCAAATTATCGTTTCCATGTTGTCGCGGCAGGAAGTAATAAGAGCCAACATTTATTGCTTATTTATCCTTGAAAATAGATTTTATTACATGGGAGTTTTTTTCTCCCTTTCAAAATTCAAAATGTATTGCTTATTTATCCTTGAAAATAGATTTTACTACATGGGAGTTTTTGTTCTCCCTTTCAAAATTCAAAATTTAAGTAGTATATGACTTAGTGTAGGGATCACAGAATTTTGAAAATGTGCACACAATTCACTTTTCTCTATAGCACGTCATACGCAGTTTTTTAAACTGTTTTTGACGTAAAATAAATAAATAAATAAATTGAAAATAAATGGGGATTGAGAGGGTGTTGTCTGTGCAGACAAGATTATTTATATGAATTCACTATTTAACGTTTATGGTACTTTTAGTCCTTCTCCATCGTCATGAAGTAGCTTACAACAATTTTAAGGATATTCCTGGGATATTTGAATGATTTCACGTACACGTGAGTATGATGTGATATGCAAATGATGAAGAAAATTTGGAATGAGAGAAAGAGGGGATGCGGGAGAGACTCGTGAAAAGCTGAAGTGCGCCAGCTTTGTTCCACACAAATTCCCTTTGGAATAGGCCGCAATTTTAACCGTGGTATTCATGAGTGAAGCGAGACTCCGCAGCACAAATCATAGATCATCATTCGTAGATCGCGGAGCCGAGCAGCTTCGAGTCCTTCATAAGACTTGGGTGATTTCGCTTCGGCATGTTATTGCGGACAGATTTTGGGCTTATGATTACCCACGTATATTTTGTAAACGCTTTTAAAGTTCATAATCGTTCATATCTCATTATTCCGCTCGTGATCCTCCTACCATCCCTCACGCAGTGGAAGACAGTGGGAAACCTTCACTGTGATCGCCAGCCCAGAAAAGGAGAGTACATAAGAACGTCCTCTCGCCTTAGTTCAGAAATAGGTCTGATCACATCACATACACCTAGACCTGGAAATCTTTTCTGGAATCTCCTTCGTCATGACGATATTTCGCTCTGGTGGAAAAGCGATTTCAGGGCTAACCTGCGACAGATGCATCTCGATAGGCTGCGTATGTCATAGCTGTGAAATTGACGGAGGGTTGGCCGAGGATCGTCTTCACCTACAGAGTTAATTGTCCCCTACTGGAAAAGTTTTAAGTTGCTCCTGCCAGGCAGAAGATTACCGGAATTAGATGCCTCGTTTATGATTTCCACATACTGAAATCAAGGAATACGAATCAAGAAAATTGGAAAATAAAAGTTTTTTTGTGAACATGGTAATGTTTCTGACATACTAGTTGCATTGTGCAACTGGGCTATTTTCAAGGTGAGTGGTCAAATATATGCATATTATTATTCATCTTCAGTTAACAAAGAAAAACTCTTATCTACTGGTCACCTCGGATTTTTCACTTACTTTATTTTATTTTATTTACGAAGGTTAAATTTCTTAATATTACTTATAGGACTGCCTTTCTTTGATATGTTTGTAATTCTGGGAAGGTCCTTTGAGTTTTAGACAGACACTTATATTATATCAATTTTAATTATAAAATTATCATTTATCATCTGTAGAAAATGTTAAAAAATATAATAAAATTTGATGTAATATAAATGTCTGCCTAAAAAGCAATGACATTCCAATAATTACAAAAATAATTTAATTTTTCAACATTTACAATTCGCACTCTGCCAGCGATGTTATAAGAATTGCAATGTTGGTTTTCAAAATTACTTAATAATTTTCTCAAAAAATTGTGTTTTTTTACTTCACGATAGGGAAAAATTTTATCCTCGAAAACTAACACCAAAAATGCTATTTTTTTAAATTTCTGGCTACCACTAATTGCATCACCCTAAAATATAGTCTGCGTGAGGCCGGGCATGATGTCGAAGTTGCTGGTTGCGACATCTCTCCGTGAGTTTGAGAGGAGGCGCTGCAAGGTTTCTTCTAGACGAGCCGCTCGCTGGCGTGCATGTCGTGTCCGGATGTTGTGGTGGCAATTGCCTACGCGGAGTCGGCACCGATTTAGCCGCTCGTCTGGTACGTCGCCGCATTAGCACGGTTTAAACGGTTCCATTTTGTCCCTCATTAACTGATTAAACATCGTTCTGGTACCGTATAACTAGCGTGGTTGTGTGGCGTTTCTTGGATCGACCTAAACGCAACAAACTAGCAAAATTAATTTTAATAGGTACATTTAAGTAAATTAGCAAACTTATCATTCCTGTATCAATTTTAGAGCAACATGGTTTATTTTTCGCAATAAAATAGCGACCAAATTGACAAAAGTTCTATTAATTTTCGAGTCAATTAGAGCATTTCACGTGCTCATTTAATGGACGGAAGAATTGACGTAACGTAACGAAAACGTATTCGAATTCGTAACGTCGACGTAACGCGGACCACTTCCGTCCCCCTTCCGTCCTTCTCCACCTCAGTCACTTCTTCCATGGAAGTGCGACGGCCGTTGCCACCCCATAAATCACTCGAAGGCGCCGCCTCGTTCGGGCCTAAGGCGGGGTCGGCGGCTCGCCTTCAACTCGACTCGTTCTCTCCCGGTACCCACGCAGACGAAGGGGCTAAACCACTGCACATTCCGCGCTCGACTGTCGTACCCTGCGGCTCCTACCAGGAGCGGTAGCTCAGTGCATCAACTGATGCCACTGCCGCGCCTCTGACCGGGAGGTCCTAGGTTCGAGTCCTGACGGCGGCAGGATTTTCGACACTAGCTTTTCAGCTAGGTCGAATTCACTCGCTGCCTAGAGGAGAATTCTAGCGGCCGGCTGCTCTGATCGGTAGTTTTCCGTGGTTTCTCCGATCAACACCAAGCGAATGCCGGAGCAGTATCCTACCAAACGGGCCACGGACCGCGCGCGATCTGTCCTTCCTCTTCCTTGTCCTATCCTCTCCCCTTACACACACACTTACACTAACATGCACTAAACTACAACATATATTACGGGAGGTCGGTCGGGAGCTGAGAGCTTGTCCCGGTTGGGGCGGTGCCCCGCTGGTGGGAGAGTACTGGTTAGGGGGAAACCCCACTAGCCGACGGTAGGTCGGCGCCGGATTTCGCCATCCAGCGGGGGAAGATCACCGTCATCTCCTGAGAGAGAAAACATACACTACACTAACGGGAATAATGACCAAAGCAGTTGACGCGCCCGGAAACACGAAGAAATCAAACCAAACCAATTCCTACAGCTCGAAACGTTGTGAACAGTGTTAACCGTGTGACTTAGGAAATACTGTGAACCAACGAAAATCTAGTGATCTGTGTAGTAGTGCCGCCAGCGAGTGCTACGCGTTATGTACGATGGATACCGCCCAACAGCCGGGCAGCTCATCAATAGTGCCCTAACAACACTAAACACTGATTATTCCACCCCAGATTTAAACGTTTCGATGTTATAAGAAGATTCAACTTAAACCGTCATCAACAAAATTACATCAATTGAACCTCAACCATGCCAATCAACAATGCAATCTCAAGCAAGTCAAGAAACTTTGATGAGACTGCAAAACATGGACACGCCACAAGGTAACGCTTCAGGCAAAAATGCCGCGGGACAAAATCTTAAGCGTCCCTCTGATGATAATACCTCGACTAACGACACAAAAAGGTCTAACCTAGAAACAAGACAAGCCAACATAGCTCAACCCAGTACGTTTATGGTGTCCCCACTAAAAATTGATTTGAAAAACTTAACAGTGAACTAGACGCCAAGAATCAAAATAGATTTAGTTATGTTAATGAAACCGCACCAAATGAGTCAGAAACCATTCACATTTTACATTCGTTGCATTTTACCAATTTATGTAGAAAATGTAACAAATATCACGAATTTCAGCAGAGAAATCAGCACCAAATTAACAAACAGCTTGACATTTCAGTTCATAAATAACACAATCAAAATACAACCAGAGAAAAAAAGTGACCTCAGAGATCTTATTGGCACAGAAAGTCAATTTCATACATACAAGAACCCAGCAAATAAATACTCGATCGTAATAAAAAATCAACATACATCTGTGACAGAATAGGAAATATATACTGAACTGAAAGAGAAACACTCCTAACTCTTTAAAATTACAAGACTCCGAAAAGAC
This sequence comes from Teleogryllus oceanicus, assembly GCA_964035755.1. NCBI lineage: Eukaryota > Metazoa > Arthropoda > Insecta > Orthoptera > Gryllidae > Teleogryllus > Teleogryllus oceanicus. The sequence goes on from CAXIVR010000001.1 coordinate 280,492,829, forward strand.
AACTCAATGCCAGTAATAGTAGCCGAATTCAACGGGGAAGAAAGTTCAGAAACTATTTTAGAAATAAAAATTATTTGTAACCATACTGTTAAAGCTGAAAGGAGAAGAAAACCTAAAGGCCGCATTCAAAACATGAGATGTTTAGATTTTGGTCACACCAAAAACAACTGTACCCATTAAATAGCTTGTATTTACTGTTACAAAAAACATTATTCTGCTACTTGCCTCCATAAAAATGAACCATTTAAATGTTATAACTTAAAGAAAACCACAAAGCAAACAAAAAGAATGCCCTTAAAAAACCCCAAAAATTTCCCCCCAACCAAAACCCTTACACTGACAACACCAACACATCACAAAATATTAATCATCATAACAACTCTCAAAATTTAATTTCTCAAGCACACTCCGATGGGAATAACTTACTCAACTCCTTAGTCTATACAAATGGTACTCATATAATCAATTTAATCGACTCAATTATCCTCTCAATAATAAATAACATTAAATTATGCAACAAAAATTAAAATGCTAATGAAATAATCAATAAAGTCAATGAAATAAAATATTTGATCCAAAATAAGAACCTTGGCATTGCATGTATAACAGAAACACATCTAAACAATAATGCAAAATTCAGCTTACCAGATTACAAAATTATCAAAACGAACAGACAAAATTACAATGGAGGAGGAGTAATGATATTAATAAAATTCACAATAAAAAGTTATCAAATTACACTACCAATCCCTGATATTGAAACAGCAGGCACAAAGTTTACTACTACTAATATTACTACTAATAATAAATAATAAATAATAATAATAGTGATAATGATGATAATAATAATAATAATAATAATAATAATAATAATAATAATAATAATAATCAGCATCATCATCAGGAAACGATATTAATAGTAGCATATAAGTCCCCCAATGTGAAAATCCAACATACCAATATCACTGTTATAATTAATCCACACTCACCAAAAAATAAAATCAATAACACACCAAGGCACAATATTCTAAATATAACCCCATGTGAACCAATCTACTATCCATATGATCACTCTAGGAATCCAGACCTATTAGATTTATGTATAACAAATATTCAACAAACTTTTTTCTCCACAGTACACCACGAAATGGATTCAGATCATCTGCCAGTAATAATTACAACACAAAATTCACTCCCCTCACACCCATGCCACAACTCAACACATACACAATTACTTAGTACAAATTTAAAAATATTTTTAAAATAGCCATCCCAAAATTTAAAACCTTAAGAAACCCTTCAGAAATAGATCAAGCAATAACATTACTAAATAAATAAATATTAAATCAACTACATAACAGCAAATTAAACAAACCCCGGATAAAACACAAAGAAAGTACCCAAGAGCATAAGAACTCTAATTGATATAAAGAATAAAACAAGAAGGCAATGGAATCACACCAGAAGCGCTGCATTTAAAAAAGAACTGAATTTATTCACGTATGTTAGAAAAAATCACTATTCACACACAAACAGCAACAATACAACACCACGATACAAACACTAAGCTCAAGTAACAATACTTTGTAGCAATTTAAAAATTAAATACTAAACAAAAAATACCATTCCGCCACTTAACTCAAGCACAGAGAAAAATTCTCACCATTTGAAAAAGCAGAAACAGTGGCTAATCCTTTTGCAGATACATTCAGACCCAAAGACTCACCCCCACACATTCAACATCAAATACTCACACATCTACTAATTATAATGTACCTTCCAGAGTAAGATTCACATCCCTCAAGGAAATAATAAACATAATAAAAATACTAGAAAAGGCTCCACGACATGATAGAATAAATAACAAAATACTAAAAAATCTGCTAAAACAAGCCATAGTCTTCTTAAACAATATTTATTATTAACATGTTATTTCTCTCTCTTATGGAAACACATTATTGTTATTCCCATATCAAAACCTAATAAAAACATACAATGCAGAAAATTATAGACCAAAATTTGTTACAACTCAAAAAATGACATAATATCCAGACATCAATTTGGATTCACAGAAAAGCTATCAAGCACACATCAATTATTAAGTATCATTGAACATATCCATACAGCATTCCAAAGAAAACTACATACTATATCAACATTCCTCGACATTTCACAAGCTTTTAAACACTTTGTCTTCAAGGTCTCAAAAACCGAATACCTAACCAACGTTATCATTAACTTATAACCAACAGATAATCATCAGTTTCAATAGATAAAAAACCAACCAATTGGCCACTTCAGCTACTTCACTTGACATATTAAGAAGCACTATACAAAAACATTGAAACCTAATCGATTCTTGGTAAAACAAATGGAAATTAATGTAAACCCATCTAAGTCAACAGCAAAAATCTTTTCATTAAAAACAATTTCAACACCGCCATCATTCAAACTGTAAAATACCATCCCTTGGACTGCATAAAATAAAACAGTGAAATATCTAGGACTGCTCTTAGACACTAAAGTCAATTGGAAGGAACATATAAACATCAAAACACAACAAACAAATGTAAAACTAATCCAATTAAAGCCTTTAATAAACAATCACAGTAAAATGACAATAGAAAATGCCAAACTCACATGTAGAGAAATAATAAGATCATTAATGCTCTATGACTGCCCAGTCTGCATAAATGCAGCAAAACCCAATAGCCAGAAAATACAGGTCATACAGAGTAAATTCCTACGAACAATAACCAAAGCTCCCGGGTTCATCACAAATTCCACAAAGAGATTCATATAAAAACTATTATTCACCATATCACTGATTATCCCTCAACTTTTGTAAGAATACATCATCAATTCCACATCTGTCACAATACAATCTAGGAAAATCACCCAAAAGCATGACCAAAATAAAAAATAGATTTCCCAACCATCTTTTTAAATACAATTTGCAAATTTGGATGAATCTTTCTGAGGTACTCTCCCTAAAAAATAGTTGTATAGTACTATTAGCTTAGAATTTTATAATAGTTAGTAAGCAACAAAACATGTGAAAAAGTTTGCAATGTTAAACTGAACCATGTGTTCTAATAAGAATAGTATAAAACGTGAAAGAAATTCCACTACTGCGGCATATCTCTCATACATCTTAAAGCTTTGCTTGCATATTTGGCTTGCGACCGTAGTACATATGTGGCTATTGGATTGTTCCCTCGGAGGAACAGCCAATTGAGGTCTTTAAACGTTGGGGGATTTATTTATTTGTTTCTGTATTTAACGTCATAAAGCTTTCAAAACTGTGGGGATGTTTATGGTACGTATTATTAGGAGAAATTCAATCTCTGCACAATTTCTCGAGCTCTGTTCTAACGCACGTAGTTCATATTACGTTGAATTATAAAGAGCGGTAGCAATGAGCGTTTTTGGCAAGAATTGATATGAAAATATTCGCTTCCCAGTCATTGGTTATTTTTATATCGTCACACTTAGATAGAACTTGCACAAAGGCCACAGTAAATAATTGAGGAATAACAGAACCATCAATCCTAGATGAACAATAGAAGATACTGGTGTAATCAATGTATTATAATTTTCTAAATGTAAAAAGAAATAAATTGTTATAAAAACTATTGAGTCTGATATTATTGAGGTCAAGACTTGCAGTGAAATGTTTCAATGCGTTTTGAAGTGTTGTAATTAACGATGAATGAGCTCTTGAAGACATGTGACTGCTACTACTTCAAATCCCAATTCAAACAGTAGCATACCAATGCCGTTCCGGTACCTGGAAAATTCCAGTGGGGGATAAATCAAATTGTAATATAATTGAATGAAAATTTTATATTTGAGAACTAATTATATATACATTTAGCAATACAGAAAACCGTCGTTAGCCTGAATTCGCTTAACACGAATTTTGCCGTAACACGAATAAAACGTTCGTTCTGGCATGGGATTACGGTAATACGAGCATTTATAATACTCGGATAACACGAATTTTTATAACACGAACTCCGTCTATTATTTTGGTCCCTTGGAATTCGTATTAATGAGTGTTTTTAATGTATTTTACAATCATTTTCTGAAAATGTGAAGTGAAATATTTTAAGGTTTTGGGGTTTGGAAAAGCAAGTTAGTATATACATTTTGATAATTTTCTGTACTACCGGTCCTTTCCGCGAGGGCATAATTGGTCCATTTTTTGAGAACCAAGGTTAACATTCACTATGTTGATCCGATTTTACAACTCTTATATACATCGAGAGATACTGAAATATGATGGCAACGTTTTCATGGGGTTGGTTGTACGAGAATACTGGAGTTTTCGCGACGGAATTCCGGGTGTAAATATTCCTATAAGCGTTGAAAGGCGAAATTATCACTGATGATCAGGAAACTTTCTCATAATAAAAGTCCTAAACGATGAAACCGTAACTCTTCATGAAAACAAGCATAGAGGAAGGAACTACGTTGAGGTCAGTCGTTGACGCGTCTCCATTGGTACGTGATCGTTACGTTAAGCAGGCCTTGCAAACTTGGCTCGCGCCGGTAGTCATGTATCGCCATCGGATTTTCTTTAGATGAACAACCTCTAGGATTCTTTAGAACTTGAGAGATTGTCGTTTTTATATCGGCACAATTCGCTAAAACATGGACAAAGACTACAGGAAATAAATATGGATTAACGCAATCACCGATCCTTAATGACTAATAAAAGATGCAGTGGCAGTAAGTATTCAGTTTTTCTGTAGACATGCAAAATATTGTAATCGCTTAGGTCACTTCGGGTTGCTCCTCTATGAATTTTTTCTTCATAGTTTAAATTTAGTCGTGACAGCATTGTTGAATGAATCTCTGTTCATCGACTATAAATTTAAACATGTACCAAATATATACTTCTATAATTTTTTTAAATCATAGCTGATTCAATATTACAGTTAAAATACATTTCAGGATTGATATTTCGTCGTCGTAAATTATGAAGACAAATGTCTTGTAATTTAGCGTGATTCGGGAAGTGTTACAACACATCCTTACACAGTATTTGAGTAACTCCCGAGTGTGCAAATGTGCGTGTGTTCAAGTGTGCTTGCATTCCACTCTCGTCACTCACGGCTAGACCACTTCCCATGCATCAATCGAGACATACGACGCGTCTGAGTCTCCTGTTGGGGAACTATAATTTGTTTCCGGATCCGGTCAGAAAATTTCAAGAAATTCCCAATAACTTGTTTTTGCGTGTTTTAGCGACCTTAGTGAGTGTGCAGGGAATTAATTCAACGCCACTTAGATAGATCTATGTAGGTGGTGTTGATTAAACCCCAGTACTCCATGGTTATTTTCAGTCCACGACACCATAATTTTCTTCCATGAGGTTGGCATTTTGATTGTTTACAAGCCAGCCATATGAAATGAATTTGTAAAATATTTTGATTGAAATATTTCATGGGTATTTTTTATAATAAATTTGCAAACTGCCTTGGAACATTGAATTTGTAGAATATGAACTAAATAAGAAGAAAACCAAAAATGTAAGTACAATGCTAGAGAAAATACATTTCTTAAGAGTGCAAAGATCGATTTTCAACTTAATGTGACTTATTCATCTTATTCCCTTTAACATACAAAATAATAATTTTTTAATTCTTATTTGCCTACACAAATCAGACTGAGTTTGTAGAGTTTTAAAATCTTAAAAAATTGGGGACAAAAATGTGGATGTGTTAAGCAACTCAGGGAGATCCAATGTGCTTGTAGAAGCTTTTGCGTCAGAATTTTCGGTACTAATTGAGAATTATCTTATAATAGGAATAGAGAATAACGCAGAAGAACAGCTTACAAGTGATCATTTATGGTCATATTTGAAAACAAATCGTAAAAATATAGCAGTTCTAAAGAAATTCTCAACACATGAAAATACTTTTAAAACGGTTTACAGCGTCGGTAATGCAACTTTAAACTACTTTAAAAATATTTGGCATGTTCGTATTTGGTAGAGAAACTCGGTGAAGGTATATGTGATTATATGGTATTGTTCGAATTACATCTCGCGTATTACTCAAAAGAAATAATATAACGCGAGTTATAAAGTATTTTTAAGGCGTGTTTCATGCGGTTCTGATTCCAACAAATGAAATGTGGGGAATTGAAAGATATTCATTGTTTTCACCTTGAAGAAAAAAATAATTTGAAAAACTTTCGTTGAAATAATGAGAAGTAAGAAGAACCTGCAAACATGTTGAAACGAAGTCCAGGAAGAAGAAACGGAGATATCACAAAAAGAAAATGAGCTGCTGAGATTTCAATTATTATTGTAATCTCGGAAACCAGAAAAAAGATAAATATAAAAAGAGAAATGAAAAATGAAGCAAAAGAGAAAAGTTCACAAAAAATAGAAAAAAAAATAAAAAAAATATTAGTGTCCTTGGGTACGTCAAGCGTTCCTTCAAGGCCGCTATCGCTGCTTTAATGGTGCGTCCCTCTGGCCCTGGGATGCTGCTGCGTCCTTCAGAAGCTGTGGAAGTCGTTCCATGTTATCAAGCAGCTGGGGAAGCGTGAACCCGGGGTTGGCCGATGCAGTGCTCCTTTGTGTAACACATCCTCTAGTTTCCTCGTCGCCCCAGAAACAGAAGACCGCAGAAGTGCGATTTAACTCAGGCGTTCCTTTGTCCGAAACTCAGCATCGGGGGTTTTTGTAATTTCACGGTCGTGTACATAGAGAGAGAGTAAGAGTCGGGTGCGTTGTCGTCGCTCCTAACAAATATTGCGCTGAGCTTCGTAAGAGGGTACGCTCTTTATTTTATCCGCCTGACCTGTTTTCTTGGGTTAAAGGGGAGCATCTGATAGGCTGACTCGTAGAAATGTCTACTCGAAGGACATAAAAACAAGTCTGCTGGATTTCCGAAAGGAGCAGAGAAAATGATAGGGAATTTCTGCAGAATACCTTGGGCGGTAAATGAAAAATATATTAGAATATGAATATAAATAATAAATAAAAACTTTAAGTTCTCTATCTATAAAATTAAAAAAAAATTGCTGCTTAAACAGCATATTCTTTCTCATAATATTTGTCATAGTTACGTAATAAAATGATTTGGTCCGGAACTTTAGAGACCGACTCCTACTCTATTATCAAATTCAGCGAAACACTACTGCTACATCTACAATAGCTACAACTGCTGCAAACAACAACAACAATAATAATAACAATAATAATAATAATAATAATAATAATAAAACAATGAAAATAATGATGTTGCAATTTCTGTCTTGCTTACTCTTCAGCTGTCATTCGAATCAAAGCTAATGCGAGATTTACAAATCTTTATTTGTTCTTGAATCTTCTAAATTTTAAATTAAATTAACTTTCTTCCATTTGATTCAGTGTCTTCGTATATTCAAGATATTTACGCGCATAAAATGATGACCACGAACTTAATCAGATGCGTATTTTAGCTGTCAGTAAAAGTTGTAGTTATCTGAACACGAAGAAACGACGACGGTGCTATCAGCAGCAAACGCCGGCGCCAAATTGCGCCACAGCTGCCATATAAACATGACATTTCTTTGCCAAACGTTTCGTCACATAGTGCGCACAGCCAAATGCGCAAATGGATCGAAATACAATATGAAAATAATTTTTAAACATAATATTGTAAATTTAATCAAAACTACTGTTTCTAACTTAATACTCATTATTCCTCTGTTTGTCTGAGCATGCATGGTAATAAATTCACCGTTCCCTTTCCCGCTTAAAAACATTCTCGCAAACATCTACTCATATTTTTTTAATGTTTTTACTAGCTTTTCAGCTAGGTCGAATTCAGTCGCTGTCTGGAGGAGAATTCTAGCGGGCGACAGGCTGCTCTGATCGGTAGTTTTCCGTGGTTTCTCCGATCAACACCAGGCGAATGCCGAAGCAGTACCCTACCAAACGGGCCACCGACCGCGCACGATATGTCCTTGCTCTTCCTTGTCCTATCCTCTCCTCTTACACACCTATTTATACTAACATGCACTACCCCACCACATATTCCGGGAGATCGGTCGGGAGCTTAGAGGTTGTCCTGTCCTGGGGCGGTGCCCCGCTGGTGGGAGAGCCCTGGTTAAGGGGAAGCCTCTCTAGCCGACGGTAGATCGGCGCCGGATCTCGGCATCCGGCGGGAGAAGATCACAGCCATCTCCCGCGAAAAAAAAGAAAATAACATGCGCTACACTAACGGGTCTAATGACCAAAGCAGTTGACGCGCCCGGAAACACGGAAAAATCATTCAATCCATAAAATCCATAATTGAAAATTTTTGCATATTTGGGCGACATTTGCATATTTTTGTTGGATATTCAATCATCAGCGAAAAGAGCGTATTCACCCCTCATTGCGAGGGATTTCAATGAATCCATTAGCGTTCTTTCACAGAGTAGAGTTCAACATGAGAAGATCCTATTTCTGTCGGATGGTGCTCCTTATATGCGAAAAGCAGGGACTGCGATAAGAGTTTTTTATCGTAAACTTCATCTAACTTACCTTGCTCACGCTTTTCATCGTGTTGCAGAAACTGTAAAATTTCAATTCTCCGATATTGATCAGTTGATATCAACTGTCAAGAAAGTATTCTTGAAGGCTCCTAGTCAAGTGGATTTTTGAAAACATATTACCCTCACCTATCTCTACCTTCCCAACCAGTCATCACAAGGTGGGGTACTAGACTGAAAGCAGCTGAGGGTTATTCCAACTACTTTGATCAATTAAGAGAAGTTCTGTCTACGTTACCCGTTGATTGTTGATGTAGAGGGGGCATTCAGCCGGTTTAAAGCGATTTCGAGGCCAAATAGACGTTCGTTTGATTTTGAAAACTTGAAAAACGTGGTCGTTTGCAACTTCAGCAATATTGGAAGTGATAAATAGACTGTGTTCATGGTTTCAAATGAATTGATTATTGGATTCTAAATTTTATTACAATTGAGAGAAAGTCATATTTTTTTGTTACAATGCCTATATTTTTTTATTTTGTGAAATTTACATTAACTGCATCTCCATTATTATTCTAAGAAATAAGTGTTCTTCAAAATTAAGGCCTAATGTTAATGTTTGTTGCTTGTAACAATTTGTATGAATTCTGTATCTTTTTTGCAATATTTTGGAAAGAATAATGTTCTTGTCATGGTGATGTCAATGATTTACTCGCAGCATCCTATTGCTTATGCATATTTCGCTGTTTTTATTGCATATAAATCACAGCCCTAATTATCATATGGCTTGCATTAAGAAAGGAATCGCTAGCTTCAATGTTGAAAGTACAGGTTTCTAAAAATAAAGTGCCACAATATAATTTAAAATAACGCGAAAACGAATAATATTAAATAAATAAAGTACATGAAATGATTTAAAACTAATTTTGATTAATAGATTACGTTGAGAGTGAAATCTGCAGCTTAAATATTGAACGTGTATTAAAAGTTAGAAGAAAATTAAACTTTGTAACCCTTTATAAATTGCGTGAAAACTACTTGTAACATTAAAAATAATGAAAATAATGTATGTTAAGGGTATCATTCCGGAATAGATTTCATTATATACAAAACATCTATGTACAAAAGGACTTTGAAAACAGTGAAATTTTGCAATTTTGAAGGCAGCATGATCAAGATTCTTAAACTCTTAATGGAAATAGGGACTATTCCATTTTTTTTTCAGCAAAGTTATTAATAAGCTCTATGTTACGAAAGTTTTTTTTTTAATTGGAGCTGTTCTGTAGAAAATGTAGTTTACCAATTCTTTCCATTATCCTTATTTAACTCAAAATTAGACAAAAAGTCGTATTTTCAAAAAATTGAAAATGAAATTTTGTAAAGATTTAATTTTCAAGGATTAAGGAATTAAGTATTTTTTCATACACTATGTTGAGGGACTCCATTATTTTACCTTTTCAGTTTTTGAAATTTAAATGCAACTAAAAATTGGATCGGTGCAATTTTTATAAGCTTACGTTTCTTTTATCAAGCAATCCTTAAATTTGGTGTCATTTTAAAGAATTTTTTGAAAATGTCGTCTGGCCTTCATGCGAAGTATGGTGGATCCCAAAATTCAGCGGGATGTATCAGGTTTGAAGCGCTACGATGTTAGTTCATCAATAACACTTTTCTGAAAACTTTTGAATTTCTTGAATTTTTTTAACGGTTTAGGTTAACTAGTATTGTTAACAGACCGATTGCCGGAAACCACCTTTACGGTATCAAAGTCCCACAAATCGTAGAATCTCTCCTCATAACGTATTAAAAGAAGAAATTTACTACACATCGGAGCAAGAATTATCCACGTCTTGGTGTCAGGTACCCACATAACGAGTTTCCTGTAAAAGAAATGGAGGTTTTTTGCTCCAGAATTACAATACTTCCTATGTATAGTACATACGTAATTTAGGATAAAGCAATAAAATATTTAAATATAGTTTTCTTGATAGAATGCTTATTTGTATAAAAGAACCTTTTTCTATCATACAATCTATAGAAGGCAATTTTATATTCAAAATCAAAATTGGTGTTCACAATTGCGGCAACCCAGAATTCAACTCTTCCGAAAACATTAAGCACCTGCTGGCGCTTCGTTTGTTTTTTATTCATTATGAGGGAGTGGTGGCCTGTTTTATAGAATTGGAGAGATGTATGTAAACACATGCGAGAAAATAGCTTCCACTGCGTGTCACACAATTAACGAATATGTTCGTTGAAGCATATCATCGTTGAAGCGTTCATGTTGGTTCGGGTTAGATGTACGGACATAATTAACTTTTATAATCATCACGTTTGTGGCCATTTTCCGTACTGCATTGATTCGCTGAATTACACTCTAACACACTTTTGCAAATAACCAATGTCCAAAAAAGCAATGCGAATAATATCGTAAGCTTGTTAATTGCATGTATTATAATAATAAATACTTTAGTATAAAGACATACACGGTATGTCTGAAACATAAAAGTTAGACATTCCTTCATTTTAAACATTATTATTGAATGAAGAGACTTTTATTAAGCGAAATACCAGAAAATAAGATTATTTGAGAGGGTCACGTCAAATTTTAGTCAATGACTGGCAATTTCACCATGAAAAAGAAATTAGTTGCTGAAAAAGAAATGTCAGAGCTGAGTTTTATTTACGAGGGTAAGAGGTTGCAACATCATTTTTGATTGTGTTAAAGGAGAATTTCTAAAAAAGTAACCTTAGGGGAATATATAAATTAATTAGTTGTGGTACAGAATAGCACAGACCTTCTTTTAGGAAAGTGTTCTAATTTCGTTGGTGTGGGCCAATTTTACGGTCTTGCCCCATTCTCTTGCCAGCTGCTATCCATCGCCTCCCAAAACTGTTTCAAGTTTCGTTATTTTTTTCCCCTAATAGTAGATTAGAAATATTACTTTAAAATATTAAAGAAGAGTAGAACCTCGTCATATATGGACATTTTCATTGAAAAATTTGAAGCTGTTTTAAAAAAATCGTTTAAATTTGAAGCTCTTTTTCACAGCAATGATTTGTGTATTCGAGAAACTTCATTTGAAGTCTTTTGAAACACATTCACTCACAAATGCAGTAATGTACTGAAGTCGTTGGAAATGTGCATAACGGCAATGACCGTTTAAAATGGCACCGCTGTAAATCTGTAACGGCGTAAGAAATATTTAAAAATTATACATTTGTGTGATTTTTTAAAAAAACAACAACAAAAGAATACAGCCAAATTAATTTTTTGTCAACTTAAACAGTTTAAATAGCTTTATCCGTATGAAATTTTAAAGAAAACGTTTGGGCCGTGTTTGTGAAAATGACGTTTGAGCGTTCCTGAAAATGCGGAAATTTGAGCTCGTTTTCACAGAAAAGATTTGAGACATCATTTAAATCGCATACACTCCTAAACGGAATAATGTGAAGAAATCGTTCCTAATGTAAATATTAACGACGTGGGAGGCTAGTCACAGAAAGTACATTTTTGTAACATTTGAAAAAACAAAAAAAAAATAGAGCAAAATGTCGCTTATGTCTTCTTGTAGATTACAATTATCACTATCCCAACTAAAACTTTAAAAACAAAATACATGAACTTCATGAAATAACTGATTCTGGACAACAAATTTCATTTGAAGGAAAAATCTCCATCTTCAATTTTGTAGTTGTACGAAGACGCCGGAAAAATTCAAATTTTTGCAACTTCCAAAACTTTTGAGTTAATAGTGAAAGTCGGACCTATCCACCTTTATACGCGCATTTTACTTTATTCTTACAAGAAATTTCAAGGAAAAAGTTGGAGCTATTGTTGAGAAAATGTTGAAAATGTCCCTTGAGCTTCATGTAAAGAACAGCAAATTTTAATGAACGTGTTTCAAAATCGCTTCGAGTGGAGGCAGATCGACCGGGGAATATCCATTTTGGAAAAGAATCCTACGTATGATTCAGGGGCTACTGGTGTTTACAGACGGATGGACAACGGACAGACGGCGGACGTTTTGACTATAAACCGCACGTTTTCAGCTTCAGGGGACCCTGAAACGTATATTTCCCTTGAAATCTCGAAATCGATTTTACGCATTACATAAGTTTCTTTGTACTATGTATTTTCCGTATATACGTACGTATACAAAAATGAAGTAATATCACTATTATCCTTCAACTAACATTCTGGTGATAGGTCATGTACTTTTTCTGACAATCGCGCAGAGGAATAACTGTACAAAAGTAAACATAATGTTGCACTTCCACACTTACTTTGTCATTCAAAGTTCGTCCCGTGAAAAGATAGTTGTACTATACTATCTTTGTGTTGAATGCTGGAATTTGTGTCTAGAATTAGCATAGTTACAGAAAAGGAACAGACTGCTATTCCTTTTCCCTATTCAGTAACATGCGAAGTTGTCGGTTGGCGTGGCCATCGATCAGCCGACGGAATCTTATTAATTGACCCCTTACTGAGCGATCTCTTTAGTTGTTTCTTTCTCAACGCCGCGTCACACTTTCTCCAGCGTTTTTTGAAGAAATATAGACTTTCACATTTCTTTGAAGATTAAATGTAATTTCTGAAGTCTATTTAAAGATTTTTTCTCCGTTTGGCATCCGCTGGCCGTAGAAAATTTACCGCTGTAGACTGTAGATTGTGAGCAACTTGTCTGAGTCATCACAATACTATAATTAATATAACAATTTTATATCTCTATCCCCTTTATAGTACTCATACATTAATGGACTTTGTTTTTCATCTAACCTTACATGAATTTTATTTCAATGATCTCGATTTATTATCATTGGTGCAGTTTGAACATAATTTGAAATGTACACTTGAAAACATTGCTAATACGCGTTTCCTTCCTGTATGCTAACCGATTCCTTTTATTTCCGAAAACGCATTTTTAATACTTAAAAATGTGCATGTTAATTTTTGTAATTAGTCGGCATGGAATGTCCTGTTATTTATTCCTTAGAAAATTGTTGAAAGGGAATATTGCAATAACTGTGTCTTGCATGATATTACAAAGCTCTTACGTCACATACCTCTAATTATTACCTCAATCTATCTCTAATATGTTATTCTAAATTATAATTCTTCCCATAAAACGAAAGCTATACTGCGAAACAACTCTGCGTATTTCGACAATATTGAAAAGAAAGTTAAATTGCATACAGATGTATTCTATATTTCCCAGTAAAATATAAAAGAAATAATAAACACTTGTTCTAACAAGTTATATGCTTCTTCTGAACCGCGTTAAAAGCGAGTGGGAAGATTAAAGATTCTAACTCACGACAGTTATAAACTTCTACAATATCAATCACCGTTGACGTGTGTGTCAACTCCATTTAACATCTGAGCACACTAGTACACTTGATATTGCGCAGTATATATGCGGTCCCGGAAAGGATAATCACCTCAAAGTTTCATGCAATAGTGAATTACCAAAACTTGTATCTTATCACGACAAGTCAATTTCCACCACTTTATGCAAACTCCAATCGATCACTAACTAGTCCATTATACGATCAAGAGAGTGAAACTGACGTGTATGCTTCTACTAAATTAGTAAATCACGACAAATTGGCTTAATATCGTCTTCGTATAATTCTATTTCTATCAGTTTTAAGGAAAAGCTTTGACATGTTTACAAAACATATATTCAACAGAAACAGAAGTAATGATACACAACAGAAACAGAAGTAACATATATATATATATATATATATATATATATATATATATATATATATATATATATATATATATATATATATATTTTCAGATATGTGCACATAAAGCAATGAATGAAGATTTGTATTGAAAAAACCCCCTAATTGTTCATGGATATGTAAATTATTTCCTTAGCTATGCGCAACCACATATGGTACAGGCTTGGGCGGTGGTATTCTTTTGGCAAGGACTATGGATGAACATATGGGCAACGTGCAGGGAATTTGTGGGAGAATAAGCGAGGGAACATGCAGAACAGGCAGGTAGAGACCGAGTTAAGTTTCTTAAGCAGCATTCTGCATAATCCGAGTCTTTGGAACCTTCCGTTAGTTTTGGAGAATTAGGTACCTCCATTCTGTAGCATGTGTAGGAGGTCACAATACGGAGACACTCGAAAAATTTTATGTAAAATAATTTAGCACGTCTATAAGCTCACCATGACGGATCTATAACGGTTTATCGTTTACATAAACAGATGTACGATCGAAGCCTGCGTCGTTAGTCGAATTGCTTAATTATGCTCCGAGAAGTCACGAAAGTTAAGCAACTCGAGACACCACGGATTCCAGGACAAGTTACCGTCTGGGAATCTCGTTTACTAACGACGCCGGGCGCCTTCCAGACGGGATAACAGACATTGACAGACTGCGACGTGACGAAGAACAAGATCTAATAGAGGATTATTACAGATTCATATACGTTCAATGCCCAAAAAGGCTAAGAGACGTGGATTTAAAAATGAACAAGTAAAAAAGAAGATTGAAATGATTGAAGGCGTTGTCATTGTCAACAATAGTCTTCAATCATTTCAATTATGTAAATGTCAACTACAACTCACCACTGAATCAAAAAAAGAAGATGCAATATGAATTTATTTTCATCTTTAAAATAAAGACTTATAAAGTGCGGAATGTTCGCACGGGTCCAGCTAGTATCATGAAAGTTTCTAATGCTGTATGAAGATGCAGTTACTTTGATACAAAAATTTCTTGATTTAAATAGTCTGGTTTTGTAATAATTGTAATTTTGATTTACGTGACGTAATGTAAACTCGTAATATTGTACTTTCTCGCTACGGAGTAAAGAAAAAAGTTAGGTAATGCTGCTCGTAAAAACGGCGAATTTGTGGCAGAAGAAATCTTATTACAGGGTTCTGATTACGAAAAAGTGGTGAAATCCAGTTTCTAAATATAGAAAACAATCCACGCGATGCAGCTATATTCCATGTTTTTTGAGTTATTGATACGGGAAAATCGAATGGCGGCAAAACATCTGTCTTCCCGTCTTTCGGTCCGTCTGTCTTGCAGTCTGCGGACAAAGCTAGCGGTTAAACCTTTCATCCGATTCTCTTCAAAATGGATATTTCCCATTCGATCTGGTTGATGTTGCAGCTCCTTGAATTTGAAACCGATATTTTAATTTTTAATTATTTTATTTTTTTAGCTTAACATGATGCCCCTGGGACATTTTTCATATTTCCAAAAAAACCGCTCCATCGTTTTTGATTAAATTTTGTTGTTGTATAGAGAGAATGACCTTTAAGAGAATGGCGCAGGTCTCATTTTCGTTGAACACCCTGATTTATTGAAAATTGCAAAAGTTCAAACTTTTTTGGTAGTCTGTCTACATCTAAAATTTTAAAGACAGAGATTTTTCCTTTAATGAAATCTGTTTCTTATAGATAGGTTTTGAAATGAGATCATGTAAATTTTTTCGAAAATTTGAGTACTTTTCGCGTAATTTTGCGTGAAAGTACGGGCGAGAAAGTAAGGTCTCTTTTAGCACCACTGGTTGTAATAATGCATTGAGCCCTAACAAGGTAAGTCTTATTTAGTCATTAATTTTTATTTGATTTTGTTCAATCTATATCGAAAGCTTTAGGAAAGTGAATGTTGCACTCCTGCGTGTTTGTATCTAGAAGGTGCATTTCTGCCCGTGGTGTTTCTTGCGAAGCTTCCTGGGAGCCGTCAAGAAGCGAAGACGGCAGCAGTGCGGAGTGTGGGTAGGGGGAAAGAAGGCGCGGATGAAGGAAGGAAAGCAGGCCACAGTGGCTGCGTCTTGTAGAAAGGCTGATGCGCGGCAGGCGCCGGCGCTCTCCCGCGGCCGGCGTCTTCCGCCTCGCTGCTCGGCTGCCTGCGGCGGACACTGCCACGCCCACGTCAGCCAACCTCCCATGCCGACGCCGCCGGCGCACCGGCCGGACGTGCCGCGCCGGTAGATCTCACTCCACTTGCGATGCAACTCGCGAGGTCGCAAGACGGTTGACGCGTCGAATCTCCATGTCTCCTCATCAGGGGCGCCCAGAGAAGACAAGGAGCCTGGAGCAGTTGATCCACGAAGGCCTTTCATTTAGATTAATTTTTAAATTATTAATTCTGCAATTAAGTGTAGTGACTTGGTGGCAGAATATCTTAACTTTACATGATTGATTGCTTCATTGATTGATTTATTCATGTTTCCGGGCGCGTCAACTGCTCTGGCCGTTAGTCCCGTTAGTGTAGTGCATGTTTTTCTCGGGAGATGGCGGTGATCATCCCCAGCAGGATGGCGAGATCCGGCACCGACCTACCGTCGGCTAGTGGGGTTTCCCTCAACCAGGACTCTCCCATCAGCGGGGCACCGCCCCAGCCGGGACAAGCTCTAAGCTCCCGACCGGTCTCCCGGGATATGTGGTAGTGTAATGCATGTTAGTGTAAGTGTGCGTGTAATGAGAGGATAGGACAAGGAATGGGAAGGACAGATCGCGCGCGGTCCGTGACCCATTTGGTACGGTACTGCTCCGGCATTCGCCTGGTGTTGATCGTAGAAACCACGGAAAACTACCGATCAGAGCAGCGGGCCGCTAGAATTCTCCTCCAGACAGTGACTGAATTCGACCTAGCTGAAACGCTAGTGTCGGAAATCCTGCCGCCGTCAGGACTCGAACCTAGGACCTCCCGGTCAGAGGCGCTGCAGAGACATCAGTTGATGCACTGAGCTACTGCTCGTGGTTTTACTTTACATGAATTAAGCTTACATTTACTAATAATAAGTTAAAAATATATAGTTAATTAATAATAATAATAATAATAATAATAATAATGTTAATAATAATAAATAGTACATAATATCACCGCGCAAGTCTTACTGCACTTCACTTCACTACACTGCACAACATAAATAGTAATAAAATGATAATATAATAATAATAATAATAATAATAATAAATAATAACAACAACAACAATACAACTACAACTGCTATTAATATTAACAACAAATTTGAAACACGCGCCCTACATGGGTTGCCCCTGCGCGAGTCTGACTTTTGATGTGTTGCTGTGATGGCTTCGCCGTTTGAGATGGCTCAGTGAAATCCGCTACCGCAGCAACGTCTCGGACTGGTATGTCCTAGGATTTGAGTATCGACGATGGAGGATATTTGACACAGTCGAATTCAGCCAGATTGGAGGAGAATTCTAACGGCCGGCTGCTCTGATCGATAGCTTTCCGCAGTTTCTCATAAAAATACCAGGCGAATGCTGAGGCCCTGACGATTGGGGCACGGAGCGCGCGCGATTTTCGCTTCCTCATCCTGGTCTCTTCATCTCCCCTCGCACAGACCTTACATGCACTACACTTCCACACTTGCTGGGTGATTGGTCGGGAGTTTGTACCTGGTCCCGATTGGAGTGGAGGGCGAAACACCGCAAGTCATCGCTTAGCCCGGCGACGAATCTCACGTTCCGGCATTGGAGGAAACAGCCACCTCCGGAGATATATCATTCACTTTACTCGCGGGACTAATATCCCAAATAGTTGACACTCGCGGAAAGTAATCACTCGTCGAAACACTGTATTCGATGTATAATCTACACTATTGAATCTGTTACACTTTAGATTCGTGAAAGAACCTACAAACAATTGGTGCGACTTACGTGTAAATATGTCAACATATTCGCGGGGGAACGTGCGTTGGCGGTAATGGTGGCAGTGGCGTGCGTTGGTCACCGTGGGGGCATTGCGAAGATTTATTTATTTATTTTTATTTATTTATTTTACGTCAAAAAACAGTTAAAAACTGCGTATGACGTGCTATGGGGAAAAATGAAAGAAGAAAAAAGTGAAGATGTGGAACGATCAGCCTCCATAGCCTTCAGAGAAATAAACACTATTAATTGCATTTATTGACATTCTACAGCAAGCTTCATTCCAGAAATGTCACTTCAATCCAGAAATTAGAGCCTTGAGTGACGATAATTTCAAGATTCACAAGTAATAATTTGGTCTCCAATATGCATCAGACTCTAAAAAACCCTCGGTAGGTTTAATTTGTAAAATATTTGAGTTTCTCAACTTAAATTAGCTTTCGAAGAAAATTGAAAACAGTTTCCAACTCACTGAATAATCTTTTTTGTTTTGTTGTATTTTTGGTTCTATACGGTATCGTGTAAGATATTGTCATATATTATAATACGAAAACTTTGCTCAAAATTTGGTAAATGTAGACTATTTACCAATGTATCTGCGTGCTCTCAGGTTATTTAGTCTAATATTTTGTTCTTTTGTGTAAAACTGCTAGTGTTACGGACACAAATAGGCGTTTTAGATCTATAAGGACATCGGTAAAATTCACTTTCGTGTAAGAGAATGATTAAATTCACTATACGAAAGTAAAGACAAATATTGTAATAATATGTAAAGTGCTTCCGCAAATGAATTCATATTGTATAGCTCTTTATTTTCAACGTTTCTGCTCTCCAAACAAGCTGTCGGAGTGCGTTAATTGCTTCGAGAGTTTAGATCATTACTAATTTATATACAAAGAAAAAAGTAATGTAACGTAAAATGATTCCTGGAATGAATGCAGGTAGACATAACTGCTTATTGTTTCCTAATGTGTTGAAATCATTCAACATTCAAAATATTTTTTATCCACTTTGGTTAGGTAAAGTCAAACATTACGACATTAGGTTCAGTGTCGTAATGAAGCTCTTTACCGCACCCAGTGCGGTAAAGTACTTCATTACGACACTCGTTTTGTAATGGGTTATTCCGCGACTAGCTTGATTCCTACTACTAAAAATAACAACAATTGTTCAAAGAATTTTTATTGACATAACTTTTTAACAGAATAAGAGTTCAAATTATAATAATAGCTATGCTTATTTGTTGTAAACATTAATTACAAATTTGCTGCAATTTGATACCGTAATTCCCGATGATGTTGAAGCTGTACAATTCATATTTGCATTTGAAATATTTGTAGATTCCACATTCGAAATATTTTCCCCCATAATTTTCATAGCTATCTCTTTTTATTTTGCACTGATGTTTCGACATAACCTTCAGCAACAGAATTTGACTTCCATCCACCGTGCCTCTTTAACACATTCATGTCAGCACCTGCATCGGCGAGTAAAGAAGCAGATGATCGACGAAAGCAATGTCCTGTAAAAGTTTCAGAATTCTTCAAACCAAGATACATTGCTATTTTTTTGGAATGTTTCAAAAGTATTTATCCCAACTGGTTGCGAAGAACATTTTCCATTCTTGTAGGAGAGAAAGAAACGATCGTGCTTGACATTTTCCGGCCGAAGGCGAAAATATTGACGAAAAGTCTCCAAACAGTTGAATTCTTTGACACTTCCTTGAGTAATAACAAATTGTCTTGAAATTAATGTCTTGGTGTTTGGTATATTAATTATAATATACGTATTCTTATCCTCTATATCACTTAATTCTAAATTTTTCAATTCCTCTCTACGGCAAGCTCCAAAAACGCCAACTATTAATGTCACCTTCATCATTAAATAAATTTCATTATCTGCCTCTATTAAAAATTTATGTATGTCATCTTTCGAAAATATTTTAGATTTCTTGCTCATGTATCCTTCGCTCTTTCTTTTAAGAAAGCTATCAATTGTGTGAACTTACTTATGTCCACATTATCATTAAGTAATATTGTACTCTTTAACATGGAATAATGTGACCATAGACTTGAGGGTTTCTCTTTTTTAGACTTACCAGAGAAGTACGCCATCATAACTTTTTCCGAAATGGTTTTAATATGTTTGGTTGCACTCCAGTCTCTAAATAAAGTGTATTCACGCTCATATTTTTTCGTGATTTCTCTGGTAATAGCGTGTCTAGAGCAGCATTTGCTGTTATTTCGATGTCAGAATCACAGCTGCTGTCACTCATATTGGAAAAAAATACTCTTACACCGTGGAAAGAATACACAAAGCTTGAGGTTGACACCAAATGTGTTTCAATTGTTATCATTGTTAGAAACAGTGTCGCCACTTCTAGAAAATAAATCGTTAGTACTAAACGAACGCGTAGGACGATCTTTTAGATTAAATCTAACTAATTTTTACAAAGTGGATAAACGTTGTACGATATACGTAATCGTAACATCTTATTACAATACTCGATTGGTTACCAAACTCGGCCTAACGGCCTCGTTTGGCAATCTTCCAATCTCGTATTGTAATAAGATGCTTTACGACACTTATATCGTAAACTACTATTAAAGTTAGAAAGAAGGACTTGGAAAATTCGTCCGTATTGGTGGAATAGGTAGAAACAATGGTTTCAGAATTGCATTTGGCAAGAAAATGATTTTGATAACGGCCACTTATTGTATATTTTCTCGTTATTGTTTCAAGATAAAATATGCGAGACACTAGTAGTTTAAAATGTGCATTATATCTTTCTCCTTGTCAATCTACCGTGACATGCAGCTCGTGTACTTTTACGTGTTTTTCATATGGAACTAAAATAAATAATCGATTCAATCAAAACAAAATATTTGACGGAATTTTTAAAATTAAACTGAAAATGCGAAAAACATGCAACAGAAATATATCGTCTTGTAAAATATCGTCAGTCCGTTGTTTACAAACACTACTGACTCTACGTGACTATTTGTATTATCAGATGGAACAATCAACATATTCTAAAATGTATGAAAATAACTGTGATTGTGACTGAACAAATTGTGTTCAAACTCTAAATATATAATTATTGTTTAATATGTCGGGAAGTAATTATTCATGTTTGTTTTTAAGCTTATTTTTTAAGTGTCCTTTCAATATTGTATTGTATTAACAAATACTAATAAAAAAAATTGTATTCAGATATGGTTAGGAAACGGGAATGTGGTAATAACTACGTACGTATAGATGATGTGAAATTTTTCTACAAGAAGGAAACGATCTAGAATATTAAAATTTTGGGGCCAGATATTTACTGAGTATCTTATTTCATCATCCGGAGCATGGTAAATACCGTTCTTGTATTCTTATCTTCTTCAATACTCACATACGTTCTTCGTGGGTACCATTAACGAAGACAAGTTAGCAAGAGGTTAGGTTACGTCACGCGAGTCACGTGGTAATTGTTGTGACGCGACACCGCAGTAGATGTATCTGAGACTTCGGGCGGGCTTGGTTTGGGGGCTTTGTTGTCTCAAAGTACTTAACAGGTTATCCTGAACAAGGTAACTTTAACGAGGTGTTTCGTTGACAGTATTGACTGTAACGAACCTAGAAAATGTGGGAACATTATTTTTGCCCTCTGATATAAGTATTTAAGAAATCCACTTAAGGAGAAAAAATGTGAGTTGAGTGCATTATTTAACATAATAGATTTTTGCTTTGTTTGCTACTCGAAATATAAATTTTAACGGCTACGCGCGAATGTAATTATTAATAGTTTTATTGTTATATAAGGTACAATTCTTTCACTATCCGAACTCGCAACGTTGCCATTTATCGCTAGCAAATCACTAGAAAACATTAAATCAACGTCACAATAACAGTAATCCAAAGATGTCTGAAGTCGAAGCCAAAAACACAGGATCACTCATAGCGCAGTCCGTGGGCGTAACTATATCTGTGTCAAAGACGTCATTCAATAAGGCACGTTCTACAGTACTAGCTCTCACACTTTTTCATTGATAGCAGCAATGCCTCTCACCGGTAGGTCCTAGGGTTCGGGTCCCGATGGTGGCACAATTTTCGACACTAGCTACATAGGTAGGTCGAGTTCACTACCGATACTACTTCATAACTACTTTGAATTGCAGCCTGGAGAAGAATGGCAGTCTGCTCTGATCGGTAGTTTTTGTAGATCCTCCGATCAACACCAAGTGAATGCCGGAGCAGAACCAGAACAAACGGGCCGCGGACTGCGCGCCATCTTTCCTTCCTCTTCTTTGTCCTCTTCTCACCCCATACTTACACATTGACGTGCATGCACCACATTGCCACATATGTCGAGAGACCATTTGACAGCTTCGAGCTTGTTCCGGTTAACGCAGTGTCACACTGGTGGGTGATACCTGATTACGGAAATTCCCGCAAGCCGCCGGGTAGCCCGGTGCCGTACATCACAGATCACCGCCACATTCCGCAATAATACACGCATTACATTTTCGTATTAATGACCTCAGCAGTTAATTGAATGATTGGTAGTGATTCCGGGCACATCAAATACTATGGTCATTAGACCCGTAAGTGTAGTGCGTGTTTTTGCTGGGGACGTGTCGTTGGTCTCCCCCCTGCATGGCCAAATCCGGCGCACACCTACCATTGGCTAACGGAGTTTTCCCTAAACAGGTATCTCCCACCAGCGGGGCACCGTCCCAGCCGGGACAAGTTCTAAGTCCCCGACCGGTCTCCCGGCATGTGTGGTAGTGCAGAGCATTTAGTGTAAGTGTTTTGTGTGTAAGCGGTGACGATAGAACAAGGAAGAGGAAGGAATGTTCGCGCGCGGTCCGTGATCCTTTTGTTAGGGTACTGCTCCAGCACTCGCCTGGTGTTGATCGGAGAAACCACAGAAAAGTACCGATGTGAGCAGACGGCGAATTGGAGCTCGAATTCTCCTCCAGACAGCGACTGAATTCGACCTAGCTGACAAGCTAGTGTCGAAAATTCTGCCGCCGTCGGGACTCGAACCTAGGACCTCCCGGTCAGAGGCACTGCAGTGACATCAGTTGATGCACTGAGGCACCGTTCCCGGGCTTAACAGTTGACGCGCCCGGAAATCAATCAATCAATGGCCTGCTGGCTGCGGCGACTGCTCGCCGTTTTATCCCGGCACTGCTGTTCTGGAGAGCTCGCTGCTATGATTGCGCGCAACGCACTGATGCCCCGTCTGGGTGTCCCCGGAGCACGCATTGTCCCCACGCGCGCGTGGATGATTTTACCACCAGTGCGTACCAGTGCACCAGTGAGTGCACCACGCACATAACGGAGCTTAAACGTGAAATATCGAATCAAACACGTTTAGATTAGGGTGAATCAAATAAAACTTCTGTGAGTTGAATAATCAAAACGCGTCTGTCTTTTGTCCTAATTTTGCAAGAAGTTTTATTCATTGTTTGGAGAAAATCTCACAGGTACAGAAAGATTCCACAAGATGCGTCGGTACAACAATAGCCTCAAGATTGCTATCGCATTTATCATATGCAACGAAGAAGTGTGGAGTTCTGTCATTTGTTTTTTTGTGTGGTGAAATGTTAAAATTCTTTGAAATTCGTAGACAAATAAAAACTTCAGTGTACCTACCTTGTCAATTCAGGAAAGAAAGAGATTTAAAACGTGAGATAGAAAGAGCTTGAGCAAAGAATGTCACGAAAATTATGAACAACGAAATTCGACACACCTGAAACCCCCAAGACGTTTTGCACGCAGCCGTTTACGGCGGTTTATTGATGACTCTGTTTTTGAATTGGTGAGGTGGCCATTTAAAGAACAACATGCCTAGGATCTTCACTACATCAAAAGCAGAACTAATCGAATCAAATCAAATCTACGTAGTCTTCTTTCACCGAGCTTATTGTCTCAACATGACAATGCTCGCGCGCGCTCTTACACAAACACACACATACACATACATTATCCGTTTAATTATTGCACTAATAAAGGATTTCCCGTGTCTATTACACCTTTTATACTCTACATCGAGCTGTTTGTGATGTTTACATTTTCGAGACGCTTAAGAAGCATTAGGGGCAATATCAGGGAACGGGGGAATCAGGCTGGGAATAGCAACGTGTTTAATCATACCTCAACCCATTTCCGAAGCACTTACAATATATATTCAGAAAATGCCGAAGTCTATTACTATAACACTCGACGTAGAAATCATATTCATCAGGTGACAGTATCAACAGCTCATTACAAAAAATTCACATACAATACATGTACATTATTTAAATTACTTTGCCAGATGACATTAAACGATTAAATTCCATAGAAAAGTTTAAATCCAAAGTGAAATCGTTTCTGCTGCATAACTGATTCTCTACAATTAGATACTATACCGAGCATCACAAGAAAAGTTACATTAATTTTAACAATGATACATAATGCATTATTTACCATTTGAACTGTTTAAATGTGTTTAAACAACCTGTAACAAGTAGCCACCGGGTCAATGACCACCATCTCGATCAGGTTTTTCGTCCAGTTTCCCTGATCCATTGAGCAAATGCTGAGATGGCCCCTTGTTTTGCTTCTGGACATAAATGTAACTTCATTATCTGTGCAGGTCTTCTAGAATTCATTGGGAAATATAGTTATTCAAATTATCGTTTCCATGTTGTTGCGGCAGGAATTATTATTTCTGCTGAAGTTTTTTTTTTTAATTTTCAAAATTTATGTAGTATGTGACTCGGTGTCGGGATCACGGAGTTTTGAAAATGTGCACAGAATTCACTTTTCCCCATAGCACGTCATACGCAGTTTCAACTGTTTTTTGACGTAAAATAAATAAATAAAAATGATTAATGAACGTAGTGGGTCATTTGCAGACAATTTATATAATTTTACACAATTTTTATTGAATATAATATCAAGAAAAAATGTTTAATATTTTTGTTTGACTTATACGCAAAAAACATAACATAAACTAAATAATACCCATGTAACTTATTATACCACTCCTCCTAAAAACCAATGCTCAATGCAGTCGGTAAGCTATTATAGATACGGAAACACACCTTTCGAGCGCTAAGCGGTGCAGGAGAGCATCTACGACTAGGTATCTCCAACTTGGATCCGTGGTATAACCACTCCACCCGGCCGCCTCGTCTACGCGACTTTCCCCAGCTCTAGAACAAAGAGTTGCTCCATTTGAAACATTCTGGGCGTAACATTTCG
This sequence comes from Teleogryllus oceanicus, assembly GCA_964035755.1. NCBI lineage: Eukaryota > Metazoa > Arthropoda > Insecta > Orthoptera > Gryllidae > Teleogryllus > Teleogryllus oceanicus. Next base: position 280,518,211 of record CAXIVR010000001.1, read on the forward strand.
TTTCCGGCGTGAAAAGGGCGCGAATCGCTGCCATTTGTCACTTGACCTCGCTCTCAGCGCCCGATCGCCCGCAATTCCCCTCCCCCTCCTCCTCCCCCTTCCCCCATCCGGGCGCTCATTCCGCCAGAGCGCCTGCGAGCAGACTGACGCTCACGAGGTGGCCCCGAGGAGGCGAAAGGAGAAAAAAGAGCGGTTTTTTGCCAGGGTTCAATGCGCGTCACGATTAATTCATTGGATGGTTACTCCAACGAGAGCTATTTCTCCTCGCCTCTCCTTGCTATTCTTTCCTCCTTCCTCTTCAGTCCCTAGGCAACTTCGATTCCATTCCATCATTACACTAACAATCGCCTCCTCGCAGTTCTGCTGGAGTCCTTATAGATCTCCAGCTTAAGTAACCCGATGTAGTCGGGGTATCTATTATCACTATCATCTGTTAGAGAGGGGTAGGAAGAATGCTATCAATTATGTCAAGTAATAGCTATTAAAATACCTAGCAATGCTGTGAGTATCATTACTGCCGAGGCTAAAAATTAAAAATGGAGGCAGATTTTAGCAGAGCTGAGATTTTTTATTTGGGCGAGGCAGTAATAACGCCGTAATATTTCGTGGTATGTTCTGCATTTTATCGGTTACCATAAAATCTTACGAATTATGCAAAAATTTACATTACTGCGATAGTAAACATGCATTCTCTTGTTGCGGCACGTTAGTACGATATTATGTGGTGTTGCTTGCGATATATCTATAAAAACAATATTCGTATACCGTGGTTCGAGAAAGATGGATGCAAAGCATTCTCCTGAACCTAAAGATACCTAAAGAAAAGACGTTCGATTAGAAAATTGGCTTGTTGACTTCCAGTGCCGACACCTTTATATCGTCAGTAAATGCGATAACTGGAGAAGTTTAATTAGTGGAATGTGAGTAAATTTGGGTTAATTTATCCAATATTCATTTTTCTAATTTTACTATTAATAATATTTCAATTAAGAGTACTTATTCTCCTAACCAATGTGAATTACTTTTGAATTGTTTTAATCTGATTTTTTTATACATCACCATGTTTTTTCCTTAACAAACATTTGACTTGCGATGAATCGATGGTTGTTTACGTTGCAAAGGATGTTAAATATCTTAACATACAGGTAGGTACAAGTGCACTTGACAAACCTGCAGGGTTGCATGTTAACAGGGGTTAAAGACGCATATGACTGATAAATTTATTTACATTCTTGGTATGACAATTGCACACGTGAATGAAGTTACACGTGTGCAATTGCCCTGTGAGTGGTAGGTAACTCATCATGCCCTAGTGTTTGGTAGAAACAGGCTATCTCTTTTCACTGACTAAGAACATGGGCTGCCAACACCAGTGTATGTCGTGATGCACGTCAGAGACAAATGTGTCACTTGTAACTTAGTCTTTCGTGATTGTGATCCTCATCTTTGCTAGCAAAAAGTAATCATCTTTAGGTGTTCCTGTAGTTTTTTACATTTTTTTCTGGAACGATATTCTATAAAGCTTCCAAACAAAATGGAAATAATTTCAACTCAATAATATTGGAACATTTGTAAATTTGGTATTCTGTTATTTTAAAATTGTGGTCAGAGTAATGCAGACAACAAATACTGTTAAGGTCCCTTTCGGTTTTGGAGCCCACAATCTGATCGACCTTTTCATCCTTTTTCCTCGTAGAGAAAATGGTGACATTGTCCCTTTAACTGTTTGTAAACTCTGAAGTGTAGCTCTCTCCCTTAGTTTTACATACAGCTTTATAAGTTTATTTTTCTTTAGAATAAAAAAAAATTAATGGACTATTGGAATCTTTGTGTCAAAAGCAATAATTGCTTATAATATTGAGTAAACTTTAATATATTTTTCATGGAGTGGAGTTTTAGATGTAATTATTTTCCCGACACAAAATTCTTCACAATTCGTAATCGTAACATGCTATTGTGTTGTATTTCATTAAAATTCTCTTCAAATTGATATATTTTATGCGTGATCAAGATACCAATCTCTCAAAAGTTAAAGGGTGCGAATTTTGGTAAGTTTTTATATCTGAAAGTCAACATTTTGAAAAACAATTTCAACATTATTTCAATTTACAGAAGACTTTCGAAGGTATACCATATATCACCTACGTAAAACATTGAAAATCAGGAGATAATTAACATTGTCAGAATATTGTATAACATCAGTTTAAATGGAAAATAGTCAAGTATGAATTTTAAATATAATGACGTATCCTTTTGTAAGATTCAATTTCATCGCGCAAAACACCAAAATGATTGTTGCTGTAATAACCAACTCTCTAAATCAGATTCCGGCGCCAATAGGAATTTATTGCGCGAAATTAACTGTCAAGATTACTTTCCCCGACAATGAACAATAATTAAACAATTTACAGTATTAATAAGGTCTGGAAATTTAAATGAGAATACAATAAGTTCTAAATTGTGTCTCTACTTGATAATTAGTTACTAATTGATTTTCACTTGCTGGAAACTTTAATGTAAAAAGTTAATGAAATAACCATGAATGTCCTACTTCATATTACCGTCTTTTTCAGCTTACCTACAGTAGGCAATAACTGTTAATTAATTACATTTATTCCTTTTATTAGAGATTTTAATGAATAGTCTAGTACAGTGTTAGTATTTTCCCCAGGGATGAAGAAGCATTCTTCATTCAGAGACATTTGACGATTATTTTGCAATTAAACGTAAATTGTAAAGGATACACTTAGAAAAGGACAATCATTGTCTAAAAGTGCATCATCCAGCACGGGCAGTAAGTAATTTTTGGTGAGTCTTATACGCTCAGTTTCAAATACGTCGGAAAGTTTCATATATTTTCGAATTTTCGGGTTTGTCTAACATATTTGAACGAAGTATACCTTAAAAAAGTGAATTATTATGTCTATAAATAATGATTATTGAATCAATGATTTTCTGGCTGATTTCAATATTACTACTTTTCCACAAATTGGTTGAATAGGAAAACATTATAAACAATTCCTCATACTCCTCAAATACTTAATTCAGTAACTCATCAAGTAAATAAACCATGTGTGGGTATGTGAGTGAACTATAAACATTCAGTGATATAAATGTTAGAGAAATCAATGAATAAAAAATAAAGGAAAATAAAAGACAAAATCCTTTTGACGAGACTTCTAGAAAGACAACACTTGCAAAAAAATAAACAGAAAACATTGAGAATCAAAGAATGTACTCAAGAAATACGCCAATGAATGGAAAGTAGTGAAAAAATGAATGAAATTTGAAGTCCGAAAGAAAGGAATTAAAAGAAGAAAAGAGAAACGGCGTCAAGTAGCAAAAGTGAGCCGGACGAGAGGCCCTGAAAGGCGCGTAACGTGTCTGGCTCTCCAGAGAAGCACCCTCCCGAGCCGTCAGCTCTGCCGGAGCAGCTGGCGTTGAGAACGCATCTCATATCCACGAGAAGGTAAAACACAGGCCGAGCGTCATCCCTATGCCACGCGTAGCGCAGCTCACGTCCCGTGCCCACCTCATATCCGTCACTCCCTCCAACCCCGCCCCTCCGACCCCGCCCCTCCGACCCCGCCCCTCCGACCCCGCCCCTCCGCCCCGCCCTCCGACCCCGCCCCTCCGACCCCGCCCCTCCGACCCCGCCCCTCCGACCCCGCCCCTCCGACCCCGCCCCTCCGACCCCGCCCCTCCGACCCCGCCCCTCCGACCCCGCCCCTCCGACCCCGCCCCTCCGACCCCGCGACCCCGCCCATCCGATCCCGCCCCTCCGACCCCGTCCGTCAGGCCCCACCCCCACCCCCGTCCGCTCCCCCCTCCCACGACTCTTTTTCGCAGCCACACCAACTTCTCCTCGCCCCCGCACTGCCTCCATTCTCCCTGCATCTCCCCTCCATACTTCCAATCTCGGTATTTCTCCTCTCTTCCAGCCCTCATTGGACTAACTAGTGCCCCCGCCCATTCCCGCAAACCCAAACCCATTTACTCCTGTCTCAAACTTCCTACTGCCCTGCTTCTACCATATGCTTTCATTACCTGTCTCCCTTTTCTCCAACTTCCTCCATCCACCCTGCTGTGCCCTCGCAAAGCCGCACAGCGAATCCTTGCGAATCCGCGCGCGCTGTGCGGCTGCGGGAATGAAAAAAAAAAAGAAAAAAAAAAAAAGATTCGGCGCGTGGCCCGTATTCAGATTTCGCGCAGCCCCGCCGCTGCCCGGCCTTATCGGCCGCGCATTCGCCGCCGTACCAGTCCGCTCTCCAAACAAATGGATTGACTGATGTTTTCGTGGTTCCGGGCGCGTCAACTGCTTTGGTCATTAGTCCCGTTAGTGCAGTGCATGTTTTATTTTCTCGGGAAATGGCGGTGATCTTCCCCCAACTGGATGGCGAGATCCGGCGCCTACCTACCGTCGGCTAGTGGGGTTTCCCCCTAACCAGGACTCTCCCACCAGTGAGGCACCGCCCCAGCCGGGACAAGCGCTAAGTTTCCGACCGGTCTCCCGGAATATGTGGTAGTGTAGTGCATGTTAGTGTAAGTGTGTGTGTAAGGGGAGAGAATGGGACAAGGAAGCGGAAGGAAATATCGCGCGCGGTCAGTGGCCCGTTTGGTAGGATACTGCTCCGGCATTCGCCTGGGGTTGATCGGAGAAACCACGGAAAACTACCGATCAGAGCAGCTGGCCTCTAGAATTCTCATGCAGACAGCGACTGAATTCGAACTATCTGAAAAGCTAATGTCGAAAATCCTGCCGCCGTTAGGACTCGAACCTAGGACCTCCCGGTCAGAGGCGCTGCAGTGACATCAGTTGATGCACTGAGCTACCGCTCCCGGTCTCTAAACAAGCAGGCAGGGCTTTCGAGCGGGCGGGTGGGTTCCTGCGGGGAGACGTGGTAAAAAACCGGGATGAATAACACTTGGCCCCAACACACGTGTCCGGGAGGGCGTTGCCACCACGTGGCTCGTATTCACACGGGAAAAGGAAATAAAGATGCACATTTCCACGAAGCGATGTGGAAAAATCGATATTAGAACTGTCATCATTAAATTGCTTACATTTAAAATCACGTTTTATGGCCCGGTTAAATTTATAAATCTGTAAAATTCATTGTTACGATCACTTTTGGGTTGTTCTTGTAACTAAAATTAAAAATTAGTTGCAATGGATGAACTTCGATAACATATTAATACGACCGAGGATCATATCAGAAATCTGCTCACTAGCTGAGAGATTTCAAACAAATCGGAGTTCGAAATCTTCATTATCAAAACTAATAATCAATAATACGTTAATATTAGTTCATTAATATTATAGTGAAATTATCTTAACGTGTAATTAAACTGTGCAGTAACGGAGCTACAATAAGTTAAGATAATTTTTTGTATATCATCATTATAATCTACATTTTCTGTTGTAAGTAATCGTTCATAAAAGGGCATTTACGGCATAAATGATTACGTATTAGCATTTACGGCACGAATGAGTCACCACACATTCAGCCAACCGAAGCGCGAGAATCGGGGAGCAGTAAACGAAACAGTCGACCACCGATTTCTCGCTCAGATGACAAATAGCGTTTGAAATTTGTTTAGAATGTTGATTTATTGCATTCGTACAAATTTTAAAACTCATGTAGTCACGCAATAAAACTTAACATTGCATAAACTATTATTAAGATTTTGAGAATACCAATTGGTGAGCTGATGTCGATCAATACCCATTTCACCTCAAATCATGCTCTGTATTCTCAGTTCAGACAAGCTTATGATTCATTTCTGAGGTCTGAAACAGCTGAGAAACGCTGAAGATGGCACCGCTCTGCCCAAAGTATTCTTCCGCCAGTTGGTAATGCGTCAGAGGTGTGTAGGTTCAGTGAGTGTAGGTCAAGTTCAAGGTCGTGATCGATTTTGTGATCATACGGATGGTTTTAGTTTCTTTTGATGACCATACTTAAAATAATATTGTGTGAATTAATTATAGTCATGGTGAAAAGAGCTGTTGAAAAGAGCTCATGTTGAGAATGCGAATATTAAAATGAATTGTTTGTTAGAAAATTTAGAAGAGGACCTATGCCCATTGACGGTGAACGGACAGCCCACAATTACAATGTCAAAGAGCCCGCGCAATTAACATGTATCACGATTTCATGCAATGGACCTACTTTTAACCAGGCAATGATTCATGTAAATAATAGTTCTTTCAATAGGAATTTTAAAATGTATATTTCTTCAATTCTAAAAACATATACCCTTTGCATGCGAACATTCTTCTATTGACAGAATAACAAAACACTAGGAAGCATCTCAGCCTACAACTTTGGTTGCATTCGTGAAATGAATGCGAATCATTCGTAAATGTTACCTTAGAGGACGCTTGCAAATCTCGTGATCGACATGCATTTTGCCCATGAGAAACTGTCTGTAACTGAAGCACAAATTAAAAAGAATTCCTGTTGAAACAATTCAATGTACATCAAATAATTTTATGGACTTACTTTCTTAATATTTCATGCACCAAATATTCCAGTACAATTCTCTTTTTACTTTCTCTCCCTTACGAATGCACTTCGTAAGAAGAGAAAATTATATAATCGTGCACCAAAAAACAGCCAATTTTTGGTTAAATAATTATAATAATAACCAACCTTATTAACTAAAGATTTATTTTTAATTTCATCGATATTCTTCGTTTTTAGTATTTTGAAAGTGACTTGAAAGACATATAAATCAACAAGTAATGTATAATATATCCACGTAATCATTAATTACGTACAATAAAGATATGAGAATTGGTAAAACAAATCACTAGTAGTAGATTGAGAAAAACAGCTGATAAGAGATGTCAGAAATCGTCAGTAATCGTAGAATCTGCAATATCTCTTTACCGGAGATGATAGATAGCTCCATCCATCTGCCCTGTCGTACGTCTTTATCTTGTTCGGTTTTTCCGCGCTCAGATGCATGTACCTCGGGCCGTTTCTCTGCCACGAGTCCAGCTCTACCTCGTCCGTCAGGCGCAGAAGTTGGCTTCGCTCGTTGCCTCGTGCTTTGCGTCGACGCCCTGGGTATAGATTTTGGCGAGCTGCCGTTGCACTTCTCGGGGTTTCATTTGGAAGCGTCGCGGGCGAAGAGAGCCCGCGCGGTCGCTAACAGCCTAGGAAGTGGACGGTTTCATTGGAGGCTTCTGTTTCTTGCGACGTATTGCGGACGGTGATTCCGGAATGGAGTTTAAAACATGTTGTGTTCGTTGTAGGCAGTGGCGGCTGGTGCCCCAACAGACTGGAGGCTGCACCTCCATCGAATGACGGAATTGTAATTTCAAAAATTCAAAATACGAATATATAATAAAAATGTACGCAATTCAAATCAATTAAAACTAATTAAACGTTTATTGAAACACTACTTACATAATTTTATTCGTCGGCGTAAGATACACACCTCCCTCGCATGTGGTTCTGGTTTTCATTTTCAAATTCGACGAGCGCATTGCAACAAGCACTATTGCTTCGATACTTTTTAAACAAATAAAATTATTTTATTTTGAAAACGTCGCTACCCTTGTATATTTGGCGATAACGAAAGATGTTCCACACATATTAGTATTCACAAGAAAGTTCGCAAACCGCTGGCCAGCTCCAGCCACATTGGCTTCCGCGAGACACAAGGGACTTCGATTCAGAACGGCCACCTTTATACAAAGAACTCATCAAATGTACGTTTTGAATCAACAAACCTAATAGCAAATCAATGTAAATTTTCCAAATATCATAAACAATGCATTGAATATCGTCAATAATTGTCTGAACTTGTGTTCCTTGAATAAAACTACGAAACTCATTGTTGCAGTGAATCAGACAAAGACAGAATGTGTGTATTCCTGTTGGGAGACCAGTCGTGAGCTTAGAGTTTACCCTGCATGGGACGGTGCCCCTCTGAGGGCTGAAACTTGGAGGGGAAATCCCCCGCAAGATGACGTTGAGATCGTCGCCGGATCTCATCCGGGAAGAAATCGCCGTCACTTCCCGGGACAAAATATTAATTACACTAACGGGACTAATGACCACAGGCAGTTGACATGCCTAGAAACATCAATCAAACAACACCAACGAAGGGCTACGAAAATTGTGTATTTTGTCAGTCCCTTTTTTAATTTTTTGCTTATTTCAAATATAAGAACAATTTGTTCATGAATTTACAAACGATGTCAATACAAGTAGTAACTTGTTGAGTTACATGAATCAAAAATACAAAGTATAATTATTAAATCAATATCGGTGAAAGTTATTCGAATTAAAGTAATATTCATCTTGCATTCTGAAAAGAATGAGTTAAAGTTACTGTTGAGTAAATTATTAGTCTTGTTGGCCAAATTACACATTCTGTCCAAGAGCTTGTTTGTAGTATAACAGAATTTGTAGAATTTAACTTCAAAAATATCGTAATTCCTTGAGTTATATCTACGTGTTTTTAAATTGGACTTTTCGTATGTAATAAGCAACAGTAGATGCAATTAAGTCACTTAATTGATGCGTTCCGCACTTTATAATTGCTAAAACTGTGCGAATGTGTTGTTTGCAAAGCGCAAAAACATTAAAATCATATCGTTGAAAACGTTTGTCATGAGCGTCATGTGTCATAGCGTTCGTCATGAAAAACAGTCATTAAATACCCTAATCATTTTATGATTCCAAAATTCATTTCATTTATTTCATTTTTTGCCAAGAATATGGAATTCTTCATAACATCACAAAACAATATAGTTGAAATTAAATTTATTTACACTTAGCATGTGGAAATAATATATTCCGTTTATATCAGACTGTGTGTGAACGTGAGAATATTTTTGTTAGCGCTATGGAATGAACTAGTTTTGATAATAAATCCTTTTATTTTAAATGGACATTCCTTTATGACTTTTTGAAAGCAAAATTTCTTTTAATGATTGTCATTTGATGGAATTAAAACAAAATGAAGTTTGGTTATACTTTTAAAAGGGATTCTCGAATCCATCCTTATTTACACTCAAGTGATGAGTATTAATGGGAAGTTGTATTCGCTTAAAAATATTATTGTCTTGCGATCAATCTTTGTTATTGGATGGTTACTATCGATTTTGTGACCAATGGTTAAATTTAATCGTGAATATTCTAAATTTTAAATATTTATCAATTTTTATTTATTTATTACTAGTTGTACAAATACATATAATATAAAATACTATTATTTCACAGAGGGCAAAGTTCTGTACGCGAACGTGCAGTGACAACGTAGATTGGTGATCTAAAAATTATTGTTCGATATTAGGAAAAGAAAAAGAAGTATGACTATATTTTTATTTTTATGAGTATTAATTTTGTTTATTAAATGAAATAAATACATTTATAATTATATATATATATATATATATATATATATATATATATATATATATAATAAAAAATAAATCAATTCATAATCAATTCCAAATTAAATGGTTTCTGTATTTAATTTTCTTATCAGTCGCCATAAGCCAGAAGGAGTGTCATTATAAATTATTCGGAGTATCAGCAGGGATGAATTATATTCTTAGCGTCATAACATACTGACCAAAACCTATTAAAGCTAATGAATCAAGAATTCATACTCAACAATTTAAATTGTATGTATCCGAAATTTGTGGCGTGTCTTGAAACCAAATGCATATTAAAGAGTATCAGAATACAAATATTCAGTACTTGAGAATTTTTCTCTACGTCTAATAATCGAAAATCCATGACCAAACAATGACATTGTTGAACAATAATCAATTTCTGCTAGAAATAAATCTCTCTTGACTAATGTGAGGCATTTTATTCTTTAGAAGTTAAAAAGAGTGTGCCCGATATATCAGTTTGTTCCTGAAATACTTGCGTCACCGTACCATTCTGGCTTGGTCAAAGATGTGTGTGGTCGGATAAATTTATTCTGTTTTTTCCTTGATCGTTGACGATGTAAATTATTCCTTGAAGTTATAAATATCTGGTATGGATGAAAAGCGATGCGCCCATCAATGAGTTTAATTAAACGAACACATGATACGTTAAAATTATCTGTGATCTATTTGGTATTGAATAGGTCTCTATTATAACCTCAGAAACATATAGGGCATTTGAATCCACACTGCGTTAACACAATTGTTCTCTTGTCTCACAACACCATTGTGACATTGTGGCACTGACTCTTGTCCAGCATTGATACCTGACTGTCTGATCCAGGTATTTCGGGCTTCCGTCTTCTTGTTCCCCACCCCTGTTCTTAAGCCTCCTGTTCCATTGTCCATCGATTCCTAGTCGGGTCTTTCTGCGCTTTCCCTTTTTCCTCCACTTTTTAAGTTCGATTTTTTTTCCCCTTCCCCCCCCCCCTTCCCCGGACCATTCTTCTCATCCTCCCCTCTACCGCGACCTTCTTAACCTTCTGCTTCTCTCATTCTTTCCTCCTCCCAGCCATTCTTCCCATCCCCAATCTTCGCGAACCTCTTCTCCCCCAAACCCCCCTCCTTCGAGACCATTCTTCTCATCGTCCCTTCCTCTGCGACCGCTCTTCTCCTAATCCCCTCCTCCGCTACAGTTCTCATCAACTCCACCTCCGCGACTGTTCTCGTTGTCCTCTCCTCCTCGGCCATTCTTTTTATCGTATCCTCCTTCACGACCACTCTTCGCATCGTTCCCTCTTTCCTCGTTTGCATGCCTTCCACCAGAGAGTAAAGAATTATAGTCTATGCTATTATAGTCTCTTTATGCTTCTACCCCTTGTCACAAGCATCTCCTGTTCCCACGCCCCTCGTCCCGGGTCCCCTCCTCGGCGGCGGCTGTCGCCTTTCGGTAGAGTTGCGAGCGACGCCGTGTACACATGCAGCCCGCGGCCTTTGCATCCGGCTGCCCCGCAAAGGTAAGCGTGCTCTGACGACCGCGCCGTCGCCGGGTGTTTGCCGCGTGGGCCGGGGCAGAAAGGCAATAAAACCTTGGAGGCGGAGCGGCGTCGCGCCGCACAGGCGGACGGGGTCTCCATAAACTCGTGGGCCGAGTGGCGTGTTTCCTCCTCCGCCCGGCCCCCTCCGGACCCCGACCTTGACCCCCCGCCTCTGCCGCCTCCGTTTCTGCCACCCCACCGCCCCTCTTCCCTCTCCACGCCTCCGTCGCCGCCGACGGTGGCGCCTCCGCCCCGCGCCCCCTTTCCACTTCACGCCAACGCCAGTGTTTCCGCCCCTCTCCGTCCGCCCGGCCTGCCTCACCCCGCACCGCGTATTGACCTGGTCTTTGGCGCCGCGGTCCGCGCTCGCCACTGTCGCCCCCGCCTCCGGCGCTGGTTACTACCTGGGCCGGCGCCAGGCGCGATTTGACTCAGGCGTCGAGTTGTGTAATGCGGGGCGAGTGGCCGGCCGGGTGAAGGTTGCCTTTTGTGATTGGGCGCCGCGGCAAGGGCCGTTCTATGCGATGGACTCTGGAAAGTGAGCGGTTTACAGATGTGACGTGTTTAGGACCTTTGAAATCTCACTTGTGTGGTGAAATTAGGATGTTGTAGACCGACCTAAATGACGCAGACGGTTGTGACGGTGTATGAGTTTGAATACAGCGTGAGACATCGATGCTTTCACCATGTGGGCGAGGTCCGGCAAGAAGCGATATGTAGCCAATTCTAAACACTTACCTGCCGCTTATGGTGTGGAAGTCAGACCTCTTTAACTCGCACCGAGTATCGAGCTTCAAATTCAGCTTGATCCATATGAAATTTGTAAAAAAGCGAGAGTGCGGCATATATTCTTGGAGTTTTCCTGGTTTGTCTGCTTCTCATTCCACCGTGGTCCATTCGCATTATATCATCCCACAAAAACCATCCCAGGCGTACAATAAAAACTTAGGTACTAGGGGTCATAATGATATTTATCCCATACAATTGTTTTAAATTCTCAAGAATACAAACATAAGTTCCCTCTTTTGGTTACCAACATTGGGGTAAAAGAAAGTCTTGAGACATTTGCTTTGGTGTCAAGTATTGCTTTTATTATTTGGTCTCAAATAGAGTAGATTAAACATACGATCATTATTTTTTTTAATTTGGGGAATTTTCTTGTGTATTTGAAACATATCATAGAGCTGTTTCTAATTCTCGTTGGAAAGTGAGTTAAAATATTGCAGTAATAAAAATTATTCCTGAATTTTTTAATGGGAAATAATAATTATGGTAAAAAGAAAGTCCCTCTGTTTATGTCTTACGTTCTTCTCCAATGTACTCGCAGGTAAATGAACTGATTGAATCCTTTAGGGCAGATGCCTTGTTAATTGTAATAAATTTTACACTCAAATGTCTGTTTTCGTACGCCCTACTATTGTGAGATTTTTTGGGGACTTCTTTGTGGAAATTTTCTCCTAATTTTCGAACATCCGCTTGCATTTCGTAAAGTAGAAAGTGACCCTACTATTCTCGCCGCCGCTTATTTCTTTGAATTGAGCGCCTCCACAAAACATTCCATGCATACCTTTGTTCGGCGTTGTAGTTGTAGCGTTGGCGTTGTAGTGAAAATGCATACCTTTGTTAGGCGTTGCATCATCCCGTGCGTTCAACTGAAATATTTCATAATAACTAATTTCTTTTAATATTTTATTGAGGGTGACTGCAACACTTTTGTACTTTTGCAATGTTAATTTTCTTGAGTTTTAGAAATTGGCGTGTATCCATAAAAATGAAGGCTGACCATTTTTAAAAACGTACTTCACTCTATTTGAGAAAACAATTTAAAAACGTTGGCGTTTTTGAGAAAATATTTTTATTGACCATATTTAACACAACATTGCGCGAAAACTACTCATGCTCATGTATTTGTCAAAAAAGATACATGACTCTATTTCAAAATGTCTTTAATAAACAGATTTCCTTAAGGAAAAGGATTGTATCTTCAATATTGTGATTACAGGACGTTTCCGACAACATTTTAACTTATCTTTTCTCGAAAATTCAGAGATTTTAATAACAATGGGACCTGCGATATTTTAATCGTTCTTTACGCTCTCTTGTGCTTCATGAGGAAAAAAATTAATAAAAAATGTGGGGCCATTTTTGAGATTGGCCAGAGCGATCGGAGAATATGAATTTTGAAGAAAGTCCTCAGACCTAGACCTAGACGTTAGAGTTGATTCCTAGAGACGAAGATGAACGTTTTGCAGTCAACCAATTTTCCGGTATCTAGAACCCACAAAACATCGTCACTACATATCGTGTTACAGAAAATAATTTACTACGTACTTTTAAGAAGATTTATTCACTCGCTGTCAGTGCCGTACAATACGAGTTTTTTGTCAGAAACTCGCCGTATTTTACCCTCGCATTACAATACTTTCTTTTTACTTCGTATGTACGGTGTGTGGGAGGAAGTAAAAAACTAAACTGCAATGTCGAAGCGGCGATAATCTCCTGAAATATAGGATTTACCAATGCATCCTGTTTCTAGTATTTATGTTGACATTTTTCTCAAAGATGACGGGCTCCTGGTGAATTCAGGGCCCCATATTTTTCTATTATAATATACGTAACTATTTTATTAAGAAAACACAAAAATAACTAGTTCAGTTCTGATATAAAAACATGTCATTCTATTTTGAAAAAAATGTTGTACACGTGCGGATAATAAATAAAATCTTATAATATCTTCTAATAAAATTTACTAGAAGATTTTATTCTAGTCCGGACCTTGCACTAGTTTTTGCCTGTGGTTCTAATTTTCAACAACTAGTAATGGCGCGGATTAGAAGTACGTGGGTGGGTTAGGAATACGGGCCGAAATGAATAGAAGCAAGGGAATGGAGCTTGGTATAGGAGTCCCCCCCTCAGGAGGGGGTTCGTTGTTCGTCTGCGTTGAGTGCGTATTCCAGACGCAATACTGCGTCGCTGGCGGACTTCTGCTGTCGGCACAACGCGAGAGGCGGGGAATGTTTCCAGAGACTTCAAAGCAAATGCATCAGGAGGGTAAAGAATTGGACGTTTCTCTTCGCGGACGGATGGACGCGGCGGGTGTGAGAGTGTGTCTTGGAAAATGTCTCGCATGTGCTTCATCACGGCGAGCGACAAACACGCCCTCTATTCCACCAGATGGGTAGCGGAACACATGTGTGAGGAGAGATACACATTCCGTGATTACTTTCGACTGATCGGTGCGCTGTTAATGCGAGTAAGTTGCGGAATCTGAACATACGCTTTCGTCGTGATGATGTTACGTCTGTGGTTATGAATTTCCAGGAAACCATTTGCAAACCGACCTACGTAGCGTACGTGGCAACGGTATCATGCGGGTTCTGAACGGAGAGCTGGGGGGTTTGAATACCGCAGAAGGCTTGGTGTGCTCTCCCTAATGATTGTGGTGAGGATGGCAAACACAAATGACCACATTTCTCGTAATCAATCTCCTCGTCATGGATTTATTCATAGTTGACCGGAATAGTCAGTCGTCAGGTCTCTAATACTACTAGGTTGCCTAAAATCCCTCAAGAATATAACTGAAAGAACAACGTAATGAGTGATCCAACGTACATGTTTTAGCAGTTCAGTCATCGAGCTTTGTCTTCACATATTAATATTCAGAAGAGGTAATTTTTATTACATACCGTTATTATTAAAACTTTTAGTAATATTCTGATTTCTGGTAATTTTTATTTGGATAAAACAACTAAACCAACAAATACCTCATTAAACTTATTTAACTAATATAAATAACGGTGTAGGCAGTGTCATGAACCAGTGTAAATTATGTAAGACAGACATGAATATTAGTGAAATTTCGTACCATTGTTACCCGTTGTTACGAAATACTTGTGTAAACAAATTACATGTCTTGGTCCTTTGTAGTTCTAGTATCGAGTTCAATTCATTTCTTCTTCATTCATATTCGTGATTATCGTTTGTAGAAATCTCAAGATGATTATGGCCTGTAGAGTATTTGTATAAGGTATAAGGAGATGAATAAACTCAATCTCTCTTCTCTGTATATTAACATTTCACTCCTATCTCGGCTCCCCTGTGCGTTTCTTAGAGGAATATGGAGGAGCTAACACAAGTTGACTGCAATAATTTGGTAGCAATTTGCATTGCTTGCATTGCGATGCTAAATGTTTGTAATTATATTGGCGCCCAGAAACTAGCAAAAGTGAGATAGTCCAGAGATCAGCACCTCTGGTAGTTCAGTGTGCAACTGGAAGTGCATTATTGAACTATTTCTTGGCAAGTTACTTCACAGAGCTCCGTTTTGCATTCGTATTGCGTTCAACGAGATAAAGTATCAAGATGTGCTCAGAAACAGATACAAGGAATTCTTAGAAATGATATTCACAGTTGTTTGAAAGTCAGTGATGCATGTCCTCGTATATTATTATTGTACTCGAGAAAGAACTCTGAATATTCAACTGAAGGAAGGAACAAATGATGAATGAAATATTAATAAAATTCTAATAAAATAGAAGGCAACATCACGTCTGACGCTTTAGAGCGCAAAAACTCTAATTTTGGTATTAAACTGTAACCCACGAAGGCAACAAAAATACTTCAATAGTATTTTTGAATTCCATCATGTGTGAACTCATTTATCTATTACAATCCAAGTATTTAAAAGTAAATGACCTAGTGGTGCAACAACAGCACATACTTTCTAGTATTATTTATTTAATTTACAGTTTTCAAAAATTTGGAGAGTTCTCCGAAAATGAGACCTTCGTGATTATTTTAAATGTCCCTCGCTCTGTTGGTGGTAAAAATTTGAAAAAAATGGAGCGGTTTCTGAGAATATATTTTTTTAAAATAATTTGCATTAAGTTCAAGCGAAACCACACAAAAACTACTTGTTTTTCAAAAAAATGTACACGACCTTTTTAAAGATCTAATTTTTTAAATCAGATTTTATTTAAGACAAACATTTTTATCTTCAATATTGTACTTTTGTAGTGTCAACTTTTTGTTCCTTGGAAATTTGATCAGCATTAGTTTTTTACCGCCCTTGACAACTCACGAGGAAAATATTAAATGAAAAAATGTTAACCCATTCTTGAGAAAATAACACTAGGGAACAAATTTTTTTTTCACACCTCCATGATGAAAGTAGATGATTTCAAAAGAAACGATCATGCTGATTTCGAAAATCATTACAAAAAGTTTCTATTACGCAAGGTTCAAAAGATATGAACTTGAATATTTAAAATAAACAAAATTCTATACTAATTTTCATTGACACTTCGGTTATATTATTACAAAATTGTAGGAACATGCTTCGTATGAGGTAAGAACAAGATGAAAATGAAATACGCATATTCTTGCAATATGCAGACATTGAAATGCTTGTTGGTGTTCTCCACAACATTGGTAGAGTGAATGACAATGATTTGAGTTTTCCATACAACTACAACCCAAGGTTCGTCGTACAGGTGACACAACACTGGTGAGCAGCCCATGGTTTGTCCTGATTCACAAACTCGACGGCCAAAGTATAAAGGAAACACAAGTTTTGTAATTTCATATATTTTTTTCCTTTGAAGTTTGAGTGTAAATCTTCCACAAACGTAGCAGTAGTCGGGTTGATTCGTGCATTTTTGATGTGAAATGACGATTTGCATTTTATCGAACCGATTCAATTCTACAGATAATGTGGCGAATTTCACATTATAAAGAAAAGCAGTATTAATATACTTAAGACAGACGCACACTAGACACGAACTTCACGTGCACTGCCGATACAATTCCGCGTGGCGCCGAATGACCTAAAATCTTCCATCCTAACAGTTGAATTCTTGTATACTTGGAGTAAGGTAAGGGGTAAAAAAAATTCCTTTCGGCGGTTGATGCGCAGTAGGAAATATCATGCTGCACGTGACTTGTTTTCAAAGCATTCACGAAGAGCTTCTAAGACCACTAAGACATAGTCCAAAAAAATTGACTTTTACTGTTTTCGAAAAATCACGGCTTCAACAAAAATGAGACCTGTACTATTCTTTTAAACGTCCTTTACGTTGTAGGAAGTCAGAATTTAAACCAGTAATTTTGAACGTGTTTGAGAAATTTTTGAAAATGGTGTTGAAGCCTTATGTAAATATTGCAAAAAAATATAAAATCCATTTCAAATTCAGAAGGCTTCGATCGCTTTTAAATATATCAAGAAATATCAGTTTTGGAGAATATCGGCTGAACGGGAACGGTTTTGGCGCAAGTATTTGTATCAGACACACGGACAGACGTTTTACGATCAGTGAATTATTTGGTATCAAAGACCCACAAGTCAAGGATTCTCACTGAGACGTGCTAGAAGAAATAATTTACTACATACAGGAATAAGATTTTTCCACTTTTTTATCTTTGTTTTCGGCGCACGATTACAATACTTTCACGTCTTACGAAGTAAGGCTGAGAAAGTAAAATTAATTGTGTGTGACCAGTAAGTTTCATGTAGAACTTTTCGTATCAGTATCTCATTTCGAAAATATTATTAAGCTAAACACAAAAAAGCATCTGGCGACTTTCTTGTATTGGTCACGATTCTCCGCTTAACACATCTCGCGTGCGCAGTCTATAAAATCCGGTCTTGAAAGCGAGACTACGACGACGGATCAGCACTGAACGAAGTAAGCGGCAAGCCCTAAGGAGATCAAGCGACTTTTCTTTGCGGGCGTGTCCACGGACCTCCTTCGGGACTTCTTCTCTCTCGCGGACTAGACGTCTTTAGTACGAATCACCGCCACGAGGAGTCGGAGGCCAGAGAAGAACCAGAGTATTGTGGCCGAGCCCTCCCCACTAAGCCATTCTCTTACGTGGCATCAACAGTGAAAAATTCGCTAAAGAAGCTTGAGCAAAGTATATTTCCGGGGATTCTATAAAGGAAGCGAAGACCGGGTGTGTATAGTGTATTTTCCGCGTAACACGCGGAGAAAACGTTTTGAAGGATCCTTGGAAAAGGAAGCTTTATACAAAAGACAGATGTTTTGGAGATAGTATATTTTTCGTTTAAAAGAAAGTGTGTTGCGAGTGATATGTTGCGGGTATGTCAAATACAATTGTTTGTTATTTGGGAGTTTAATTCTGTTCTAGAAAACAATTTAAAAATTAATCCATGTTGTTAATATTAGTAAATTTTAACTGGATTTTATTCTTCAATGATTTTCATATTTATTTTTACAAATTTCATCTGTCAAACAGAACACTGTTCGTAATATAAGAAATCATGTTCGATAACACGGCATTTGTCATATTCTTAACCTTGTCTACGTTAACGACGTCTAAACCGGTAGCGGTAGCTCAGTGCATCAACTGATGTCACTGCAGCGCTTCTAACCGGGAGGTCGTAGGTTCAAGTCCTGATGGCGGCAGGATTTTCGACACTAGCTTTTCAGCTAGGTCGAATTCCGCTGCTGTCTGGAAGAGAATTCTAGCGGCCGGATGCTCTGATCGGTAGTTTTCCGTGGTTTCTCTGATCAACACCAGGCGAATGCCGGAGCAGTACCCCACCAAACGGGCCACGGTGCGCGCGCGAACTTTCCTACCTCTTTCTTGTCTTATCCTCTCCTCTTACAGACACGCTTACACTAACATGCACTACACTACCACATATTCCGAGAGACCGGTCGGGAGCTTAGAGCTTGTCCCAACTGGGGCGGTGCTCCGTTGGTGGGGGAGTCCTGGTTAGGGGGAAACCCCACTAGCCGACGGTAGGTCGGCACCGGATCTCGCCATCCAGCGGGGAAGATCACCGCCATCTCCCGAGAAATAAAACATGCACTACACTAACGGGACTAATGACCGAAAGAGTCGACGCACCCGGAAACACGAAAGAATCAATCAATTAACGACGTCTAACGTAACCTTGTTTACTGGTAAATTATAGCTATTCTCTGAGAATAAACAATTATCTAGGAATAACTGTGAAAGACAATAAAAATTGTTTCATAAATTTATATTAATCACTACGTATTTTTTTCTTGTTCTCTTTTTCTCTCCCTCTTAAATGATAATTTGTGCGTTACTTCAAATTTGATTCACTATTCAAAAATTAATGGTGTTTTCACGTTTACTGGTTTATTCATCGTTGAAGCGTGGGGCTCTTAATGCTTCTTATCCTGTGAATTCAATATTTATGAGAGTATTTATGAGAGCGTTATATTGTTTCAATAAATAAAAATAGTACAGAAATGATAAGCAATTCTTATTTTGATCTTTTACGTTATTATTTTTAATTTTTAAATCTTCTGAAAAAATTCTTTCTTTGTTTTAATTCGATACTTTTTTACAATTCTCTCATCTGTCTCGAAATTCGTTTCTATTCATTTTTTAATCAATATTTTCGCTCTTATTGTTAGGAAGTTTGTAACTTCTTATTTATTTAATATTGGACGAAAACATTTGGGAGACTATCACGAATTTGCGTGTGTAAAACGTTTCACAGCGGAAAATTAGTCTGCTTACTTTTCATTATTATTAAAGTCTACGTTAAGTTGTGCGTTAAATGGTGGCTTTGGAGGGCTTCCGTCCGTGTCGTTGTGGAAGTCCGCGATAGAGGGAGTTCCTAATGAGCAACACGAGTGCTGTTGGCGAAGGTGCACGAAACTCGATGGAGATATCCGATCTCACGCCGTTTTTAAAATCTACACGCACGGCGACAAGGCGCGAGATAAACGGGGCCGTCTCACGAGCCGGGCGCAATTGCCGTCATTACCAACTTGCGAGCACTCGGCCATCTCCTCGATGCAGGAGCCTTCGCCCAGCGCTAATTAGCGGCGCAAATCACTAAAACGGAGAGGCCGCGCGCGCCGCGCAACAAGTTGGCAGAGCGCTTCCCGGGCGCTGGCGCGAGAGGCGCTGCGGGAGCAGTGGGTGGAGAAGGCTCCCAGGCAAGTCGCTCGCGGTGGGCGCGGCGACTGGCTGTCGAGGAGGCCGAGGTGGCTGCATGGAGAAGCGACGGCGAGGCGAACAGGCAGGGGAGAGGCAAGCAAGAAACGGGCGAGAAACGTAGAAGGGGGTGAAGCTGGGAATATACAGGGGTATGGTCGAGAGGTGGGGAAAGAGGGGGAAGAAGCGGGGAAGAGGTGGACGAGAGGCGGGGGATGAGAAAGACAAGAAACGGGCGGGAAGCTCAGAAGAGTTGGGTTGATTGATTGATTGATTTTTTCGTGTTTCCGGACTGCTTTGGTTATTATTCCCGTAAGTGTAGTGCATGCTTTTTTCTCGGGAGATGGCGGTGATCTTCCTCCGCTGAATGGCCAGATCCGGCGCCGACCTACCGTCGGCTAGTGGGGTTTCCTCCTAACCAGGACTCTCCCACCAGTGGGGTATCGCCCCAGCCGGGACAAGCTCTAAGCTCCCGACCGGTCTCCCGGAATATATGGTAGTGTAGTGCATGTTAGTGTAAGTGTGTGTGTAAGGGGAGAGGATAGAACAAGGCAGAGGAAGGAACGGTCCGTAGCCCGTTTGTTAGGGTACTGCTCCAGCATTCGCATGGTGTTGATCGGAGAAACCACGGAAAACTACCGATCAGAGCAGCCGGCCGCTAGAATTCTCCTCCAGACAGCGACCGCATTCGACCTAGCTGAAAAGCTAGTGTCGAAAATCCTGCCGCCATCAGGACTCGAACCTAGGACCTTCCAGTCATAGAAGAGTTGGGGTGGCGCCGGGAAAGGACGGGGGTAAAGCGGGGGAGGTGGGGATCAGGCGGGAGAGAAAAGGGAGAAGGTGGGGAAGGGGAGAAGAAGGAGAAGAAAAAGGGGGGGAAAGGGCTTGGGAGCGGGGGGAAGTGGCGGGGGAATGTGAAGAAGAGGTGCGTCAGAAGCGGGGCCAAGGCGCACAAGAAGCGGATAGTAACAGAGGTTATTTCGCGAAAGACGAATGGAGGCAAGAAACAACAGAAATATTAGGAAGAAAAACCGGAGAGGAGCCAGATGAATAGACGCCGACCGAAAGGAAGGGACAGGTGAAGGCCGAACGGATGCAAGCTGGGACGGTCAGAAGCCGGAAACGTGTTTTTCGCGAGGAGAGGGACTGTATTGCAGGTAGCCGGGCGCTGCTGACAGTCAAGAGATAGAACAGGATTGTCCAACTGGCGGCCCGTGGGCCGCATGCAAAATCTCGGTGCCATTTATTGTGGCCCGCGGAAAGCTTAAAGTGCCTTGCATCCAAGTCGTCCACCCATTACGCACCGAGCGCACACGCCCTGCCGTGGTCAACACCACCTTAATGTAAAAATAGTTTAAGTTTAGATTTAAGAATTTTTTCTAGTAAATTTAAAAATTCGAAATCATCACAATGTTATTCACTGCGTTTTGTATGGGACAGCCTGATAACACGCACGGTTCCATTCCCTCCCCCTCAGACCCGTCAGGCAATCTGGCGAGATCAACAATACGGGGAAGTAAGGTGTCGATCGCCCGAGTAATGAAAATATGGCCCTTAAGCATATTCAAGTTTTTAATCGTGGCCCTCTAGGCCTTGCTATTGGGCATCCCTGAGCTAGGAGGTGCAAATAGGACGGAGCGCCGCGAGGCGGAGGCGGAGGCGGAGGCGCGCGCAAGGCAAAGCCCGAGGCGGAAGCGGAGCAGCGGGGGCGCCAGGCGCGTGGGCGGCGCAGCTCCAGCAGCGGCGCCGCGGGGAAGTTGTTGGTTTTGGGAGTTAGAAAGCGCGCAGAACTTGGCGCGGCGCCCGGGTGTTGTGCGCTACGCGGGGCCGTCCGGCGCGGCGCTGCGTGGCGTGAAGTGGCGCCGAAAGGCGTAAAGTGGGGTGTGGCGTTGCGAGGCGGAGCGTGGCGAGGCGGTACGAAACGTGGCGGGGCGGATCGGATTGGTTTGTTTTTTTCGTGTTTCCGGGCGCGTCCACTGCTTTGGTCATTAGTCCCATTAGTGTTGTGCATGTTTTTTCTCGGGAGATTGCGGTGATCTTCCCCGCTGGATGCCGAGATCCGGCGTCGACTAACCGTCGACTAGTACCAGCGGGGCACCGCCCCAGTCGGGACAAGCTCTAAGTTCCCGACCGGTCTCCCGGAATATGTGGTAGTGTAGTGCATGTTAGTGTAAGTGTGTGTGTAAGGGGAGAGGATAGGACAAGGAAGAGGAAGGGAAGACCGCGCGCGGTCCGTGGCCCGTTTGGTTGGGTACTGCTCCGGCATTCGCCTGGTGTTGACCGGGAAACCACGGAAAACTAGCGATCAGAGCAGCCAGCCGCTAGAATTCTCTTCCAGGCAGCGACTGAATTCGACCTAGTTGAAAAGCTAGTGTCGAAAATCCTGCCGGCGTCAGGACTGGAACCTAGGACCTCCCGGTCAGAGGCGGGCGGATCGGAGCGTGATGGCGCCTGATATGGGCGTTGCGGAGCTGATCGGGGTTGGTGGGGTGAGGGCGTGGCGGGACGGATCGGAGGGGCGAGGCGGGCGGATCAGGTCGGGGCGTAGCGTACAGGGGCGGAGTGTGACCTGGCATGGCTTGGCAGACCGTAGCGTGTGGTACGACGGGGAAACGGGCGGTGTCGGCGGGGCGGGGTGGAGCGGGACGTGGCGGAGCGTGGAGCGGGACGGAGCGGCGCGGTGCAGAGTGGAGTGGAACGGAGCGGGGCGTGGCGGAGCGAGTCGAAGCAGGGCGGAGCGGGGTGGGGCGGGGGGAGCGGGCGGGGGCGGCGGGGGGGCGAGACGGGGAGGAGCAAACTGGGAGTGGCGGGACATGACGGATCGGCGCGCGGAATGGGCGACCGAAGCGGGGAGACAGGACGCTTACATGTGCATTCTAGCCACACAACTTCCTCCCGCTACGAAGAAGCGCTGATGCTGGGGCGGCGGAGCCCGGGCGGCGAGACGAGCGTCTTACCTTCTGCAGGTCTGGCGCGCCGAGGCGGACAGCCTCCCCGGAGCGACCAGTTTTTGAGAATCTCCTTCCACGGGGGGATCCATGTGTTCAGACGGTCCGCTTCATCTATGTGGGAGTTGAGGCGAACAAAGGGGTTTCGCAATAGTTTATTTACTTAATTACTTTTAACGCACAAAGCTACGTGATATATGTATTAATTATTTCTGCGTATTTCCATCAGTTCCGGAATACTTTCCTCCTTATTTTCAAAACTTCGTTCAATTATGAATGAAGGTAGCAACCAAGATTTTTGGTGTACTAATAATTATTATAATTGCCGCGTAATAGTGGCGGATTTAGGAAATCAGTTGAGAGGATCGGTATTTTTAGCTTAGTTAATAGCCGCAGATACTGCCAAACTAAAATTCTTAATAGGAGCATGCTGCCCCCACTTAACTCCCACTACTCTTCCTGAAGCTTCCATTGCCTCCCATGCACCAGCTATGGACGGACTCCCGAAAGTCGACGATACTACCCATTCCAAAAATATTTATCTTTTGCATAATCGGGAGCTTCAAACTAACTTCATTCTCAAAAATTGTGCAGGAGTTTTTGCACAAAATTAAACGAGGCGATTTCTTGCATGTTTAATACTTTCTGCAACTTCTCCCGAGGTTCTTTTGTGCAACCACCACTACATTGTACTAATTTTACTTTCTCGTTAGAACGCAGTAGACTGAAAGTCATGCTATATTTTGCTGTCATGTATTGTTTTATGCAGTAAAGAGAAAATCATATAATGCTGCGCAAAAAAATTGCGAATTTTCGAAAGAAAAACTCTTTATTACAAGGCCCTGGCAACGAAAAAGTGGATAAATACAGTTGTTAAATTTAGGGGGAAATCCTCTAACACGTGGTAAAGCCATAACCCATATTTTGTGGGACCTTGATGTCGAAAAATCAAATGACGGACGAAACGTCTGTTTGTCCATTCGTCTATAAACAAGGGTAGCGCCTAAACCGGTCATCCGATTTTCTCCATAATTCATATTCCCCAATCGATCTGGCTGATGTCGTGGCCACTTGAATTTGAAACCGTTATTTTAATTTTGGGGGATGCTTTACATAAAGATCCTGGGACATTTTCCAAATTTTCAAAGTAAAATGCCTCCAACGTTTTTGATTAATTTTTTTAGGATTTATTTACATAGATGGTCAATACATAGCTCAGCTTAAAATAACTCTACGCATGTTTGATGGCTTAATAGCTAACTTAAATTAAAACTTAAAACTAATACAAAGGTCGAGGTTACCCTCTATTCGGGATCTAATTCAGAGAATTTTTTAAGGAAAATGTGAAATAGAAACTTCTTTTGTATTCTGTTTCTATGTGATGGGTTTTTGCCGAGTGTGTGAACTGATAGTGAAGGGATTTGGGATATGTTTGAGAAGAACTTGGTAGCTAGATAGGTGATGGTCTATAGTCTCTTGGTAGAATTCATTGTGTAACTATTTATTGGTGACATACCAGGGAGCGTTTGAAATAATTCTGAGATTGTTGATTTTGTATTATTTGAAGTTTCCTTTGATTGGTTTTTGTTGCATTTAACTAGATTGGGCAGGCGTATAGTACCAAGGGTGTTAATATTGTTTTGTAAATTTGTAATGCTGAATTGTATGATAATGGGTTTGATATGTGAATTAACGGCTGTAACTGTATTAATTTGAGCACGAACTGTGTCAAGCAAGTAAAGACTGGGACTGTTGATTAATTTGTTTGTTGGATAGTGTGAAGGATGTTTAAGAGAATATGCAGGACTCATCTTCGTTAAAAACTCTGATTTTTTGAAAATTGCAAAAATTCAACATTTTTGCAATCTTCCCATAACTAAAACATTAGATAGATTTTTGTCCCGAATAATATATTTTCCTTAAAGATAGATTTTGAAGTAAGGTCAGGTACAATTTTTACTGGCGAGAAAGTACCTGTTATTTTCGCATTATTCGCACTATTTTTTATCCAATTACTACGACCAAAGAGCGGGTAAATTTTTAAATGGGAAAATAACTAAATTAATTATATTTTCTTACTCCATATAAGTGAGGAATGGATTTTGTGACATATGTAGGTAAACATTATAACAAAGTATAGGATTTATCCTCTAGGTTGGGTGTCGAGTTACCTACGATAGTGACAGCTTACCACATTTCTCCTCTTCCTACCCATTGCTCCAGCGGCGGCGGCAAGGAACCTAGTTATGGACGTTACAGCGTTTATAGCTCTTCATCAAGGATCTCTGTACATAGTGCTATGTACAGTCGTCTGTATACAGTGCAATGGCGATTTACCACTTAATTGTTCGTTTCTTTTTCTTTTGCAGCAAATGTATATGTCGGTGGTAATAAATAATGCAATTAATACATATTTACATTATCGCCATACATTTTTATTATCCAATGCAACATACAATTTTACAGTTTTATGTGAATACAATTTTCATCAATTATCACACACTATAAGGGACTTAATCAGTTTTTAATTGTTACATTTTAAAGAAGCTGCAATGTAGTATAAATGACTTGCAGTTAGTATATTTTTTATTAAGTTTAAATTTATTCACTTGAATGCTATTTAAATCTTCATCTAGAGATCTAGATTATAGTAACTAGGAGAAATCGAATACAAATGTCAAATTTATTACAATAATTAATGTACTGTATTAATTTGACTGTAATTAATTTGACTGTATTAATTTGACTGTGTAATGAAAAATAGTTTTTACCATATTAATACAAACTGAATGAATTATATATAAAATAAAATTACATTTAGAAAACGTTATATGGTAGTAAGATGCGTTCTATCAAATATCATAACAGATCAGATATGCATGGTAACTCAAATGCGCATATCTCGTTTACTCTTCATACTATTTATCAGATAAAATATTGTGAAGCCGAATAAAGGCATTATTCACACTACTACGTAAAAGACAATAAAAATAAAAGAACAAAGACATGGCATGGTAATTCAAAACACGCCACAAAATTACGTACCAGTTATACTCTTATAACCTCATATCAAAGCTAGATGAAAGACAATATTAAGAGTTGAATGGAATCGAAATTGAATTGAATCTTTATCGAAAGATAATTTACCAATAATTGGATATTGATAGACATGAATCATACAGTTATAAATTATTAGTTTACCATTTTCTGAACAAATCCTGTTACTATTCCATTGAAAATACAAAAGTTAGTATATTATCTTTGGTGAACATGAATTTTCGAAACACCGTTTATATACGCTTCTCTGATAGCAGCTCTTTTTGAGTCTTGATTATTTGGCCACTACGAAATTTCTCCCATT
Organism: Teleogryllus oceanicus; assembly: GCA_964035755.1. Lineage (NCBI taxonomy): Eukaryota > Metazoa > Arthropoda > Insecta > Orthoptera > Gryllidae > Teleogryllus > Teleogryllus oceanicus. Next base: position 280,544,395 of record CAXIVR010000001.1, read on the forward strand.
ATATTGCGAATAGTTTTGAATATTTGCTTGGATGTACTATATCATTTACATACTTTTTGGATTATTTACCGTGAGTGTTTAATGATTGATATTGAAACAACAATGTTCTATTAGGAACACACAGCAAAACCAGGTATTCTCTCTTAATACCAATGAATAATAAATTATTCATTGGTATTAAATTAATCATTGGTATTGGTTTCACAAATAAAAAACTTGGGATTAAATATACTTACCATTTTTAATTATATTACAAAACATTATAATAACTGTTACCTTGCCTCAGTTAACAACAAAAAACATATTTTTTACGTTCACTAGTACGTTAGCCAGCTTACCTCTATTATTCCAATAAAAATTCAGACGTCGACCTTGCATTTTCACAATTAATGTACCCTAGTGGAGTCCTATGTATAAGGACGAAGTTGATAGGGGAAGAAAAAGCTGGAAGAAACGAGAGAATCCTGAGAAGAGGGACCGCGATTGTGCATTGTCCACAACGAATTGACCCAGAGATGAAAAACAAACCCCGTGGCCACTACGGTAGGAGATGCCACAGAGGCACTTTACTCGTACCAGACATATACACGAGAACTTTATACATTACACATTGCCGGACTTCTACCAATATGAGACAATAGAAATCAGTTCTACCTAACTTTCAAAGATTTTCTTTTTAGAAGATGTCTATAATGATTTCTCTTACCCACGTCTCTGCCCTCAAATTGCAAATTCTTTCATATAACATATTCTATCATCGCACGTGACTCCCATAAAATTACCTACCGACCAATGTAGAATGTTTCTCTCGAAACACTTTTGAAAGAAGCCCGACTTATTAAAAATTAAACGCCTTTTCTGCGCAGATCACCATTCACAGAGAGACGGAATTCAAAACGCTTTCATTCTTCCTTTAAAACTACTATGATCTCATATTACTCGAACATAGTCATAAAAAATGGGACGCAGTAATTCACCACGTTTTGAAATCTTATAGATCCATAAATTTTGCACATGGACAGTCCTCTTTCTTTCGTGACAAAGGACGCCACAGGATACCTTTCAAAACATATTGCCCATAAACGATATTGTTGCAATGCAGACGAAAACTGTGGGAGGCCGCCTTTTTATCACTCCATACCGGGGATGTCTCCCAAGGCAAGCGTCATGCAGCGTTGCAAAACATCCCGGCCGCGCCCTCTAAAAAACGCTGCCGAATGCAAGCGAGGGGCCAATATAAACGGGCCCGGTGGAGCCATGGGGGCAGTGACGTACAGATGAACGGGCTTGCTTCTCCGACTGCTGATTCCGTCCCTGGACGACTGACGGGATGATGACACGCTCCCAGGGTGCTGCCGCTACTGTTGCCGCCCTCGCCGGAACGCCTGGTCCACGGGGAGAGGGGGTAAGAAGTCGTCGTCAGTAATCTCGACTCCCGCGCATCTCCCCTCAGTCCTTCGTTCCCCCTGTCTCTCCTTTAATTAATAATAAATGGTGGGCACACGTGAGTTTGTGAAGAACACACGACACGTTAAGAGCCTTCTGATGATGACGCGGTCCCTGCCGCTGTTGCTGTGTCCGCCGGAGCATCTGGTCTACGGAGTGATGGGGTAAGAGGTCGCCATCTCTGAAGCTAAACTCCTGTGTACCTCCTTCCCCTGATCCTCTCTCTCTCTCTCTCTCTCTCTGTTTCTCTCTTTCACAATTCTTTAAATCAACCACAGTACTACAAGTGACGTGCCGTCAGGAATACCCTGAAGCCAGTCAACTCCGAGGGTGCCACGTTACAGAACTACGGTGACGTAACAATGAAACTATGGCGAGCTGCCAATACAACATCGCGGTACAATGCACAGGCGCTTCCCAAGGTGAGCGATAAGAAGAATGTCTGACATCGTTTGTTCCGCAGCCCGAAGGCAGCAGCAGCCAGCAGGAGCGGCCGACGAAATTACCTAAATTGTAAGTCATCGCATTCTTCATACAAAAGAATAATAAGATAACTAAAACATTTGTTTAACGATAATCATCTTTAATACGGCAAAACATTCACAAAAAACCTGAATTTTATAATATATTCACAATCTGTAAGGAAAAATGAAAGGATTGTCGCGTAGCCGCAGACAGCTGGCACCCGCGTAAGCATGTTGCGTAGCTCCGCTTCGGAAAGAGCGCTTCAGCAGAAAAGGCCTATATAACAGCTGGACCTCCGCTTAGCGGGGGACAATGCACTCGTGAGCTAGTCGCCCGTGTGCACGGACCTTCCATCCCTAGTCGGTTCAGATCGGCCCAAAATGGCCCTGGCGGCATCCCTTCACCCCTCCGTCTACCGACCTCCTCCACCACGCTAGTTCAGATCGACCCTCCGGGATCCTGCTGGCAGCGTCCCGTCCTCTCCCCTGACCGTTGTGCTCTCGTGTGTCGTCTGATGGCCGCTGCAAGGTGCCTCTTCCGGAGAATAGCCCTTGGCGAGGCTGGGCTACGTCACGTGCCTGTCAGGTGTATGTAAGTATACCACCTCAATAAACTGCTGTTTGCCATGACTGGAGTCATCCCTGTTCGTATTTGCTTCCTCTCATCCGCCTTAAGCCATCCAGAGAATAGGGAACGGCCCAGAGAGCACGTTCTCCCACTACCGTCCAACTACTCCCCCGCACGTGGTGCCAGACCCATCCATCCATCCATCCATCCATCCATCCATCCATCCATCCATCGTCCCTTCCCCCTGACGACAGGATGCAAGACGGCATAGTCGTTCCCGAAACCGATTCGGATAATGATGAAGAGGAATACGAGACCAAGGCGCTCGTGCCAGCACAGATGTTGGCACGAGCAGCGGTGGATGTTGCTCTGTGTAAACGCGACACCTTTCAAGGAAACAGAAGATTCTTTGCGAACGATATACTTCAATGCTGCGAAAGCTGGAGCAGAAAAAACAGTAAACTCCAAACCGTGCACGGTGTTTTTGGACAATCCACTGAAGACTCCCGAGTAAGTAACCTCAGTATTATTAGCTATAAGGCGAGTTGCACCAATAGAGCAATTACGTGCTTAAGGGTAAGCGTTTAATTTTAGACCATGACGCGAACATTAGCGCAAAGTGGATGCAAACACCACTCGCCTTCGTTTTCGAAATTCACCGAAAGGGTTATTTTTTTGAAACTACTGATTTCGTAATGTTAATTTGTATCAGAAGTGTAAGAAATCATCCTTCGAAGCTACGCTACAACAAACCTTCGATGTCTTCTTACCGACAAGGTAAGTGAACGACATTATGAATTATCAGTTATATTTCCAAAAAGAAATCTACTCACGTTTTCTTGTTCCGGAAGTCTTTTGTTTTCGGCCACATCTCAGTTAATTAGGTGTGAACGTTAGAAACAAAGCAAACATAGTACTCATAAATAAATATAGAGATTTGTGTGACGGGAAAATATGGGAGAAGATACATATATTGGTTCCTTCGTTAGGTATCTATGAAAAGAAGGTGTAAAATTGGACTGAATCGAGTAATGTGACTCATCTACATAGCCATGTTTAATGTGCATTCTTAATGATATAATAATGTTAAGTCAAGTGTGTGTTTCTCAATAAAATACCAAGGCCAGGGTTCCTTGACCTTGGTTGTAAAATCACACTCCTCTCATAACCAGTAGCCCAGCTTCCAGTTATTCACTTGGTAACAATTATTCAGACCTGAGGCATCTCCCTGGAAAATCAATCAAATCGACCATCTTCGGGAGTGACACATCACAGCAGGAAAGTGTATACACATGATCCGATTGTGACGAAAGCAACCTAGCACTTGAAAACGTTTTTGAAGATCCTAGAAGCCTAAAGAATTACGTGCTTAAGGGTAACTGTGGGATATTGCAAATAAATTACTTGTTGTGGTGAGTTTCCATTACAACATCGCATCATTGCCATCTCATCGAACCGCCATTACTACATCACGCCGTACTGGGGGCGACTCCCAACGCAAGTGGCAGGCACCCTCGCAAAGCATTCCGGCAGCAACCTCTAAAAAACGCTGCCGAATCCAAGAGAAACTACTCAGGCGTCAGGCGACTCCAAAGGCGAGAGGCATGGAATGACACAAACATTTCGGCTGCGACTTCTAAAAAGCCCTGATGAATGCGATCAAGGCTCCAATATATACAAGCCCGGCGGAGCCAGCGAGGGCAGAAAGGAAGTGAGATAGCCGAAGCAAGTGAGTGCGCTCGGTACTTCTAGAACCCCTGGATGATGAATGAGACTACAATTAATAATAAAAGAAATAATGATGATGGTGATAATCAAGATAGTAATGAATAGACTCGTGTAATGGACATGGGGTCGACGGAGAAACGAAATTACCTAAATTATTTCGTCATGGACCTGGGATCGACGGAAAAACGAAATTCAAACAATGTAATGTAAAGTAAATCCGCGAATATATACTAAAGATATGACACGGATACCCACTAGCGGGGCGTAGTGGGGTCACTAAAACAAGAGACTAGTGTCATGAACAGGAAATCGACGGGAAAACGAAATAAAATTATGTTTTTATGACCCTGGGGTCAACAGAAAAACAAATTAAATTATTTTATTGCCAATATGAGGGCTCGAAATCTTATTTGAAAAGCTTCTTGGTATGTCAGTAGGTCCGTCCGTTGAAAAGTTCCGAGATACTCGCTCAGCGCTTGCATCCCGCGCACCTCCAGCTGCCTTGCACCCTGTGCTCCACCCACGTCCAGTCGTTAACAAGCCAACGGAAAAGCACGTCAGTTTCCCACGCTAAAACGGTGTGCGGAAGGGTGGCACTCTGAGCAAGGGAGGGTGAGTGGGGAGGCGAGGCGAGGTAGTGGCCGGGTACGCAGGGATCTGGAACTTGGACGAGAACGAGCGGAGAGATCGGACTTGCCGCGAGGCGAGACCTACGTGGGGAAGCCATAATGAGGGCTGTCGGTATGGTGTGGGGCGAACCGCCATTACCACATCACCTCGCACCGGGAAGACGCGCAAGGTAAGCGGCACGCAGCGTCGCAAAGCATTCCGGCAGCGGCCTCTAAAAAACGCTGCCGAATCGAAACCGGCCCAATATAAACGGGCCCGGCAGAGCCAGGGGGGGGCAGTGACATACGGAAGAACGGGCTTGCTTCTCCGACTGCTGATTCCGACTCCGGACGACTGACGAGATGATGACACGCTCCCAGGGTGCTGCCGATGCTGTTGCTGCCCCCGCCGGAACGCCTGGTCCACGGGGAGATGGGCTAAGAAGCCGTCGTCAGTAAGCTCGACTCCCGCGCATCTCCCTTCAATCCATCGTTCCCCCTGTCTCTCCTTTATTAATAATAAATGGTGCATTTTTACTTAAAAACGTCTTCTGAGTAAGCTGCCCTCCGCCTTCCCCGCAACTTTCCGTAAGTTACTTAATCAATCGGAGTACTCAAAGTGTCGGGTCACCTTAGGAATACGCTGAAGCCAGTCAGTTCCGAGGGTGGCTCATCACATCTAGGTGCACTAATGGTGCACTTTTACTTTAAAAAGTCTTCTGAGTAAGCTACTCTCCCCCTTTCCCTCAACTTTCCGTACGTTACTTAATAAACCGCAGTACTCGAAGTGACGAGTCACCTCAGGAATACGCTGAAGCCAGTCAGTTCCGAGGGTGGCTCATCACATCTAGTGGCAGCGGTTAGCGTAAGATTCACCCCTGGCGCAACGAATCCACGCTTACATCGCTATAAACGATTGCGTGCATATTTTTCACGAGTACTGTGACTGATTTTTAAAATTTCTCTCAATAGTTGGTTTTTTTACTCCCTTTACTACGACTTTAATTTACATTTTCTGACATTTTAGAGACAACGCATATCACCACCGAAAACAGAACTCTCCCCTCAAAACACGACCCTTCTGTTCTGACCAGGCCTCTCTCCCCCCAAGGAAACAGTCATTCCCCCTCCCCCTTCTCCGTCTCCCACTCCCAACGACCCATCGAAACAACCATCATCCTCGACGACAAACGCTCAGCCTTCCATGACTACTTGGAAAAATTTACTGGCGATTCCAGCCAAAACATTGACGATTTCCTAAGAACAATAAACAACATGGCTGATGTCTCAGGATGTCAGGATGCCGATCGTCTATTGTTCGCCCAAGTTCAGTTAGATGGCACAGCAACACGTTTGGCTTCATTGTCTCCTGAGTTGATGAATGTTAAAACTTGGACTGACTTTCAAAATGCCACCCGACGACTATTTACAAGACAATCAGACTTCTCTAACCCTATCCGCAGGTACTCCTCTTGCACTATGACTAAATCGGAAACATTCAAACAATTTGCGCTACGACTGTACGAACTCCCCAAAGAGAGCATGACAGTTACACCACCATTTCCCCTTACTGAACACCTAATCCTAAAGCAATTCCTTTTCGGTCTCCCAATTTATATGTCACATTTAGTCGAAAACGATAACTCCCGGTCATGTATAGAAGCAGCCACTATCGCCGAATCCCTCTACTCTGAACCTATAAACCCAACTCCCATGGTACCCTCGGATGGCTCAAATTACGATAAAACCTTAGAATCCATAAATAAAAACCTGAATTCCCTCCTCCTTTATTCCTCCTCCCCTACATCTTTCTCTTATAACGCCCCTTCTGCGTCACCAAACACCACCACCCAAAACTATTACAATAACCCAACCCCAATCCCCAATACGCGACCCGACTCACATTATCCATCGCTCCCTCCCTTCTTCCATCCCCGTACTACAGACCTGAACTTTCTGTGGAAAACTTGGTCACTTAGCTGACAACTGCAGAAAGAATTTTTCTGCATAAATTGCAGGAAATGCAGGAAAACAGGTCACTTCATGGCCTTCTGTACCAGATCCCAAAACCATCCTCCCTCTCCACACCTCCGTTCCCAACCACGTAACTCTTTAACTTGCTATTTCTGTTCGAGCCTGGCATATATTATGCGCGAATGCCCTATACGCACTCACGAAAACCACAATTACACAACGCAACCACAAACAACGCCTCCGGCAAGACACGCCTTAATACATCACCCAAAGATGAGCAGCCTCCCGCTACCGGCCCACACGGGAGGTCCATTCATAATAATCCAAAAATTAAGCCCTGTGAATGTCATAACTCCAAATGGTACAAAAGAACAAATAGTACATGCCAACAGAATAAAGCCTGTTCCCCCACCGGACACAACCATCACCACAACCACAACAACAACGAACACCACCACAATCACCACCACCATGGCAATAGCAACCACAACCATCCCCACCACTCTCTCCGACTCATTCTCCCCCGAATCCGTCAAGGAAAACACGACCAAAACAGCACAAAAAACAAACTACCACCACTCCTCGCTCAACCCGCTCACCCCACCAAAATAACCATACAACAAATATCCCTTGGATCATGACAAAACCAATAGAATACCGAAGTATGAAACCTAAAAATTAATTTCACTATTTCTCTTTTGCAGATTAAATTATTCACTATCCTCACCCTCTGCTTATCCCCTACCCTCTCCCAAGTAGAAATATCCACAACCCCTTACGACCAAGGACTCGCTTTTGCCCATGAAGGAACGATATTACTCACTGGTGACAAATGGACAATACTACAAATATTCCAACTCGACTCATTCTATAAACCCATAGACCAGGCACTGAAACTTCTACAAATATTACAACAAGATATAAATAAACACACTCGCCTCTCACTAATAACATCCGTAAATACACTTAGGAAGAACGCAGCCTACACATACGAGCATGAAATCTAACGAATCCAAGCAGACCTCACGCAATTCAAAAACATCCTGAGCGACATTAAATATTCCACACAACTCACACAGAAGTCCCACAACATTAAAAAAAGAGGCCTTTTCAACTTCGGAGGCTCCTCACTCAAATAGCTTTTCGGCACTGCAGACTCCCACGATTTATATAAATTAAATCAAATCATCTCAACTCTCAAACAAAACACGAAAGAAACTGTACACTTAATCCACGAACAGGCCACCATCATAAACCGCACACTAGACAATACAGCTACAACGGACGACTACTAAAAAAGCAACCGCAAAAAATTCTCTCACGTCCGTCTTTACAAAAATCCAAGAATATCAAAATTCTACGGACGCAATCGTTAAATAACTCCTAATCATTAACACTATAACATCGATCATCCGCGTCTTGGAACTGATAACCCAAGAAATGGGTATCAGTTTTAATCAGTTGCAAACAGAAGGGTCCCTCCTCAAACAACACAGGCTTTCCCCGTATTTCCTCCCCTCGCGACAACTTTTCTCCGCCCTAACCCAAATAGAGAAAAACCTATCCGCCGACTTGCACCTACCCACCCCAACACAACAGGAATTCCTTTTTATCTACTATCGCTAAAGTAACCATAGCCACCGAAGACAACGTAATCCACCTTTTTATTCGAAATACCACTTCAGGCACCAAACCGACTTTTTCACCTATATCGCGCAGTTCCTTTACCCGTACACCTACCAAACAGCTCCTTATCAATTAGTATAATACTATCCAATCCGTCCCTTGCCATAACAGAAGACCATCTCGCGTTTATGGAATTACAACTCGAAGACTTGACCGACTGCACCGACAATTTCTACAGAACATGCCCTCCACGCAAACACACATCCAACCACCCTGCTTCTTTCTGCTTACACGCCACTCTTCACTGGAAACACACAGTGAGCAAAACGACTCTGCCAGACAAAGGTTGCCACCAATCCGACTCCAACATTCTTCTGTGCCAGAAACTCTAATGTATGGCTATACAACACCCCACAACCCTTGGAATTCACACTACACTGCCCAAACTCAAGCTTCACCCCCAACACAACCTCAATATCCCACATACAAGTTAATGGTACTGGCCAGATTAACATCCCCTTTCATGTTGGGCATCCCGTCGTACCGTCATTCTAAACCCCCGTTCCAACACCCTACTAAATATTCACGGTCCGCCAACATGCTTCCACATTCCTCCAATACCTAACCTACGCGGTCACACCACCCTGCCTGACATCAACTTAACTCGCGTTTCGACATTCCTAAACACACAGGACTACGAGACACAATTTCCCCTACAGGACATGAAAAACAAACTACGATCAATCGACGAAACCGCAACATCACTAGAAAAATCCAACTATCCAGTCCCCCCACCAAATAATCAAATTTTGCACTTCCTCATTACTGCAATATGTGCCGCATCCATTTATCGCTTTTACAAACTAATCAGGAAATTCTCCCAAAAGAGAATAACCCTCCAAAACCCATCACCAAACGCACATACCACCCCCAAACAATTGGCCCACTTCCACCACCACATCGCCATCATTGTTCACAAACAAGAACAGAATTATGACAAAGTAGACTGCTAGACTCTCCAAAATAAAGAACAGTAAAATAGACTGCTTTGAAAAAATAGCGTATTTGGAACAAATAGTGTCACGCCAAAACAGATATGAAAAGTAAATAATACAAAAAAATTGAAACGTAAATAATACAGTTTAAGAATTTGAATATTAAGTAGGCAACATGCTCAGCATCTATATGATTTTGTCAGTCACATGAATAACTCAAAAATTGCATCGTTATCATATCATTTATGTAAATAGTTTCTTCTGTACATACTAACCACTTGCCAATCCCAAAATAACCACTCCCACCCTGTCGAGACATTGTTAACCCGCTTAGCTCTCTAATCTCGAAAAACACAGCCATATGGCTATCTTTTTCTGAAAGGCATGGGAGCCATGTGGCGAACCGCCTTCACCACATCACCCCGCGCCAGAACGACGCGCTAGGCAAGCGCACGCAGCGTCGCAAAAAATTCCGACAGCGGCCTCTAAAAAACGCTGCCAAATGCAAGCCGGCCCAATATAAACGGGCTCGGCAGAGCCAGGGGGGGCAGTGACGTACGAAAGAATGGGCTTCCTTGTCCGACTGATGATTCCGACTTCGGACGACTGACGGAATGATGACACGCTCCCAGGGTGCTGCCGCTGCTGTTGCCGCCCCCGCCGGAACGCCTGGTCCACGGGGAGATAGGGTAAGAGGCCGTCGTCAATAATGTCGACTCCCGCGCATCTCCCTTCAATCCATCGTTCCCCCTGTCTCTCCTTTAATTAATAATAAATGGTGCATTGTTACTTAAAAACGTCTTCTGAGTAAGCTGCCCTCCGCCTTCTCCGCAACTTTCCGTAAGTTACTTAATCAATCGGAGTACTCAAAGTGTCGAGTCACCTTAGGAATACGCTGAAGCCAGTCAGTTCCGAGGGTGGCTCATCACGCTGGGTCGCTCTCATATAAAGCACCACCCTTGAGACGGGGCCCCCTATCTCAGCTCTGTCGCTGTACGTCTTTATCTCGATCGGTACGATCGGATCGATCGATACGGTACGCTGCCCTATGGTGGTACATCTCCAGTCATGTCAGGTAATAACAGCGCTGTAACCAGATATGCGTCTTAATTTGACCCTGCCACATGCATCTTCCTCTCCTTCCCCGTCTCCCGTTTTGATAGCAGAAATGCGACGTCACTTACACTTCGTATGACGTATCAACGTTTTCTTACCTAGTACTACTACCTTCGTGTACTACAAAAATAACTTGGTGTCACTCTCATCTCTTTGCCATTGGTTTCAAGTTTATAAAAAGAGGCGCCTTAAGTTAGGTTACAATTAAGTTAGGCAAATGTGAGATTATTGTTCATGTAAACGACCTCATATACAAGCACATGGAATACTTGGTATCGAGTTTTTATTTCAAGCAATTTTTGACTGCCGCGCAGCTTGTTAACGAATAGGAACTGTGGCGAGCCGCCATTACTACATCACGCCGTACTGGGGGCGACTCCCAAGGCAAGTGGCAGGCACACTCGGAAAACATTCTGGCAGCAACCTATAAAAAACGCCATCCAGAGGGCCAAACTGTGACAGTTGGGTGCAGAGGCATGTTAATCGGTCCGGACAAGAGTGACCAAGGAAATGTTGTTTCGAAGTGCTGTCACGGTCACGGGGGGCAGGGGGGATATTACTTTAATGAAATTATTGATTGATTACGAGAAGACTTGTCACAGAAGCCATTTCGCAAAGCATGCTAGATGCGAACGGCAGAGGACGGTGGAAAAGCCCCAGGACATGCGCTCAGCGCTGACACGGCGAGCCCCCGAGCCCCGTACCCCGCTAGCCACCCCTACGGCTCGGTCGCCAAGGTGCCGGCGAGAGGAAATGCGTCAGCTTCCCACGCTGCGAGGGCGCGTGAGAAAGGAGGACGCTGAGCAAGGGAAGGGTGTGCGAGCTGTGGGAAGCGGGGGCAGGGCGGACAGAGGTCGGGGAGTTGGTTGGGAGCGGCCAAGGCGTACGGACGTGTGGCGAGGCGAGACCGCGGAGGAAGAACGAAGTCCGGGCGTCAGGAATGGTGAGCGAACGTGATCGGTAACAAGAATATGTTCGCCCGTACAAGTCTTAGTTGTTAGGTAGAGGAATTAGATTAAAGGGATAGAAAATTGATGGTCAGTGGAGACGCCACCACCGCCGCCACCACCACCGCCGCCACCACCACCGCCGGGTGGGAGGAGACCTTATAACCTCTATCCGTTATCGGGACGAGAGGCGTATTTGTTTGACCTCCCAGAGGACTAGGCGGGACGGTCATGCCGGCGCAAGGAGAAGGTGATGCTGCCCTTCCGGCCACGTCGGGCAAATCCATCACGTGGCCACTGCCGCTAACCGGCGCCGCCACTACCAGCTGCTGCAGGGATGGGACACAGGACCCGCCCTCGCCATGGTGGACGTCGGACTCGCCAGTCCACTCTCCGCCGCCCACACCGGGGCGAGATTTGGACCTCGGAAGGTTGAACGGCGCAGCGGGTCTCCCGACTGCCCGGAAAAATCTTCTGAGGGACCTGGGAACGAGACCCCAATGGATGCACGAGCGAAGGGCGAGGCGAGCCACGTTCAGCGTCGTCGGGTGGCATGGAGGCGCCGCAAGAATAAATGTATTTTTTCTCCTTATTTTGTAGGTGGAGAGACGTATTGGGACGATGGTGCCTAGTGCCAATTATATGGACACTTCTGGGTGCTCAACCGACAGACCAGTTACTATTCATACAACAAGACCAGGTGAAAACTATGTCTGCGGAATGGGTAGTGCGCGTTGATCTCCACATAGGACGGATGGCAGAAGCCATAGGAGAAGTTTAACGATAGGCGAGACATTTCATTAACTTAACGATGCAACTTGAATTAAGTATTAGGAACAATGGTAATTTAATAGATACTTGTATGGCATATAAGACACAAGTTGCCAATGGGGTGGCTCGCATAAAGAGTTCATTTTCGGAGCTTCAATATGTCAATCGTTCCAGACACAAACGAGGTCTCGTTGACGCAGTCGGGAAAGGTTTAAATTGGCTCGTAGGTACTGCTACAAATGAGCAAATTATAGGTCTCGAAAACCAGTTGAACATCTTGCGCACGGAGACGCAAGATTCGTTAAATTCTAAATTTACCTCTAAATTCTAATTTTTTCTAACGTTCTTCGGACACTGTCCAGGCATGACGACATGTTCTCAGAGACTGTACAAGCTCAACACTCCCTTCAAGAAAATGTCCATAAGGACAGCCAGGTACTTCACGAGCTTGCGGGCCTGTATGACGCTTTCGGGCTTGTGTTTGGTCACCTCCAGACGGCATTGTCGCGTAGCCGCAGACAGCTGGCACCCGCGTAAGCAGGTTGCGTAGCTCAGCTTCGGAAAGAGCGCCTCAGCAGAAAAGGCCTATATAACAGCTTGACCTCCGCTTAGCGGGGGGACGAATGCTACTCGTGAGCTCGTCGCCCGTGTGCACGGACCTTCCGCTCCTCTGTCGGTTCAGATCGGCCCAAACTGGCCCTGCCGACCTCCCTTCACCCCCAGTCGGTTCAGATCGGCCCAAACTGGCCCTGCCGACCTCCCTTCACCCCTAGTCGGTTCAGATCGGCCCAAACTGGCCCTGCCGACCTCCTTCGTCCCGCTAGTCCAGATCGACCTTCCGGGGTCCTGCTAGCAGCGTCCCACCCTCCCCTCTGACCGCTGTGCACTCGTGAGTCGTTTTGATGGCCGCTGCAAGGTGTCTCCTCCGGCGAACAGCCCTTGGCGAGGCTGGGCTACGTCACGTGCCTGTCCAGTGTATGTAGTATACTACCGTAATAAACTGCTATTTGCCATGACTGGGTCATCCCTGTTCGTCTTTGCTCCTCTCATCCGCCTAAAGGTCATCCAGTGAATAGGAACGGCCCGAAAGCACCTTCCGCCCTGCCGTTCGACCACTTCCCCGCTCGTGGTGCCAGACCCGCCAATCCATCCATCGTCCCCACCTCCCCCACACGACAATGGTGTCAGGTGTGCGGTGCGCGACGCACCACGACGAGTAGGTTCAGTGTTGAAGTGTGTCGAGAACATAATATTAAGGGGATACGGTATGTGGAGAACGTGAGTGTCAGTTTTAACTTTCGAGTTAGCAAAATTGTGGTCAATATTCAGAATCGTTTTTGTTTTTTTCTTCGCCTTCTCATTTTTGTTGTTGTTATTCTTCCGGACTAAAATGGATAGATCGGGCGGAATAAAACCGGAAAATGAGTCTAAAAGAAAAAAGCAGTCACGTCCAGTTACAGTACCGGAGTATATTCAACAAATACTTGCAGAATGCCGCAGAGCAGCTTACGGTCTGTCGTATGAACAGCGTAATTTGTTGATGAAAGAGATTAGGGAAAATATACAGTAATATTTTAAAAAAAGAAATATGTTTTAATTTTTTTTATGTGTTGATTTTCGAGATATTCCCTACCCATGATTTTTCTCCTTTCTAGCCCTACCATTTTCAAATACCCTCGGTGATGGCAAAACAGTTGATTGTTTAAGAGCTTTGCGAAAATGACTGGTGTGTGACCCGAGTTTTTTTTCTTCTGGCTTTTCCTCTTTGCGCATGGAACTCTATGAAGGCACGATTTGTTCAAAAAAGTAAGACAGCGCATCATAATGGATTTCTTATCATGGGACGTTATAACTCCTACGGGACAAACAGGGCTGGAAAGCACTATTAATATGCTAGGAGGCGACGAAAAATCTAGCACGCCTAGCAGAAGCACTGGTAAAGAATTTATTAAGGATTCAATTAGGGATATAACGCCAAAACCGAGTTTAGCCAATAACATTATGCTGATACCATGCTTCACGGGAGATGATGACGTATCTATAGAAACTTTTTTAGAAAGACTGAAGATAGTTAGCCAGTTTAACGGATGGTCAGAGGCAGGCACGTTGGCTGCCGCCCGCCTTCGAATATCGGGAACAGCGAATGAGTTCTTGCAAAACCACCCTCATGTGCTAGAATCATTTCAAAATTTTAAAAAATTTATGAAAGAGATTTTGTCCCAAAGTTTCAAGAATAACTCTAGAAAAATATTCAATAGCACGGTGCAGGAAACATAGAATCGGTGTCCGAATATTCTACCAGATTAAGAGGCATTTGGCGAAAATTAAGAGATGCATATGGTGATATACAATCAGGCAACATCCTTAATGTTTCAACAACGGTTAATGGCGCAATTTTATCTGGGTTAAAAGAACAGATTGGGCGTTTCGTGATAGTACAGAACCACAGAGCATATTACAAGCGGAAGAATTTGCGCGTACGCAAGAAATGGTGATGCAAGGATATAACTCGATTAACATGCTACCACCTTCCGCATGTTTTGCTACGTCGTCGGAAGTGCCGCAGGCGGTGGAATGGCATCGAAGCGCATGTCAACAACCGCCGCCGGGCAAACAGCAGACGCAGCATTTTGCCAATCAGGCGCAGCCAAAGCACATAACTTGCAACTCTTGCGGAAGACGAGGGCATGTGAGCAGGCAGTGCCCTACCGGGAAGAAGAAATGTTTTAACTGCGGCGACACATCGCATTTAGCGTATAATTGCCCCTTAACAATTTGCGGTATTTGTCGGAAAACAGGGCACAGGCCGATAAATTGCGATAGTTCACCAAAAACTCGAGGCCCTCCGAACGGTGCGGGATGCAGTAGTTCTGACAGTTAATCCAGAGCCAGGTTTAACGGCAGAAGTGCAAATACTTAATACAAATTTTATCCTTTTAGTAGATACGGGAGCTTGTTGTAGTGTACTCAACGCGGACGCACTTTTAAAGACAAAACTTAACATAAAACCTTATTATAATAGTGTACGAAGTGCGTCAGGACATCCGCTTAAAATTCACGGGGAATGTCCGGTTAAGTTTAGAATCGACAATGAGGAATATACCCAAGATTTTCTGATAGCAGATTTGGGAAGGACCAACTACGATGGAATTCTGGGTTTGGATTTTCTTAAACGGCAGGATTGTACAATAAGGCCGAAAACGGAGAAAATGGTGGTAGCACAAAGCACTGCACGAACTTGAGTACAGTAACGTATAGAACAAATAGGACGGAAATAGAAATTTCTGTCTAGAAACAGACAAAGATAACGCTCGAAGGGAGAAAGAGAAGAGTAACAGTTTGATCAGAACAGGAGTACAGAATACGAAACATTGTAAAAAGAGTAAGGGAATTATTAAGATAGATATGAGTGGAGATAAAGTTACAGAACAAGAACGGGTAACAAACAACGATATCTTAGATTTTTTAGGTTCAATCGAAATTAAAGATAGTGAAAAACTCCAAAAACCCTTGTCACCTGAATTACCGCGGAATAAGAAACCAATAAATCCTTCAGATTGTTTTCGAATTTAGATAGAGATGTTGAAAATAGCTTGCCACGACCCATATTGCCGGTAAGTTCCGGGACAAAATGCCAGAACATTTGTTCGGATTTCTTTGCAGAGTTAGATAACGAAGTTGGAGATAGGCTTCCAGAGCCGATGTTGCCAATAACTTCTTTGTCAGAGCAAAATAATAGTACTGCCGTAGCAAATACTGATGACGAAAGTGAAACACTAGTAGTGCAGGCCGAAGAAGAATCAAAGTCAAAGAGTAACTCGTGTATGTTGTATAGCACAGTTTCCGGTGGACAATTACTAGAAAGTAGTAAATGGGTCCAGGAATTGTGCCGCTATTTGGTATGAATGTTGTTGAATGTGGAATGTGTGTACGCAAGGCTCAGTTGTGGATGACAGCCCTGTTTTAGTTGCTGGAAGGCGGTTCAAAGTTGATAAGATGGCCGCTCCAGATGATGAGGAAGAACGTTTGGCTGGTCAATTATGTGAGCTTGCGGAAAAGTGGACGAGCGGAGAGACATTACACGGGTACAAGCGGAAACGCGGACAGTGATGATTCAGCGGAGGCTCCGTGCGTAGCGTTCCACGCCGACCCAGTTGCGGCGACGGTAGATAGGATTCAATGCGGAGAAGTTAGAGCAAAATTAAGGTAAAACCATTCTCGGTGGCGAAAACAGCGATAAGGGTTGATGCAAAAGAGGGTTCAGAGATATTTATTGACGATGACGAAGTAGATGTAATTCCTACGGTGTCAACGGTACACGAGAGTTTAGCTGAAATTTTACTGGTAAATGAGACAGAGAACCTTAAAGTATTTAGCAAGAACACAAAGATAAAGTTTGGCATATTGGAAGATTGGATAGAACCAACAGTTAGCAGTTTAGAACACGATCCCCTCATGTGGCCAGAAAGTTCAAGAGAAACAGATTTGCTAAAATTAATCAATTGGGACACTACTCCGGTGGAGATACGCCCAAAATTTGCAGACTTAATACAGACATACTCAGATGTTTTCGTATATGGAGAGAATACTCTAGGATGTACAGGAATTGTGAAACATTCGATTGATGTAGGAAGGCGCAACCTATTCAAGTGAGACCCTATAGAGTGCCTCACGCGCATAGGGAAATTTTAGATTCAGCGGTGCAGGACATGTTAAATCAAGGCATCATTTCGCATAGTAATAGCCCTTGGTCCGCGAATATAATACTCGTCAAGAAAAGCACATCAGGAGGCGAAACTAAGTACAGACCATGTATAGATTTTAGAGCCCTTAATAACATTATGGCAAAGAAGTATTCCTCTCCCAAACCTAGAGGAAGTTTTCGATCAGTTAGGCGGTTCGAGCATTTTCTCATCGCTAGACCTTTGCTCTGGTTATTGGCAGGACTATAAATAAGGGTTGCTTAGTATATTTAGACGATGTACTTCGTTACGATTCGTCTCTGGAGGGTCACCTCGAAGGTCTTAAAGAGATTTTCCAGAGGTTGCGAAACGCTAATTTAAAGTTAAAGCCAGAAAAATGTCACTTTTTTAAACAAAGAACGAAATTCCTTGGACATATAATATCCGCAAACGGGTTAGAAGTAGACGAAGAAAAAATTCAGGCAATTAGACAATTTCCAGCCCCCAAAACAGTGAAAAATGTTCAAGCATTTTTAGGACTAGCTGGCTACTATAGGAAATTCATACCAAATTTCTCGCAGCTTTCCAGTATTTTAAGTGATTTAACTAAAAAAGGACAAAAATTTAAAGGGTCGCTAGAACATCAACAAGCATTCGAAAAACTAAAAGAAGCACTAGCAAATTCCCCAGTACTACGTTTCCCAAATTTGGAACAACCATTCATTCTAACGACAGACGCATCGCCGATGGGATTAGGCGGTATTTTATCACAAATAGAACACGATGGTGAACACATCATTGCATGCGCGAGCAAAAAGTTAACGCCACAGCAAAAGTCATATTGCGCATTGGATCTCGAGTGTTTAGCAGTGATAACGATGATTAGGAAGTTTCGAATATATTTACTAGGCAGACATTTTACCCTGATAGTAGATCACAAACCACTTCAATGGTTATTTACACAAGCTGAACCCAAACCGCGACTAGCGCGTTGGATTATGGAGCTCTCAGAGTACACGTTTACCGTCAAGCATAAACCAGGTAAGCAGATTCCTCACGCGGACGCACTGTCGAGAATAGAGTTGCCAACTGTTTCGGTAATAGCAGAAACAGAGGAGTATGAGCCGGTGTGGGACAAAAAGAGAATAGCGCAAGAACAAAAACAATGCGAGTCGTTAAAAGAACTATACGAACTAATAGGAATAAAAGATAAAAATTACTTTTAGATGCCGAAAACGTACTGTATAAAATACATGTTCCCCACCCAATCCAGTATATACAATGTGTGCTCCAGTCTCTATGCGAATACATACTAAAAAGATGTCACGAAAACCCACTGGCGGGGCATAGGGGGGTCACGAAAACATTAGACTTGGTACAGAGGCATTTCAATTGGCCAGGAAGTTATAGTGACACACGAAATTTTGTTTCAAAATGCGTTCGTTGCAAAATGAGGAAAAGTGTCAAAGGGAAAATTCCTATTCAAGAGGTAGCGGAAACAACACGGCCATTTGAAAAGATAGCACTAGATATAATGGGGCCTCTCCCTACCACTAGCAAGGGAAACAGATACATTCTATCGGCCCAATGCCATTTTACACGTTACCGGAAGCTATAGCGTTGCCCGATCAAACGGCGCACACTATCGCACAGGCGTTCATTGAAAACATTGTCTGCCGCCATGGTGTCCTACAAATTTTACTGACAGACCAAGGGACAAATTTTACCTCGCAGTTGATGCAGGAAGTGTGTCGACTACTACAAGTCAGACACATAACCACGTCGCCATATAATCCGGGTGCCAATGGGCGACTCGAAAGAGCGCATCAATCTTTTGCATCAGTAATAGCCCACTGTATGGAGCATGATTCGAGGGACTGGGACGAGCTTTTGCCATTCGCCCTATTCGTATTCAGAAATACGAAACACCGCATAACAGGTTTTACGCCAGCGTTCTTAGTTTATGGGAGGGAACTAGACATGCCATGGGATAGGGTGCTTCTTCCGCTTGCGAACCGCTACGCGGATAACCCGCCATACGTGGAGATTCTAAGGAAGCGCCTCCAGTACGCTCATGCGCAGGCCGCGGAATGGAACAGTAGGAACGTTGCAGTGGAACACGAGAAACTTAATAGAAATAGGTCACTCATACCAATCATAGTAGGGCAAATGGTTCTCGTAAGGAACAAAAGCCTCGCGCCGGGACAGACAAAGAAGTTTGTGTCACGCTGGGTGGGACCATATATGGTCACCAAGGTCAGATCCCCGGTCACGTTCGAATTAGAGAATGTACATAATGGTCGAAAATCGTTGCCCACCATCGCAATCTCATTCCCCTTCCACAAGATCCCGAGGTGCACACACCAGCAATTCTTGCAAAGGACGGGGGGACAGGCACAGTGGCGCAACCAATGGGCGAGACGCCGACACCGCCGCCACCACCACCGCCACCACCCACGCCGGGCGGGAAGAGAACGTATAACCTCCGTCCGTTACCGGGGCGGGAGGCATACTTGTATGACCGCCCAGAGGACTAGGAGGGACGGTCATGGCGGAGCAAGGAGGTGATGCTGCGCTTCCGGCCACGCCGGGCAAATCCATCACGTGGCCACTGATGTTAACCGACGCTGCCACGACCGGCAGCTGCAGGGATGGGACGCAGGACCCGCCCTCGCCATGGTGGACGTTGGACTCGCCAGTCCACTCTCCGCCGCCCACACCGGGGCGAGATTTGGACCTCGGGAGGTTGAACGGCGCAGCGGGACTCCCGACTGCCCGGAAAAATCTTCTGGGGGACCTGGGAGCGGGACCTCCGATGGATGCACGAGCGAAGGGCGAGGCGAGCCACGCTCAGCGTCGTCGGGCGGCGTGGAGGCGCCGCAAAAATAAATGATTTTCTCCATATTTTGTAGGTGGAGAAACGTAGTGGGACGTTGGTGCCTAGTGCCAATCATATGGACACTTATGGGTGCTCAGCCGACAGACAAGTGTATTACAAATACAATAGAAATAAGAAAATATTAGAGAATTAACAAAATAGATTTTGTACAATAACATTAAGTGTAATATGTTAATTTAAGTGTAGTCAGTTAATTAAGTGTAGTAAGTTAATCGTATTTATTCATTTTATTGTTGTAGAAAGTATAGGATGAAATATGTAAATGTATTAACAGTTATGTAGAAAAGTGTGCTACTATGAAACATATTAAGGGAAAACATATAGAAATAATATTAATTTATGTTAAAGAATAAGAATTTAAAAAAATGAAGAGAATTAAACAAGTAAACGTATGCAGAGGGCTGTATAACAGGATCGCACTCCGTAGCCACGCGGCTCAGCGTCAGCAGTACAGGAAGAGCTCTTTCTCACAGCAAGAGCGTTCTCCAGAACGTCGCAAGCGCG
The DNA here is from genome assembly GCA_964035755.1 of Teleogryllus oceanicus. Classification (NCBI taxonomy): domain Eukaryota; kingdom Metazoa; phylum Arthropoda; class Insecta; order Orthoptera; family Gryllidae; genus Teleogryllus; species Teleogryllus oceanicus. The sequence continues at coordinate 280,564,723 of CAXIVR010000001.1, forward strand.
CTGTACTTTTATACGCGACATTCCTTTTTGTCTCAAAATGTTGAACATTTCTTGCTAAATGTAGTTCTTGCATAGTTCTTGTACACACCTCTGTATCGTCTGGCGTACTCCTTGTCGAGAATCATCCGATCTCTTTGTCCTTGCTCATACATTTTTCTCGACTTAGGCATTTTACATTGCCTAGCCTTGGTGCAGGTTTGTCCGCAATCCACATACTTGTCACGGTCAGACAGCGCTTGACGTTGGTTCGCCTATGACGGTGAGGAAGGGGAAGAACCCCCCATGGCTGCAGTCAATGGCCCTTGCGAGAGGTTTCTTCCGAAGAATGTGAGAGTACGTGCTTGGAATGTCCAACCGCGTTGGCAAAGGCAGACCTATGACGGTGAGAAGACGTTGAAGGTCACCTCTCCCACTAGCAGGCTGCAGCCAACGCGCCCTCGCCAATCAAATTTTTCTAGGGAGAGAAACAGTGAGTCGGAGCTTGGATTGTCGGATTGCACATGACAATGGTAGATCAGTGACGGTGAGGAACGTTCGTTCACTCAATTTTTCCTTTAGCACTCAAAATGCACTCACCAGTAGATTCCTGTATGACCCTCTGCCATGCAAGTACCCTTTGTCCTACCCTCGATTCTATACGATACATAATTATGAGGTATACTTATTTTCTCGAAATGTGTTTAAAGTATTATAAATTCTCAGAAATTTAAATTTCTTCTAACGTTAGTATAGATGTAAAATATTGAGATGCAAAATGTTGGCAAAAAGGAATGTTCAACATTTAATTTAATTATGCAGAAAAGTAAAACTCTCACCAAAGAATTAATGTGAATGACACACCACTATTTCCACCTTTGTAAAGACAGGTTTTTTTGTATGTAGATAGTAGAAGATGTATCACGATGCACAGTGTAGACGTATTGGTGTTCGACGAAAAAAATGTAGTTAATAAGACAGTTTGTACAAATTTAAAATTGTTTGAACTCTAGTGACTGTAACAACACTAATTGATGAGTGAATTTAATTATTGTAAAATGAATATGAAAACTGGACAATCAGTACGCGGGAGCCGCTGCGGCAACGCGACATGAGGCTACGAGCTTCTTCTCGAGGAGGGGAGTGATGTCGCGTAGCCGCAGACAGCTGGCACCCGCGTAAGCAGGTTGCGTAGCTCAGCTTCGGAAAGAGCGCCTCAGCAGAAAAGGCCTATATAACAGCTTGACCTCCGCTTAGCGGGGGGACGAATGCTACTCGTGAGCTCGTCGCCCGTGTGCACGGACCTTCCGCTCCTCTGTCGGTTCAGATCGGCCCAAACTGGCCCTGCCGACCTCCCTTCACCCCTAGTCGGTTCAGATCGGCCCAAACTGGCCCTGCCGACCTCCCTTCACCCCTAGTCGGTTCAGATCGGCCCAAACTGGCCCTGCCGACCTCCTTCGTCCCGCTAGTCCAGATCGACCTTCCGGGGTCCTGCTAGCAGCGTCCCACCCTCCCCTCTGACCGCTGTGCACTCGTGAGTCGTTTTGATGGCCGCTGCAAGGTGTCTCCTCCGGCGAACAGCCCTTGGCGAGGCTGGGCTACGTCACGTGCCTGTCCAGTGTATGTAAGTATACTACCGTAATAAACTGCTATTTGCCATGACTGGGGTCATCCCTGTTCGTCTTTGCTCCCTCTCATCCGCCTAAAGGTCATCCAGTGAATAGGGAACGGCCCCGAAAGCACCTTCCGCCCCTGCCGTTCGACCACTTCCCCGCTCGTGGTGCCAGACCCGCCAATCCATCCATCGTCCCCACCTCCCCCACACGACAGCATACATGGCGACAATGCGGCATATCCAAATTGTTTCGGAAATCATATCCTTCACAGCCCACCTGTATTTCCCATCCTCAGAGATTTCCGAACAACTTGCAACTCAGCAACCTTTATGAACAATTCAGAGACCATGCTACGAGCTTGCAGAATGAGCGTCGTCAAGAAACCATACCAAGTATTTATCAACGAGAAACAAGATGGACGCTGGCACTACAGTGTCAGCGAAAAGTCATTCTTCTGATACAGCGTACGAGAAATCAATCTAATCTAACCATTTCAGGGCAGGGAGGTTTTCGGCTATGGCGTGGCTGCAAAGCCAAAACTAAATTATTTACTTTGCCGTCGCCATTACAAGCATTTCATGACCGATACGACGCGCAGACACCCACAATAGAACCACTCGTGTACGATATCTCAGCCATGTCAAAAAAAGTGGATTCTTTGAGCGACGACTTCATTGGCATTGAGAAAATACTTAGTCATTTAGATCAAGTAAACTCACATGACGTTCCTAAGATTGAGTTGGCAGAAGTGGAGAGAGACCGCCGAATGTGGGATCCCATAAATAGAATAGTGGACAATATTAATATATCAAGTATTAGTGTGGGAACTGTGTTTCTATCCGCCATCATTATCAGTGTTCTTACGTGCGTGGCCAGAATATGTCGGAAGTCAAAACACAGTGCAAGTGCAGAGAGCGGTGACGCTTCAAGAGTGATAAATGTAAACTCTCACCAAAGAATTAGTGTAAATGATACACCACTCTTTCCACCTTTATGAACTAACGTTTTTTGTATGTAGATGGTAGAGGATGTATGTAGATCACGGTGCACAGTATAGAAGTATATCTCAGTAATGATTTTCTTTTCCGCATATTAATTGTTGCATATCCGTGTGTACATATGTGTAGAAATACAGGGTTATGAAGAAACATTTATAGGTACTAAGTCAGTAAGTGTAAATTTAATAATGTTGTTTAAGAATGTGTACAAGTATTCAATATGTATTTTCTAGTGTAATTAACTAGCAATAAATTATTGCAGAAGTGGAAAACCATTCTCAAAGATTATTGTTCGTGTTGTAAAATGAATTTTAAGAATAATTTTATTTCACGTTTTGTGTCATATAGAAGCCTCAAATATTTCATTTCTGTACTAGTTTAATTTTCAGACTTAAGCCAGTTTTTTTCTGTTTTTCTTTTGTGGCAATGTGAAGTGAGCTTTAATAATTCATGATGTTAGCTGTAATAACTATATAGAAATATAGATATTGGTAAATTGTGGAAACACTGTTTCACGGAGCCATTATAATTATTGTTTTATATGTGTAACCAGAAGATGTCGAAAGTCAAAAACAGTACAAGTGCCGAGTGTGAAGGCGTTCTAACAGTGATAAATATAAACTCTCAAAGGAGTATTAGTGTAAATGATATACCAATATTTTCACCTTTGTGAATTCAGGATATTTTTATTGAAAATGTGTGTATATTACGGTGCACAGTGTAGAAGTATATCTCACTAATGGTTTTCTTTTCAACGTACTAATTTTTGCATAGCCTTGTGTACATATGTGTAGAAGCATTGGTGTACGACGAAACAAATGTAGGTATTAAGTCAGTATGTGTAAATTTAAAATTGTTTTGAACTCTAGTTACTGTAACAACGCTAATTAGTGTCTAAATTTAATTATTGTAAATTTAATATGAAAACTGTGTAACAATCAGCACGCGGGAGCCGCTGCGGCAACGCGACATGAGGCTGCAAGCTCCTTCTCGAGGAGGGGAGTGATGTCGCGTGGCCGCAGACTGCTCGCACCCGCGTAAGCATGTTGCATAGCTCCGCCTCGGAAAGAACGTCTCAGCAGTAAAGGCCTATATAGCAGCTTGACCTCCGCTTAGCGAGGAGACGAATGCTACTCGTGAGCTCGTCGCTCGTGTGCACGGACCTTCCACTCCTCTGTCAGTTCAGATCGGCCCAAACTGGCCCTGACGACCTCCCTTCACCCCTAGTCGGTTCAGATCGGCCCAAACTGGCCCTGCCGGCATCCCTTCACCCCTCCGTCGGTTCAGATCGGCCCTAACTGGCCCTGACGATCTCCTCCACCATGCTAGCTCAGATCGACCTTCCGGGGTCCTGATAGCAGCTTCCCGCCCTCTCCCCTGACCGCTGTGCACTTCGTGTGTCGTCTGATGGCCGCTGCAAAGTGTCTCTTCCAGAGAACCGTCCTTGGCGAGGCTGGGCTACGTCAGGTGCCTGTCAGGTGTATGTAAGTATACCACCTCAATAAACTACTGTTTGCCATGACTGGGGTCAACCCTGTTCTGATTGCTCCCTCTCATCCGCCTTAAGCCATTAAGAGAATAGGGAACGGCCCAGAGAGCACCTTCTGTCCTTCCACTTCTCCGCACGTGGTGCCAGACCCATCCGTCCATCCATCTCCCCCCACGACACTAGCACTAAACGTGTGCTAAATGTCAGGGTCACCTACGTCGCGAACGTTTCGGATATTTTAAAAAGACATGATGAGATATTGCAACGATAGCTTCGAGACTTCTGCAAGCGATGGAGGATCTGTTGCAATGGAATACATTTTCGCTCACGTTCATTGCTCACGTTTTGTACTCCGTGTAGTTGACAGGAGGCCCAGGGCGTTGTACCTGCCTTCACCGTGTCTGCACCTTCTAGTTCTGTCAAATGTTACCCTGTTCAGAAAGTATACGACATTGGACACAAAAGCGTACTTTTCTTCTGGCTATGCCAGCGGTACCTTCCCTCTCATCCCCTACGTCGCGAGGACAAGAACAACTCTACTGCAGCCCGATGACTAGCTTCCCATTACTGGCACCCTGTCATAACGCTGTTCACTTCTTCTAGGGTGACACATCACACACTCGTTGTGTTATGTAATTGTCAGCTCATGAAACAAAAGTGTATTGTGAAAAGCAATTCTAAAATGATACGTAATCACGAATCAAAATTGAAAGTGTTTCATGTAGCGAGGCTTCTAGAAAAAGTGAAAAAAAGTTTCGTGTAGCGAAACTCCTCTTCCAAATACCAAGTCGGCAGCACCTATCGCAATATATTGCATGTGTGCGTTCCAACGATTGCTGCTCTTTCTCATAAAATCGACTAAAAATGTACGATTCCTGTAGACGCTTGTTGTGAAGAAATTGGGGAGAATTACTTTCAAATGCACTGAATGCCTTAGTGACACGGACATGGGATTAACGGAAAAATGATATTAAATTATTTTGTCACGGACATGACGTCGACGGAGAAACGTAAAATTAAATTATTTCAAAACTTCAAAGGAAACGTATTTCAAAAGCCCTTGGTATGTCAGATACGCACGTCCGTGGAAAATTTCCGAGACAGCGCTCAGCACTAACTTTGCGCACCACCCCAGCTCGGTCGCTAACATGCCAACGGCAATGTGGGCGTGTCAGCTTCCCACGCTAAAAAGGCGTGGGGAAGGGTGGAGCGCTGAGCAAGGCAGGGTGAGAAGGGGAGGCTAGGCGACGGCTGGGGACGCAGTGGACTGGGACTTGCTGCTCTCGAGCGGACGGGAACAGACGTGTGGCGATGCGAGACCGAGGAGAAACCATAATGAGGGCTGTCGGCATGATGAGTTAACGCAAACACGTGGTTGACTTGTTTTCCCCATACAAGTCTAAGATTAACCTTGTACTGACAAGATGTAAAGTTAATTTAATGTCAATATAAATCAGTTAAAAAACCAGTATAGAGAAAAGCTATCCGCTTTCATTTAATTGCACGCTCATCGAGAAGTTCCTTTGGGTGTTTCACGATCATCTCTCACAGCCAAGCGAGCCGGGTGTCGGGAGGGAAGAGGAAGTACGTAAAGAAAAAATATTGGCCTGAAAGCGAAGGCACACAAAAGTTTCAAATGAGCCAGTAGGACTGTGACATTAGTCACTAAATAATCGTTTATTAGACACATAGCTTGCATATCAGCTTCTTATTACCAATGAATGCGAATTTACCCGTCTCACAGATTAGACAGAAACATTTCACTTGCATTGAGTCATATAATTAGTTTTGTAAACGCCTGATATATTAGAGAAACGTGCAAGAATAATACACGATTTAAACTAATATATATTTTCTTGCACAGTGTATTACTCTTAGAGTACGCAGAAAAATGTGAAAATGGGAAAGAAAGAAGTGGAATATACAATATTGTAATTTCCCCGTGGCTCGGGGACACATCAGATTAATGAATGACATTGTTTTTTAGGCGAGGCACGAGCTACGTGGAAAAATCAGAATGAAGGCTGTCGGTATGGTCAGTTAGCGCAGAGGCGTGGCCGACTAGTTTCCCATAAAAGTCTGAAACAACTTCTTAACCCTCTTCTGTAACGATGTAACGATCCATTTTGTAACGATCCATTAGTTAAAAAAATCAACCTAGAGAAATGCTAACCGCCTTTATTTAACCACACGTCCCTTGGGAAGTTCCTTTGGATGTTTCACAGCCCTATCTCTCACAGCCAAGCGAGCCGTGTCACGGGAGTGAAGAGGAGGTACGTAAAGAAGAACTAGTGGCCTGAAAGCGAAGGCCCAAAAGAGTTCCAGATGAGACAGATCTGTGACATTGGAGTCATATTCTGAAAAATCGTTTATTAGATGATACAAGAAAGTAAAATCCGTCCACTTAGTCGATCAATAACTGACTCAATATAACGTTTCGTAATCACCTAGCCAACATTTCCGCAAGGAAAACCTCTACGCGAACTGATTGTAGAGATCGACGAGTATCTGTAATTACAATGGATGTACCAGATTACACGGGTACGTGATTTGGTTCTAAAAATATCAAAAACTTAAGAACAGCTATTTGTTTTCATTAACCACACACCCCTCGGTTTCGTTAACTCAGGGTCTTTCTCGACCCCCCTCCCAACTATTGCATCCGGGTGCCAAGTAAGAAGATAAGTTAAGTCATCAAGAAAGTAAAGTCCTGTAAGCCAAGAGCTAAAGGAGTTCCAGAGTGGAGAAAGGAGGAACCGTGACACCGATGCGATGAAGACGATGAGTTTGAATGGAATTTCGTGAATGAAAAGTTGTTTCCATGACAATGCTAACACTTAAGACATTGCAATCAACTATTATTAATTGTCGTATTTGCAATAAACTATTGTCAAAATTCTGGTCAAATAGTACGAGAAATGGACAAGGAACGGAATGAATTCGGAGAATCAGTTGTGGCAGCTTTTGCATAGTTAGAAGAGACAACTACTACTACGACGACTACTACAACGACCAAAATCTCGAGTTTGAGAAATGTGTACGTATTTAAACGATCTCGATAAGTTTTTTGTCCAATATACGACTCTGAACAAATAAAAGACTATTCAATATCAATAACTTGCACATTTCGATAAACGCTTTTAGGTTCCTGTTCCCCATAGCGCTGCTTCGGTTTATCACCTTGTTTGGATCACTATGTGAGCGTACATGTCAAAACACGTAGAATGAAATATATTAAACATTGAAAACATATCCCAAAACTTCCAGGATGTGACTTTTTCGAGACCTCACTCCCAACCCTGTTCCAAATCGATCGTTATTTTGAAAACATCGAAGTCTTAAGAACAGCTTGAAATAGAGTTGAGGTTATGCGCTTGTGATGCTTATCGATTGGATAACGCTGTATAATTATTGAATATAAAAATATTGAGGTGGATTGAGTTGAAACGGCAGAAACCCTGTGCACGCGTTCGGTGTGCCAATACTCTTACAGGTGTTCCCTTGGCGACCGTCCTGTCACATCAATGAAATTGAAAATTGATTTAGTAAACGTTATGGTTATGAGCTGTTGAGGTGACGTAATCACTGGGTGCGCAGTGCAAACAGATGCATGTGGCGCGACTCGCTTGCGGCTGGACTGCTCGCAGCATACAGGGCTGACCGCAGGCATCAAGAGTAGGCTTCGGCACTCTTTGTGACGCAGTGTTTTTGCGCACCATTTGGCGCACAAAGCGCCCTTTTGCTCGCAGCACGAATGACATGTGACCCGAGCTCATATAACCCCCACGGCCCCATAGGAAGTCGCCTTGTCTCCGAATTCGTGTCGACACGTTCGACCAGTCGCAGACGACGCCACGTCAAATTGATTGTCTGATGAGCGCTGCAGTGTCAGGGGTACAGTGGAGAACGTTATTGTTATTAAAGTATTACTTTTCTTAAGGCCTTCATCACCATTTAAATGGCCACTATTAATGTATTTTCTTAATGATATAATAAATAGGTTAAGTCAAGTGTGTGTCTCTCCATCAAATGCCAAGACCAGGGCTCCCTTACCTTAGTTGTAAAATCCCACTCCTCTCATAGAGAGTAGAGCAGCTCATAATCATCAATTAGGCAACAACTGGTAAATCTATGACATTTGTGGAGGCGTATTGTTAGCATTTATTGAGACGCATTACACTTCTGCCATTCTCTTTAATACAATCACTACTCAGGGAATTTCAACCGACGGAAAGAAATGTAAGTTTCTTTCCCTCGTCATCATTTCTTTATTGCATTTGATGTGGAAAAAATTAGTGAAAGAATCCTTGGATGTGCTGTAGACACCTCGACTGGTAGTGCTGTCAAGGCGAATGTTGTGAAATGTTAACTAACTTGTAACACTGTAACGGTTGATAAATGTGTCAAACAATTTATTTTAATGGCACATTTTGACGAACATATTAAGTGTATTATAAGTATAGTAATGCTAAAAATTCTGTCCAGCAGGTCCAGCTTCTGAGCATCGAACATATCCCAGAAACTGGAAAATATGCGTGAAATAATAATTCGTCAATTGGGAAACCCCTTTGCTGACTTAGGATAATTTAAAAAAAAACTGTTCCGCCCTCGAAATATGTTATCAAGGCAACGAATTGACCAGAGTGGGAAATTATTAGTATTTGCAGTGAAAAAGAGATTTTATAGTGTTGTAAAAAGCTGATTTTACAGTGTTGTGAGAAGCCATTGTGAGGATATTTTGTTTTACCAAACAAAATACATATAAGCTTGAATGATGATAAATCAACTGAAGCAATTGACAGCTACAATGTAGCATAACGAAGATGAGAAGAGACTAAATTAATACATTATTTGTTTGAAAACCAAAATGATGCAGTTTCTCTTTTACACACTTCTTTAAACGCTTATACATCTTGCAAAATAACCTACTCTCTGGGGGGGGAAACTTTTCCCAAAGAATATGGCAGATTGAAACTACTTAGATACGGACTAAGAATTGGTCCAACACACCAAAGAACGATGCGAAAAGTAGCTCACCCTCTTTCAAAAGGCTTAGGGCTGGGCAACGCACCGACTCAAAAGTCTGGTTGGTCGAGAGGGGTTTCATAGAGCCCCACATAAGAGCTGTAGGGTCAGAAGGAAGTCACAAAAATCGAAGTGAAAAATCTGTATTGGCATGTGACGAGATTTGTACCTTATGTAACTGAGAATTTAGAGGAAAAGGGCACCTCGAACAAAAACAAAACAAATTTACATGGAAAGTTCGTTGACATTCACTGAATGGACCATACTGTCACGGTCATGGAATCGAGGGAGAAATCAAATTATTCTATTATAAAAAGGTGGTGAGCATATCCGGCGAAGGCCGGTGGAAAATTTCCAATCCATGCGAACAGCACTTACTCAGCGTGCGCCTCGGGCCCCGCGCCCCGTGCGCCGCCCAGCTCGGTCGCTGAGACGCTAGCGAAAATGCGCGTCAGCTTCCCACGCAGGGTAGACGTGTGGAAGGGAGCAGCGCTGAGCCAAAAAGGGGGCAAGAATGGGTGGCCTTGGACGAGTGCGGGCAGCACGACCAGACGTGTGACGAGGCGAGACCTTCACGAGGAAACCATGTCCCGGGCTGTCGGTATGGTGAGTTAACGCGAACGCGAGCAAGACTAGTTTGTCCCCCATGCAAGTCTTAGGCATCAGCTTCATGTGATACAATTAGAAAAAGCCTATCATAGATTAACGTAAGGCTCATATTTGATAATGTACCTGTTGAGAGTTAATAAACCAGCATAGAGGAAAGTAATTCACTTTCATTCAACCACACGCCCCTCTGGACGTTGTTTTGGGTGTTTCACGACCCGACCTCTCACAGCCAAGCGAGCCAGGAGCCGGGCGAGAAGTGGAGGTAAGTAGAGACGAAAGAGACAACGGCCTGTATACGAAGGCCCAAACGAGTTCCAGATGATGCAGGAAGCACAAACCGTAACAATACTATCACAGTAATTGTGGACGACGTCACCATCCTTCCACCACCAAAGTCAATCAATGAGGAAGCAGAACACATATTCCATATTTCTGTCGACAACCTCTTAGCGCTAATAAACGAAATTTGCGAGATATCACAAGAACTTCAGGACGAGTACCAATACCCCTCGCAAGATTGAAAAATCGCTTTCAACGAAAGAGCCGAATTATGGCATCTGAGGCGTGGGGATGGAGAGAAGTTACTTTCGCTAATACTTTGACATAGCACCAAGTACCTCAACTTCCTTTTCAACTAAATGAAGTATAATCCCAGTCAACCACTTGTCCTACATCGTTGTCAAATACTTGACAGCGTTCCGTCTTGACATCGTCGTCATACTTGTCTTACACTCGTCGAATCCCTGTCAGCTTTCCGCTTTGCATTTGTTGTTTTTAGATCCTAATGGTAAAGAGAAATTGCCGGCAGAATCCTAATGAACCTGCAATTGCACTGAAGAGAGAAAGATAAAGAAGTCTAAAATGTGAAAAAAAGGCCGCATAGTTCTGAGATAGGGGCAGCACTAGGGAAGTGAGGACGTCTTAGCAAATTCAAACCTCGTTAAAAATCTTATTGAATGCACACAGAAAGGTTCTAAAGAGAGCGAACACGGCCAAGACGGTGAGAATAAACTCGCCAACTATCCGGGCGGCGAGCTCACTCTCCGACGTCCATCGGGCCTCGCCTGAGAAAGTTGAACTGGCAACACCACATCGGGCTCCGCAAGCTGAAATAACAACACATCAGGCCTTGCGCGACGGAACTGAAACACCGAAACCTGAAACGGGGACCGTGATAACCGCTCACCCAAGAAGTATTGTTATAACCTGTATCTCACTTGAGCGTCCGTCCATCGATTGCGACCTAAGTCTCTGTTGCAGCGGTGGAGATCAGTAGTGGGGTTCTTTTGGTACATCTTCTGTAAGAAGATTCACTGTTTTAATGGGGATACGCATCGGGTTTGTTGCTTGTCCACCCATTTGAAATTAGGAGCATCAAGCCGCATGCAGATCCAGATGAATTTTATAACATTCTAAATCAAAGAATGATGCTTTGTAGATTTCAGGACCAAAGAAATCGTCCTTGCTATAAAAATGGTTCCTGCAGGCAGCGCAATCAAGTTCCCCGAAACTCAAGCCGAATTAAAAATGTAATTAATGTCAGATGGCCTGCCTATTATACCTGTTGAATAAATGTGTCACCTGATGGCACCTTACTTCCGGGGAGAATCTTTGATGGCACTTTACCTACGGGGAGAATCTTTAGATCTAAATCAGACTTACGAAAAACAACAAAATTTATAAAGTCTGGTTCACTGACTCAGGGAGTAGTTCCCACAAATCTACCGCGTATCATATGGATAATTTGTACATACATGCAATCACTCCTCTCAATTATGACATTACTAGGATGTGATTTTAAGCATGCAGTCTTGATGTTTGGAATTGCTGTTTGGAGTTGGCGGTGGGCGGTGTGTACCTGGTCTGCAAGTAAGTACCGGGTTGCCGCGAAAACAAACGGCGAAGGCCATGTATGGCGTCGGCGGTCCGCTTCGCATACATGAAGCTTTCCCTTTCTGTTTGTAGCTGCATTTATATATGTAAATAGTGTACATAGTTTTATTAACACATATTATTCTTTTGTAGTTTGTAGTTGTGTAGGTCTGTTTCTTTAGTTGTCCCACTCCCACCAGGGACGATAACGTTGCCACTTTATCAAGATGAAGTCGCAGCGCCGGCTAGGTAGTTGGAAATATAATAGTTGTGTTTATATAAATCATAAAAGTTGGAGGTGTGCAGAAATGGCATGTGGAGTTATTTTCTTTCGTATTTTACGCATTTTGTTTTATTTTACATGTACTAACTATATAGAATTATATAAAGTAGTTGTAAGGCGATCTAGGTGTCAGAGTAGGAGCATTGCTCAAGAACAGACACCTACCTCACCAGATTACATGCTGGCAGATAACGTAGGTTATATATACCGTGTTTTTAAAATATGCATAAATACCTTTCTTTAAATGTGTGTATTATATCTCAAGATCTCAATATCTCAAGATCCCTGGCGAATATGATCCGTTTGCAAGAAGAACGTGTCTCAATTTTGGAGTGTGTAACGAAGTGTAAAACGAGTTGCTTTTGCGGACAGAATAAATGGCGCCAAACGCGATTCCTCGATTAAATGATTCATCGATGTGAAATGTATTTTCTACTTGCGTAGAAGATGCTTATTCGCAAGAGAAAGTGTTTTAAGAATGAATTAGGTAGCAATCGTTGCTACTATTATTCCAATACACAGTGAGTGTTTATGTCATTTCATAAATTTGTCTCTTTCGAGAAAATGTTTATTAGCGGAGAATACATTGGTCCGATTTGGAATCTCACACACCTCTCGCTTCTTCAATAACGCCGTCCATCACCAGATTTTCTCCATCTCACAGACTGAAGAACAATTTGCTGCGGAGCAACCGCAGAATGGAATTAAATAAACATACGTTTACCGAGTAACCGTGTCACTGTCCGTGATCCGTCTTAGTCTGCCTAGATTCTGTAATTAAAACCCGTCGTCAAGAGGATGACGAAGAATCACCCCAGGAAGCCCTTCAGGACTTCCTTAAAGTAATGAATGATATGGCAGTTTCGGCAGGATTAACTGAAGCTGAATGCCCGCATTACCTAGACGTCTTCTACGCGACCATCCGGCAGACGCGCAATCTTGGCAGGCAATGAAGGTGTTCCTTCGCGAATTCTTCACGAAACCCTCCATTGCATTGCTCGAACGCGGACTTGGTAACTGTGCTCAGGCAGCGCACGAGTCGCTGAGAGGGTGCTTGGAACGCATACAGCCCGTCAGGCGTCAAATGCGTGAACTAGTCCTAACGAAATATAAGAAATGCAAAAATATTCTATCAATTATTTTAAATATGCCGTCTGCAGCTGGATTTTGTGAACGAATCGTTTCACTTATGAATCTCAAATGTAGGGAAGAAAGAAATAGAGCTGAGGTTAGTCTTATTCGGGGAGAAGTATTAACTTATGTTGCGTGGCCGCAGACAGCTGGCACCCGCGTAAGCATATTGCGTAGCTCCGCCTCGGAATGTGCGTTTTAGCAGTCAAGGCCTATAAAACAGCTTGACCTCCGCTTACCAGGGGGGACGGATGCTACTCGTGAGTCCGTCGCCCGTGTGCACGTACCTTCCACTCCTCTGTCGGTTCAGATCGGCCTAAACTGGCCCTGCCGACATCCCTTCACCCCTCGGTCAGTTCAGATCCAAGGCCCTTCAAATCGACCTTCCGGGGTCCTGCTAGCAGCTTCCCGCCCTCTCCGCAGACCGCTGTGTACGGCGAGTGTCGCTAACCCGTCCGATGGCCGCTGCAAAGTCTCTCTTCCGGAGAACAGTCCTTGGCCAAGCTGGGCTACGTGAGGGGCCAGTTAGGTGTATGTAAGTATACCACCCCAATAAACTGCTGTTTGCCATGACTGGGGTCATCCCTGTTCTTATTGCTCCCTCTCATCCGCCTTAGACCATTCAGAGAATAGGGAGCGGCCCAGAAGGCATCTTCTGCCCTTACAGTCCTTTCACTTCCCCGCACGTTGTGACAGAACCATCCATCATCCTCCTCGCCCACGACACTTATGATAATTTTGATATAAATTGTTCAGCCTTTTATGATTTTATAAAAGATAACAAAGCTTTACTGCAAGCTGCCAGAATCAAAAAAATACAAATTTATTAAGAAATAAATTATGAACTTTATAAATATGATTTTTTTGAATTTGTAAAATTATATGTTGATTCTAAAATATGTGTTTTTTCTTGTCGAGTGTCCTCCCTTTTACAAGAACATTGTTGCCAACACTAGTGGACACGAATATGTTTTACACGGTACAGTTTCGTTCCAGTGAGTGGCCTCAAAATAGACATGAAATCATCAACAATACAGTGAATACATGTTCGTACATGTCCTATATTGTGTTGTAGAAAACTGGATTAAGAAATAGAGGCGATTTTCACCCACTGTGTAAAACTTGAGTTAAAATGTTTCATTTCAGTATTTCATGTAGAGCTACATCCGGGATGTTCAAAATCACGAATCGCATATCTACCGTTCCCGTGCATTTGATAATGCGTTATGTTCGAAATTTAGAGCTGAAACATCTCGAAACATGTAGCGTGATTGGCGATTATTGACCTACATACGTTAGCAGTGGATTACACATGAAAATACAATCGCCAGAAGAATAAAAGTTTACCATTAAAGACTAGCCTAATTTAATGGATCCAAACGAGAATCTCGCAAAATATCCTGTCATGACGAAATTAACTATTGAGGTCCGACAGGATGCCAACAGCAACACTGTGGTTTAAATTGTTCGGAAGCTACATTATTTCGTATAAAATGCGTCCAATCATCATCCATGTTTTTGTACAAGAGAAAGTGGATAGCAATTCTACTGTGAAAAAAGGGTTTAAGAATACCCAACGTCTTTAATAAATCGTGTTGAATGAACCCAGTAAGCGACACCTATTCTATTTATTATTCTAAATTGACTTTGACTTATTATTCTAAATTGCTAATTGAAAATAGTACGAGTTACGAAAATAACTCTTCAGAATATATTGAGTATTTGAACAGGAAAGTTCAAATTGTTTAGATATGGGAACAAATGATTGAATTTTAATTTGTGAGAACCGTGGAAGAAATGCGAGTATTTTTATGAGGCAAGGTAACATTGTTTTCTCTCGTGTAATATAGTATTGATTATTTTAGCATTTATCCAGTAATGCATTATCCAGTAATGCAGATCTTCTATTAATAACTATTCTGCTTTCATACACTTTGTTAGTAAAACACATAAATTACATCAAGCACTCACGGTATTGGAGTCTTACTTGCCCGAATCAGTAAACAAATAATTCAAAATTCTAGATGCTTCTGTCTGTATTCTTCTTAATGCCTCTTCTGCTCCTTTTGCTGTAATCTCGTATTGTTGCCGTGAAGTCCTCTTTCCGTTGAGTTTTCTTCTTAACAAGTGATCAGTGCCAGCTGTTAGTAGCTCTTTGATGAGTGTTCCTCGTTCGGACTAACTGTGTTGACAAACAAATTCATAAGTTAGACATTTTTAACAAATTCATTCTGAATAGAATACCAACTAATTTGCAACTTACGTTGTTGTCGGCTAATAATGAAATACGATTTAAAGCTGAAACGTTCTCAAGGAACAGAAAAACCTTACTTTCGTCACTAATGCCAGGTACAAACCATTAAGTTACGTACCTGTCCTCTTTCCCTTACTATGCTAATGACTTATTGACCAAAAAGATCATAATTTTTTTTCACTTAATACATGAATACATTACAATGACTGGTGACAACTTAATTCTGATAATAAAATGCATAACCAAATGTAGTTGACATGTAGCTGCCAGTATTATATGTCGAGGTTTTGTAATGATCTGTTGATACTGACAGCTCATTAATGAGGTTTTTATGTAGTTTTAATTACATGTATTAGAATTACATAGAAATATATTCCGAACCATGAGTTCGTCACATTGACAAAATCTATTGATTCCAAAACTAATAGTTGGGAGTGTTTCGAAACAATGGTAGTATTTCAAGCTCTATAAAGAGTTTTCAAGTAATAAATTTTGCTTATTATTTAAACATATTTTGTCATGTAAATGATTCGATACTATTCGATGTGTTTCCCCAGAATATTATGTCAGCCATATCACAGGAGGTTATGCGCATTCACAAAATTATACTCAACGAGCTCTACAAAGACTAAAATTAAAAGAATTGTAAATGTATAACATAATTAACTTAAAACTGTTTTTCGTTCATTTTTATGGGCGCTCTACTTGTGGTTTGACTAAAATTAAAGATCTCTAAATGTGGTTGCTTTGTCTTCAGCCAATTGCATACAGTTAATTTGCAATGAATTGAATTGTATATTTGATATAAAAACTGCATTTATATTGTAGTTCCTTGCACAATTTTGACTAATTATTAGCGAGAACCCTTCTGAAACATCTGACGTCATACAGCTTATTGTTTCTTTTTTGTAATACACAGTTGTATCATCAGCAAAAGGTACAGTTCTTTCGTTTTTAATGGACGATGACATAATTTACGTAGAGAAAGAAGACATCAAGGCCTAAGATCGTAAACGTTCAGGACGCCATTTGAATTGGCAATGATCAAAAGACGAGTAAATATTTTTTTGTTATTTACGTCGGTAAACACGCGCTTAGATCCTCAAAAACCAACGATCTAAACAACGCATCAAGAGCGCGTCCATAGCAATGGGAGTTAATAAATTATAATATTTATTGTATGCCAGCATTATAAATGACCTTTTCTGTTGCAAAACGTCGTTCATAAAAGGGCATTTTACGGCATAAATGATGACTTGTAGGATTTTACGGCACGAATGATAGCGTCGTCACACATTCAGCCAATCGTAGCGAGTAAATCGTGAAGATGTAGCAGTGAACGGAACAGCCGATTACCGTTTTCTCGCACAAATGTGAAATACACGAGACATTACAAGAAAATTGTTTCGCAAAATTAAGTTTGATTCGCTTATAAATTTATAATGCTGTGCTACAAAACGGCTTAGATTAAGCCGCTCTTCAAACAAAGGCAACAAAAGTGAAATTCAAAATTGTCGGCCTATTTCTCTTCTGTGAGTTTTTTTTCAAAAATATTAGAGAGACTTTTTTACATACGAATGGAAACCTTTCTCAGTAAACACGATGCGCTTTCAGATTGCCAACATCAATTTAGAAAATTAAAATATATGAAAACAGACATATTTTCTTTTCTTAAAGATGTCTCCTCATCTTAGGATCAAAATGAAGCACCTACTGAACTAATTTTAGATCTTTCAAAAGCTTTTGATGTCATCGATCATAACATTTTACTTTCAAAATTACTTTCATATGGATTCCGTGGTATTTCCCTATATTGGTTATGTTCGTACTTTAAACAACGATCTCAGAGAGTGGAAATACCTAACTGGATTGATGGAACATTATGTACACACAGTTCAGACACTTTGCCAATTGCATGAGGAGTTCCTCAGGGATAGATTTTAGGCCATATTCTCTTCCTACTATACGTAAACGATATTACCTCGGCGATTCGAAACTGAAGACCAGTTCTCCTTGCGGTGAATACGAATATTTTTTGCAATAAAAAAATCAGAGTAAAGTAAATAGTACAGAAAAAGTAAATAACACAATGTCAGCTATTTCAAATTGGTTCCAATAAAACAAATTAATAGTACAATAAATGAAAATAAAACCGTTTCAATGCAGTTTTTCATTTCAAATAAACAATTTTGTGGTCCATTGAAAATGAACGGTGTACCATTCACTGATGATACGGCAACAACTTTTTTTGGTCTCTCAATTCAGGCAAAACTTAAATGGAACGTCATTTAAATGAAGTGAAAACAAACTTAAGTTCATTATGCTACGCGTTCTGAATTCTTTCAAATTCAGGCAGCATTCATACTGCTCGTGGGTGTATATTTCGCAAATGTTCATTCCCGCCTGGCATAATATTCTGGAGAAACACATAGCTACCAGACTTTTCAAGTACAAAAATAATTGTACGAATAATAAGCAAATCCCATCCACGTGATTCTTGTAAGTCTCTCTTTAGTAATCTAGGAATTTTACTATTAACTTTTCTGTTGATTGACGAAGTAGTTGTTTTTTGTCAAAAATGACTTGCTCAAGGGCGGTAATATATTTTCAGAAAACGCCAATGTTTATAATTATAACACTTGACGTAGAAATGATATCCATCAGGTGGCTGTATCAGCAGCTCATTACACAAAACGTACACACAAAGCATGTACATTATTTTACAACACTTTATTATTACAGATTATTTTACAGATGACATTAAACGATTAAATTCCATAGAAAAGTTTAAATCCCCGTTTCTGCTGCATAACTTTTTCTATACAATTCGAGACTATACTGAGCATAAAAAAGAAAGTAAAATTAATTTTAACAGTGACATTTAATGTATTATTTACCATTTGGACTGTATAATTCTAAACAACGTGTAACAAGTCTTGTATCGCAGCCTCTGGGTCAATGACCCCCTTTTCAATCAGGTTTTTCGTTCAGCTTCCTTGATCCTTTGAGTAAATACTGAGATGAACCCTTGTTTGCTTTTTGATATAAAGGTAACTTCATTATCTTTGCGCGTCTTCTAGAACTAAGTGGGAAATATAGTTATTTAAATCATGATTCTCCATGTTGTCACGGTAGGAAGTATTATTTCTTGATGAAGGACATGATGAGGGATAAGTGCCAACATTTTTTGCTGATTTGCCCTTGAAAATATATTTTATTACATTGGAGCGAATACTTTTGTTAACAATCTTCGCAAAAAACGCTAATTTTTTCTGTATTCAAAATTCAATTATTATATGGCTTAGGAATGGGATCACAGAATTTTGAAAACCTGCACAGAATTCACTTCTCTCCATAGCATGTCACACACAATTTTCAACTGTTTTTGACTTGAAATAAATAAAAATAAAATAAATAAAAATTTGACTTTTTTCCTTGATTTCAACAATTTACTCGTTTCCATTGTTTACATAAATAAACTCACATTTAATTGTACACTTTCGTAAAATCCATGTTATAATGTGCCTGTGAAATACTGAGATTACCGGGCTTAAAGTAAATGTTTGATAATGTTTGGGATAGATCTTGCAGAATTTGAAATTTATTAACGTTGAAGCTTTGAAGAGTAAATATTTCAAGATTTTATCTTCGGTATGACTTTTAGCGTTTTTATTTTGTGCAGAATTTTATAACAACTTACACGAGTTTAATATGAATAACAATTTTTATATTGAATTATAAGTTGTAAAAGCGCAGTGGAACTGATCCGTGAGGCAGTCAGTTTTTTTTATCTAATGGATGTTTTAGGAAAAACAACTATTTTTTGGAGGTTGCTAGATTTAGTATGTTTGATTTTGATTACAAAAAATTGATTTTTTGCGTAGTTTTAAGAAACCTGGGATATTATACTAATGTCTGTGAACAAATATTAGAAATATTTAAACCATGAAAGATAAAAAATGACCACCTTTGGTCAATGAACATGAGAGAAATCCCATGTAATGGAAGAACACATGTAAAATTTGCTCCTGTTTGGTAAGCAACACATCCGTTTGTGATGTTTGACAGATACACACAGTCAAAAGACGCGGGTATTTCTTTAATAAAAACAAAATCCGTATAGGCAACCGGAACCAATTCAAAAACCAGCAATCTCCACTTTTCATAATTCTTTCCAGAAAAGATAAAAACCTCAGTTGACCAGTACTTTGTTAAAGAGTTACAAAGGGTCGCAGTCAAAGGGAGTTCGTGTACCTGACGATTCGTGCAAGACGAGTTGCGTCCAATGAATGGCAAATGGCACATATTTTACTAGCGATTACAAGAGATAGGTAGCGTTAGAAGAGATTTATCACATGTTTCACTGTATGCTTTTAAGTATCTAAGTTAATTTACCTCTTCAGCGAAGTTGCTTTACAGATGGCATACACTCAAAGGATAAACGTTGCTCTTGTAACGGAAGAGGTAGTGATGATTCTCATTTTTCAGAAACGGAATGCCCGGGTTCACCCAAAACTCCGCGTAGTAATGATCATTTATTTATTATTTATTTTTACGTCACAAAACAGTTAAAATTGCGTATGACGTGCTACGGGGAGAAGTGAATTCTGTGCACATTTTCAAAATTCTGTGATCCCCACACTAAGTCATATACTACTTGAATTTTGAATGAGGAAAAAAAGATCTCATGTAATAAAATCTATTTTCAAGGATAAACAAGCAATACATTATGGGCTCTTATCCATGATGTCCTTCGTCAAGAAATCCTGCCGCGACAACATGGAAACGATAATTTGAATAATTATATTTCCCACTGAATTCTAGAAGACGTGCACATTTCTGCGAGACTTATTTCCCTGTAAAATAAATATCTCTGCTAATTGTAAGCGGATTTTATTTACATACTTTTGTTTTTAACAGCGTCATTGAAAATGGCATGTATATTCATAAAAAGAATGTGATATATGAATCATAGGGAAACATAATTTGTAATTGTCGCTGACTTGCAGGCCAAATCTAAATTGTCCGCTGTTGTATATTTTAAGTTGCCTTATATTAAGTTTTTTGTATATATTATATATATATTATATGCATATATTAAGTTGCGTTATATAAAATGAATTTAGCAGTCATACTACCGAAACCGTTCTCATTAGGAACATACAGAAAACCTTCTCTCTACATTTTTAGCTAGAACTCTTAGAAAAGCGCTCAAAATCGTTCCAAAACTAAAAAAAGGTATTGATAAACTAGGACCTTTCTTCATTTTTATTGATGTAGTTGTGCAGAAGAAGTTTAGTTTTGGTAATTAAGTAGAGTTGTAGCCACGGATTTACTTGACTAGTATATTTTCTCTTAGCGAGGTTTTCTTTCTTTCCTCTTTCGTTTCTATCTGCCTTTCTTTTTTGAAACAAAATCGTCGAATATATCAGTATCTCGTCCTCACCGAGGAAGCTAAGCTTCGAATGTAACTCAACCATTTCCGTCCGTTATTTTACATCCAAACAAAAGAATATTGGTTACATTTCAAAGGTTATGCCTTCGTATTGAAGGCTGCTTATTGCTAGACGAGAAAGGGTTCTCCGGGCATCGCCAGAAGAGTGAAGCAGTTGGTAGCCGCAGAGCTGAATACAGCGTACCTTGGATGTGAGACATGATGTTGTCGCTGAAGTGATGTACAGGTACCACTCCCGAGACGCACGACCTGCTGAGTGGTAGGAACGGCCAGCGAGCGATTTCAAAGCTCATCAACCAATCATTTTCAGCTGAGCAATGAAGCTGATCAAGTCGAACTCTTTTGAAGTGAACCTGTAACACAGATTCCATTTCCAGTTTTAAGTATTGTATGAATTCCATGAACCCTAGAACACGGCGCTAAATTTGATGAAACGGTATGTATAATAATAAGTAGTATTGCTGATACATGAATTGACCTCTAATACATTAATCTCGATATGGTTATTTAAATAGAAATTTATCCATACTCCTATAAACCTTTCGAAACTGTAAAAAATATAATTGGAATTTATTTTATTCATATTTTGAATTTTGTATAATTTATAATAAGATGAGTTCCGGATCTTTTTGTGTTGGAGGCCTTACGTGCCTTTTATACAGAATGTACAGTATTGATGAAAAATGTGTTGATCTAGCCTGTTAATGAGGCAAATTTGGTTTCGAAACGTCTCATTTTTAAAATGTTAATAAATGCTTCTTAACTACAATATTTTAGGGTTAGAACGCGGAAGGTTCGAAAGGTTAGAACGCGGTAGAATGTAGGTATTGTAATGACTTAAAGGCCTTCGGCCTAGCCACAGTGCATGAAGTTCTTTTCATTTGTCTGTAATATGTACCTATTAAATAAATAAATAAAAATAAAATATTTTATTCCTGAGAATGTTCGTCGGATGAATGACCAAAATGTTTCCCCATATTAATTGAAACACGGACAAGAATGTTTAATAAGGGAGATATTCATTTTGAAACTTTTAATACACAAAAATCGTCAGATTTTGTAGACTCACATTACTTATAATAGAGAGCAAAAATTAAGTTAATGTGATGAAACATACCCACAATATGGTGTTGATTACATACCCATTAATTGAGTGTAACAAAGGTTACATTTGCTCGCTCGTATTGGCTTGAGCATTTAATCCTTGAGCACCGTACGAGTATGTTCGAGCATCCTGGCTCGCTATGAACTGATTTCCGTGTCAGAGAAATGGCTATGATGTCTTCCCTTCGTCTGTTGAAGAAAGCATTGGTGACGTATCATGTGCGATAGTGTTGTAGAACTATACATGCAGTATACATAAGGAACTTTCAGGGTATAATGCCATATCTTATTGCTATATTTACTATACATAGCTAGAATAAAGTGTATGAAAATGTAATAAATAAATATGGAAATAAAAATGGAATAAATTTCCCTGCCTTTGACTGATTTTTCAGTATTTTTTCCCATATTCTCCTGTCATTTCAATCAAAAAATATGAATTGAAAGTATTGTTTCAGAGTTGCAGAACATTATTATTATGTTATTATAAATTTGGCTGCGTATTGCGAGTTGTAATAATAATAATAATAATAATAATATTATTATTATTATTATTATTATTATTATATTTGTTATTAAATCGTGCACAATTCACTGGTACTGAGAAATCACACAGATATCTATCGAAGCAGGACTTCGAAATTCTTAATAAATATTATAAATTAAATTTAATTGTATATAAATAAACAAAACTAGTATTCTCGTAGAGACAACAAACTGATGCATATGTATGTTTACAGTTCAGAAACAAATTTATATTGACTATTGTAGAACCTAAAAACTTCCATTACTTTCCAGAAACTTCCTGACCAATAAGCACCCTTATTATTATTATTATTATTATTATTATTATTATTATTATTATTATTATTATTATTATTATTATATTGTGGAAGAAGAGTACCCCCTCCACACCAGTCAACAGAAAACACTCATAGAGTCAACCAGTTGCTGACATTTCACAGCACTATTCGTCGAATGCAGCATTTTTATAAAATTATTTTTCTTTGTTCCAAGAAAAAAGGAGAAAATATTGGTACTGTTTATGCGATTTTTTCTATTGCTTCCTATATCCAGTCTTGTCAAAGCTAAACTACGAGTAGTTTAGGTTTTACATAATCTCATTTCGTGATTGGTCTATGAAGAATAAAAATCGTTAATAAGTTGCTATCTTCAACATTGTAGTTCTAGGAAGAAGCTGAAAACATTTTATATTTGCAGTTCTTAAAAATTCGGTGTATTCAACAAGAAGAGACCTTCGTGGCAACAGAACGTTCAACGAAAATGAGAAAATCATACTTTGCTCCGTCCGTGAAAAAAAATTGACCGTCAACCAATTTTTCGGTATCAAGGACTAAAAACATGAATTCTGAGTGCATGATGTGGTACAGGAAATAATTTACAACATATAGGAACAGAGCTAATCAACTTTTTCGATATCGCGGTCCCATAATACGAGTTTTTCTGATAAAATATTACAATTTTTCGTCTGCTGTATCCTAATCGTAAGTAACGTACGTACATAGTTGGAGAAATAAATATATATAAGAACTAGATGTGCTATAGAATGGCACAGACTTTCACGTAACAACTTTTTCTAGTTGCCTCGGCGTTGTCTGGCTTTAAGGTTTTCCTTCATTCTCTGACCAGCTGCCATCTATCGTCACCAAAAGTACATTTCTTGGCGTTTTCTTAACTTTTCGGTAGCTTAATAGTAAAACCGAAATTTTTCTTAAAGAATTTAAAGGATTGTAAAATATGCGTCCAAAATATAAATTTTCATTGAAAATTTTGAAGTCGTTTTTAAGAAAATGGTAATTAAGCATTACTGTAAATGCGAAATTTGAAGCTCGTTTTCACAGGAATTTATTTTGTCCGAAAGCTCGTTTTCACAGGAATTAATTTGCAGCAGGAATGCTAAATATACTTGCCATTTTCGCCAGCCTAAGGTAAACTGCACTTTTCATTTCGATTTGTTTTATTGTACTTATTGTCTAAAGGTTTCAATTTGGTTGCTTCTTTGATTTTGCATTTTATACTTGAAATCCTGACAGATCTGGCCGAGTACCCCTCATAAAAAATAACTGTAGCTGCACATCCAAAACAATTCAAAACCTCGTTAAAACCTCGTTAAAATTCATAAAGAAGGAAGACTTTATAAAAGAAAAAAATGGCTACAAAAACTTGTCATTCTATGCTCAGCCGCTGTTACGTTCGGACGTGCTCCGCAGTGCCGTGACCGACCTCTAGCCGAGAGCAGGGTTCTACGAACTTTGATGCGTCAGCTGATGTTCTAGTAGGCTCATTAGTGCATCGATTGTTAAGTAACAACACAATTACTTAGAGTTAATTGTGATAAAGTCAGTGTCTCCAGTGTTATCGCCGCAGGCGATAACAAAATTGAGTCAACATCACAACTTATCGGTGAGGCCATCCGTGTCGGCAATGCCCTCACTGAATACTCATCTGAAGAAAACATTGATTCATCCCAGCTTTCTAGCACATATTTCCCATATGATGTGAGTTTTCAACAGCCTTACCCACATCAATCTCAACCCCAAATGCTATCGTCAACGCATGAAGTGTCAGAAGGAAATGGAATGCAAGCACAAGGTAACGAAGCAATGCCCGCAAAGTGTAGCGTCCGCTAGTCTCTACCCCTCGTTGCACGAGTTCTCATCATCGCCTAACGTAGAAAATATTGAAATCAACTCTAGTGAACAATTAAATGGACAAACTTCAAAGAGACCAATTGAAAAAATCGAAAACTCTTCTATTCCTGCCAAAAAAAATTGCAAATTAACTGGTTTACGCAGTGCCAGTGAAAAATTGATACAAAAGGTTAGCCGATCTCAATGAAACAGAATCACCAATTAACGTCCCAAGCTCCATTCTGCTCTCCTTATATAAAGCCATTTCACGTCCATAACTTACGTACGCTTGTCCAGTCTGGTGCAATGCCGCCCCTACAACCATCAACAAAATCCAAATATTCCAAAGTAGGTTCCTCAGAACTGCAGTTAACGCACCTTGGTTTATAAGCAACACTAACCTTCACAGAGACCTAGCCATAGAGCCAGTCCTAACATACATCATTAAACTTTCCTCATCATTCTTCCAAAATCTACCCTGAGTTACCGGTGCTTCCCACTACAACATAGGTAAAGATCATCCCGTATAAACTCGTCTCCGCAACCGACTCCCCTTCTACATCTTCCTCCGGAAACTGGCTGATATAAGATAATGAAATAAATAGTCCTCCTATAAAAAGTCAACAATATGTATTCCTCCACTTTATCATTCGCACTACTTCAATCTATGCTTAATGGGAGGTGGCCGTAGCAACCCCCTTCGCATATTTTCGTCTGAAAATGCTCGCTCCTAACTACTGAAAAGCTATATGGCTGAGCGTTGTATAATCAGCTCTGTTAAATAAATTTTAAAAAAAACTTTTGAGATTTCTTAAAAATATGACATATGTTTTGAATATAAATTGAAACATTGTGTATCAGTCTTTTATTGTAAAATAGTTTCATTTCACCGACTAGTATAATTTGTCTCATGGGTCATTGTACTTCCAATTCATGGGTAGAGTAACCGTGTTTGTTGGGATACTTGACCCATTTGTAGGCTTAAGGATAAATTAGCACTTTGAATTTCAGTACATCAAATCCATAACTTAACAGATACCATGAAATATATTAAAGTTTATAGTAATACTTTCATTGAATGCCTAAATAATAGAGAAAAAGTAGTCATGAAAATATGAATATCGGGTAAAGTATACTCCCTTCACAATTACATTAAATTTTACTTACCCACTAGCCGTCTAGTAGGCTCTTAATATGATTCATGAAATTATTCCGCACAACAATGAAGCTCTTCTTCAGGAATATCATATTCAACTTTTTTATTTACTTATAATGGTTTATAGATCTATACAGAACTCATTTGGCATCCGAAATCTGAAAATAGTGAAAAATGAAGTAGTATGCTCTATATTATTCACTGTGTCATGCAGGCAAACATTTGCTCTAAAATTTGTGATGATCGGCAGTCTTATCCTCTTATCGTGAATCTTTCAGAAAATACGCACTGCATGTCTTGAATAATGCAAAATACAGTAGAATGTCGATAATCCGGATTAATAAAGACCGGACCCATATTGGATTATCCAATTTCCCGCATTTTCAAAATGAATCAACAAAACGGACCCTATAAGTCTATAAATCAAAAAACTTCCTCAAATAATTCATAAATGACTCGGATGATTATAGATGTGGGGTAGATATGTTTCTGCAATCGATAGTTTTCATAAAATTATATAATTATTTATACCTATTATAAAATATAATAAATTAACAAATAAATTACGCCATGTCGAAGCTTTTAAACAAAAAACGTGTTCCCCTGGGAGTAATGTGATTTTTTCGCGAGAATCGAATCCAGATTATCGATCTCAATTTTTAATGTCAAAGTTTTTGCTGCTATACGGTACTCATTTCAGAAACTAATATCTTACGCATTTCTCGAAATCGAGATATTTTAGTACCGATTGATGTAGTTCTGGGGTAACTGATGTCACTGCAGTGACACTGAGTGAGGCTCTAGGGTTCATGTCCTCACAGTAGCAGGGTTTTCGATATTAGCTACATACTTATAGCTAGGCCTCCGGCGTTCAGCCTTTCTCCAGAGGAGATTCTAATGGTACTCATTTCAAGTATTTATACTATAGGTCGGCATTTCAAGTACCTAAATTATATATTGCCGGTTGCTCTGATTGGTAGTTTTCCGTATTTTCTCCGATTAATTCCAGGTAAATACCGGATTAGTACTCTAACAAACGGGCCACGGATCGCGCACGATCTTTCCTTCCTCTCCCTTGTTTTATCTTATCCTTCATTTTCACACACTCACATGCATTACATTACCGTCGGGAAGACCAGTCGGGAGCTTAGAGCTTGTCCCGATGGGAGATACTTGAATGGGGAAAACCCCATGCCCACGTGTAGGTTGGCGCCGGAAGTCAACATCCGGCGGGGGACGAACATCACTAACATGCAAATACAGTACTAATGACAATAGCAATTACGCATCCGGAAACATGAAATAATCAGTTAAGAACAGTGAAGTTAATAAAAATACGTCTGTACAAAAGAATTCTCTATTGTCAATTATAAGAGCAACGCTTTCTAATTAAAAAATTCTAGATTGATTTCAAATACCGGGAAAATAATCAAAAGATTTATAGTTTTCTTGGGAACAGAGTCTGAGTTACGCAACACGTTTGGTTGATGATTACGGGTACATCAACTGTCATGATCATTAGTACCGTTAGTAAAGTGAATGCATTGTCCGGGAGGCGGTGGTACTCATCACTGCTGGATGGTGAGATTCGGCGCCGACTTACACGTATTTCATGGATTTCCCCTTCAGGTAACTCGCCGAGCGGGGCACTACCCCAGCCAGGAGAAGCTCTAAGCTCGCGAATTGTGTCTCTATATGTGTGGAAGTGTAGTGCATGTACAGGTAGTTCAATAAGTTTCCGGCCTGACCAAGACTACGCTCTTCTATGGGAAAACCTTCTGAGCAGTAATCTTATCTTTAATTGTTGTAATGATATACGTTTGCAGCCGACATACCGAGAGCGGTAGCTCACGCAGACTTGCTAGGTCAAATTCAGTCGCTGTCTGGAGGAGAATTCTACTGACCGGGAGGTCCTAGGTTCGAGTCCTGAGGCGGCAGGATTTTCGACACTAGCTTTTCAGCTAGGTCAATTAGTGCTGTCTGGAGGAGAATTCTGCGGCCGGCTTCTGATCGGTAGTTTTCCGTGGTTTCTCCGATCAACACCAGGCGAATGCCGGAGCAGTACCCTACCAAACGGGCCACGGACCGCGCGCTATCTGTTCTTCCTCTTCCTTGTCTATCTTCCCCTTTACACACACACTTACACTAACATGTACTACACTACCACATTCTGGGAGACCGGTCGGAGCTAGAGCTTGTCCCGGCTGGGGCGGTGCCCCGCTGGTGGGAGAGTCCTGGTTAGGGGGAAAACCCATAGCCGACGGTAGGTCGGCCCGGATCTCGCCATCCAGCGGTGGAAAACCCCGGGGAAAAACATGCAGTACACTAACGGGACTAATGACCAAAGCAGTTGACGTGCCCGGAAACACGAAAAAATCAATCAAGCACATTTCACTCAATTTTGTGGAAAGAGTTACTTGAGTTGGGTGCGGTGCGTGAAATCTGCTGGCGTTTTGCTTCTTCATAACGGACCAGTGCTTACTCGTCAGATTGCAAAGAATGCTGTGAAGGACAATGGCTTTAAGGAGTTGGACCATTCAGAGTTCATTCTACAGTCCAGATTTCCCTTCCACGTCTACCACTTATTAAAACTGAACAAAAACCTTCAGAGAATATAATTTTCAGAGAGTGTGAGGTGAAAGAAGCAGTTTTTGATCTTTTTGCGGAAATAAATTCGGAGTATTTTTTCAAAGGCCTAGAAATGTTAATATAGAGATTTGAAAAGTGGGTTGGAGTAAAGAATGATTAAGTTGAAAAGTTGCCTAATTTTTTCTGTGTATTAAATATAAAAATTAGTGAAGCCAGAACCTTTTAGAACGTACCACGAAAGTGTAAGACCGTGTAAAAGAAGAGAATGGAACAAGAAAAAGGAAGGAAAGATGCATCCGTCCGACGCCCGTTTGTTAGGTGACTGCTCCGGAGTTCGCCTGATATTGATCACACAAACCACGGGAAACTACCGACCAGAGCAACAAGCCGATAGAATTCATCTCCAGAAAGACGGTGAATTTGAACTCCCTTGTGTCCAAAATCCACAACAGCCAAGACTCAAACCCTAGGACTTCCCAGTCAGATTCGCTTCAGAGATAGCTCTGAATTAAAATAATCCTGTGAAGACGTTTGGAGTGAATTAATTTTCTTTTGAAATCATCTCCTTTACGATTGAAGGCATTAAAAGTACGTACCATGTACACAGAATTTGTTGGAGTAAAAACTACAAAATTCACATAATTTCCCTTCCTTTTCTAATTATAGTTGTAAATGTGTTAAAAAAATTGGAATGATATACAAATAGTTTAGCCATAAATTTGTTAGATAACATTTTGTAAATAATACGCCTTAAAAAAATTCAAACCGTTAAATTTGCCTTACATACTTTGAAGTGTAGTTATACAGCTAATCAACTGTATTAATGGAGAGATACTAATGAGTATCTTCTTCAATCAAGTCTAGTCAACAAATATCCTTATTGTTCTTATGTATGAACTGATTGTAAATAAAAGTTTAATTAAAAAAATTCTTTACAATATTTCTATAGTTAAAATTAAATAACTTTTCAGGATTAACACATTTTATTTTTGGCTATACACGCAACCTGTTAAAATTTGGTTTTTAATATCATTAAACGTTTCATAATTATTATCTGAACATGGAACCCATTTGGGGGAAATTTTTGGGGGCCAAAATAACCTTAATAATTAAATTTCTCCTGTTTCATAATATTTTAAACAATACAGCTTGAAGATTTTCAGATGATCGTATTTCTAGAGATAATTATAATGTATGTAGAAATGTGTCACTCTGTTTCATAAAGTGTGATATGACTTCTGCGACTATGTTTCTTAATGTTCAATCAACATTTATCAGTTACTGAACTTCGATATATTCGGTCTAGTTTTCTGAGTTTTCAGTTTCTCGCAAAGTTGTCCCCACAATACCTTCACTATCACTTTTTTCTTTTAATTAATGTTTGGCCTCCATTTGAGATAAATGAAGCATACAGATTCACTGACATTGCAATGTGTCATTTGGAAAATGAATCGAAATACGACAACTAGCAATCGGTGGCCCATCTTTTCCATGGTCGATTGGATGAAGATATTGGATTAAGCCACAATACTTTCGAATTATTTCGAACTAATGAACCGGTAATACTAAAAGCAAATAAAGAAAACCCTATCGTCACCGATACGATGATACACAAGGCATTTCTAGCGACACCAGAGAGCAAAAACGCAATATTACCAACACTTTACTCACCTTTTCCCCCCAGACATTAAGGCTCGACTTTCGTCTCGTGAGCCCCATCGCCAAACCTCTGCGAGCTCTTCACGACCAAGCGCAGGAGCAGCCTGCTTTGGCTCCGTGCGTCGGCCGCGCAGTCCGGGGCGCGAGTGGGGTGGAGGCTCCGCATAGCGCCCAGGGAACGCGCCACGTACACCACGCTCTCCCCCTGCCCCTCATCCTCGCCCACCCCCTCGGCCCCCACGCCTGCCGTCGTCGCCTCCAGCGCGCTTCCGGTGACCCTGAACGCGGGGCCAGCAGGCCCGCCACCCCCACCCCCCCCCCCGGCCCCCCCCCCCCCCCCCCCCTTACGACGCCTGCCTACCGCTCGCTCCTCCGCCCACCTAGGCTCATTCAGCTATTCAGCAGCTCATCTCGTGTATCCGCTCTAGTTCGCCCGCCTCCTTTCTCGCCCACCCACCACCCGGCCTCCCTCTTAAACGCCCTTCCGCCCAACCACCAGCCCACCCCACCGCCCGCCCATCCGACAGCCAACCCATCCAACAGCCCGCCCACCCACCCCCGCCCCTCACCACCAACCCCCACCAAACCCAGACCCTCCCTCCCATCGACCCAGCTCGTCTACCGTCTTGCGTGGCCTTCCCACCTCCTCCTCCTCCTCCTCCTCCTCCTCCTCCCACTCCCCCTTCCCCGTCGTCCGCGGGCGCACACGCAGCGCTGCGTTGCGAACGCGCTCGCGCTTGCGCTCGGGTTGCGCAGTCACCGACGAAGGTGCCCACCCCGGCGCCACCGCTCTCCGCCCCTCCCCGCCCGCCCCCGCCTTCCCCCACCCCGCCCCGCCCCCCTCCTCGCGCGGCGCGGGAGCATCGCAACCGCAACGGCCGGCACCGAACGCTTCAACGCCCAAGCAATATTCATCTTCCTCCTCCTCGTATTCTTTTTACTTTCTCGTATACGGAGTTACATACGTAGTACAGAGAAAGTTGGGTATGCTGTGGAAAAAATCGATTTCGAGATTTCAACGGAAATACAGGTTTTGGGCTCCCCTGATCACGAAAATTTGTATTTCTTCAAAACGCCGGTCCGCTCATATGTCTGTTGTAAACAATACTAGCGCCTAAACTATTCATACAATATTTTTCAAATTGAAGAAACCCCCGTCCATCTGGCTCTAGTTGAAACTTTGAAATGTTGAAAAACATTCTTTAAAATTTGGGGGTACTTAACATGAAGCCCACGGATATTTTTAAAATATCGTTCAAAACCTGCTCCAAATTTTTTCTTTAAATTTCTTGCAAGAATAGAGTAAAATACACTTATAAAGGTGACATAGGTCCGATTTTCACGGTTTGAAATTTTTTGTTCGAACTTGATTTTTTCTGCGTTTTCCTACAACTATAAAATTGAAGATAAAGGTTTTTCCTTTTGAAGTTTGTCGTCCATAATTTTTCTTTCATTAGTCGCGTGAATTTTTTTCCAAAATTATAGTAGTTTTCGTGCAATAGTGCGTGCAATATTTGCAATTTTAAAAAATTACAAAAACAGGATTTTCTCAAAAACGGCTCCAATTTTTTTCTTTAAAGTTTTGATAGGGATAGTTCGGAATGTACCCTATAAAAAGAAACAAACGCTATATTGCTCTGACATTTTGTTTTTTCAAAAATTACAAAAATGTAATTTTTTAACCTGTTTCTCACCTCTGTAATATTTACGTTAGAGACGATTTGTTCAAAATACGGCATTTATGAGTACATGTGTTTTAAATGATGTCATATAAATTTTCTCGAAAACGCAAGAGTTTTCTGCGAAAACGAACTCAAAATTCCGCATTTTTAGAAACCCTTTAACGCCATTTGCTCAAAAATGGCTCTCATTTTTTTCTTCAAACTTTTCCAACGGTTAGTACTAATTGCACTGTTTAATATGATGTAAAATGTATTTTAGTGTATTCTTTTGTTTTTCAAAAATTACACAAACGTTATGTTTTTAAATACCTCTCACGCTGTTAATATGCACATTTCCATCGATTTGCATACATTACTGCATTTCTAAGCAGAAATGCTTCAAATTACTTCAAATAAAGGTTTTCAAAAACTCAATAGATTCCTCTTAAAAAGAGCTTCAAATTTCGTATTTACAATGAGGTTTAAACGCCATTTTCTTAACAATAACACAAAATTTTTGAATAAAAATTGCTATTTAGAACGAGTGTTTACACTTCTAATACATTCTTAGAGAAACATTTCGGTCTACTATTAGGAAACCGAAAATGTCAAAAATGTACTTTTGGCGGCAATAGATGGCAGCTGGCAAGAGGATGGGACAACGCAGTTAAGCCAGACCACACCAAGGAAATTAGAAAACATTACTACGAGAAAGTCTGTGCCATGCTGTATCACCTCTAGTTTCTTCTCGTGGAGGCCAGCTGTGGTCCTCTGCCCAATTTCTGTTTCGCCGCTTTGGATTTTCTTTCTCCATTTACAATACTTCATCTTTTCAATATATTTTATACTTACTCAGTTCCGCTCGCAATATTGAAAATCCATTCATTTTCATTTTTCACTCAATGGTTTCTATTATTGTTAATTCTATTATTCTTCTATTTTTAATTTAGCTGCTAACCCCTAAAGCACTAAGCTTAACAGCTTTTTATTGTTTATTTGTTTATCGTCACAAACAGTAGACACATGCATATGACGTACGGAGAAAAGGATAATCCACTCACGTTTTCTTGAGATCCGGAATCCTTACCCCACCCATAGAAGAATGGTAAATAAAAGTACCTACAAGACGTGGTTAACATTTGAACATTGATAACAAATTTTCGCTGAAGATCAATAGAAAACGTAGTATATACAATGCTAAACGAATTACAGATTTGATTTTATAGTAGGCTATTGCTATTAACAAAATAGGAACTCACTGTTTGTTAATAGTGAGTTGCTGTGTTCCTACCACAACGAGCAAACGGGTAGATGTTTTTCCGTAATCCAATTTTTCGTTATCAAGGACTAACGTAAAGTAGGTTCTGTGAGGTGTGACCTCACAGCCTGCTAGTGGAAGTAATTTACAACATATGTGCTACTACAAATTACTTGCTCTAAATGTTGTGTAGTAACAATCCATGTTTTATGGGTTCTTGACACCGTACACTAGTTTGACGGCTAAATGTGTTTTGTCTCTTTCTATCTGTCAGTCGCTCCGTCCGTCCGTCCGTCCGTCTGTCGTTCCGTCTGTTTTGGTCGACTGGCGCCTAAACGATTCAGTGCTCTCATTCGCTAATGTACGCAGCTGGCAAACCAACGCATTCTTAATTCGTCGTCCATCGATGCGTAGATTCGGAGAACTCGATATCTTCAAAGTATTACTCATCCTCATCCAATGTGAAATGTACGCGGATGTACAGCTTACAGGTGACCATATTGCCGACATAATTATTAGCTTTGCCAAACCAGTCACTCACATCACCTGCTTTTACTAGCGGGTTTAATAACACTAGAAAACAAAAAAAAAATCATCATGCCTCCAAGATGAAAGTAGGTGATTTCAAACGAAACGACCACGATGATTTCGAAAATGATCATAAACAGTTTCTATCCCCCAGCTTTCTTTCAACAGATATGAACCTATTTAGTATTTGAAATAAACAAAATCTTATACGGGAATTTCCGCATTGTCACTCCTGTTATATTACTACAAAATTTTATGAGCATGCTTCATACGAGGTAAGAACAAATTAAAAACGGACAAAATACACATATTTGTGCAATAATATTGAAACATCTTTGAAGGAGAAATTCCTATTGCAATGTTCAAAAATGTTTTGCGTCTTGTCATTTACTCTTGCATTCCTGTTTACTTTTTCTCTCCCTCTCTGACAGGAAACAAGCAATAATCTCTTATCATTGCAGAATTGTTATGCCCTTGATACTTCCTTTCCATTGTAACAGTTGTCTTGAT
This sequence comes from Teleogryllus oceanicus, assembly GCA_964035755.1. Classification (NCBI taxonomy): domain Eukaryota; kingdom Metazoa; phylum Arthropoda; class Insecta; order Orthoptera; family Gryllidae; genus Teleogryllus; species Teleogryllus oceanicus. Next base: position 280,598,547 of record CAXIVR010000001.1, read on the forward strand.
GAAACCATGGAAGTGAAAGATGGGAGCGGAGAAAATGAATTTTCAGACACATTCTACGCCTCATATTTTTGAAGCTTTCTAACCATTGTGTGAGCAGTGTTTTATAATTATCTTCTTTGTTTGCCTGAGAAATGCATGCACAACGCTCTTAAAGGATTTCCGAGCTGCTAACTGAATGTCTGGCAATTTTTCTTTTAGTATTTCATTCAACATGTGTTTTATGATTTGCGGATGATTTGCCGAAGAAAATTCCTTCCTTCAGTTTTGCATTACTCAACCGTGGAATTATTTCATTGCTTTGAAACTATATTTCAAAGAATCTATAAACAATTACCATTTATTTGGATTATAGAGAACACACTTTTCACTCATGCACTTTTGTGAAAACGGCATTGCAATAACTTCAACAGTTCAAAAATTACAGGTGGTGCTAAAGTTTCGTGACTCATCCATTATATTTCAAATTTTGACCGCGTTATTCATAACATCAAAGGTGCCAACCTCTCTAACAACAATAATTTTAATAACATTACGAAATAAATTCTTTCTACTTAAGAAATAACGCACTTCACAAATATCTTCATGATGTTCATTACACAAAACGGCGAACTTTGTTAGTATTGTTAACGAACCTGATAAAACTTTATTAAGAATTATTACGTTCATTAGCTGGTAAGTCTCTCGTAAAAAATATGCTTAATGTCCTCTGTTAAAAATGGGTTAACCTCATTTCTTAGGTGAAATGGTGTTATCGCGAGGAACTCTGATTTTATCGCGATATTAGATGTAGGGTGTTATGAGAATAGCCGTGGGAAAGTTTTCAAAGAGGCATTCTTGATGTTTAGCTTCTTCAATTTAAAGCATCCGCAAGTTTTGACGTAATTAGATTTGTTTAACACTGTTCAAAGTTTGATAACTGCCTTGTTACTGCTCCTCGCACCAGAATTAAATGAAGTATGGACAATTAATTTCTCCTCAGCGGATCCTCAAAAGGTAAACTCTGTTTTCCGTGTAGAAAACCACAGCTTGTTTCCATATTCATTAAGAAAAATACTTGGCTTGCATTTTTATTCCGTATTTACTGGGCTTTCCCACGGTAGTGAGCATCTTTTTTCGTAAATAATATAATTCCTTGCAAGGCAAGGAAGATATTATTGCCTTAGTTTATTTTGAAGTTTTGCTTAGTTGTAGCAATTTATATAGTCATGTTTGACAGTTCAACCAGTCACAAAAGAACAATATCTATGCATCATTAATTACAACTTTAACGCATCATTTACAAATTTTCAATTTGTAATAAAATACATACTGAGTCAGTTACAAGCATTACAGCTTCAAGTCCAATAATCCTCATCTCGATCAGTTTTTGTGCCCAGTTTCCCTTCATTCATTAACCAAACTGTTCTTTGTTCTTGATACAAATGTAACTTCACTTAGAGATCAGAATTTTTTTTAAAACTGCCGGCCGCCACTCTGGGTTCTACCTGGTTAGCTGTCGGAGGAAGGCTATTAAAACACATACCGCGCCAGCTGCTATTCAGAAGCTCAAAGTCACACGGTGAGCGTCGTCAGTACTCCGATTTAAACATAGTGGCACTTCAAGTCCACGAGCTGGAAGGAGAGGGAGACATCGCAATTTAATTGAGAGTTCTAAGACGCAAAATTGAAGTCGTAACGAAGCTTCCGATTGGATGATAGTGTTTCATCCAATTCCATTCCTCTCCATCCAGCTCGTGAACCCGCAGTGCCGCTATGATTAAATCGGGGTGTAGCCGTCGGTCGCGTCGCCCTCGGCGCCCAACCAAGTGCGGATTCATGGCGTTTGGAACTACGCATGAAGACTGTAAGGAGCAAGGACATCTAATATAAACAAGAGGGATCTAGCGTACCCGTGCGAGAACTCTCGCATGTTAAACCCCACCCCGACCCTATTTTTCCATTTCCATATTAAGCCTGTAATAGATCGTTTTCTTCAAGTCTTTCTTATCCTTCATCACTTGTTCCGTATGTCTCCTTCCATACGTTATCTATGTAAATAGAATTTAAGAATAAATATTATATCTTATTGGTAACAATACAATGAACCCTTGTCAATACAAAAAAATACCGAGCAGAGAGGTATACCCGTGTAATTCATTCGCGTAGAATATCAAGTAATTAGTTTAATTTCAATCACAGTTGCTGAGTCTACTGGCTCTGAACAGGTGAGGTAGAATTGAGAAGCGCCGAACCCAGCAAAAACGTAATAGGATGTACCAGAAGATCTCATCCTGTAGATTTCAATGCAGGGAACGTTTTTATTTAGGCCTTTGGCCTCGAAATGTTCATTTTTAAGGCCCTAAAACGCACCGTTTAGGAGTTAGTTGCGTGTTTAGATGTGTTTTTATATACAAATTCTTCATATTTTTAAAGTCAAAATGCAATTCGTCTCATCTCATTGAAAATATCTTTCTTTAGAGACTCATTTATAAAGATTGGTTGCGTATGAGAGCCGCACAAGGTATGTATACTAACCCTCTTTTGGCGGCGAGCTCTTGGAGTAATCCTCCGTTACTATTTGCAGTCATTGTCTTAGGGACTCCATTACATAGTCCATGAGTCCGTTAGTTGTCATGTGGACGCCAGGTAGCATCTCCACATACATGCCTCTCTCTTACGGGCTCCTGCATCACTACCCAGCGGCCAAAATTGGGAAGGAATTAGGATAGGGGTAGGGTTTAGGACACTTCACAGGGTTGGACTAGCCTTTATGAAGCAGCTAAACTCGTTTGGTTGAAACCAATTTCATATGAGATTGTCCGGGAATTAACGGGAATCGAACCCGTACCTATAAGTAATGGACCTGTAAGGAAAGGCGGGAATCGAACGCGGACCTAGAAGGAAGGTAATGTAAGGTTAAGTAGAAATAAATTTTCTTGAAAACGTGCGGGACATTGTTTTTTTTTTCAGGGACTACAAATACATGCTAGTTAAACTTTGTTTATTGCAACCGTATTATTTTATTAATGAAACTTTTATGTGCTATATACATAAGGATTATGTTGCACCATATAGTGTCTTCATTGTTTTGGTTATTGTAGTATTGATGTGACGAGTATTTATTTCAGATTGTTGTTTTTGTTACATCAAACTTAGAAGTATTTTTTAAAATTTTAGAAGAACGTTACAGAAGGTAATTATTGTAAATGATTACATATGATAGCAGCATTTATGCTTAGATGTTTACTGTTTAGTTTTTAATACGTATTGTATCATATGTTAGTTTATTTCAAGTAAGAGGTTACGCTCTGAACTATCCCCAAATATAGCTTGGTTTAGTTATCACTGTACGTGTAGTAGGTTTTATTTTAGCATGGAAACAATCAAATATTGTAATAAATAAATTTTATGAACGAATGAAACGAAAATGAATAATATGCTCTCTATTTATGTTGTGACAAAACTTTTATTCAGAAAACTCCAATAACCTTGGTTGCTAATGCAGAGAACTCAGAAATTCGAAGCGGTACACACAGGTCAGGAATGGTTGGAAATCACTGAGCAATCTCATCGAAACTTATCAAATCATATATTTGTGAATTTGCAAAGTGTGTTAAAAGTCAAAAAATATATTTAAAACGTTTATAGGAAAATAATTTAATAGGTTTCTTCTTTTTGTTGTGAAATGGATTTTAGAAACATTAAATAAAATAATTATCTAGAAAATGTACGTGATTTCCTGATCAAAGATTTTGTCACCATCACCAGCAATATAGATAATGAGTCATTGTTCTAGATTTCATTCAGTTGAATTCACCAAGGAATAAATGACTCTGGACATTTTGTGGGCCTTTCGTGGTAAAATATGTTCATTTACGAATTATTATAGAATAAAGACTATTGTAGACATAGGAAACATATCAAGCAATGACTGCATACTGCACATTTGTTCTGGTGTTTCATCTTGTTATATCTGTTACACTCCCTCAAAACACACCCCATACAAATGTAATGATGAAAAGCAGAGGAAACGCAGCGTCAAATTTGGAAACCGCGCGCAAATCATCCACTACAATAGCGGCCACAGCTCCTTTTAATTTATTCTGTGCCCCGAACTGTCCGTTCATGACATTGTGGGGTCTCGGTAAGGAGGCCCAATTTCAGTGTTGGAGGCATGGTGGGTGTATGTACAAACCAGTCGACGGCTAATCCGCACACTTGAGCTTTAGTGACATCGTGCTGTGGATGAAGGAACTTATCTCGGATTTTATTCAGCTAATAACGACGCCAAAACATGTACTTAACCAACGTCATCTACACTTTTAGTATGTGTAAGTGTAGATAGCGTTGGCTTGACACGAGCTTGGTGGCCATTGGCCGAAAACATTTTAAAAGGATCTCCCATTGATTAAGTGATTTCGCTGAATTTCAGGTGTGCCAATTAGCTTTTCATCCCCCGACCAGAGTTTAATCCCCTCCTTTAAGTCTTCGTGCTTCTACGAGGTGCCATCCGCTAAAAGCGCTTTCAATGGATTCCGAAAATCCCGAAGCCCCACTAAAATCCTTTTCCAGCATCACGCTCGCAAATCACATTTCCAAGTAACCATTTACTGTGATGCAATATTTGGTTCCTGTAACTATAAATTGCTGTAGTCCGAATACACAGGCCAATTTTGACCTAATTAACTCGTGGTCACAGAATGGCACTTCCTCGCATTATTTTTGACTAGGCAATTTTCGAAAATTCAGATTACAAGAAAAAATCTACCTCTGCTATTTTTATAAGCGTACACTATTCGAGAAAGAGAAATAAATAACAAATTTGAGGACGTTTTGAAAAATCTAATTGTTATAATTGTCTTTATTTCACGCTAAAAAATACGTAAAACTATTCATATTTTGAAAGAATTCTATATTACCTCCTTTGAAGTTATAATTTTGACGGATAGAGTTAATTAAGAAAAAATCTGTATTGGCAATAATGAGTTGTTAAAAGATGTCGAAGGAGTTAAACGAAAATGAGACTTGCGCCATATTTTAATGTACTTTGCTCTATTGGAGATTTTAAAAATTGAAGGCATTTTTGAGAAAATTTTGAAAATGTTCTTGAGACTAAAGTACACTCAAAACTCAGATTTTTTTAATTAAAAGGTGTAGTGTTGTTTACAGACTGCCAGACATTTTATCATCAAGTTTTCGGTATCAAGGACCCACAAAAAATTTTTGAAATCCACGTTTATCGTAGCAGGGGACTGCAAAACGAGTTTTTCTGTCGAAAAATTGCCATTTTTCTGCAGAAGTACAATACTTTCTCTAGGTCTAAGTAGTATGCTAGAAAGAAAGCATAATAATTTAGTGTAGCGACTGCTGAGTGAAGGAGAAGGATCTGTTAACCCTTGACTGTATTTTCAGTCAATGGTCGTTAACCTATATTAATGTGAACATTGATAGCACAGACAGTAATATAGTATAGAGTTCTACGTAACATTGGTTGTGACCTATCATTCCTTTCGGAAGTGTTAATCTGCATTTCTGAAAATTTATAAATGTAATGTGATGAAGATAAATGTGAGTAATGAAGACTACACCGATAGAGAAATATGGAGGCTGGGATGCGAGAGGCACCCTAGGGTGTAATATAACTCGCCATACTACTACTACTTCAATCGTTTTTAAACATCTTACAATCGATTTTCAAAAGATTCAGTCATGAAGACTGATGAGGTTCACAATGTGTGTAATGCAGAAAATACGTTTAGTTTTGAAAATCTTAACTCCACATGTGATCCAGTCAAGCTTCCCTTCCCGCCTCCCGAAGTAGAAATTGCAGCTGAAAAAATGACCAAAGTAACAGACAACGAAGAGTAAACATCTGTTAGATATCAGCAATATAGAGCATAATTCACAATACGAAGCAGGTTGATGTTAAGTAAAATAATACAAGAAAAATGATGGGTAATTCTCAACAAAAATTTTAGGGGCGTTTTTCTCAGAACAGTAATTTGTTATAAATGCCCCGTTTTCATGAACTATTAAATCCATATTATAGAAACCTTTACAGATTACATTAGTATGAATAGGAAAATTAAATGGGCCAGGAAATCATTATAAAGGATTTAGAAGAGTAATGCTTCTATTTATTCTAAAGGAAGGAGGGACAGAAAAATGCAGAATTTCGCAGAGGGGGATATAATTTATTTTCTGTATTTCCTCAAATCTCTTAAGGACTAGTGCACCTAAAGAGATGAGCAGAACCACCCCTGTGTTCTAACCGGAGACCATAACCGGAGGGATTCAGTGGGGTTAGATCACGTACTTTTTAATAAATTGCCAGTAAGATTTTTTACTCTCTACGTCGTTAATGGCAGAATTTGTGAAAGAGTAAGTACATACGTTCGTTCAGAAAAGAGAAAATTGTCCTAGGTAAGGTATTTCCGTTGTAGCACCGATCGACAGAAATCTGTCACCGCAGCCGATCGACCATGCAACCGATTGCGGAAAGCATTCGAAGGCGATAGAAAACAGTTATATTTTTTAAAATTTATTTTATCTGATCCACCAAATGGCCTTACAGAAGTAAGTACATTATTTATACATCAACATAATGGAAACCTCCTAACTTTTTTCGAGTGTTCTTACTCGGCAAGTTATATATTATATATATATATATATATATATATATATATATATATATATATATATATATATAGTCATTTTATTTTATTTTTATTGACAGTGGATTTGGGGAAGGATTAATATAGGTAGAAAGGTTTTGAAATGTTTGTTACGTTATGATTTTAAGGCAGTTTGAAAATGTATTTAGGGAATCTACATTTGATTCTTTTTGGTGAGTTTGCTTGTTGTCCTAGTTGAAAATGGGCTGTACTTGGGTAGAATGGTAAGAGACTGAAAAATTTGGAGGATAAGTTAATCCGATGATCTGCAATTGATGGCATTTGCATTGGATTGGTTTGGTTTTGGTTTCTTCGTGTTTCCGGGCGCGTCAACTGTTTGGTCATTAGTCCCGTTAGTGTAGTGCATGCTTTTTCTCGGGAGATGGCGGTGATCTTCCCCGGCTGGATGGCGAGATCCGGTGCCGACCTACCGTCGGCTAATGGGGTTTCCCCCTAACCAGGACTCTCCCACCAGCGGGGCACCGTCCCAGCCGGGACAAGCTCTAAGCTCCCGACCGGTCTCCCGGAATGTGGTAGTGTAGTGCATGTTAGTGTAAGTGTGTGTGTGTGTAAGGGGAAGAGGGTAGGACAAGCAAGAGGAAGGGCAGATCGCGCGCGGTCCGTGGCCCGTTTGGTAGGGTACTGCTCCGGCATTCACCTTGTGTTGATCGGAGAAACCACGGAAAACTACCGATCAGAGCAGCAGGCCGCTAGAATTCTCCTCCAGGCAGCGAATGAATTCGACCCAGCTGAAAAGCTAGTGTCGAAAATCCTGCCGCCGTCAGGACTCAAACCTAGGACCTCCCGGTCATAGGCGCTGCAGTGGCATCAGTTGATGCACTGAGCTACCGCTCCCGGTTGGCATTTGGAGTTAATTATAAATTTGTTTATTGGGTATAAACCATGATGCGTTGATGAGTGTTATAAAATTTAAAACTTTTTCTAATTAAAAAATAAAATAACAGTGCGAAAACAAAGGAAGTTTTAAAATTAGAATTAAAAATTTATATTTTAATACATTATCGAAAAAACAAGAACTGTTTGAATAAAATAAAATCACACGGACTTCTAGATGTATAGACTTTGTACGAAGCACAAGCCTTACCTGAGACAAGAAAGGAAAAAGGCATATTAAAAAGTCACACTTGAAAACATATTCAAATAAAAACGTAAAGAATTGAAACGAGCCGTGTCAAAGATCTTAGATTTATTGATCTTAGACAAGACTCGTTTTTAGTCCTTTCCGTTGTTGTACCTGCTTAGCGGCAGGAATCCGGTCGGTTGTGGGCTGTGATACTTTGAAGAATACAAAGTACTAATTTACATTAAGTATAGAACAAAGGAGAGGTAGGTTTTCTAGAGACCAAGAAAGTTTCCAAGTTCAAGTTTATTGAATGATGTATCAGAAGGACAATTACAATATGGCAGAGTAGAATACAACAAATTAGAGAATACAATATAATAAAATACTACACATTGTATATAAACTACGCCATGTAAGTTAGATAGTATCCTCGAAACATATACTCAAAAGGAGTAAAATGTTCAATTATATAGTCTTCTTCCATTTTCGTGTCAATATTTTGATATGTATGTCATCAGGTGGTAATGTAAAACAATGTAACATTATTCATAACTTAGGAGCATCTATAGGCATACGATGTATGTATAGTATGTATTCGTATGTATAGTTTCCATCTAAATTTTTATAATTATAATTGTCTACATCATAATGAAGAGAATAAAATTTCTTCAGCTGGCTTCTGCAAAATGATGTATGTCCATTTTACTAATGGACTATTAACAAATGATCTCGCTCAGTACATTATCTCCCATGTTCAAACGTACACCTAACTTACGGTGGATTATTCAGTAGCTATTACGTGCTGTTACTTGCAAACGTTTTTCATTAAGAATTCACCAAAGAAGTGCTTTCAAAATAAATAGTTGTTCTCTTCAGTAAAATTCATTGAGAAAATATAATTATTTAAGTCGAAAGACGCATAACAAGTGTTAATTGGGATAGACCCTACAAATCCGAATTATGCTCCACACAATACTTCTCACTGTTTGGCATTTTCAACACTAAATACTTTAAATTTAAGAAATCCAAGTCACAGGTGCCATTCTTTGCTTGTTTCAAATAAATAATATTTTTTTAAAATTATCTTACTCCACAGATATGCCACCTCCATTTATTTCCACGTTTGTGACAATGTTTAAATGTGTGAAAATTAGTTAACTAATACAAATATGCCATAGCAGTTATAATGATTACGAGGCGATTTTCTACAGTACGGAGACAACTCATAAAGGTATCGTTTACCATTCGTTACAAGGGCATTTCTATGAAAATTTAGTCTCTTAAGCTAGTTTGATTAACTATTTCTAACTTTGATTAACTAACTAACTTTGATTAACTAACTAACTTTGATTAACTAACTAACTTTGATTAACTAACTAACTTTGATTAACTAACCTTTTCCATTGTACAACAATACGATGTTTCGAATTTTACGATCGAAATAAATTTCCCCAAGGCTACTCGTTCCGTATTTGATGCGTCGTCGTCCCAGTTTCTACCAGTGGCCCGGAGCGGCCATCAGTCTCAGGGGCGTCCGCTATGAGCAACTGATGACCAGCACTTCATATTCGCTGAACGAGGTATCGTTGCCTTCTTCCACCACCACACACACGCCTTCACTGGGCATCACCTGCGACACAGGAAGCAGGTTCACACAGATTATTCCTTTCTTAACCATTATTGATATTCACTTTCAGTCAGGTCTCAACATATGATTAACACTTTAAGACAGTAAATATGACGTTTATTTAGTCACATGTTCTTAGAAGTACACGATTGCAGCGTTTTGGGTACAGATTTTACCGATCTTCAGGCTAAAGCAACTATTTTCTATTACAATACTATATATAATTTGGTTAAAAATCGTACTACTATACCAACGCTTGTTTCCACCCGTATTCATAATTTATTTTTATTGGGTGAATTATTCATTATAGGGTGAATATTCCAGAATTGAAAAAAAAAACTTGCAGAGAATACACTTCTCCCCATAGTACAACACATGATTTTCTTACTTTAAATAAAAACGCTCCGGTAATTGTGTTTTCATCTGTACAATGTGCTAAATTTTTGCCAGATGAACTAGTTTCATTTATGGCTCGTAGATGGTCAAAGTTTTAATTTTTGTATAATCAACTTCGATTCTTTTGAGAAAAATTGTCACTTGCATATTTCTCAATATTTTAGAATTTTTATATCCATCCGAACTTTTCAATTATGATCATCTTCGAACAATGCCTTCTACAATTTTTTTACAATACTTCAAAATATAAAATCTGAAACTGGGCGATCACCGCAAATTTGACGTAGACCTTTCCGCCGTTCAGGTCGCGTCATACTGTAGCGTCGTGTCGCTAAAACAGCGTGAGCACGTGGCGCGTGGTGGGCACCGGATGCGTAGACAAAGGCAGAAGCTATGACGCACGGGGTTTTTCTGACAGGGAGTGTGCATCCTTAGGGCGGAGGCAATGGAGGCGGCGGGCAGCGTCGCGAGGGCTATTTAAGGGCCGTGAGAACAATAGCTCCTCCTTCTTGTGATCCTGGCAGCAGCAGCGTAGGTCGTCCGTGAGAGGTGCAAACGTGCACGCGGCGCAAGAAGCCGGCAGTTATTGTCGTGACTAGCTAGACATGTAGTCGGTCTCAGGGCAGGCGGTACTACGCACGGCGAAACATTAGGTAGTATGTTGCGGTGTGGTAGCCGTTGTAAATATCTCTCCTAGCAGTGGGGTCTATTTAGTTAGTTAATTGTATACAGTGCATTGGTTATTTGTGACTACGGTCTAAAATTGTGAATAAACCTGCTGTTATTACAACTCACTCTCGTCTGTGTACTGATTACACCCGTATGACGCCACAATACTCACTCTGCCTAAGCGCCAGCCGCCGGACCGGAACACACGCGCCATGTACACGGTCTCGCCCTCCAGCCCCAGCCCCACAGGGAGGGCTTGAGCCGGCACGTCGCCTTCCCGCGCCGGCATCCACTCAACAGTTCCTCGCACAACGATCAGCACCTGCACTGACACGGGAGCGTCCTTATACTCCCTTTTTAAATAGCTTTAATTCTTAAAAGTACCTGTATGTCGACAATTATCACTTGAAAATACGAACGAAATAAGACATCTTAAAATAGATTATCAAACTTTAACGCATTTAAATATTTCAAAAATTTATAACATGAATAATTTACATCTGTGTATTGTGAAGACTCCTTTCCGGTAATTGTAATTAAATATAAATTTTATGAATTCTGACAAATGTATATACCGCTCATTTTGACTTATCACAAGTAATTTAGCAGAAGGTATAATCAGAATGATAATAAATTAATTATTGAGTATTTAATAATTGTGTTCAAAAAACTCCTAGAATACAAATTTTTGAAAAATTCCCACGTGACGAGAAAGAGGTTCTTTAGACACAATTTCAGTCCACAAATTTTGCCGCCCCAAAAATTTTGCCGCCGTAGGCACGTGCCTCCTGTGCCTATTCGTAAATCCACCCATGGGTACAACGGAACCGTACGTTCACTTCATTAATATTACGAATTTCACTAAATCAGACTACTGATCACTAGTCTAGATAGCTAAAAGATTAGGTACATGGAAAAAATAATTAGGTATACAAAAATGAACGAGAGCACCCTTTGATCCTGAATTGGCAAGAAAGTGTTCTATTAAAAGAATTCTTACAAAAATATTAACCTTATGGTTTAATTCATTTCGGGGCGGGCAAAGAATCACCTCCTTACGTACTGAGAATGACGCACTAATTACGCGAACCGTCAGGGGCAATGCATAACGCGATGTGTAGTTTGAATTATATGCACTGTTCAAAAATTCAAATCTTTGATGTGACTCAAGATAGCTACATGCAAATTTCGAAGATTGCTCTATTTTTAAATGAGCGTGAAGCCAGTAAAATTGGCAGAAAACTACGTACTTTAATCCATAGTGTACGTATTATATCTTAGTAGGCAGTCGATTCGTAGTCATTTGGATTTGTTCACAATGTTAAAAGGAATGAGAGCGAAAATATTGTTGTTGCTCATACCTCGAAGACGTTGAACGGACTCACTTCTCCTTCCCACTCGACATAGGCGACGGCATTCTTCGCGTCGACGCTCGCCGGTAAGATCTGGCCGCAGAAGTACGCGCGTCCTACCACAGGCTCGTCCTGTATGCCGCTCGCAGACACAACCATGTGTAGCGCATCGTTGAGCAGCGCCTGAAAGAGGCTCATCCACACGGCGTACGGTGGTCCCGGCCCACGCAGCCGGGGCAGTCGGGGAGAATATTTCGCGCTGGGCGGAAAAGGGGCCCCTTCCAACAGGGAAAGCGAAGCTAGCAACGGACGGAGAAACTCGCCGGGTTCGTCCTCTGATTCATTTCCCAGCTCGTCCAGCGGCTCCTCCCAGAGCAAGACCTCGGGCTCGACTCGGAGCTCGTCCTCGGGCGCGACGTCGGGCGCGACGTCGGGCGCGACGTCGGGCGCGACGTCGGGCGCGACGTCGGGCGCGACGTCGGGCGCGACGTCGGGCGCGACGTCGGGCGCGACATCGGGGCGACATCGGGCGCGACATCGGGCGCGACATCGGGGCGACATCGGGGCGACATCGGGCCGGGCGCGACATCGGGCGCGACATCGGGCGCGACAATGCTCTTCTGCTCCTTGACGTCCTCTGAGACCATGTGCGCGTCGGAAGTCAGCGTGACCGGAGATCGCTCCCTGTGCAGGGGTAGGAGAAAACAGATCTGTTAATAACGCACAATTCCCACCTTCACAATAAGACAACATATTAGGGAAAGAATTTCGAGTATACAGGAGTTTTTGAACTGAAGCTAGAGTAAAACAATGCCAGTGTCCTCTACTGCATCGCACAAAACGGCGCCCGCGTAATGCGAACATCGAAAACCTCGCGGCAAACACGTGAGGCAACATTCGAAGACGGGAATACGAGGGAGAGCATCCAAGGAAACATGCAGAGGAAAGTGGTGCCAAAACGTGAAAGTTTTCTATTAGCAAGATTCTTCAAAATGTGACCCTTTTGAACCTTCTTTTTTATATTAAGGAAATTTAGCTCTTTTGAGCACATCCACCCCGTAGTATGCGTTGGTTCGAATCGAAAAGAACCGCAAAATCCATGTAAATTTAAATTGTGGCCTGTTTCGACCCGTCAAAACGAGCCGCTTACGCTTTGCTATACAGTTCCGTCTGCCCTTTTGAAGTTGTAAACTAGAATGATGCTCTTTGCATGTTTTGATACAGTTTATATGTTTTCATGTATTCCCATAGGTCCTCCTTGTTATACGTATAACAATCTGAGAACATTTATTAATTATTATTTTTATATAATATTATAATTATATAATATTATTTTTATATAATATTATATTTATATATTATTATTATTATTATTATTATTATTATTATTATTATTATTTATGTAGCCTAGGATAACAAATCCTCTCATTGTGACCAAACATGACCGAATCCATGTGCCGTGCCGCCCAAACGCCCGCATCAGCTTACAGAGTTGTCACCGCAATGATTCCTATTTGCGTTCACGGAACGCGTGATTTCAGTACTACCTTCACCCGAGTTTTGTATTGAAATATCACATTCTTAATCTTTCGAGTTTTCGTTATTAGTTTTTTTTATGCGTTAAAATGCATTTATATTATTTAGGAAGAATTATATAGAATTTCCCTAATAACGAGGGAGTAATAAAATTGTAGAATTTCCTTGACGGAATTAAATGTATATTCGTTCGTTCAAATCATACGTCAAATTAATGTTCTAAATGATCTCCATGTTCTCACGGATGAAATCATGAAATCGATTCTTTCATGAAGGGCACTATGAAAGATGATAGCAAAAGTCTATAACTCATGTCTTAGCAAATAGTTTTCATTATATTAGAGCGAATTTTCAACAATTTTTGCCAAAAGTGCGCATTTCCATCTGTAATTAGAATTCAATTTATACGGGTTAGGGTAGAGAGCCCAGAATTAAAGAAAACATTCACTTCTTCCCATTGTACGTCATACACAGTTTAACTGTTTTTGACGTTAATTACAAATAAATAAAATAATCATTTATAAAGTAACGCAAACACTAGCAAAACTCCCGAATGTGGTCTATTTTTTCTGCTAAAGTAGAGAACTCTATTCAACTTAAACGAAATTTGTTTAAACCGACATTTCGCGCCTCTAAGGCGAGAGGGGAAATACCTGGTGGGGGAGATTAGTGGCAGTTGGAGGGAGCGGGGGCAAGGAAGCTTTTGGTGTCACAAATATTGAGCAATATTCGTAAAATATGCAGTATTAATTACAATAAGCAAGGTGAGAGAGGTTTCGCAGACATCATGTCGACGAAATGAGCATGGAGGATCTAATTAAATTATAAAAATTAAACTGTTGAGTTTACTATAATGCTTCGTGATTGGTCACTTTCTTTTTAACGTCATTTCCCGTTCTAGTCCCTTGCTGGAGGGCCATTACTATTCTGTCTGCTGAAGTGAAAGTTGCTTAGTAGGAACTTCGGAGTATTATTTTGATTTTTTCTATGTGAATAGCTGTGGAAATTTTTAGCCACGTTCTGTCAGTTACGTTTCTTGCGCTCTCCTAATTTTTTGAAATTTGTGTTTTATATGCCTTTGTGTATTATTATGTATTATAAATTTGTGTATTATAAATAAGTTGTGTTTGTGCTACGACGGGAAGGATAAATGTGCTTTCTACGCATGGTGGTGTTTGGCTGTGGTCAAGTGAATTCAAAACCAAGGATTTATTGCGATTTTCGTGTCCTCTGGTTAAGTGCTTTTCCTTTCGAACTTTTCCAAGTTACACGAAACATGAAATCGCACTTCGGTAAGTTTTACTCTAATTATTTTCAATTTTTATTTGTTTATATTTTTATATTATGAAGAAGTGCTTTTCGCAAATCTTGAAGGGGGCCATGAGGAGACTTCTACTTCTCTTCCCCTCCCATCGCCCTTCCTCCCCTAGTTTCGAGTAGTGTGTCGTGTTATAAATTTTAACTTTTTTCATCATTTTTCAGCATGTTAACAACAAAAGTTTTCCTACGCACAGAGTTTTTACGATAGTTTTGTTCCCTTCATAACTTTTTTACGTCACTTACTCACATTTTACTTAATAGATTGAAGAGTTCCCATCAACATTGATAAACTTGTAGGGAAAACAAATTCCATGCCCATGCCGCAATATGTTTACTTGTGCGCCGAAGATAATGTGCCATTGTCTCCATCGAAGTCTTTCGGGATCTGAGGCGCCATGGGGCAACGGGGGTCCTTCGTGTCCAAGACCCGTCCGAGCAGAAAGACCTCAGCTTGGGTAAAGAGCACGTTGCTTACACAAACGACACGATTTGGCTTAGAAGATGACAGGCATGGCAAGGTCGCTCGCCGTGTAGACTAGCTTCCTCAAATTCGCGGCCACTGCATCGAGGAACTGGATTACTCGAATTCGCGGGCACTAGAGCAAAACGTAAGAAAGTAAGGTTAAACACATTCTCCCGGGTTCGCGATACATCACTGGATACTTGGTTTATGAAAATATTTTGGAGAAGTTGGGTGACAGTTTTGCTTCAAGATTAGGAATGTTAATTCCCATTTCCTTTACTAAAGCAAATAAAATGAAAAGTAATATTTGAATTTATCAATAAATCGTCATTTTAACTATTTATAAGTAAAACTAAACATTTTGAATCAAAATGATCTCTATTTCGTAATGGCTTTTACGTAATGGTACAATTATTGCATTAACTTCCTACGTTCAGATCAGAAACAAAGATTGTTAAAAGAGCTGTCAGTGAGTGAGAGTGAGATAATAAATCAAAGAGGTGTTTTCACAAGATGCAATATACTATACGGAGATTTGTTAATTTATTTCACATTATTGTTTTGTATAATAAATTAGGATATTTTACGAAAACGGGCAAAATATTTCCATCAAACACAACCCTACCTCTTAAAAATGTATTATGCAAATCAATTTAAGAGGAAAATAACCATGAAATAAAGTAATAATTATGTATATAAACATTATTCCAGTCTCGGTGGTTTGCTATAAAACATCGAACGATTTTATTTTCTGGATTTGGAGGGGAATTGAAAGCTGAATAAGGGATGTGGCCACAGGAGCGTTGGGCTTCCCTGGCGGGCATGTAGCTCGCGCGGGCACAGTTTGCCCTGCGTGATATGTGTTGTCAGCAAAAGTAGCACGTAACCTAGGCACCACGAAAGACACACGAGTTGACCATTTCGAAGTTTCACAGTCAAGAAAGTAGATACAAAATATGAGGTTTTTGCGTCACGCGTACTCAGAGACTGAAACAATATGGCCATACAGTCCGTGCACAAGAAAACTGACCTGTCCAAATTTGACCTTGTGAAATTGCCGTAGGTGAAGTTATGCATTAAACTACGAAAAATTGTATGAAGATAGTTTGCAAGAATGCCGATATAAATAGACTAGTCGAAAACAATGTTTTTGGCCGTGAAGTAAACCATTCTCTCGAAACAAAAACTGTTCTCGTGCAAAATGATAATTTGTAGACGTGTTATTTCCCTTGTGCGCCATTTGTTGAAGGATTAAAATCCAATGTTTTCACACACAATTAGCTTTATTTACGAAATTTAATAACACATTTTAAAAAAATTCATCGCTAATGTGGACTGTTCACGTCGGCATCACATTAGTACTACGTATACTTTTGAAGGTTACTCATAATTTGCGTAGTATTACTGAACACCTGTTGATCTAGAATGGTTCTGAGAAAGTAAAATGAACGTACATTTTAATTTACTATCATCGATAAGAAGATTGCACGCCACGATACACAACTAGCCAGATCAAATTGTCGCACGAACGAAGTACCTCGAACATAGACAACATTCTAGGTAGTACTACCTTCAGATTTTCAGAAGCAAATACAGGAAAAGAATAAAAATATATCAATCAAAATATCTCGCATAGAAGTGTCTTACCGTTGAATTTCCTTATTTTCTTCACCTTCCATTTAGACAAAAATACCGCAAGGGCTGCTGCAACCCAACTTCCCTCTAGACTTCCTAGACACCAATGAGAGTATAGAAGTTACTCAAACTTTTTGAATCACGACCCCAAACTTTCTACACCAGCGCCCCAATTGAGTGTCAGGCAAACTACAACAATACGGAAAGAAAGTAGATAAGGGAAAAAAGATTAGTTCTGAGTGGGAATTCATTGATTTATCCGTTTTTAAATTGCTTACTAACAGTTTCGACAGGTTTATTGTTAAAAAATTATATTACTGGAAGTTTGCATAGTTAACCCGTGTATATGAATTACGTACGTTGGAGAAATCTTGCAGATGACAAATATTTGCAGAGTAAACTACTCAAACGAGACTACTCAAATCTTATCTCGTTGATAATACTTTTTAAAAATGTATTTTCTTCCTGCCCGGCAGTACTGTTTTTTAGGGGTGTTTAAATTTTTATTTTTAATTCATAACATTTGGGCATGCAATCTCTCACTCGTGTATCTTACTAGTAACTAATTTACAGAATTCGATATTTATATTTCTAACATATACATCTAAACAATTTACATACAACACAATTTTACGATTTATTATTCATTTTAATCTAGATATTCTCTATACATGCGTTCAAAGATTACCTTTATATTTAATAAAATTATAAATTTTCACATTATAGAAACATCGTAAGCGAATTCTATTGGGATTGTTTAATATTTTCCCCATTGTAAATTTTTATATGACAAGGAGAGTATGGAAGAAATGTAAGGAAATATCACAACTCTTTCTTTTATGTTCGATTAGGAGATTTATTTGAATTTCTCGTTGAACACGTGTTTTCGAGATGAACCAAGCAGCCTTTGCATATTTTCGTAGAAATTTGCTCTGTAAAATCTGACGTTTTTCAATGTGGGGTTTTGCTGTGTTATTCCGTACCGGAAAAGCATATGTGAGCGACGGCCTAATAATGGATTTAAATATTATAATAGCGCATTCCAAATTTAAGGCTGGGTGGAAGTTAATTAATAAATAAATAGTTTCGAATTTTGGCATGTTGCATTTCGTATTACTTCAGTGTACTTTTTCAAATTTAACCCGCTACTAATGTGGACCCATTGACAATACATTCTCTAATATGGAACTCTGAAAGTATTCGGAGGCAGCGACAGAACATTCAGTATTTTGATGACCTTTCGCTTTTTCTTCACGGAATAACTAAAAAAACGTAGTCACTACGCACTATTTTCTTATCAAAACTATAGAAGGTGCGGTGTCTTGCAAGTATTGTTGCTTGAAAAGACTTTTCTGCGACATTTTTCGTTTCGTGAAGCATTTTCTTCTGCATAGTTATGTATGTATTATCGTACGATTACTGGCAGAGCGAAAATGTTTTAATTGTTGGAACTGTGTCTCATTTATTTGGCGCAGGTGAATGCTCATTGTATAGACTGAAGTTAAAATTCAGATCTGAAACAATGTAAAAACACGTCGGTTTTTAACTGTGTAAAATCATATATTTTCCAATTTTTAGAATTTTCTGTTACGAAAGCGTATTTCTCCTGGGGGTAAATAATTTGACAATATTACATGATTATTACATGATAATTAATCACGCACATGCAAAGCATGATATTATAGTAAGAAAATGAAGAATATGTTAAATCAGCTCCTATCTAAAATTATATTCTTGTTTCTAGTCGTGTTTCATGTCTGAAGTGGTAATATAAGTTATAAAAGGTAAAACACTCATTCTACTCGCATCTCCCTATATTCCCATAGTACGTCATACACTTTTTAATGTTAAATACATAAAAAAATGGCTTTGCCCCTAAATTGTGAACAATCCTACAACAATGTTTACGAAGATAAACATTTTCGAATGTCTAAATTATTCCTGTATCAATTTTCAAATTGTGAAAATGTACTTCTAGAAAGCCCTGGATGATTCTAGGAAGGTTTATGTGTGTAATCTGCATTTACTCTAGTAAATATTTTTATGTACGTACGAGTATGTAAGACAATATGGTTTATTATTGATTTTAGAACATTAAACACTTAATAGAACATTAAATTCTTTAATCATAGTTATATAAACCAAAGTTTCAACAGTTTTTTAGCATTCTTCAGGGATATGATATAATGTTTACGAATAACTTAATTTGGCTCTCATTTCTTATCGTCAGCTACGGCAAGGAATCCTCGGCCAATGGGAACGCGTGGATGAAAAATTAGCCCGCGGGGGTGTATTAATATATTAACCTTATGGCCTAAGACGCAACTGTTACGTCGCTGCCCCTGACAAAGATAGTGACAAAGCTCCGGCCTTCAACCTCTGCGAATAACAAAACAGCATTCAGCTTTGGCAGTGGTTCTGGCAGTGGTTCTTGCAATGCGTGGTAAGACAAAAACACATTTGCAAACTATTTACAATGTAACAGATAATTCAAAACATTAAGTTTACCACAAAATCCCTTCAATCCCACAAGCCCTCTACTTCCAAGTTAGGGAAACAAACCCCAAATAGAGCACGTATCCGCAGGAAACTCCCCAGACACGATTTCGACCCACCCTTAGCCTCTCTCACACACACAACTCCTCAAAAAAAATCCTAACCAAAAATATAACTTCTAATTTCTATAGTTCTGTATCTAATGTATTCCAGCCCATTGTAAAAGAGGCTGTACTCCTGAAAGCAAATAAATAAAAAAAACATTGTGTTGAATCTGACTTCCAACAAATCAGAGAACGAGATGTGTACCTTGATCAATTGTTTTTAAAATAGCTGAAAAATCTTATTTATTTATTTATTTATTTATTTTACGTCAAAAAAAAGAGTTAAAAACTGTTTATGACGTGCTATGCGGAAAAGTGAATTGTGTGCACATTTTCAAAATTCTATGATCCCTACACTAAGTCATATACTACTTAAATTTTGAATTTTGAAAGGGAGAAAAAAACTCCCATGTAATAAAATCTATTTTCAAGGATAAATAAGCAATAAATTTTGAATTTTGAAGGGAAAACCTCCCATGTAATAAGATCTATTTTCAAGAATAAATAAGCAATAAATGTTGGCCCTTATTACTTCCTGCCGCGACAACATGGAAACGATAATTTGAATAATTGTATTTCCCACTGAATTCTAGAAGACGTGCACAGAAAATGAAGTTACATTTATGTCCAGAAGCAAAACAAGGGGCCATCTCAGCATTTGCTCAATGGATCGGGGAAACTGGACGAAAAACCTGATCGAGATGGGGGTCATTGACGCGGAAGCTGTAATACAATAGTTACATGTTTTTATACTCATTTATACAGTCCAAATGGTAAATAATGCATTATGTATCATTGTTAAAATTAATGTTACTTTTCTTGTGATGCTCAGTATAGTCTCTAATTGTATAGAAACAGTTATGCAGCAGAAACGATTTCACTTGGGATTTAAACTTTTCTATTGAATTTAATCGTTTAATGTCATCTGGCAAAGTGTTGTAAAATAATGTACATGTATTGTATGTGAATTTTTTGTAATGAGCTGTTGATACTGTCACCTGATGAATATGATTTCTACGTCGAGTGTTATAGTAATAGACTTCGGCATTTTCTGAAAATATATTCCCGCCCTTGAGCAAGTCATTTTTACAAAACCACTGATTCGTAAATAAAAGACACGATAATGGTAGAATTCTAGATTAATGAAGAAGGCTTACATGAATCACGTGGGTGGGATTTGGTTATTATTCGTACAATTCTTTTTTGTAATCTAAAAGTCTAGGAGCTATTAGATGTATTTCCCAGAATATTATGCCATATCTCAGGCGGAATGAACATTCGCGAAGTATACACAACGAGCAGTATGAAGGCTGACTGAATTTGCAAAATTCTGAACGCGTAGCATAATGAACTTAATTGTGTTTCAATTCATTTAAATGGACGTTCCATTTAAGGTTTGACTGAATTGAGAGACCTAAAAATTTTGTTGCCTTAACATCAGTCAATGGTACACTGTTCATTTTCAATGGGGCACAGAATTGTTTATTTGAAATGGAAAACTGCATTAAAACCGTTTTCTTTTCGTTTACTATTAATTTGTTATTTCGGAACAAATTTGAAACATCTGATATTGTACTATTTACTGTTTCTTTATTGCAAAGGATGTTCGTATCATCCGCAAAGAGAACCGTTCTTCCGTTTCGAATCGTCGAGGGCATATCGTTTACGTAAAGTAGGAAAAGAATAGGGCCTAAAATCGATCCTTGAGGAACTCCACATGCAACGGGCAAAGAGTCGTAAAGGTGCGTACGTAATGTTCCATCATTCCAGTAAGGTATTTCAACTCTCTGAGATCGTTGTTTAAGGTACGAACATAACCAATCTAGAGCAATACCACGAATTCCATATGAAGGTAATTTGGAAAGTAAAATGTTATGATCAATGACGTCAAAAGCTTTTGAGAGATCTAAAAATAATCCAATAGGTGCCTCGTTTTGATCCAATGATGAGCAGACATCTTTAAGAAAAGAAAATATAGCTGTTTCTGTTGATTTTGATTTTCTAAATCCATGTTGGCAATCTGAAAGCGCGTCGTGTTTAGTGAGAAAGATTTCCATTCATACGTAAAAAAGTCTCTCTAATATTTTTGAAAAAACTGATAGAAGAGAAATGGGCCGATAATTTTGAATTTAATTTTTGTTGCCTTTTTTGAAAAGCGTTCTAATTGTAGCTATTTTGAAAATATCTGGAAACGTTCCAGTGCATAAAGATGCATTAAATATGTGAGTTAACGGGTGTATAATGGCATACGCACTAGTCTTTAACAAAGAATCCGGGAATTCATCTAAACCTGACGAATATTTATTTTTTAGTTTACCGATTATTTTGAGAATTTCATAGGAAGAAGTTTCGGAAACAAACATTGTGTCTAAAATTTTGGGTGAACTGTCTGTTTTTGAATTTTGTGCCTGAAGACCCTTAGTGACATCGGCAGCAATTCTCGAAAAGTATTGGTTAAAGAGATTAGCCACTGTTGCCGGATCATTCACATTTATATCGTTATATTTGAAAACAACATTCTCTACGGGTTTTCTAGTTGATTTAGTAGTATTTTTTATTATATTCCACATTGCTTTTGTTTTATTATTTGAGTTCAAAATATCCTGATTGTTTTTCATGATTTTAGCCTGTATTATGACTTTTCGTAACAATGTTTTGTATTTTTTAAAGTAGATAAGGAAATCTTGAGATACGTCTTGACGTTTAGAAATGAAAGAAAGAATTCGCTTGTTTTTACAAGATGTGCTTATCCCTTGTGTTATCCAAGAATTGCTTTTCCGTGAAATATTTAATTTTCGTTTTTGAAGAGGAAAGCAAGTGTTAAAATGTAATGAAAGAATTGAGGAAAAAAAAAAGAATTATATTTGACGTTTGTATCAGCAGTATTATAAACTGTTTCCCATGACTCCTGCATCAAGTAATCAATGAATAATTTAATTTTACTTTTAGTAAACAGTCTAGTCATACGTGTATTATTTATTGTGTCCGTGATCGCATTTCTTATAATGGTAAGAATTTGTGCATCGTGGTCACTGTATCCTAAATCTTTTGTTTCAACTTCATATCGAGTAGTAGTTTTGTTAATTATAATTTGATCAATTGCCTTCATCGAATGTTGTGTGATCCGTGTAGGAACATTAATTGTAATGTCTAAATAGAAGGAATTAATTAAATTGAGAAACGTTTCTTTCTCGCAAGATTCGACCAGAAAATCAATACTATTACATTTTGGTTGTTTGATCCCGCGGCGTCGGGAGCAAATGCATGAACAGTGAAGGTTAAAAATCAGACATGATTTGTACTTTCTCCTGTGTACTTCATTGAAAGAGAAAGTTATACAGGATTAGACAATAAAAACTTCCACCTCGAATATTCTCTAAACAGATCAGGATATTGAAAAAAAATGATCACCAAGCGATCATTATTCAGTAGCTCATTGGCTGTAATTACAATTTTTAGAAGCATTTATTATTTTCAAGGTACTGGACTTCTTTTTCAGTGGGACACTAATATTGTTTTGCACAAATCGAGTGACATTGAGAAGACAAATTCATTAATAGAGCATGTGTTGATATTGGAAGAATAATTAACAGCATAAAAAAAAGAATTAAAATCGACGTCTTACGAATAGAAGGGACATGAAAGTTCATGGCGTAGTGCCGGGCAGCACAGCGACGTGGACGACCATATCGTTCGAATTTTCCTTTCGAGAAACGACGCGGCAAAGCCCTCGTATGTTACATCCAAGTTAATAAGTTCACTTTTTATCCAAAAGAATCACATCAAATGACAAGGAAATCACCGTTAAGTTCTCATTTGTAGAATCGTTGCTCAGACATTCAAATACGAGTATTTTCAATGTTGAAAAGCAATATATTTTTGAAATGCGGTAGCGTACGTTTTGCGAAATGCCCTCTAAAGTAAATTTTGGATTGCTCCTTTTTTTGAAATCGTTGCGCGATAAATCATACAGTAATGTCGTTGTCTCACATTTCAACGATTTCGGTAATCCCGAAAAGCAACAAAAATATCGAATACTTTTCTTTACTTAACTGTGAAAATTGTGCTATTCTCGAGAAAATTGTGCTATTCTCGAGAAAAGGAACAACAGAATTGCAAATTCTTCAGTTATGAGGATATAGACACAGTTTATTGTATGTAACTATCCTGTTTTTTATTGACTGTACTCGTGAATTTGTCGTAAGCCATTAATAAAGCGAAAAAGCTTTTACTGAAATTAAGCTGGTGGTAGCAATACAAGAGGATCGTAAATTTCTAAATGTTTCTAGTACGTCAATTGTCCAGAGATGCGACGCGCCGAAGGTCACTAATCTCTTACACTGCCTCCACGAATACTTGATGGTCAGTTTAGGAATAGTATTATGCGCAGTTAATATAAGTTGCAAATCACAGTAATATGTAAAATCTATGCTCGTCTATTCCAGTCAACGAAGAGCGAAAACATTTCAAAACGTTCTTCGTAACCCAGAAGGTGTTATGCCACCGATTACGATACTTTTCGACTTAAAGCTTAACTGCCCTTGAAGCATTTTTCTTGCATTCTCCATAAACAAGAATATCTCATTCGTACGCATATTCTCCTCCACTCTGCATTCTCTCGGAGACATTTAATTTCTACAAGCGACGAATACATTTTTCGCGATATACCGACAGGCTCGTTTCCAAATGTGTGCAGCCCTTTGTCGTTTAGAGGTCGTCACAACAGCAGATATACGGTTACTTCGCGGTGTTTTGAACCAGCGATCGAATGACGTGAAAATGTTTAGAAGTCCTGTCGCGAACGTCGGAACCTCCTATAAGTGTGGATCATATAGCACAATTGTGTTTATAATTATACGAGTACTTCAAATACCAACACATGTAGCTGCTGAATTTCTATTCTTGAGTTTTATCTATTCGTAAATTTTTTTTAGTTAAAGAAACAAATTTGTCCAGTTTCTTTGAAACAAGAAATGCCATTAAAGAGCCAATTACTACAACTGACGAGCCTCTGTGCCCTAAATCGTTTGGTGAAAATTTAATCTCAAAATGCTTAGTTTAGCTTCGCACTAAACTGTCTGCGGACTCGCTCGCAGGTAATAATGGCAAAACTCTTAATTAATTGCAATCGAAAAAATATAATGGTCAGTTAATTGATTGAACTGTGACAATTAATGGATTAACTGGAATATTTATTCTCTAGGATGGCAAAAACCTGAGTATATTGTTAGTGTAATGTAAGGAAGGATAAAAACGAGTATGAATAGTCATAGATTGTCCACACTGGCCTCTCCAGGCTTTATCTATGGAAATTTCCTCATTGAATGTTGAAACATGTTTGACATATTCCCCCTGATTTTAGCTTCTTTCCTCAGTATTTACACTTCACTAAATCATTAATAAACTTGCTGAAACTCCTCAGCGCCTTCGTTTTCTCTGTAGCCATTACAGTTCAAAGAATTGTAGTTTTTGCGTAACACGCACCTGACATTTATGCAATTTTTCGAAATAACATTCTCAAAAAAGCATTTCTTCTTTAAATTTATTTTCAGCGGATAAAAAAAGGAATGCTTAAAAGAATGGTGGAGGTCTCATTTCGGTTGATATTTCTTAATTTTCGAAAATTGTAACTTGTGTCGAGACAATTTTTAAGCATCGTCCTGAGAGTACGTTTGATTGTTGTACAGGTACGTGGCACGGCAAGTGAGCTCTGAGGATCTGTGTCCGTGCCCGCAAGAAAAAAAAATTGCTTGTTTAAAACTCTTGCAGATCATGTAGGAGAATAATGTGTTTACTGTAACTCCCGGCGGTTCGTCGCACCTACCTGGGCTCGTGTTGCCGGCTAGCTCAGGAGGCGAGTAGAGCCTGAAATTTATATGGTGGACGGACATGGCTACGTGATAGAGGTCAATTGAAAGAAAATTTAAAGAAAAAAAATTAATTTAATGAGAAATTAAAAAAAAACTAGTAGAAATAATTTGTTATAATTTTCTGAGCTCAGTTTTCAAACTCTTGCTATTTTATCATGCAGTCTTAAAACTAATACAATTAAATCTTATGGTTATTGCAAATAAAGGAAAAACTAAACAGAGATGTGCTTACAAAATTACAAAAAAGGCCAATGCGCGGCCGGCATCTTCTGAATATTGAATATAATCCAGGTAAGCCTGAAGGGCGTGATAAAGGTTCGTTTTGTTTGTCGGAGCTCGACAAATAACTAAAATCACCATGTGCGGCAGAGGAACTCGCTGGGGTGAACGGCCTCCGAACAAGCGAGACAGCTGGGCTCCTTTTCTTCTAGACAGCACGTCCCTTGGATGACTGAGAAGGGATTCTTCTCGTAGCCTGCTTCCCATTCAGGAGAGCAAAACCAACAGCGACACAAACTGTGACGTTTGCGGCAGCGGTGACGACGTTATCGGCGACGACAGTTTATAAGTCCGAACGTCAGAATAAAACACGATACTCGTCGGGAGAATTATCACCGACTTCACTAATTATCGTAGTCGCGTAACTTGCGACACTTAGCGCGGGCGTAAACGAGCAGAGATAAAAAAGAATGACAAAATTGAATAAAGTTCCTTTTCATCTACCTAACACTCGGTGTTAATATCATCTCTGCGCTTTTATCGCGCTAATTCGCGCTACTTATTATATTACTTATTAATGTTGATTATGAATATTACTTATTATGTCCGATTTTACATTCATTAAATATTTTTACATATTTATGTACACATTTTGACGTTTCTTACTATACATTTTTCAGGTCTCTTCGCATTACAAGTCTCTTGTACTTTATATTCATCGCTAATGGTAACAGATAAAACCAAAGCAATACGTAAAATCATAAAATTATCTTCATGAGGAGCATAACATTGCATTAATTCTCTACGCGTAGACGCATGTACTTCTTGGTTATTCACTACTTCAAATGATTATAACATGAATAATGAGATTATTAAATTATAACGACTATAAGAATAAAAATCTTAAAAATTTCACCCAACAAAAATATATTTCAACTTCAACATTCGAAACCTCCAATAATATTTCGTATATGAAGTTAGGATGTCTCGTCCGTGATCACTGTGGCTCCCAGTCGCGGGAGTGTCTTCTTATGGAGTGATAGCCAGCACTTCATACTCGTTGACTGTGACCTCGTCCCCATCGTGCAGTATCACACAGGCGCCTTCGCTTGGCATTATCTACAGCACACGAAGTAGGGTCACACAGAGTACTTCTCTCACATTCCCGAATTTGTAACTAGAGAACTATAAAACAAACCATACGGTTCCTACAAAAGCAAATGACATACATTCTACGGCATTGTTACATTTCTCGGCTTGCTGCTGATATGCTCGACGGCATATCACAAAGATTCTGTAATAGCCACTTCATTCAGCACTAAAATTATTAAGAGAAGAAATAAAAGGGGTCACCTTCGTCAACATAACGTTGACGAAGATGACCTCTTATTTCTTCTCATAAGAACGTCAACACCAAAATCAGAATTCCCACTCTAAAATGATTAAGTCTTACTGGTTTTGTAATTAATAACTTTTGATACACATTTTCACATCAACCTTATGACATTTCACATTCACAAAGGTTTTTGGTTTTCTTAAAGTTTACATTTTAAAGTCCTCTTCCAAATGATTAATCGCAATTGCGTAAGAATTTTTACCAATTCTAAGAACGAGTGAGGAAATTTAGTTGCAGAATCTTCCATGAATGTGTACAAATTATATTATATTAAATAAATATATATGTATAAAATTATATTATACACGCTCTGTGGCCTTCAATAGAAAGCGGAGGTGGGACAAGGAGATACCATCAACATCTTATAACTTATATTTCCTGTGTAGTTTCCTTTGAGTAGCGAGGTCTGCGTTAGCATAAATTTTACCGACTATTCTTACATCTACGGTAGATAGCTACCTTAAATTTTTTTATGCTTTGCAGTTTTAACGTAAAAGGTAATTCATTTTTATAGTGAGGAAGTATATTTATTATAAATTCGAACCTGGATATCCTGAGGGAGTCCATGAATGTGTTCTTTAAAGTGTTATACCATCTACCAGACTTTCACAAGACAGTGAAAACTGCATCAATGCTGTAGAAAAGACCAACAGAAATAAATGTAAGACCCGGAAGTAAAAGACTAACATTCAGTTTTGTCGTTTTTTTGAGATACCATAAATTTTGTCTATTGCCGTCTGTTCACCACGCAGTGAACAATGTAAATAGTACAATTTGTTACACAAATTTGATGTTCGATTCCTTTTTGTTATCCACTAAAATCTCCTTTATTCGAAGTTGTTATTTATTCGAAGGCTTATTTCTCGAAAGGGTTTCCGTTTGCATGATCTACATCGGAACCCCTCAATTATAATCTAACAATGCCTTCTGCGATATTAATACAACAATCAAAATATGATAATATTAAACTGGGCAATCGCCACAACGCCGGCGAGGTCTTCTTCGCCGCCAAGTTCACGTCATACTCACTCTGCCGAAGCGCCAGCGGCCGGACCAGAACAGGCGTGACATGTACACGGTCTCGCCGTCCAACCCCAGCCCCACAGGGAAGGCACGTCGCCGGCACGTCGCCGTCCCACGCCTGGATCCACTCAACAGTCCCCCGCCGAACGATCAACACCTGCATGCACACGAGAGCATGCACACAAACAAGCATTGGATTGATTTAGTGATTGGTGGTTCCGGGAGAGTCAACCGTTAAGGACGTTAGTGCCGTAAGTGTAGATAGAGTTAGAGAGAGATAGATAGAGAGATAGAGGTAGAGAGAGATGGATATAATTTTTAATAATTATTAAGATAATTAATAAAACATTTTAAAAAATTAATCTGTTAATACAGACTTGACAAGAAAGTGAACAAACTTATCTTCAGA
The DNA here is from genome assembly GCA_964035755.1 of Teleogryllus oceanicus. Lineage (NCBI taxonomy): Eukaryota > Metazoa > Arthropoda > Insecta > Orthoptera > Gryllidae > Teleogryllus > Teleogryllus oceanicus. The sequence goes on from CAXIVR010000001.1 coordinate 280,626,799, forward strand.
AAGTTATAACACTATCAGTAAGTATCATTCAACTCAAATGTATTATCTGTTTTAAACTTTGTATGAATTGGAAGCAACATATTGAAATTGCTTTTAAAACTACCCTTCTAAGAGTCTCGAGCCGGAGCCCGAAGCGAGCGGGTGCGCCCCAAGAAGCGCTTTGCGAGAAGCGTGGAAATAAATGAAGATGGCATATCTGTGGAGTAAGATAATTTAAAAAAATATTATTTATTTGAAACAAGCAAAGAATGGCACCTGTGACTTGGATTTCTTAAATTTAAAGTATTTAGTGTTGAAAACGCCAAACAGTGAGAAGTATTGTGTGGAGCATAATTCGGATTTGTAGGGTCTATCCCAATTAACACTTGTTATGCGTCTTTAGACTTAAATAATTATATTTTCTCAATGAATTTTACTGAAGAGAACAACTATTTATTTTGAAAGCACTTTTTGGTGAATTCTTAATGAAAAACGTATGCAAGTAACAGCACGTAATAGCTATTGAATAATCCACCGTAAGTTAGGTGTACGTTTGAACATGGGAGATAATGTACTGAGCGAGATCATTTGTTAATAGTCCATTAGTAAAATGAACATACATCATTTTGCAGAAGCCAGCTGAAAAATTTTTTTTCATTACAATTATAATTATAAAAATTTAGGTGGAAACTATACATATGCCTATAGATGCTCCTAAGTTATGAATAATGTTACATTGTTTTACATTACCACCTGATGACATACATATCAAAATATTGACACGAAAATGGAAGAAGACTAATATAATTGAACATTTTACTCCTTTTGAGTATATGTTTCGAGGATACTATGTAACTTACATGGCGTAGTTTATATACAATGTGTAGTATTTTATTATATTGTATTCTCTAATTTGTATTCCACTCTGCCATATTGTAATTGTCCTTCTGATACGTCATTCAATAAACTTGAACTTGGAAACTTTCTTGGTCTCTAGAAAACCTGCCTCTCCTTTTTTCTATACTTAATGTAAATTAGTACTTTGTATTCTTCAAAGTATCACAGCCCACAACCGACCGGATTCCTGCCGCTAATTTATGAACGAATGAATCCCTTATTTTACGTAGCGAGACTCAGGCCATGAGGCCTGCTCTTCCTTCTGACCACGCAAATTTCGTTACGCTCCTTTCACATACTGGGGGAGAAGGTATTTCTTGGGCGACGAAACAGGCAATTTGAATTTAGCTCAGAAGCTTCATTTAGGCTTGAGAATCTATTATTCTTTTACGTACACTATAGCCGAGGTTCAGGTTCTCTATAACCGTATCTTAGGCGTATTTGTAATGTATGTGAAGCAGGACGAGTGACTTAAGTTTACTATAATCGAGGGTTCATTATATCAGAGTTCACTATAACCGGAGTCGACTGTATAGATTTTTCCTTCATGAAATCTCTTCTTTATAAAACTAGATATTGAAGTAATGTTAATGAATTTTTTAAAAATTACAAATGCAAATTATTTTTTAGCGTGGGGAAGATTGCTATCCCGGAGTGCGGTTGGTGGTGCGATTAACTTGCCCGGCGTGTTAACTCCAGAGCGCTTGAGTTCGAGGGTAGAAGAAAAAAAAGCAGGTTTAAAACACTTTTGTTGATTCATGTGCGATTCATGTGCGATTCATGTGTGTTGCTTAGCCATCAGAAATAATGTCGGAAACTACGTGCTTTTGGAGCTCCTAGTTTTTACAATATGAAGCTATCCGGATAAGACATTTCGAAAATATGCTCTTAAGTCAATTTTAAGCACATTTTATCTAATTATTGTCCTTCAAAATGTTGAATGGCTAAGACACAAGTACTCAAAGTTTGTTTGAAAAAAGGCTTTCTATGCAAAACGTTTCATATCAGAATCACAAACACTCCAGAAATTTGTAAATTTGTTATCTACAAAAAATTAATATATTTGTTCACAAAGAAAAATTAACACAGATTAATAAGTACCCAATTTACAAAATTGCCTTCTCTATTCGAAATCGCAAAGCAGCTTTGGACAAAATGTGCTTAACATTGCCTTAACAAAACTTCGAAAATCAGCTCTTGTTTCTTCCCTGAACACGCTGTATAATAAAATAGAATAGAATACTCGTTATATATCCCGACTTCTGAGACAAATTGTATTGTCAATCGCGTTGTAGTAGTTTAAATTGTTGTAAGAGTTTAAAGGAACGAAATTAAAGTATGATTCTAAGTTTGTAAACAAAATGAACTTCACAAAAATAAGGATTTTGCAATGCTAGAATTTAAACTCACAATTTTTGCTTTTTCATCAATTAGAATATATTTGACATTTTCTTTGAAATAGGGCCTACTGGATATAAATCTGTGGGATTAACAAAATTCGCTTTATAACATGTACGGTATTTAAAGTAATTCATTTATATTCAATAAAGTTTATTATAACCATTATCATCAGTTATTTATGTAAACATGAGAGCAAGAGAGGAAGAAATATAATCATTGTAGGGTCTTTATCGATTTTCTATTTTCGTCAATAACGGTAGCAGCTAAAACTAATGCCGTGTAACATATGTCAAACAATTAAACTTATTGAAAATCGATATGTCATAACAGGCACAAAGTTTGCAAATGCTATACATACTAAACCATCTTCAAATACATAAACAGTTGCCGTTACTAACGATATGCAATAGTTAGCAACTATGCAGTAACTGTCACTATTTATAATATGAAATATATTAGTGTACGCAATACGTTTTAATATAGCTTATGATTCTAGCAATGGTGTGTAATGCAGGATGTATGGTTAAATATGTAATATCACATTTGTACAAAATTTATTTTTGTCAGTTATAATCGGTCATTGTTCCTTATTAGTTTAATAATCTGCAGACGAAGAAGGATATGTAACACAAAAAATATATTTTAACAACTTGTGGAACATTGTTTTATTTTCAGGCATTTCATACTATGTAGTTCAGTAAAACATATTTGGAAGTAATTCTCCAAGTGAATAATTAGAATATTAAATTATTACGATGAAACGAATAAAATAAACACGGATTTTTTTTTTCAAAGGAGGTTCACTTCTGTAATAGAAATTATTTCATTAAGATTTCACGGTATGCAGTTCATGTCAGGGTGTCCCGTCCATGAGCATTACGGCTCCCAATTGCAGGGGCGTTTCTTCTCATTAAGTAATAACTAGCACTTCATACTCGTTGAACGCCATCTCCTCGCCTTCTTCTACTACCATACATGCACCTTCACTTTGCATCACCTACAACACAAAACAATAAAATAAACTATAATTACATTTTAACAAATTATTTTCAATTTTATATGCCGCATTACCAACTAAAAGCAATGATGCTACTCTAGCAAACCACATTCACAACCCTCAATAATTTGTTCTTCTCATATGGTTTTTCTCTCCAAACCTTTAATATAAATATTCAGTTATCCACTCATTGCTGATTTACCAGTCATCAATACCCTACATGAAATATGTAGAATTGTATTTTTGTAAAAGAAATGTATTACAAATGATCTCTTCGGAATGAGAACTCACTTGCGGTTATCGAAATATTATAAAAGAGGGCGAAGTCCCTTTCGCCGGCAAGGCGGCGTCATACTCACTCTTCCCATGTACCAGCGGGACGCTCTGAACACGCGCGCCGCGTACACGGTCTCGCCGTCCAGCTCCAGCACCACCCTTGCGATATTAATATTCAGGAATTTAAAAATCTAAAGCTGGGTTATCGCTCCAACATTGGCGAAGTCCCTTTCGCCGGCAAGGCGGCGTCATACTCACTCTGCCCATGTACCAGCGGGACGCTCTGAACACGCGCGCCGCATACACGGTCTCGCCGTCCAGCTCCAGCACCACCCTTGCGATATTAATATTCAGGAATTTAAAAATCTAAAGCTGGGTTATCGCTCCAACATTGGCGAAGTCCCTTTCGCCGGCAAGGCGGCGTCATACTCACTCTGCCCATGTACCAGCGGGACGCTCTGAACACGCGCGCCGCATACACGGTCTCGCCGTCCAGCTCCAGCACCACCCTTGCGATATTAATATTCAGGAATTTAAAAATCTAAAGCTGGGTTATCGCTCCAACATTGGCGAAGTCCTTTCGCCGGCAAGGCGGCGTCATACTCACTCTGCCCATGTACCAGCGGGACGCTCTGAACACGCGCGCCGCTACACGGTCTCGCCGTCCAGGCCCAGCCCCACACCAGCGGGACGCTCTGAACACGCGCGCCGCGTACACGGTCTCGCCGTCCAGGCCCAGCCCCACGGGCAGCGCTTGCGACGGGGCGTCGCCTTCCCGCGCCAGCATCCACTCCGTCGAGCCCCGTAGCACGACCAGCACCTGCGTGAACATAGGAGCGTGTTTCTTTATTTAGTTAATTTATTTATCTATTATATTTATCTATTATATTTATCTATTATATTTATCTATTATATTTATCTATTATATTTATCTATTATATTTATCTATTTATTTATCTATTATATTTATCTATTATATTTATCTATTATATTTATCTATTATATTTATCTATTTATCTATTTATTTATCTATTTATTTATCTATTTATTTATCTATTTATTTATTTATTTATTTATTTATTTATTTATTTATTTATTTTTTATTTATTTTGAACAATACAAAGATAGTGTTAATACATTCTACATTTGTTATATATGCTTATATCAACTTACAATTCACTTACAATAATCTTACAATACAACTTACATTACTACTAGGGTGCTAAAGGCATCTTTCTACAATATCTCTACTTTGGATCGAGATTTTAGAATTCATTAAGGAATGTATGGAGAGGAAATTTATTCTTAATGCGAGTTCTAGGAATTCGATGTTGGCAGAGTCTTAGGGGAATAGTTTGGGTATATTTGGTGTGTTTTGGATGAAGTGGGCGGATAAAAAAATGTGGTTGGTAATCGGTTCTATCTGGAATCCTCGATGAGTTGTGCATTGGATACCTATCATGATGGCATTCATGATAGAGTGCAGGAACTGGTTTTGGATTACTTGGAGATTTTTGGAGGGGATTTGTCTGTGCTGATCCAAACTAGGCACGCATATAATAATAGTGGTCGAATAATAATTTTGTACAGCAGTATGGCAGTATTAAAGGGTAATTTGGCTGATCTATTTATTATTGGTTTTAGTTGGTGTAATTTAATTTTTGCTTGAATAAGCAATAAATAAAATTATAATAAGCAATAAATAAAATAAATAAAATTAATAAAATTTAAATTTTGCCTTAAGAAAGCGTGCGCAGATGGTTTTCTCCCGCATACGTCACATACAGTTTTTGACTAAATAAATAACTTTATTTGCTTTAGGTACAACTCAAGTCTGATTTTTATTGTTTATGGCGGGACCTGGTGAATATATATCCGTGTCATCTGCAAATTGGGCGATTTTTATCTTACCATTTTTCGGAAGGTCGGCTACGTACAAGTTATAAAGAACGGGAGATAACGGGGAGCCTTGGGGGAGGCCAGCCTTGACAGCTTTTGCATTAGACTGATGGTTATCGACCGTAACTGCAAAAGTCCTATTGTTGAGGAAGCTGGAAATGATTTGTGTAACATAATGTTGATTGCCTGTTTCTTTTGTTTTAAATTTTAAAGCTTGGATCGGAGCATGTGTAGGGAACAGCGATGGGTCCAAGGAGGGACAGGCTCGTCGTGCCCCCTACTCCAAATTCAGCCATTTGGTTTTGGAATTTACTTCAGTTGATTTAAAGCTTACTAAAGTTGATTCAGTTGATTAGTGCGTACGCTTGCCTCCAGAAGCCCGTAGTGCCTTCTTGTGAAACTTATCTTGAGCAAGTATACTTACGGTTGTTTGTCATTGCTTTCCCAAGTGTCGCTAATGATTTGAAAGCCAGATAGCGCAGGCGAAAATACAATATCCGCAATCTTATCCAATAATGCAAATAGAAACTCTGATTGGTGCACTCAATAAGCCCCATCAATTCACATTGATAGTGATTCCGAGCGCGTGAACTATCTTGTTCATTAGTCCCGTAAGTGTATGATTTCTCATCGGGAGATGTTGATTTTCCCCCGCCGGATGGCGAGATCCGGCGCCGACCCACCGTCAACTAGCGGGATTTTCCCCAATCATCCACCAGCTGGGCACCGCCCCCAGCCGGAACAACTAAGCGTCCGACCGGTCCCCCAGCGTGGTGTATGCATGTATGCATGTTAGTGTGGTGTATGCATGTATGAGGCGAGGATAGGCCGAGGAAGAGGAACGAAAAATTCACACCCGGTCCGTGGCCCATTTGTTAAGGTACTGCGCTGGCATTCACCAGGTGTTAATGAGAGAAACCACGGGAGACTACCGATCACAGTATCTGGCCGCTAGAATTCTTCTCCAGACAGCGACTGAATTCGACCTAGCTGACAAGCTAATATCGAATATCCTGTCGCCGTCGGGTCTCGAACCAAGCATCTCCCAGTCAGAGGCGCTGCAGTGACATCCTTGATGCCATGAGCCATCTCTCCCGCCCCCTTCAATTTTCACGTTTGTCGTTCTCATCTCCTCGCGGTACAGAGTGTATCGTGGTATTATAGATTGGTTCACTACGTCGAAGGGATAAGAGCCATCCAAAAAAATTAGCAGCACCTACCTCAAACGTGTAAGTGACGTGCACGTCCCCTTCCCAGCCGACGAAGGCGCAGAACATGTTCGGGTCGACGCGCACCGGCAGGAGGATCCCTGCGAAATTCGCGCGCCCGACCACTGCGCCCTGATCCGTCCCGCTCGCCCTCACCACCCACGGCAGCACCTCTTCCGCCTTCACCTGCGACGACTTGAGCCACACGGCGTACGGCGGCCCGGGACCAGCCAACACCGGCAGCCTGGCGGGGCGTTCTACTGGGGAGACTGCCAGGCGATGGCGCGGGTACATGCACACCCACGGTGCCGGCGCGTTCAGCATGGCTTGCAGGACGCCCGGGGGCTAGAGACGACCAACAATTCAAAAAATCTGGAATTTTTTATTATATATTATATATTATATATTATATATTATATATTATATATTATATATTATATATTATATATTATATATTATATATTATATATTATATATTATATTTTATATATTATATATTATATATTATATATTATATATTATTATTATATATTATATATTTTATATATTATATATTTTATATATTATATATTATTATATTATTATATTATTATATTATTATTATATTATTATTTATTATATATTATATTCCTTCCTCACTAGTAAACTAGTGGTATTACAATAACTACAGGCAAACACCAATGAAGTTGGTGTGGTCTGTTATATTTTTTTCTTGGGTTTCTGCTACACTTAGGGAGCCTCCACTGGATGTAATATTTAGAAATTCCCGAACTATTCGGCATGTAATGAGAATAATAGCTTATTGCATATTGATGCATATCGATATATGCATATTGATGTGCAAAGTGTTTGGTAAATCTAGGATTCTCAATTCTTGGGAGAATTGTTTAGGTATTTTCCTGTTGCCGATATGACAACGGGTACTATTTTTACATTTGTAAACTTCCACAAATTTTGTATTTCCAGTGCCAAATCTTTGTATTATAATTATAATTATAATTATAATTATAATAATTATAATTATTATTATTATTGTCGTCGTCATTATTATTATTATTATTATTATTATTATTATTATTATAATAATAATAATAATAATAATAATAATAATAATAATAATAATAATAATAATAATAATAATAATAATAATAATAATAATACGTCTATGAGCGCCAACTCCATTTTTAGGTAAAAAATATAGTTTCGTGCACCCTTAAATAAAATCTCTTAAAAAGTGATGCCCCTTTCAAAAATATATTTTTCAGCTATTAATAAAATGTAATGGAATGATATGTCCAAAATTAAACGTTAGAATATCTATTTAGATAATTTATTATTGAATATAAATAAATATAAACTTCATATTAATTAAAAGCAATCTATTTTATTAAGGCTTTTTAGGGGAGTCCTTTCATTTATAAATCCGTTGGTCTCCTGCTGAGATTGTCTGATTTGACAAAATAAAATGTTGCTATGAACTCTTTCTTGCAACAGAAATGGCGTTTATATGGTGGATTACAAAAAGTTTATTATATTTACGATTTTATATATTATATTATTTTGACCGTGTTTGTACGTTGAAATTTCGAATGAACTAGGGACTATTAGTTTTCACGAAAGGTAATCTCTGTCCGTATTACCTCAGATACTCGCAACAATGTACAAAATAAGATTTGATAAGATTGTGAAATGTGCATGGTATTTGCGCAAAATGTGCAAATTCCTTTTGATTAATGATGAAAAAATAAAATTACTTCCGTGCATTGAGCATATAACAATTTATAAGGGAGATCTATTGAAGGGTTCATTTTACAGCAAAACCTTAAAAATCCTTTTTGTAGGAATTTTTATTTACTTTAATTTTGTATAGAGCGTAAGTTTCGGTAGCATTGATAGTTATGGAATTATATGAAAAAAAAGAAGAAAAACACTTTCAACGATCCCCCGACTTCCGGCTCACCCTCCACATTTCAGAATTTTTAGGTTATTGTGCGATAGGGATCCAACAAACAATCATGTCTATCACTAGCAGGTAGGTAGAGGGCCGCAAACGTTATATTCTAGTGTGTATTTTAAATAAGCTAATTGCTTTTGTTTCATTTTTTTTATTTTTACAATTCGCATGTCAAAGTGACAAAAATATAGACCCGCTTTTGGGCTTTTAAAATCTACATGACGATGTTTCGTCGGGAAATGTATATTTTGATCGATTAGATAAATTAGAGGATTGGTAGAAAAATCGATACCGATATACTGATATTTTATGCACGTAGTATTTACCGCGGGTTGCGGGGGTGATACGGGCTGTGGCTCAAGATCTGCCTGTGGCTGTGGCTCAGGTTGAGACGGCTCAGGGTCTGGCTCCGCCTCAGGGTCTGGCTCCGCCTCAGGGTTTGGCTCCGCCTCAGGGTCTGGCTCCACCTCGGGTGCTGGTTCCTGTTCTGGCATGCTGCTGAGGTCGGCGGAGCCATTCAAACTGGTGTCTTTGTCCGCACCGATGGCCCGCGTCCTCTCCAACGGTTCCCTGCGTAGATGAAGTACAAAACGTATACTGTTAATACTTTACGATTTCGATTACGATATTTGTCTGGTAGAAGTTTCTACGCTGATTATTTTCATAGTTTAATGCGAGTCATTGCAATTCTTTCAGTCATGCTTTGAATGTGAAAGTATAATTCGAGGTAATTGATACGAACGAACAACCTCTATCTGATAGCCAAAAGAATTGATTGATTACTCTTTTCAGGCGCGTCAGCTTATAAGATCAATACTCCTGTAAATAAATAATATGTTTCTATTACGTAAAGTTGCTGTAATCTCCTGTTGAATGGCTGACGGCGGCAGGAATTTCAACACTAGCTTCTCAGCTAGGTCGAATTCAGTCGCTGTCTGGAGGAGAATTCTAGCAGCCGGCTGCTCTGATCATTAGTTTTCCGTGGTTTCTCCGATCAACAAGAGGCGAATGCCGGAGCAGTACCCTACCAAACGGGCCACGGACCGCGCGCGATCTGTCATTCCTCCTCCTTGTCCTATCCTCTCCCCTTACACACACACTTACACTAACATGCACTACACTACCACATATTCCGGGAGACCGGTCGGGAGCTTAGAGCTTGCCCATCTAGGGCGGTGCCCCTCTGGTGGGAGAGTCCTGGTTAGGGGGAAACCCCACTAGCCGACAGTAGGTCGGCGCCGGGTCTCGCCATCCAGCGGGGGAAAATCGCCGCCATCTCCCGAGAAAAAACATGCACTTCACTAACGGGACTAATGATCAAAAGTTAACGCGCCCGGAAACACGAAAAAATCAATCAATCCTACTGAATGGCGAGATCTGGCGCCGACCTACACGTCTTCTGGCGGGGTTTCCCCCAACCAGGTACCTCCTTTCAGCCGGGCATGACCCCAGCCGGGACAAGCGCTAAGTTCACTGGTCTCCCAACATGTGTGAAGCTAGTGAACTAATAATGTGTGTACCGTATGTTCACAGGCGCAGACGTATCTGCGCCGTCGTCGCACTCGAACGATTGGTGCTCACGGATTCCAAGGCCCCGTCGGCCAAAGAAGCCCCTCCGCGTCCAAGGTCCATTCTAGAGGAGAGATCTACACTCGTATACGTAGTAAAGCGCGTGTCTTGGGTTCGAAATAATTTGGATTCATAGACTGAGTCAATAAAGTAAGCACGTAACGTATGCACTGTGAAAGGCGTATAGTCTTATCCCTTATCGCATTTCCGTTCCCACACGTTGCGAGATCAGTAAATGAAGTCGGAGACACAGTAGTAGGAACAAGGGCTTTGTTTCGTATAGTTAAAACGAGAATGGCGAGTTTCGATTTTTCTTTCGAAGCAGAAAAAAAATTGTCATGAAATGATTTGGAAGTTATGAGTTAGACCCAACTCAACGATCTTTCAGGTTAGCTTCTTAAGTTGGTGACCGGGGCTTCGTATTTTAACTTAGATTCATTTGTTTCCAATAAGGTGGCTCAGGGCATCAACTGTTGCTCCTACGATCGGGAAATGCTACGATTTAATTCCTGACTGTAGCAAGATTTTCAATACCAAACGGTTAGGTTAAATTTAGCCGCTGTCTGGTGGAGAATTCTGGCGTACGCGGCTCTGATCGGTAGCTCTCCATGGTTTCTCCGACCAACTCCAAACGAACGCCGGAGCAATACCCTCACACACGGGCCACAGCGCGCAAATTTTCCTTCCTCGTCCTTTCGCCTTAATACATGCAGTAATAAGCACTTAAACTCAGTCAAGAGCGTAGGGCTTGTCTCGGCTGGGTCGGTGTCATGATAGTTCGGTACAATATCTCACCGTGCAGCGAGCGAAGATCACCGGCACCTCACCTGAAAAACATGCACTACACTTACTAGATTAATTGTCATTCTTTGACTCCCCACGAAACACTAAATAATTTATCATTGACACGCTCAACCAACCGCCAACTCTGCCTTAAATATTTGCACTAATAATTTCAATGTCAATGTGTTCGCGAAATCATGCTGTCATTCTCCATCTCACAAAATTTAAGATTCCTTCACGCGGGTTACGATAAGGGATACAATTCGGTCTGCTTTTATTATTCTTTGTCGTAATGCGTCAGTAGATGTATGGTGTCATGTCAGTGTTGCTTGTACTTACACAACTAGTAGTCACCCTTAGTGCACAAGCAAGTGACATTTCAAACTTTTAGATATTTCAGTTGAGCCACGATATACGTTTACATAGTAATATTAAACAATTATTGCATTTTCTAATGCTCAGGGGAGATGTATACCTGAGAGTTTATTTAAAATATTCCCTCTCCCGTAAAAATGTGATATTCACACTCTCCAGATCAATTCCCGCTCACGTAAATACTCAAATATTTCCTGAGCCATTGTGGAGGCTATTCTTTTCCGTTGCGTAAACTTTGTGATGCCGAAAGGATACGAGCACCACAATGACGCTTTGTCATTGGGAATGTCTTTTGTTACTACACGTGAATAAGCAGTTCGTTGTGATATATTTCTTCGTAATATCTAAGTAGTGCTGTAGTTCGTTCAGCGATGCAAGCAATTACTCTATAGCTCGGGAGCGAAAATGTCTTAGTTTTCAAATGCCGCTAACCTTCCTTTGTTACTACTTTTATTCCTCTTTCTTCTATTTATGGTTAGAGGGTGATGAAACGATTCTATAAATGAAGAAAACATGCGCAGGTTGTACTTCCTCCCTACCATACGATTGTACACCGATTGTAATTCCTTCCTTCCACAGTCTTCCAATATCCGCACTATTCCCGTCCTTCGTTAAGAGATAAGACTCGTATTGCTGTTTTTCTTAATATTGCATTATAACTCGCAACGTACAGGGAAGCAGAGAACATGACCGCTGGTGAATAGATAAAAGAGGAAGCGCCATTGGCACGTTTCGTAGCCTCTTCATGCCCGGTCCACTCGTTCCACAATCAGTTGAGCCAACTCAACGAAACAGATTGACCTCGCAGCGGGGTACCCCTCCATTCTGGCGGTCTGCGTACGCTAAAGTAATTCGACATTTTTCAAACTTTGCAATGTTTTACGACAACATACATCGTTATAATCAAGTTGTTAGTCTACGTTTGTCATCATGAGCAGCAGATATATGTAGAGCATCATTTAAAAATGTCGATATCTGTACAATTAAAAAAAGGCTATTTGCAACTATTAATATTGTTTTGTGCACCTCGTATGTATTTACTTAGTGAAATCTCGATCTCAGAAACGGGAATGGTCATGGAAATATTTGAGCGGAACATATGTGAACCACCTGAGACACAGCCCTTTGATACAGAAGTCTTTCCACCACAATATATAAGCGTTAATATCGTATTAGCTCACTAAATACATTTCACATTTACAATAATCAATAAAAAACATTGTACGTCATGTCGTACAACAAGGCATACACTACAAATTTGCACACGAGGAAAATAACTTAAACACCATGTATTATTTAATACTAACCTCGGATATTCAGAAGTAAATTCCGGATAAAAATGAAACAAAAATAAATAAACATTTAATATCTCATAAGGACCTTACTTTCGAAGCTTCTTGCTGTTTCCACCACCCATTTGGATTCAGACACCCAGCAGCACTCGTGAGATTTCTTTCACGTTTCGTAGGCACATCTGATGTGATGACGATTCGTCGAAGTCCAAACTTCTTGAGTAACGGAACTAAATCGTGTACAACAGCGCTCCATCTGAGTTCCGTGCGAACTACAGCGAGGGAAGAACTGTACTTTGGTTTTTCTAACATGGCGGCTGAGAGTAGTATCCTAGATGGAATTCGGCACGACTTTTTGCGTGTTTCTTGGTCCTGCCGCAAGATGTCGCATGATCACGACCGCATCAAGCCGTGCTGCAGATCAAGAGACTCTAGCGGCAGGACTGAGAATGACTCAAAGAGTATTGCCGAATTCCCTCTTGGAAATACTACCCACAGCCGCCACGTTATAAAAAGTGTAGGTACGAAAAATTTAAACGGCTGTGTGTAGAATCTCATTGTTCGAAGTTTACCCATATTTTAAACTACTCACTAACAATCTGCTATAAATTAAAATATTCTAATAAATTGTTTTTGTATTGTAATTATTGTTTAATAGACCAAGGATATATTTTGGGTAATAATATATGTTTTAGTATATTGTATTTGATACATCCAAGTATATATTTTAGTTAAGTGGCGTTGAGGAATCCATGCAGATAATAAGGCTTTGAAACGATGCTAGTGTTAACCTGTTGCATAAAAAACAAAATCACTAATAAAAAAAGCAGCCGGCGGCGCTAGCCGAATGCGTTTACTACGCTCCGTGAAGTCACGAAGGTTAAGCGCATTCAAGACTCGCGGGTTCGTGGTTGGGTGACCGGCTAGGAACCCCGGGATCTAACGGCGTCGAGCCCCTGGCCGAAGGGATAAAAGGCACTGACTGAGTGCGACGTGACGAGACTTGACAATTATTAAAAAGTAAGGCACATTAATGGAGGATTACTCCCAAGTGTAAAGCGCTCAACGCCCCTTGGGCTTGGAGACGCGTTGCGTCAAGATGTAGACGCAACAAGTTAATAAAAAAATCAATGAGAAATTCAAGACATTGACTTTCAGAATCGTAGCAACTCGAATGTTTTTCATGAAATACCTTGTAGAAGTGTAATCAGTACGCTCGTCTTCTGTTACGGGAAATTATAGATGTTCCAAGGTACTGGCTTCCATGCAGTACCGTTGCTTAAGAAGACATATCTCGAAACATTAGTTGTTGCGTGGAAGAAATTATTGTTCACGTTTGGAAATGTTATCATGCGATTACGGGCAAACTTTTGTGTGAACGTTTTGAATGGAAAAGTTTTGTTACGGGTGGCAAATGTTTGTAGTATACACCGATATTAAAATTGAAACGTGATAAACTTTATCAGCACATCAAAATTTAACTGTGAACAAGTCATTCGTGTACTAATTCTTTGAGTTTTGCTTCTAGTGGTTTGTGAGTGTCTGTGTGTGGTGCGTTGTGTTTGTGGTGATCCTTCCTCGATGCAGAAAATGAAAACTTGGTAAGGAAAATAATATAATTTAAACCAGCTGGTGCATGAAATTGTACTTTTCTTTCCCATCCTAGTTTGTGTTTGACATTCTGATATAGGCGATATAGCGCTAAGGAAATCTGTTTCCTTTATTCATGATTGTAGAGCCGATTACAACTATAATACTGGAGAATATTGTACTCGCGTTTTTTCACAATTTTTGAAGTTCATATAAATCTTTCCTTAATCCAATATCGCATCCCTCGTGAAGGAAGCATGATGGATTTCAGTCGGTATCTGGAGGAGAAAAATTCTATCATCGGCCGGATGCTGTGATCGGTAATTTTCCATGGTTTCCCCGATCAACACCAAGTAAATACCGCAGCAGCCCTCTAAAAAAAGGGCCAGGGCCCACGCCCGATCTTTCGTTCCTTTTCCTTGTCCTATCGTCATCCCTTACTTAAACACAGTTACAGTTACATGTACAACAAAAGTGGGAGACCAATCGGCAGCTTGGAATTTGTCCCGATTGGAGTGGTACCTTGCTGGTGGGAGATCCCTGGTTAGGGAAAACCCCGCAAGCCGACGAGTAGGTCGGTGCTGGATCTCACTAGCCATCGGATAAAGTTTACCGCCACCTCCCGTCATGAAACAGGCACGACCCTTACGGGACTAATGACCAAAGTAGATCACGCACCAGGGAACACGAAATAATCAATTAATAAAACAAAATCAGGAAGGAGTTAATTATCACGGGAACTTGGAAATTTACAACGCATACCCGGGAACGTAGTTATGTTTTATAACTCCGATTCTTAGGTTTTAATATAGGTAAACTTCATAACGTCATTATTCTAAAATAACTCGTATGTTCGTCTCAATCATTTCTGAGCTAAAAACTACGGAAACCACTTTTGATTCTAAATGGTGGTTAATCGTGGTTTTCTAAAACATTAATCTTATTCGAAGTTGGTTTCATAAATAATCATGTTTTCTTTGGGTTGATCAGAATTTTACGGTGGTTTTGACAACGGTGCGAGTCATTTTAATGAATTGTTCTTATCAGGAACTGAGAAAAGGAAGTTTAATTTTATTGTTCCATTTATGCATACGTTACATTGGATTTCATTGTTATTGAAACGAACGAGACAGAATCGGCTCACTTCCACCAGAACGTGCCGAATGACATCACCACGTTGCAGCATCGCGAGAATTGTCTCATTTTATTTATTTATTTATTTATTTATTTATTTATTTATTTATTTATTTATTTATTTATTTATTTATTTATTTATTTATTTATTTATTTATTTATTTATTTATTTATTTATTTATTTATTTATTTATTTATTTATTTATTTATTTATTTATTTATTTATTTATTTATTTATTTATTTATTTATTTATTTATTTATTTATTTATTTATTTATTTATTTATTTATTTATTTATTGTTTTCCTTTATTTATTGTTTTCCTTGATGATTTACATAGCTCAGTTACATTAACTCTACATATGTTTGTTGACTTACTAACTAAACTAAAATTAATCTTACAACTAGCATTGCGGTCGAGGAAATCTAATGGTCACCTCTAATCAGAGTCCATTTCGGAAAATTGTTGTTGGAATATATGGAAAGGGTACTTATTTTTTATTCTTGTGGAATGGGTGGGGTTTCTGGCTAGATTGAATCCGGTTAAATTTGGTATCTGCATTAGGTTGGAATAGAATTGGGTGGATAGGTATAGAATGTGCTGGGTTATGGGTTGGAGATTGAATTCTTTATGGAGCTGTGCATTAGATATGAACCATGGTGCGTTGGTAATTGTCCTTAAGAACTGATTTTGTATAATTTGGATTTTGTTTAGATTGGTTCTAGCTGCATTTAGCCATATTGGGCATGCATACAGTAGGAGGGGTCTGACTATTGTTTTATATATTACGAGTGCGGTGTCATATGGTAGATGGCTGTTTCTATTGATTAATGGTTTTAATTGTAATAGTTTGTTTTTTGCCTGTATTACTTTATTGTCAATGTGATGTTTCCAGTTTAGTTTTGTATCAATGTTTAGACCTAAGTATTTTATTGGCTTGTTTGATGGGTACCAGATTATCGTTTCATTGTTTAATGTTAATGGGGGAGGAGAGGTATATGGTCTTAGTGTGAATATCTTAGCTGCAGTTTTAATTGGATTGAGTTTTATTTTTGACTTTGCTGCCCAGCTTTCAATTAGATTTATATATATTTGCATTCTATTTTGATTGCTGTGAGTGAGGTTCCGGATGAGTAAATTGCTGTGTCGTCAGCAAACTGGGCTATTTGTATGGGGTGCAACTTCGGAATATCTGCTACATATATGTTAAAAAGAGTTGGTGAGAGGGGGGATCCTTGGGGTAAGCCTGCGTTTATGGTTTTGGGGTTTGAGTGGTGATTATTTACTGCTCCTGAGAATGTTCTGTTTTCTAAGAATTTCTTAATGATTTTCGTTAAGTAGTATGGGGTACCGCTTTTTTTTGATTTTGCATATTAATGCTTGGTGCCAGATTCTATCAAATGCTTGTGATATGTCTAAGAAGATAGCTATTGTATGATATTTTTTTTGAAATGATGAGTATAAATGTTCCGAGATTCTTAATAATTGGTGTTGCGTTGAAGTACGTTTCGTAAAGCCGAATTGTTCTTTGGTATGAGATTAGTAGAAGCTATATGTTTGGTCAGTCATTTTAGAATTATCTTTTCAAAATTTTTGAGAGAGAGGGTAATAGTTTATTGGCCTGTAACTGGTGACATTTGCCGTGTTTTTATTCGGTTTAGGAATTGGGATAATAACTGCATGTTTCCAGGCAAAAGGGAAGTGACTTATTCTGAAACAAGAGTTGTATATATTATTTATATAAGCTATTGCTGGTGGGGGTAGCTTTTTTAGTATCAAATTGTTTATTTTATCGTGACTCGGCGATTTTTATTTGGTAGTTTTCTAATTATTTGTGTGATTTCTTTTGGGGAAATGTATTGAATTCTATGATGAGGTCCATATACCGATTGTTCTACTGCTGTAGTGATTGTTTTATGTTCGGGATGGGGTTTAGTTGTGTTAGTTGTGAATGTTGAGGCGAAATACGTGGCTAATTCTTCCGCTTTTTTTTTTGGTAAAGATCCATATTGAGTTGTTTTTGGTGTTCAGCGATTCAATTTTGGTGTGGAATTGTTGGGCATTGTGCTTTTTAATTAATCTTTTGACTATGTTGGTAATTGTATTGAGTTCGGACTTAATTTCTGGGGTTCTTAAGTTGGCCCACAGTCTTCTAGTTTTGTTTTTTATTTTTATGGCATGTAGTATTTCCTGCGGCAATATTGTGTCCTTGTTGCATTTAGGTTGTTTTTTTAGTTTAATTTGTGAAGTTTGTAGGGTGGAATGTATTAGTGTGTTTAGGTAAGTTACGGCATTTTCAATTTCAATTGGACTATTTAATATTTTAATTTTGGGTAGCACTGCTTATGATGTCCTGAAACTTGTGCTAGTTAAAAGTTGAGTGTGTTGGGTTTCGGCGTTGGGGAATGAGGTGGAGGCAGCTGAAGGGAGGTTATTAGAACAGGTATGTCGTCCGAATCAAGTTCAAAACCGGCGTTGAATAAAATTTCATATGTCTTATCTTTTTTTTTTTTTTTTCAAGTATTTTTCCATCATGGTTGTTTGCTTGGCATCCCCAGTTAGTATTCTTGGCATTAAGGTCTCCTAGTACTAATGTCTTATCTGGGGTTTAAATAAATTTAGTAGATTAGCATCAACTATTTTTGTTGTGGGAGGTTTGTAGGCTGATATTATGTTCCAGTCGTGGCTATTTATAATTAGTCTGATTGCTATGGTTTCTAAGCCGGGTGTGTGAACGGTATTTATCTGGTGGTGCTCTATAGTGGATTTTACTGCAATTAGGACTCCTCCTCCGTTGTTCTCTGTTCTATCTGCTCTATATATTGTATATTCCGGAATGTAAAGTTTATTTCGTGCTTTGAGATGGGTTTCAGTTATGCATGCTACGTCTATTTTGAAGGAGTGCAGGAAATTTATTAACTCTGTTTTTTTATTTAGGATGCCATTTGCGTTCCAGTTTATGTTTTGATTGCTGAAATGACTGTAGGGATCAGTGAATTTATGAAGTTTACGATACATGATGATATTGTATTAATGATTGTATTTATGAGAGAGTTGTCTGCTAGGGAGGCTTGATGATAATTTCTTGAATGGGTGTTTGATTGGTTTGAGGATATATTTTGGTTATGGTTTTTGTTGTTGATTGGAGAGAAGTTTTGGAGTGGTAGGGTTTTCGGTAAGTTTGGGAAGTGAGCGAGTGAATCATTTGAGTGGGAGGTGTTGAATTCTGTTGGTGGGTATTTTTATTTCTGAAGGTTGAGTTGGAGGTTTTCTTTTCATATATTTCTTTGAAATAAGGACAGTTTTATTTCTAATATCCCCACGGTGGTTTCCTGCAGTTA
Organism: Teleogryllus oceanicus; assembly: GCA_964035755.1. Lineage (NCBI taxonomy): Eukaryota > Metazoa > Arthropoda > Insecta > Orthoptera > Gryllidae > Teleogryllus > Teleogryllus oceanicus. The sequence continues at coordinate 280,645,494 of CAXIVR010000001.1, forward strand.
GCACAAATAGGAGTTTGAAGTTTTGTGGGCAAGTTACAGAGTAATGATTTCTGAACAGAAGGCACAGTTAATCACATGGTTACAATTGTTTTTGAGTGTCCGAAATCTAAGCATCTTTGACATTGTAGGGGCCGTTGGGTCTTCGTCTTCTTTCAGTTGTCACTCGGTGGTTGCATATTTGTTTAATGGTTAATATAGTTTCTAAAGGTTCGTTTCCACTAAATTCAGCTGCTACAACCGGGATGGGATTGTTGTCTTTTGTAATCGTGTTACTTTTATTATGGATGGGTGACGTTGAGTGAGGTCTTTAAGTATTTCAGGTTCTGAGATTGATTGGTTAATATTATTTCAAATGTCTTCTTTGGGTGTGTATTAGGTATTTCACAATGTTTCTGAAGTCGGTTATTGATTTGGCAACTATTTTCACTTTATTATTTTTATTTTCGGCAACGAAATTTGAGGTCACTCTAGTTTTTAGTTCTTTTATGAATTCGTTGAGGTTTGTGATATTGGCTACGAATATTGGAGGAATTTTCATAGTGTTTTGTGTTTGCTCACTGATATTTTCTTTTAGATAACTGAATCTATTTTCTTCTTCTTTAGATGTTGAGTTACTTAATTCACTGAATCTGTTTTGCACTGGTAAATTGTACACGTAGTCTGAATGTTGATTTTGGCCAGATGCCGCACTATCGTGACCGGTACCCGCACTCTTTCTTTTTGGGTCTTGATGGATTGAATTGTCACCCACTGACCTTTTTCGCTGTATTCCGTTGCCTGTTGACTGGTGGTCGAGCCCGTCTGGTGCTGTTGCGGTGTGGAAGGCAGCAGCGTGGCCACCGACCTCGCTGCTACTCGGGTCGGGAACTGGCAATGGCGACGCGTCCATGACATCGTCGTCTGCCGCGATGTGGTGTGATGAAGGAGCTGCTCCGTTGAATATATAATTGCTGTCGCAATTATTGACTGCATTCAGGGCTTGGCAGATAGCCTGCCCTGTTGATGAGGGTATGTCATAGGACATAGACTAAAAACACAACTCGCTGAGAACACTACTAAGTATGACTTTCACTTAGAACTGAAACGGAGCTCCGCACTAGCAATCCGCTCTGGTCGGATGAATTGCCTCATACTTATAACCTCAACCCTTTAAAATTTGAGCAGTTACACTTCGCTGCGCCTGTGCAACTTCATGTCGAGACTCGTGCCTTCGGTCCACACGATTAACATAAAACATCTTTGAGTCTGTCCAAGGCATTTATGCCAAAGTCCATTTTTGCCGAACACTTTTAACTTGACATTTTGACGTTAAGCCGCTCGTGTCGAACTTGGGTGACGAGTCTCCGACCTGCGACAATACGATTACTATAATACGTTCTTGAGCCTGTAGAAAGTTATTTTCAATAATCGTCATTCGAACTACGTATACAGAATGATTTCCTTCCCGCCACTTGTTCTCTATCGTTCACCGAACTCGAGACGTCGAATTCGACTGTTACGTTAAGGGATAAGACCCGTTTCGTTGAAATCAATACACTGTTGCGTTAATGCGTGTTGCCTTGGTAATATTTCGTGCCAGAAATCTCTGCACTTTGCGGACGTTATGAGGGGGGAAGACAGATACACTGACTGCCACTTCAAAAATATCGTCCTCATATTTTTTAATTGGCAGTCTGGCCACCAAATATTTTATTTAGTTATTTCAGATATCTATGTACGAACCATGAGCTAAATTATGAAGATACACCTGACGTTTAGGAAAATGCCTGTTTTATTCTAACGAACATACTTATAGGCCTTTAGTATACAGTATGTACCAGTTTTGTTCGTTTTTTTTGTTGTATGTGGGAAATATAATGATACAGAAAATTTAGTTTGAAGGAATATTGGTTTAATTCTCAATGGTATTGCATTTTTTGTAGATGTATACGAGTATATACTCAAAAGGAAAACTTTATTATACAAAATAGAAAAATGTATTGCAATAAGCAAAACATGTCACGTTTCTTTGAACCATTTCTGTTCGAACACGAATCAGAAATAACAAAATCACTTGTAATAAATATTGAAAAAAGTTCAAAAATTTAATATACAAAGTTTGAATATTTAGTTGAATATCCCCTAACTTTGATAACTGCTTTGCATCTTTGCTGCATTGACTTAACAAGGCTCTAGAAAGCTTCCGGACTAACGTTTTGCCACTCTTCCATAACAATTTTCTTTACGTATTTTTTCCACGTTATAATGTATTTTTTTATCTGACTTTCAATAAGGCCCATATATGTTCGATTGGATTTAAATCAGCGGATTGTGGAAGAGTATGTAACTGTCTGGGTACGTTCCAAATGAGCCATTCCTTGAAAAGTGTTGCTGTATGTTTGCTGTCGTTATATTTCTGAAAGGTATAAACAGATATCATTTCTAATTTATGTACACTTGATTTCAAAATATGATTATTTACTGTTTTGTCCAGTAGGGCATCGGCGAAATGTAAGTTTCCCACATCGTTCGATGACTTACAGTCCCAACGCATAATTGATCGGCCTCCTTGTTTTATTGTAGGCAGGGTATTAGCCACGTTATCTGTGTTGGCCTCTCTCCATACTCTAAGGACACAATACAAAGCCGAAATGATTAATTGTCGTTTTGTCAGACCAAAGAACAGAATTCCAGATCTTTATTATCTTACTCTTTTGCAAACTTGAGTCTCAGAGCATGGCTATTCCTACTTAAAAACGGCCTCTTCCTGAGAATTCTTCCAAGGTATCCGTGGCTATAGAGTATCCATAGGAGAGTGGAATATTTCACTGCTTTATCTGTGGCACGTTTGACCATAATGCGCAATTTTGGTACTCTTAATTTAGTGTTGCCTTGATTTCCCTTACCAAGACCCTCTTCCCTCGCGTCCAACCTTTTCTTCTTGCTACCGCGAAGCAAATTCTGTGTGGAACAGTTATATTTAAATTTGTTAAAGACCTGTTGCACCGTTCAATGTGTTTTATTTACCATTTGTCCTAGATTTCTCGATAAATTGTCTTTGAGGCCTAGAGAAATGATTACTTCTTTCAAACAAATACTGAGTTCTTTCCGCTTACCCATATTCTAAGAGATGAAACTAGCATGAAAAACTGAAGGTCACTTGGACTCAGAGTTTTGCATAGACTGTTACTGACTTAAAGTTCGTATGGAAATTCTCCATTTATACTATGGTTTGTACCACGTAACTCAATTGTACGAACGGAGATTGTGCATCAATTTAGTGACCTTTTTACTTCTACATTTTCTGTCTGATATGGGGAAAAACAGTATCATTTTAGAGCATCCAATACCTTTCTTGTACATCTAGGAAGCGTACCTAAAATTGTTTTTAAAGTAGATCAATACCGAAGAACAAAAATCGGTATTTATTGAAACATTTATGGGGTGTACGAACAGAAATGGTACATACTGTATAAAAAATTAACCATTGTGAGAGTTTTATTTTGCCAATTTGGACGCAAATTCCATTTTAGGCATATTTGACTTTTAAAATATCTTTTTTTGAAACTATTTTGAATTTCATATACAGCACAAAATTCAACTTTGGTGATAGATAGTTGAGAGAAGTTAGAGCTCGTGAAAAATGTAATGCAGTCGGGACCAAACATTTTCTATGCTTTGTAGAAGGTGAACTGGGCTAACGTATTCAGCAGAAAGTGCTAGCCCTAACGTCGTGACGCGACAAGTGATTACGACCAAGCCGAGATCAGAAGAATGAAAGAAATAATAGATGTAGAAGTAGGAAGCGGAAGACTACAGGATTGAAACGAAGGGAAAATGTGTGCAATTTGTGCATTTCGCCAATAACAAGCGTTATAAACAAAAAGTGCCTTAGGGAATCTGTGGCCTGTGATCACCAGTATACAGATACTCTGAGTGCTTTTGCTGCTGAAATAGCATTGGCACCATTTCTGTCCTTTCCCGCTGCCTGAAATATCAGGGAAATATTAACCGCGTTCCTGGCTTATTATCTTTTATGCTTTCACATTCTTGAAAATCAATCATTCTGTTTCACATGTACAGGAAACTAACCTATTTATGGTTGTTTAAAATTATTGATCGATATTTCATTATCATTACGTACGAACCTTTCCGACTCTTTGCCCATTGCATGTGGAGATCCTCAAGGATCGATTTTAGGCCCTATTCTGTTCCTACTTTATGTAAACGATATGCCCTCGACAATTCGAAACGGAAGAACGGTTCTCTTTGCGGATGACACAAACATCCTTTGCAATACAATCTACAATACAAATCTAGCAATACAATCACATTTCTTTTATTTTTTAAATAAATACGTAACTTAAATTAAATAATTTAATACACGTAAATTAAAAAGGTAGTTTAGGAAACATTTTTGACACATAATCTGATTTCTCATCTATTTATTTATTCCCATATTTGCCACGCATTTGATACGCATTCGTGACATGGCTACTATTCGCTATACACTTTCTACTCTGTACACACTCAAAGCCGACCTTCTGAAAGCCTTCACACACGTAAACAATAATTTAGATGAACATATCCGAAGGCTCAAAGAGGTCGTTCAAAACTCAGACGGTTGGACAACAATAGGCAACACCGCAGAAACTTTCAACCGTCCATCCGCGAAAGCAAAAACACAATCATCACAACCAATCATGACTCAAAACAGATTTGCTGTGTTAGATTATGACAATGATTTTCCATGCCTTCCCAATCCTCACTACCCCCTCCCATCATCGACACGTCCACCCACAAACCGACGCAAACAGGCTAGCAAGCGCAAAGAAACAAAGACACGTAGAGTTCCGCAACCTGGCCCACAAGTAAACAAGGACATTCCTACTGAGCCCACCAAAAAGGTACTAATTTTAGCAGATGGCCATGGGCGACAAATCTCCTCCTGCTCAGTGGGAAACTCCCATCCAATTTCTCTGTCATGTGTGTGTTTAAACCTAACGGGAGGTTTGCCGACGTGATCAGTGAATTGGACACCCACACAAAAACTCTCACCAAACGGGATTCAGTCATCATCATAGGAGGGCAGAATGACATCAATTTGGGTGGTCACTTTACACCTGAGCAACATGTTGACAAACTACAACGTGCCGCCCAAAACACGAACATTGTAATCTCGACTCTGCTCTTCTGGTACAACAAACCAACACTGTGCAAAGAAATTAGACACGCAAACAACAAATTAAAACTGCATCTGAGAGGCACACATGTTAAATTATTTGAGCTTAACTTTCTCTCAGAAAAACACTTCACCCGGCATGGTCTTCACTTGAACCTTGTCGGAAAACATGCACTCGGTAGTGAACTTGCCAAACACATCCTTACACCTCAGCAGTATCCTATCCACGATTCATCCCCACCTACATCTCCTAGTTCTCTTCCATCCTCCGGAACCCCTTTGGACCCAATTACCTTATCCCCTGAACCTAATCCTTGTACTACCTCTCCCATTATTCATTCCCCTACATCTGTAACCTCTCCTTCCTCACCTCCTAACACTGCTGGGACACGATACTTCCTTCGACCACGCACTCGAGGTAAAAATGAGATAAATAAATAGCAACTACAGTCAGATGCAGCAGAAAAGCTTCCGTGTAGGTACATGCAAAAGATTCAAATAATGCATCATAATGTGCAATCTCTTTCAAATAAAATTGAATTTATCGAGGCAGCATTAGAGTGTGATCTCAGTCAAATAGATGTTCTTTGCTTAACAGAACATTGGTTATCTCATAATGATCTAAACAAACTCCAAATTCCTAGTTTTTACCTTGCAGGATCTTATTGTAGAGCAAGGGAATCAAATAAAGGCCCTACTTACGGAGGTTCGTGTATTTATGTAAGAAGTAATATTGATTCTACGTTCTTGTCAGAATTTGCAGTTTATATGCAGTTGAAAAAGTTTTTTAATAACAGTTGTACATCTTACTACGCTCAAAATTATCTTACTTTGCATCTACAGACCTCCAACAAAGCAAGCTTTAAATTATTTCAATTTCGTAGAAAATCTAGAGATAACTCTAAACAAAATTAGTAATCTCTTTAAATCCATTGTTGTATGTGGAGATTTCAATATTGATTTTCTGAGCGAATCCACGAAAAGAGCAGTTTCTCAATTTAATTCATTCTTTTAATTTAGATATTACAGTGAACGTACCTACACGGAATACTCTTAAATCACAAACAGCAATAGATCAAATTATAATTAACAAAACTACAACTAGATATGACATAATAACGAATAATCTAGGTTACAGTGACCACAATGCACAAAATCTTACAATTATTAATAACATGAATACTGACACAATAAATAAAACAGCATGTGCAGAGCATTTACTACACTTAACATAAAGTTATTTACGGACTACTTGCTGAAAGAATCATGGGAGGCAGTTTATAACGCTGTTGACACAAATGAAAAATATAATTTATTTTTCTCAAAGCTTTCATTTCTCTTTAACCGATGCTTTCCTATTACAAAGGGAAAATTAAACATTTCACGAAAAAGTAATACTTGGATCACAAAAGGAATTAGAACATCGTGTAAAAATAAACGTACTCTCTACTTTATTTCTAAACGTCATGACATATCTCAAGATTTCCTTATCTACTTTAAAAAATACAAAACATTGTTACGAAAAATCATAAAGCAGGCTAAAATCATGAAAAACGATCAGGATATTTTGAACTCAAATAATAAAACTAAAGCAATGTGGAATATAATAAAAAATACTACCAAATCAACTAGAAAACCCGTAGAGAATGTTGTTTTAAAATATAACGATATAAATGTGAACGATCCGGCAACAGTGGCTAATCTCTTTAACCAATACTTTTTGAGAATTGCTGCCGATCTCACTAAGGGTCTTCAGGCACAAAATTCAAAAACAGACAGTTCACCCAAAATTTTAGACACAATGTTCGTTTCCGAAACTTCTTCCTATGAAATTCTCAAAATAATCGGTAAACTAAAAAATAAATATTCGTCCGGTTTAGATGAATTCCCGGATTCTTTGTTAAAGACTTGTGCGTATGCCATTATACACCCGTTAACTCACATATTTAATGCATCTTTATGCACTGGAACGTCTCCAGATATTTTCAAAATAGCTAAAATCAAGCCGCTTTTCAAAAAAGGCAACAAAAATGAAATTCAAAATTATCGGCCCATTTCTCTTCTATCAGTTTTTTCAAAAATATTAGAGAGACTTTTTTACGTACGATTGGAAACCTTTCTCACTAAACACGACGCGCTTTCAGATTGCCAACATGGATTTAGAAAATCAAAATCAACAGAAACAGCTATATTTTCTTTTCTTAAAGATGTCGCCTCATCATTGGATCAAAACGAGGCACCTATAGGATTATTTTTAGATCTTTCAAAAGCTTTTGACGTCATTGATCATAACATTTTACTTTCCAAATTACCTTCATATGGAATTCGTGGTATTGCTCTAGATTGGTTATGATCGTACCTTAAACAACGATCTCAGAGAGTTGAAGTACCTTACTGGAATGATGGAACATTACGTACGCACCTTTCCGACTCTTTGCCCGTTGCATGTGGAGTTCCTCAAGGATCGATTTTAGGCCCTATTCTGTTCCTACTTTACGTAAACGATATGCCCTCGACGATTCGAAACGGAAGAACGGTTCTCTTTGCGGATGATACGAACATCCTTTGCAATAACGAAACCGTAAATAGTACAGTATCAGATGTTTCAAATTGGTTCCGAAATAACAAATTAATAGTAAACGAAAAGAAAACGGTTTTAATGCTGTTTTCCATTTCAAATAAACAATTCTGTGCTCCATTGAAAATGAACAGTGTACCTTTTTATCTCTTTACATTCTTTAATCAAACTTTTAAATAGAAATGTCCAATGGAAATTGGTCCAAGAATTACTACATACTTGGAATTTGCCTTAAAAATTAAAAGGGAACGTTTCCTTAGAACAAAGAAGGCCAACAAATACCAATGAAAAAAGTAGACCAAGATACAAGGATATCCTCTCTGATGTATCCTGCAGAGTGTTCCTTGGAGCTGTGTCAATATCTGAGTAACACACAATAATTTTCTTAGTAAATTGTTGACGTGTATGGTTCCAACTATAGAACTTGGCTTGTTGAGCGTAATCTGTTTAAAATGAAAATATCACAAATAAAAATATCATTATTACAGCATACCCGCAATTTAAACGCAAGAAGTAGCTTTTAAAATCTTTACAAGCATAAGAAACAAGAACAAACAGAATGCAAATTAAAGTCAGTTGTAGAATTGAACGAAGTTGTATCGGTCAAAGTAAGTATTTGGAATTTGCTTACTTACGTGATACACTGCCTAAGTGACGGTACTAGGATTTTCCTTTATACCGGGAGCTATGGGTGAACTAGTGTCCAGCCGAATTATTTTTATATAGGTGATTCTTCACTTATGATAAAAACACTTAAAAGAAAAAATGTATATCCCAATCTACTCAATTTACAGATTCGACAGAAACCTAATCAGAGGAGGAGGAGTGCCAATAGCCATCAATAAAAATATTAAACATTACCCAAAAATTCTCCCTTGTACTGGTAATATTGAAATTGTGGCCATTAACTTAGGAACGGAAAATAATACATGGACTATAATTGCAGTATACAATCTACCAAATCATAAACTAAACCTCGATAACATTTATAAACTATTTCAACAAAACAACACCATACTTCTAGGGGACCTAAATGTTAAAAATAACAATTGGGGTTGTTCGAACACCAACGCTAATGGGACAATACTAACTCGAATACTAATCTTAAAATAATTTCACCGCCAGTCCCAACATATACTATACTCGCTTAAGAAATCCCGATATATATCGATATCGGAATCACAAACTTTAAAATAAAACTACACTCTACTATATTATTCGAACTAGACTCGGATCACATTCCGGTCTTAATAACCACACAACAAATACCTTCCATTCCACGCACGAGTACAAACACGTTAAAAGTAGACTGGAAAAAATTCCAAACGATAACTAGTTCAATAATACCTATATTTAAATTTCTCTCCAAGCATAAAAACAAAAATATTAAAAAAAAAAAAAAAAAAAAACACCATTGCTAAAAGTAGAACATAACACACTAATAAACATTGTATGTAAATCAATCAAAAACTTCAAGAATCAGAAATTTCAAACAGTACTTCAGTCACTGAACACTAACACCACATTTCTTTGGCAACTCACAAACAAAATATTAAGAAAAAAGAATACCATCCCCTACTAGACTCCCCCCCCCACCCAGGAAAAGTGTATACGCCTGCTCAGAAAGCCGAAGAGATAGCAAATTACTTTGCATCCACATTCACCCTAAATAATACCAAACCGCACTCTAGTCATCTCACAATTAGTAAAACAGTAAATGAATAGACATACGGCCCACATAATCAAATACACTTCGCATCACCTAAAGAAATAAATAAACTCATCAAATCACTACTTGTCAAGGGAGCCCCTAAACGTGATAAAATTAGGAATTTAATATTAAAAAACCTTCCCTGAACAGACATCGCATATTTGAGCAATATTCGACTCATGCCTCAGACTAGGTTACTTTCAACGAGTATGGAAACATGCAATCATTCTTCCGGTACAAAAAACCAACATGAATGCATCCTTAACAACAGATACTGACCAATCCCCACGCTATCCATTAGAAATAATAATATTAAAACGTTTCAAAACCCATCTCTATAGCTCAAAGGCCATATCCATGGAACAAATGGGTTTCGCCGAAAAAGTATCCACGCATCACTAACTACTTCGAATCACTGAAACATCCATGCGGCATTCAAAAAACAATCATACAATAGCAATCTTTCTCGACATTTCAGAGACTTTCGATAGAACATGGCACCAAGCTTTAAACTATTAAATAAAAGAAATAGGCTATCCACATTATCTTACACAAATCATTTCCAGCCCTCAACAATAGAACTTTTGTAGTTACAGTCGATAACCATTACTCTAATCCAAAAGCGGTCAAGGCTGACCTCCCCCAAGACTCCCCGTTATCTCCCGTTCTTTACAACTTGTACGTAGCCGACTTTCCGAAAAATAGTAATATAAAAATGCCCAATTTTCAGATGATACGGATATATATTCATTAGGTCCTGCCATAAACACAATAAAAATCAGACTTCAGTTATATCTAAACCAAATCGACAGTTGGGTAGCCAAAAACAAAAACTAAATCAACACGTCAAATACAACTACCACTCTAGCAGTAATATAAGTTGTATTTTAAGATTATTTGAAAGACAATTGCAAGTTAATTGTAAGTAGATATAAGCAACTATAACAAATGTAGAGTGTATTAACACTGATCTTTGTATTATTCTATCCAAAAGAAAGTAAATATATAAATAAATGACAGTAAAACAAAAACAAAAATAATACTTTGTTAATTTATAATTACTTGCATCGTATTCAACTGACATATTGAAGGATTTTCATAAATATTAAATATATATTGCCTATATCTTACGTTAAAGCTATTGTTCTTATCTAGAAGCTAACAAATCGAGATAAACATATATTATAACTCATACGTCTATACAAACGAATTGTGAAACCTCATTTCATTTGCTTTTCATATTAGTTATACGGACGATTAAGCGCTGATTTTTTTATTAAAAGTAAGTGATCAAGATATAAGAAAATCTAGCATTTATGTTCTAGTCCTCTATTTCTACTAGTGTGAACAAATTTATTTGTAACATTCGAATAAAAGGGTCTCTGTATATATTATGTATATAGCTGTATATTGTTGTTATAGCTGTTAATTAGCTATAACGGCAGCCGTATTTAGCTGTTATATAACTTTTTTTCTTTTAAATTATTAAAAGCTATAATTTTTATTTATTCTATTCCCTTTTGTAGACTTTTGTCATTTGATGGCTGTAACTCGTTGCATAATGCTACTCATCACGATACAGATTTCATTATGATACAAGTTCTTGACCAATCACAGAGAAGTTTACAAACCAAACGTTGACACTTCATTAATCATTGAGAATCGTTCTAGTAAGTGTTTTGTTAGATTGTGTAGATTAAAATTGCATTTAATGTTATATTATGTTTGTCAGTTTTAATTTCTTCTATTATCAGTAATTTTATGTGGAATATTATTTAAAATAATTTGGATCATTATTTGACTTTCATCCTATTTGACTAGCGCAGTGGTAGTGGTAGAGGGAACATTTGACTGACGTTAAGATCAGAACTTAAGTTATTGTGTGTTATATTTTGCTGCCGTGTGTTCGTTCTTTAAAACCCGCCAATTCTTTAGTTCGAAATGTCTAGTGAATCGGAGGAGGGGTTGGAAACTCCAGAAATAAGAGAAAAAGCAGAAATGGTGACCTCGGAATTATTGCCGCAACTTTTGTTCACTCTCGCAGGTAAACCAATGCCACCTGCGGCAGGTAAGGTAGCTGACCGCTAGGTGGCCTTGGATGAATCCTGCATGTCAACTGCCACGAAACGATTCAATGTCAAAGTTAAGCTTATAAAAGTTGTAGAAAATGTACCGAATGAAACTCAATGCAATGGGTATTTATACACTCGTGTGAAGTTTACGATACTCGCTCGTATCGTAATATCTTGTATAAAGTACTATTTTGTCATCGGATTCGGAAGAGTTGGGGTTGAATGAGTCCCCACGTGGAAGTACCTCTGTGGACACGTGTTTATAGACTTTCGTCATAGTTTTATGAGTCAAAAGAGGCACTGCAATCACTTTTTAGGAATACAAAAAAATTACACTGTCTAGGCAAACTAGTTCTGAGACATGATAATTATAATAAGTAGGGGGCAGATTTTGAAGACATAAAACATCGCAAAATCAATAAAATGCTCCTCGAACATTTCTAAATGTCCTATAAAAATAAAAGTCACTTAAAAAAATTGATCGAAAGCAATTCACATGAACAACTCAAGCTGTTGAATATTCTTACTGAGGAATCGAGGTTTGTTGCTTTCGTTCAAGTGAAGTCAGCTTGCAAATTTTTGTTTGCACTATTGCGAAGAAATCGAAAAGGCTACTTTGTAATTCTGAGAAGAAGATTTGTTGCATCTCGTAAATATTATTTGAAGCGAGTACCATTAAACTGATACTAAAATCGATGAAAATCGAAAATGCTTTAAAAATTACGGGAAAAAGAAAAAAAAGTGACTTATTCGTTGAACTCGAGAAAAAATGCCATAAAACTGCGTTATTTGCTTTTTTCATAGCGTAAAATACATGTCTATACTAAAATGCATTGTTCTAAAGGGAAAAGAAAAGGGAGAATTTCATTTAAATCCGAGTATCGGAAATTATCCTTATGGTGAGAACAGCAAATATTGCAAACATTGACATTTTGTATAGACCATCATTTTAAATTATTAAAAATAGTTTTAATTTATAAAAAAATGCACAATCAGTTTTGTGCAATGTAGTACAAATATGTGAATGTGCAAAGAATTTTTTAAATTACCGAAATCATTTTTCGGGGGTGAGTTTCGGCCTAAATTAAAAACGAAAGTAGTGATTTTACAAAGTATAAGTGTTTATCCTTGTCAAATTTTTAGTGTTGTCACATGACTGGCATTGTATTTACACTTCAGTGTAGCGAGTCAATTCACGATTCTGAATTGGGACTAGTTGTTCTGCTTGGCTTCAAGTTCCTCGATTTCACATTTCCGACCAAAGACTTCCATCTTGGAAACATCTCAGGACTTCTGCCAGGAAGTTGTTCATTTAACAACAGTCGACGTTTCTTTCGCCTCTTGCCGGAGGAGCGATGCTCATTTCGACAATCCGACGGCCTATACGTGACAGAGTTACAGAAATTGGCAAGGGATTCGAGTTACGAGAGTGAGAATGAGAGTGGAAGGGTAGAGGGAAGGAGGGATGTGCGGAACCTGCGGTATGGGGAGGGGAAGTGCCCCCCTCCTCCCCAACTTCCGAGCTGCCTAGCCTCAGCCAGTTGCGAGAGAGCCTAATGGGTCCTCGTATCTACTCGAGAGAGGAAACTTTCGGACGGCCCCTCTGCGAGAGCGAGCAGATGGCGGAAGGCCGAGGGAAACCGCCGAGAGAAGGTGAGTCGAGTAGGTGGGCGAGTGGCCGACAGGTGGAGTGGGCCGGCGAGAGGAAGGAGGGAGCGACAGCCAAACGGACAGCGCGGGAGGAGGGTCGGGAGATCGGGTGAAAAGGCGGATAGCTTCTGTTCCGACTTCGGCTCCGCTCGGCAGCCGTGCAGACACGGGCGGATACCTCCGCCGGTGAGCGGTCAGACGGGCGCGCGTTTTGGGTGGGGGAGGGGGAGGGAATGGAGCGCGGGACTTCGGCTGGTGGCGCTTTCGACCTATCGATCCCTGTGAGAACGGCTTGTTTCCTCTGTATAATTGGAAATCGCCACGGAGGGATCGGGGAGACCGGGGCCCGAAGCGCCGCGCCATGCTAACACGGCCCTGGGAGCAGGGCGCGGGGCGGCGTAGGGGGCAGTGCTGACTGCGCAATCCGTGACCTACTCCCTCTAGGTGTCCGGCAATCTAGTGCTTTACTTAGCTGGAAATGACCTGGTATATCAACCGCCCATCTCAACAAACAGCATTGCAATTACATGAATTCAATTCAAACATCTGCATTTGCTGCCAAATAGCTTGTCTTCTTTTGTCTATCAGGGTTTTGGTATTCAAGAATCTGAGATTTTAGGTGCCTTTCTCATCTGACATTTTGCATATTTTTGTTTCTCATTTATGGACTGAAGACTTTTAATCATCATTATTCAAAAACATACCAGACCTATACTGTTGGTATTTTCTCCATTTTTCTACTCCTGAAAATTGTGTATTAAAGCGCTCGGAACTTGAGAAATTGAATAGAATTGTTTGTTTGTAAATTATAAGCTTAGCTGTGCTTGAGTTCTGGACCGCATTCATTAATAATACGTAATTTTCTTGTGTTTCGGTTATTAAAAAACTATTTAAATTGATCACGCTTCGGCTTTTATTAAACCTTCGTCAGGGCGACAACAATGATTTTTCTTGAGGAAGACTTGTAACGATGAAGCGAGTGCAGTGCCAAGGTGGCGTGGTTTATGAAAGTATGTGTAGAAATGAAAGTCAGGAAGTGCAGGAAGGAACATGTAGGAAGGAAGAGTGATGAAAATGATAGATAAGTCCCAGAGATTCGGATTAAAAATGGTTAGTAAAAACAAAAATGTAATTATACATAATATTTATACATATTTATTCAAATGGGGTTATAGTCTAGTATTATATGAGCAATCAATTTAGTGTACATGAGAATAAGAAAAATCCCCTTGTTGTAGCCCTGATAAAGACTTAATAAAAGCCGAAACGTTGGCAATTTAAATGTTGTTTTTTTACTGACCGAACTCAAGAAAATTACATAGTATAATCTTAGCGTAGACTAGTGGTCTGCAGTATCAGAAATGCTGTTGAATAAAACCTCAATAAATTGTTTTGCAAATAGTAGCATGCACTCATCTCAAGAAAATTTTTTCAGAATTGAAGAAGTAGATGACGTAGTGTAGGGGTCACAGAATTTTGAAAATGTGCACACAATTCACTTTTCCCCATAGCACGTCATACACAGTTTTTAACCGCTTTTTTGACGTAAAATAAATAAATAAACAACAAATCAAATATTTTTGTATAAGACGCACAAAATTACATATTTTAATGAAAACAATTTTCATGAATACAGCAATAACATAGTATAACTATTAACAGTAACAACACTTCCCTACAAACCAAGAATATCAAAAATGTACGCAGCACGTGGATAGCCATTATTTAAGGTACGGCGGCCTCTTCTTTGGCTCTTTGCTGACGCTTTACGTCTGCTGTGTCGTAAACAGAGATACACTGAGTATGAGAATTCACTCGGTACACGCAGTATGAGAAATAGAATAGCACGACCTAATATATGAAAATATTAAGTTTTTCAGAAAAAATATAGTCCTTTTAGATGTTTGTGTATTTTTTACGAGTTCCAAAATATCTAAGAAATCCACAGGCAACTCTGACAAGGCTCGAGGCTACATAGTTTACTTTCAATGCCTGCGCGCAATGGAAAATTGTAATACATGTAGATAAAAGCTGCGGTTCGTGGGGGTTGAGTTTCAGTTCATCGAATGTGGAAAGGTATTAAGTTTACAACGCTAAAATGTGTGTTGTAAGATAAAATAATTTTTGCCGGGGATTTAACACAGAGTACGGATTCAACAAAATTATGAATGCACAAACGAGATAATAACGAAATCGCGAAGATAAATCGAGCAAAGTGAAGCTACTGGTGCTAAAACCACGTATTTTCTCGCCCGTACTTTCAAGCAAAATTACGCCAAAAGTACTGACAATTTAGAAAAATCGTACATGACTTTATTTCAACATACATCTTTAAGGAACAGTTTTCATTACGGGAAAAAGTGTTTATCTTCGTAATTGTAGTTGTAGGAAGACTCCGAAAAAAATTGAACTTTCAACAAACATGAGAACTCCTTTCTCTTAAATGTCCTCCACACTATCCAACAACAAAAAGTAATCAAAACAATGGAGCCAATTTTTGAAAAATTAGAAAATGTCCCAACGGCTTAATGTAAAGTACCATTCAAAATTAAAATATAGGTTACAAATTCAAGGGGCTCGGACATTTGCCGGATTAATTGGAGAATATCAATTGTGGAGAAAATCGGCTGAACAGTTTATCAAATAGCGTTGTTCACAGACAGACAGACAGACAGTTTTGCTGTCATTTGAGTTTTCGGTGTCAAGGAGCCACAAATGGATTCTAGCTACACCATGTGTTGGAGGACTTTTTCTATATTTAGCAGCTGTATTTTGTTCAATTTCGTTACCAGAGCCTTTTTTCGCAGCATTACATAACTTTCTTTCTACTCCGTAGCGGGAAGGTAAAATCGATAAAGATGCTTAATGTCGAAAAAGAGGTTGCATTTTACACACCCTTGAGCGTAAATGAGTTTTTGTAAAAAGAAACTTGAAAGGAAAAGTAAACAATTTTCCCAGATAGAAATACGACATTCGATCATTGTCATAAGATTGAATAATACATACCAGCCAAAATAAACAAAATACGTAATAAAAATATATTACACGCGATCAAAATTTATCACATTGTATAAATTTATCAAACCCATTGTATTTTGGTTTAAAAACTATCAGAATTTGAAAATTCATAGTATTATCACTTATTAGCAAATTTGAGACCGGAGGTTTCACAAGTCTGTTTTTCCAGAATTACGATTAAATAATGGTTGTATTCATATGGTCAGATATATAACGTACTCAAAGAAGCGTTATAAAGAATGGCATAACTAGCTCGTCCTTTTGTTCTTGTGTGAAAGTAGAAATTGAAGAAATGTTGAACACTTAGCCCTGGCACCCACTACATTACTACAGCTACACAAATTTCCAAAATACCGCATTCTTTCATGTGTCAAAACTCTTGTATTGTATGTACTTGCCTCTTCTTTTCATTGCCGCTTGCCTAAAGGAATGTTGATTGCTTTATAAATACGTTTGGGGTTGTTGATATTTCTCCCATTCTATTCCATTATTTTTACTTTATCGCCTTTAGAAGGAACCTCATTAGAAACTGAAGTTATTTTATTCAACTTTTAAGAGACAAGTTGATATTTGTTTCATTCATGTTTGTAACTTTAATAAACAGATAATAATTATAATAAACTTTGTCTTTACAGATCTGCTGCCTCGGGTGCACCTGCTTGCCTTAAGTAAGTTATTTACATTTATATTATTAGTGATTATTGTTAATAAGACTGACATAGCGACTCATTAGTGATTATTGTTACTGAATCTAATGACTTTTTATAATATTGATAATAGTGGCTTTACCTCACCGTTCGTGAAATTCATATATATTATTGGAATAATTATAATGAAAAAGTAAAGCGTTTATATTTATTTTATGGGCATGTCTGTCTTTGCTTTATTGGGCCAATAAATACTATATTTTTTTACTAAATACAATTGTCGGTTCATATGATATATTTAACATTAGTGTGTTTTAACATACGTATTCTGCATATATTTTATATCCGATAGGGTGAAGTAGATAAACAAAGCAAAAATGTTTCGGAGAAAATAAACAAGAACATACATAAAAGAGTTTCTTTGAAATTGCGAGCGACTTTCGCAGTCGAGAGGTAAATAACTCGACGTTATGAACTAATACAAAGTTTCATCGTCACTCTAATAAAAAGTTTGTCTCGTTATGTGGCGGTTTGAATCAACACTGTGGTTTTCTGAAATTATTTCCTTGTTTTATGAATACTTAATGCTCTGAAAGTTTTTATGAATACCTCGCTAGACTTTGTCTCTTGAACATTTGCAGAATCTGCATCTCAGTAATTAAGTTCCACGAAACTATAAATACTAAGTAGAATATGCAGAATATTGTACACGTAGTTTCAGATATTATTACTACTGAGGATATAATTTAATACGTCTTGAATAATGCTCGTATAATGGTGAAATGTATCTCTCGAAAAAAATATATAACCACAATCAATGACAACGTAGATAAGTTGAAAGAGAGAAAATAGAACGAGAGACAATTGGAGCATAGGAAGGTATTCACATAAATGTACAATACATGCATATACGCAGTTGTATATTATTAATGTTGCAATTAGAGATGTTCATCACAAAAGTATAAAATTAATGTGAGGATAAATTATGCACGGAAACGTGAACAAAATCTACGAATTCAAATGTAATATTAAAATTCTCTATTCTTTTGCTTTGTGATCTAAAAAATGTGATTGACTATGTCGAATTTTAAAGTGTAGTGCTTTCATTCTTGGCATTTGAATAAGTTTGATTTACGACTAACGACTGCAGAACGAACGCTGAATCTAGTGATAGAGTGGAATTTTATGGAAAGTCTGTGTGGACTATACACATTGATCTTCTCGTTCACATTATCCCGTAATAAATAATACAAAAACACAAGTCAGAATTATTATTTCCCTGGATGACAGTTCGAGACAAATACGTCGCGGTAGATGGAACATGATACCACACCCTCTACGCGCAAAGTCATCTCAGAACTCACCATGAAGTAACGTGCGTTGCCCCGGTGGGGTATTTCACGCGAGACATCTGAACACTGGATGACCGTTTCCCATTACCAACAGCCATAACCATCTACGAAACCATCATTACACCACTCCTCTTTATGGCTTTCCACCTTGGTTCTCCGCTGCAAAAAAACATCGGTAAACTTCACATAGTCCAGAACCAATTTCTTCGAGCAATTATAAATGCTTCTTGGTTAGTAATATTTTATATTGGTTTTCATGTGTGATTTCTTATATAAAATGTATTTATTTATTTTCATAACCATTACAATCTAGTCTTGTAGAGTAATAAGCAGATTTTTGTGTCCTAAACTACTAATGGAATAAAATTTATTCTAAGAGCTCGCCCATTAGCGTATCTTAGTATCAAATTGAATTTAAAAACACATTTTGTGCTCGTGGACTAGCGCTGGTATGTTTGCTCGTAAAATACTTTTGACGCCTCACTTTACACCAGTTAGAAAGGGTTTTTTTCGTTTAATCTCCTCACTAGGTCCCTATTGTCCAGGAGAACAATTGCTTCTGGATAGTTGTATTGGTGCAGTTTTTCTTCGTGTTTTCCCGCGAACCCTTGTATTTCTTCATCCACTACTTCAAATTTCAGTTCCTTGTACAGAAATTTATTTCTTACTGGCGGAACGCGGCAGAGATTTTTCTACCCTTTTCTCCCTTTCTCCTTCCTTCTTCCTTTCTCGATCGGTCTCTTTCTCTCGTCTTTCCATCTCTCTCTCGTCTCTCTCTCGTCTCCCCCTCTCTCTCCCCCTCTCCCCTTTTCTCTCCCCCTCTCCCCTCTATCCCCTCTACCTCTCCCTCTCTCCCCTCTCTCCTCTCTCTCCCCTCTCTCTCCCCTCTCTCCCCTCCTTTTCCCTCTCTCTCCCTCTCTCTCCCTCCCCTCTCTCCCCTCTCTCTCCCCTCTCTCCTCCTCCCCTCTCTCCCTCTCTCTCTCTCCGCTCTCTCACCTCTCTCTCCCCTCTCTCCTCTCTCTCCGCTCTCTCATCTCTCTCCCCACTCTCTCACCTCTCTCTCCACTCTCTCCTCTCTCTCCCCTCCCCTCTCTCTCCTCCTCTCCTCCCTCCTTTCTCCCTCCTTTCTCCTACTGTCTCGTCTGTCTCTTGTCTCCTCTGTCTTGTCTCTCTCTATCCCTCTCATTCACATTAATTGTAGATTCTGCACGTCCCTGAGCAGGTGAGGTAATATGGAGAAGCGCCGGACCAGCAATCGGCTAGGCGATCAATTTTATTTTTTAATGCCCTAGAACGCTTCCTTTAGAAGTTCTTTAACGATATACATTTAAACATTGCTGAGGAGTGTGGCGGGTTGTATTTGACATTAATATTTAGTAGAGTCGCCACAAATTTAAAGGAACATAATCCTTGTGGATGAAAAAACTCCTACATGTGTCAACTTTCATGGTGATCGGCCACACGGTGTCTTCTCTCTTTTTCAATCTCTCGCACCTCTTTCCCACTTTCCCCTCTCATTTCCCACTTCTCTCTTTTCTCTCTGTTTCCTCGTTCTCTTTTTCCTCTTTCTTTTTATCTCACTTTCCCTAATTTTTTCTCTCCTTTTGCCTCACATTTCCTTTACTTTTCCCTCTATTTCCCTCCTTGTTTCCCCCTCTCTCCTTCCGTCCCTTTCATTCACTTTCTTTTTCTCCGTCTCCCCCTTTACCCCCTGGCTTCCCCGTCTCTCTTCCTTTCTCTGTTACCCTGTTACTTTCTCTCTCTTCCTTTCCTTCTCTCCATATTTCCCTCCTTTGTTAATATATTGAAGATCTCTCACTGTCTTCTATCTCATTCACTCACTCACTTTTCATATTATGATCTTTTTAAGTTGTTAATTTTTGCAGTCGTTCGAAAGTTATGAGCTTACATTTCGTCGTTTATATATATATATATATATATATATATATATATATATATATATATATATATATATATATATATATACACACATATACCGTATGCCCGTATTGGTGTCAATATTTGTTTGTAAAGTAAAATGTAAATGTACTGGAATATTTTTTATGCTAAGGCTGTCAAGCTTCAGAAATCGATGTTTTTGAAACGGCATTCTATGTAGCCGTCTCTCTCTTCAGTGACGTTAGCCATGTGCACGGATTCCTCGCGCGAAGTGTAACTCGTGTTCCCGCAGCTGCCCTGGGGAATGTGAGTAGCAAAAACAGAGGGATTCGATAGAGCGCAACGGAATGATCCCTTTTCCGTGTAGTCGAAAAGCGTCTGCATTAACGATGAAGAGAGATACTTTCTGAACACACTGTACTATATCTGCATTATAATGAATTCACGTAATCTACTGCAGCCTGTTCGTTCCCATTCCTGTAGTCTATGAATTAATAACGAAATTCGTATCAATCTTCCAAACCGTAACTACTGCGATTTGCACTGCATAGAAAAGAATTGGTAGAAAAGGATCGGTGAGCCGGTCAGAAGACATTTCTGAAACAGTACAATGATATTTCGTACATGAAAGAGAGCTGACGTTAAGCGATGAAAGCAAAATTGAAAAACTCAAAATATTGTAAAAATAAAGGAATCAAATATATTAATATTTGTAGAGGAGAGGCACGAGCAGACAATTTGTCCAATTTAAAATTTCGCAAAGAAAGTAAAGAAATTTCGTGAATTTTTGTTAGCTATAAAATGAAGCTTTGGTATATGCTCCCACATGTATATAATATTTAATTTCATTTAATTTAAATTTCGGTCAAACTAAAGTGATTGTGGTAGTGAAAATGCACATATTTGTAAGCACTGGAAAAATATTAATGCATCTATTATTAATCATTAAGAGGTTCAAAATCATTGCTTAATGCAGATCACGTTAACCACTGGTGAAATGTGCAAAATATGTGAACTTCATACATCATCAGATTTAAAATAGATTTGATATTATGTAAAATACGTAAATTAAAGAACGTAATGTACTAATGGTTCTGTGAAGTTAAGACTTAAAAGTTCCTTGTCCGGTTCCTGGTGGTAATTTTAAAATTTTGTATACTTATCTCTAAGAAGTTAACTACATTTTACCGAACCATGTAAAGGAATGCTGGGATCAACAACTCTATCGACTTTTCTTGCTCTCTCTTTAGAGCCCGCCGCTCCATGTTGCGCTGCGCTCTGTGATCTAGCTCGTCAACTTCCTCCCTTTGCCAGCCTTATCGTAAGATGGAGTATAGCTCAGAGCCAACCTTTCCATTGTATCTGCAGTTACTCCGCCCGGGAGGTCTTAGGGTTCAAGTCCCGTCAGTGGCAAATTTTCGATATAGCTGGGTCGTCGGTATATAGTTAGGTAGTCAATACATAATGTAGATAGAACTCGGTCGTAGCCGTCTGGAGGAGAATTCATGCGACCGGGTGCTCTGATGGTAGTTTTCCGTGGTTTCACGGATCGGTAACAGGCGAATGTCACAGCAGAATGTGATCAAGCCGGCCATGGACCGCGCACAATCTCCTTTCCCTCTTCCTCGTCTAACCTTCCTCCTTACCCGCACTTACACCCTCTACACTACAACACACGTTGTGTGTTGTAGGATAGGTCCGTGCAGGATCTCATCATCCAGCAGGAGAGGAATAATGCCATCTCTCGAGATAAAACATTCACAACACTAACGCGACTAATGACAGTAGAAGTTGATGTATCTGGAAACATTAACCTTCATCATCATCACCATGAACATCAACATCAACATCTTTTGCCAGATGCCATGTACCTTGATTTCTTCAACCGCATGTACCCCAGACCATCTTAGTTGAATTATTAGAGTTAAGAAACTTTATTTAAATCCATTGGTTTCCACCAGCTTGTTTCGTTAATTATCCTTAATAATTGTGTATCAATAATTCTTTTCTTCTCGTTATGCGGCCCAGCCACTTCCCTTCCTTTTGATTTTTTGTTTTCGTAAGTTGCCTTTCCTCTCCTATTCTTCCACACCTCTTCATTCATATGTTTTCCTTACTTTGTTCATCCTTCGCCATAGATCGCGAGAGCGTCAATTCTGTACTCGCTTTTCGTTTTACTTCCATACCACAGTACGCTCTGCGTATAGAACTTGTCCAAACTGCTTCTCAGATGTAAGTAAATGATTTGACGCACGTCGTCTTTCCTCTATTAAAAGGTTTTGCCATACCTATTCTATTTAACATTATTTTGTATATCGTCGCAGAATTTAATACTCTACAATTTGGGTAAGAATATACTTTCAGATTAAACGATTAGTTTCGGAGAAGTTTGAGAAAAACGAAAACAGTACGATAATTTCGAGCTTTTTATCACAATCATTAAATCAAAAGCCTACGAGCGCATCAAACACTTTACAGAACTCAGCTAATTTCTGGGAGGAAGAGTTCTAAATTGCTGAGAATATTAGTGCTGATTATGTAGTCTGTATTTTGCTGCATGCATAATGCTCAAGCAAAAACTTAAATTTTGAATCAGTATGCTGCTTACATGACGTTTTTATTTCTTTCTCGGAGTCTTAATTTATTTATTAGTGGCAGACCCTTCCGATATTAAAAATTGTAGTATTATTTTATTTTTACAAGAACTCGAGAATTGTGAAACATTTCATAAAGGTAATGTTGACTAGTCGATCTTCATGGCATTACAACTTAGTTTCATGCTTCTATCCTTCCACAAAGGGTTTGTTAGCATCAGCGATATATCCTCTATTATGCTGATTCTATTGGACTAGCAGGAGGAACACGTCACAAGTATATTAGGCTGCAATATACGAACAACGGAGTATACGTGTGTTCGCAATGGCTAGTGCAGTAAATGGAGAGGAACTCGGTTTACGATTACGAAACTTGTGTACGAATAACTGGGCGGGTCCGCCGCCACAGTATCTACAGCGCGCGTAGGCCGCTGATCCTCCTGGCGACTACAGAGGCGGGGGCGGCCGAGTTGCTGCAACTGGAATTGTGTTTCCTCCGCGCCCGCCGCCCGAACCCTTACTCCGACCGTTACCGCCGCCCCCCGCGGCCGGCCCCTTCGCCTCAACACCCCCTCCTCAACACCCGCTTCCTGGCTTCAGCTTCAACCCCCCCCCCAGCTGCATCGACCGTAGCCTCCACGGCCCCAGCCGCCTAGATCGCAGCCGCCTCTACTTCAACCCCCTCAATCACAGACTCCTCGAACGCAACTGCCTCAACTCCACCCCAAACCCCAGCCGCCTCAACCCCTGTCGCCTGAACCTCAGCCGTCTCAACTCCAGGGCTTCAACCACTGCCGCTCAAACGTGGCCATCTCGACAGCAATCCCCGCAGGCCAACCTCCGCCTTCCCCTCTTCTATCTTCACCTCGCTTACGTCCGTCCTACACTGCCTTCACTGTCACCTCGCCCTTGCTCTTGTCTACTGCCCCGCCTGCATTCCTTCCTATAAAACCGCGTTCGGCCCTGCCTACGTTAATACTTACGTCTCCCCTGCGACCAAGACGAACGACTTACTCGTATGTCGTTCCCTTATGCGTCCCCGCCTCAGTCCCCACCTTCGTCACAATCTCGCGTTTCCTCTTGCTCCACGTCCGCCTCTGTTTCGTTCTCCACCTCCACCTCCACCTCCACCTCCACCTCCACCTCCACCTCCACCTCCACCTCCACCTCCACCTCCACCTCCACCTCCACCTCCACCTCCACCTCCACCTCCACCTCCACCTCCACCTCCACCTCCACCTCCACCTCCACCTCCACCTCCACCTCCACCTCCACCTCCACCTGCACCTCCACCTCCACCTCCACCTCCACCTCCACCTCCACCTCCACCGCCGCCGCCGCCGCCGTCGGACGAGCTTCTTTCTCTCGGCGCGTATTTATTTTCCCCACATCCTCTATAAACTCGGCGGCGCGGGCGGTCAGCGGCGGGAGCGGGTTTCATCTAGCGCTTCGCGAGGCCCCGGGCAAATTGAATAGCGCGAGAAGGCATCTGCATAGCCGCGGCCGGGCTGGAGAGTGGAGTCGAGGCCGGGGGAGGGCGAGCGGGTGGGGGCGGACGGCGGACGAGAAATGGATGGAGATGGGAGAACGCAGTTCGACCGAGTGTGCATCTGCGTGGAGGGGAATCTTAAACTTAGCGGTTCCGAACCTTCTTAAGGGTTTCTGCACGCGCCTGGATGTCTCTTTGTATTTGCCGTATTATGTATTCATATTCGCTCCATACATTGGTAACATTCCCTTCCATTGGAATGTCCTCGATCTAAGATAAAATACTTTTCCGTATTATTTGCGGAATGTCATGTAAATGGATGTACAGGAACATTCTAATATGGCGAAGTTCCGGTACTACCAACCTCCTCCGACTAAAACGCGAAATTGGATTGCGGTGCCTCGCGCTCTTGACTTAAAAATGCGTCGATGGTTCCAGACAGAAAACATGTATTATTATAGTTAGGGCATATAAGAATGAATGTAAATGGAGATAATCGAACAAAACAAGACCACTGACTTGAAGCGGCTCTTCTGTTGGCCTTAATTTGAAACAGTGAAACAGTTTTTCTTTCTGGTGACGTTACAGTTACAATTCAATACATTACAAATCATATATATGATATACCAAAATGCCGAACCTCTCTCTCTCTCTGTGGAAAAAGTTGATGAAAAAATTTGGAGCCGTTAATGAGAAAATTTTCTCTTATAATTTGCATTAACTTAAGAAATGAAGTGAGAGCTACACCTTCTTTAATGTACATGACATATTTTAAAGGTTTATTTTTAAGAACAGATTCAATTTTTGAAATCCAGAAAGGTTACAAATCTTCGCTTTTTGAACTACAATATTTCATAAAATAGAATGAATGTATTCAATTTTACAAATATCATGTTCAGAATTACGACAATCATCTTATATATAATGAAGTGAAATCGCAGTGTTAAAGAATCTGTATTGATAAATATTGCTTTTTTTTATTTTTTAAAATTTAATTCTTCTCGTTCGACATTTCTGTCTCTCAAGGAGTTTGAAAATAGTACATTTTATGTTATAACATTTTGGATATGGCCATCTATAGCCAGGAGTCAACATGAATTAAGAATTATCAGACCACTACAATCAAATGTTTAATATATATTGAAACATGATTACCCAAATTCAACTTTCGGGAACACTATTGGCATCTTTAGAGGATCTCTAACAATACAATTGAAAATATAAGAAATAACATGAAAGCATGGAAGGCCAAAAATTAATAAAAAAAATATTTGTATAAAAATTAATGACAGAAAAATAATATTATACAAATTACCTACTTCTGAAGAAACGTTGATCACGCATGCAATGTGCTCGAAACATCTAGGAGGCCACCATATTACGGAATGATAGAAATGAAAGCTAATAAAGAGGGGACGGGGACTGGATGTGTAGTGAGGAGCTTGTTAACAAAAAGATTTAAAATGGGACTGATTTTTATGAAGAAGTGTTCATTAAGGATATAAAAATTAGGATTTTTTGAAAAGATTTAAGATTTCTAAATATTCCTAAATGTTTACAATTTTCCATTACCATGGGCAATTCACATTTTCTTCCGGTCCCTTTTCCACTTAACAAATACGACGGGCTATTACTGTGATAACAGCGGTCACCGGTCACTTGCAACTTTCGCCACATGCTGTTGCTTCAAACATTGCTTCACAGGCCTGTACCAGGGACGGTGCTGGTTATGTGATTTAACAATAATTTCCATATAACTTGAAATTATCTATGATATAAAAATTGTTAGTTTCATTCCCCATGCGTATGTTCTAAGCATGACACATACTTTCAAGAATCTCACGCGCTTCTGTATTTTGAGCATATTTGCATGATTTTGTTCCACAAATAAGTTATAATTAAATAAGTTCAATAAGTTCCATAAATTGCACCGCTCGAGTCATTACGTTTTTGAATATTACAAATGGGTAGGCCAATTTTACGAGAAATCTACTGCCTCACGTAAATTTGTACTATGATCCAATATGGCTCCAGTGCACACAACCTGTTTTTTTTCATGAAGGCCGATTTAAAAGTTTTCCCTGCGTTATTGAAGTTCCATGTTGAATATTCCGTATCAGATCGTGACAAACAACACGCGAGATTCGTTGCAGCACAACCTATCCCGCCTGCTGGATGAAATGCGTCTCGTTGCATGCAATGTTTTCCATTTGGCAATGTCCACGAGTTTCAATTTCTATCACAGATTACTTTAGCCAATTGTGTTCATTCCAGCTATCACACGAACCAGATCATTTCACAATACACTAATGCCATTTTCACAGTGTCAGAGGTCACGACAATTGACGTCGGGTCTGTTCTCATGAGAAAATGTTGCACACAATGACGGTAATAACGAAACTGGGACTATGAACGAGAAGTATGGCATTCGTATACCATGGGTAACATTGTAGACTGATACTCGAAATTCTTTCCATTCTTTCCATCCATCCACAGATACTGTGTGCTACTAAAGTTCTTTTTTCTGCTGATTTTCTACGTACTCATCTGCCTCCTATTTATCAGAATATTATGAAAGCCTAGGTACCAGAGAATACAAAATATGTCCTTGCATCAAAAGAAACTGGTAATGACCAAAGTGCACAAACATCACTTAACGCTAAATTTTGAATGTCTTTTATTAGAAAAAAAGTATTTATGCTTCGTCGACTCGTATATTGTAATCTATGATTTATGGATAATAGGTACATGTTTTATTAAAAAATAATCAACCCGTTTCCAAACCCTGTTTATCTATTTAAATTTTGAATGGTTGTCAGATGAGCGCTCTGAATCTTTCCCGCTTGATAGGGTGCATTTTTCTTACATCCTGTCCAACATCGCTTCACAGCCTTCCATCCGCTTCGATTTGACATCAAGTATAAACACCTGAACTAGCTGCAATTAACACGGCTTCATTTGCAGAGTATTTGTAAAACACGGCATATAACGGGCTGAGACATTAGACGCTAGTTGACTGCATCAAGGTGTTGATTTCCGAGGTATACGCCGAGATAAACATGAGATTCATTTTCTTCAGAAACTCCCGGCCATACAGAACTTTTTCTTTTGTGTGGACGTAAACTTCCTGAAACTGGCGAAAACGTCTGCGAATGTTAATGAGGGACTGTGTGTTGTAGTTAGATTTCGTTCGGAAAGTACCGCTGCAATATAACAACTTACTTCATAAAAGAATTCGCTAACCGTGGAACATAAGACGCCTTCTGCTTTGGTGTCGCATGCAAGTAAGCAACTGAATTGGGAGGGTGCCTCCTATCCTAGACGTGACAATTAGACAACGCGTTCTATTGGCAACTATTCAAATCTTAGAATCTCTCTCTTTTGAATGACATTTGCGTCGTTCAGAGTAGTTGCTCGATAATTGAGAATTAGAGTATATAAATTTGTTCATTCTTGTTGAATAACCTTGGGTATTTGAGACCCAGTATAAATTCATTCCTATGAAATTATTTTCTTCCTTTTACTACTGCTTATCTTTGATTACTAATGTGCATTTACTTCCGTGTTACAATGTCTTTAATTAAGTTATATGTTTTTAATCATTTTTTCAAATAATATATAATAAAAAAGAATTCTATGTAAATAGTGAAGATAATTCAGAGGATAAAAAAAGACAACTGAAAGAGCCTTTGGATTTCTATTAACCGGAAACTGCTTCGTTTCATTAAAACTGGTTTTAGGTATTTCTTAACTTATAACTCTGATTTTTGGTTCTTCCTATCACTCTTAGATAATTTAGGTCTTCAGTAGTAACACCATTTTCACGGAAAGGCTGTATTGAAATTAGTTTTCTCTAGGCAATACTAGTTATAATTGATTTCGGATTTGGTGGTGAAACACCACAGAGTAGCGGGCGCTATTACAAATTACAAGCCGCTCAACAGCGAAGAATATAAATGAAAATATAAAATCGCGTCTTGCAGTACAAAATGCTATGGATTTCGCTACTCAGGAATTGTGCTTGCTACCTTGTGCGAGCAAGCGGAGGCAGCCGAACGCGGAGGGGAAGACTCGGCCGAGTCACGCTTGGGGCAACGCGACGACGCGCCCCTCCTGCCACACCTCCCAATGGGCCTGAGCGCCACGGACACTTTGAGGCAAGTCAGTGCCGTGGCGAACAGAAGAACAGAAATCAGTGCAGTGCTGTGGGAATGAATGGTTATGTATATAATGAATGAATGAATGAATGAATGATGCGTGAATGAAAAATAAATTTAGAAAAAAATCCCTAGCAAACCCAAACAAAAACATTATTTAGAATTAAGAAACAAATAATATTTTTCGTGTAAGTTAAGTATGCCAAAATGCTACTACATAATTATTAAATTAGATTTAAGCTAGAATTAAGTTAGCTTTAGTTAGTATTAGCTTTTTTTACCTCTCCCTCTTAGCTGCTTAAGCCGTAAGGCAGCAGCGCAAATTATATGCCAGTATGTAAATAAATTCCCGCCTCCTCAGGCTTACTGTGGAGGGAAATATCAAAAAAAAAATAATTGTGCAGAAATGGCGGAAATGCGCGTGTCGCCAGGGATATAGTCCGGTGAGGGGCTGTTGTTGCTGTTGTCCCTACCGAAGACAGGGGGAGTGCCGGGACGTCTGGTGTTAGGTATTAGAAGATTAGTGACGCGGGAGCCTACGTCACGGAGCATTTCAGAAGGATGGCTTCAGGGGGCGCCAGCTGTGTGAGACATGTCAGGAACACCCAAACGGGTAAGTGATTGGCGGGCAGTCACCGCGTCATCTGCGAGAGCCGGTGTAATCTACGTTTTCCTCTATCCGATGAAACGTGTATTCCAAAAATTTGAAGCTAGTTTTGAGAAAATTTTGGAAATGCTTTGACTTCATGTAAAGTACCTCAAAAACAAAATATCCGTTTTAAACTCGCAGAGCCTCAATGCTAGCGAGATCGATGGGGAATATCAATTTTGGAGAAAATCGTCTCAACAGTTTAGGCGCTAGCATTCACCATAGCCAGACAGACAGGCTGTTTCCCGTTAACCAATCGTTTGGTATCAAGGGCCCTCACACACCAAACGTGGATTCTGAACTCACAACGTATTAAGGAATTAATTTATTACATATAGAAACATTGTTTTGAATTTTTCAATATCAAATGCCCAGAATACAAGAGTGTTTGTCGAAAAATATCCGACTCCGTTGCAGTATTTAAGTACTTTCCATTTACTATGTAAGTACGTCGTAGACGAGAAAGTGAAAATAATACAAAATTATTTTTAGATGTAATCGTGCAACAAAAGGGAAAATGATCAAGGTTTATTCTGTTTGTCATTGTGTAACGAAGCCATTGATTGACAGTTCGTGCGCGATAAGCAATTCACCCTATGTAGACTAACGTATCCACCCTGTAAACTGATTTGCTAATCCAAACAGGTACTATCGCACCCCCATCCTTCTGCTCGTGAGCGCCTACGACTCTGCGAGCACTATCCCGTATCGACTCGTGCGCTCCTGCTCTGTGATCGCGTTTGTGCCTCTGTGGAGAATAATCCTGTGCGCGCCGGCGAGAGGAGGCTCCTAGCGCGGACACCCACACCGCCCTCGGTAGCGACGCCGACGCTGGCTGGGGTAGTGGCGGCGGTTGAAGCGCGATTTCAGGTTCGAGTACACTCGTTAATGCGGGCGAGCTCTCCTGCGCTGATTGGCTTGGTCAAATGCGCCCTGATGAGCTGTACGGCTGTGTTCCGTCAGATCCTTTATGCATATCTGCACGCTTCGTGAGATTTCATATTGGAGGTCTTCAGTAGCGCAAGAGCGACTGAATCGGCCTGGTCGTGTTGCAGTGGGCTGTGTTCACGCGTACCCGATGATGCACTACCGTAGAATTCGTTATATTTGTAGAAATTATCGTGTAGAAATTTGGATTAACGTTCTGTTTTGCTAGTAGTGCGAATGGCCTCATCACTTTTTTCGTGAATTATGTTGTTTTGAAGAGTAAAGTTTTCCAGACTACGCTTTCTGCTCCGAGGAAAAACAACGTTTTGTAAGCAGATGTTAGATCCCTATTGTACTCTTCACATATGTGAAAAGAGTAAGAATATTGAATAATGGATTCCTATGTATTTGGTAGTATAAAAACTTTTGGTTAATTACGCAATATAATGACGGGTAGAAATGGAATTGTATTGAATATAACTTCAGGGAAAACACTGCCATTTCTAGGAGTGGAAATAGTAAGTGAAAGCGATCTGACGGGAAGTGAATATTACACAATTGTCTTTTTTCTGCAAAAGTACGGTGCTCAATGTATTTTCAACATTTGACATCAAAGGAAGTGACAATCGATATCTATCCGTCTAAAACACTCGGCTACTCCCAAATGACTTTCAGCTGAATAGCAGAACTCCCTTTGTAGTTCGTGACAAACAGTGAATAGCACTTGTTTAATATTGGCCTCTTCAAAATGCCGAATTACTCACATTTTTTATCTCAACTTTTTAACTCACTTCTGCAATAAAATTTCAATTAGGAAGCAACATTTGTTCTGTTGAAACAAAAATATAAATGTTATTTGTTCTTACGTTGGGAACACTGTCTTCACACAAAGAAAGGTCACGATGGGATGACACCTGATGACCTAAAAACGTATTGAATTGGGAAACCTACGGCACCATGTTCAACACAATCTCATACGGTTCAGTTTTCCATTACATAATGTGTCAAGACTATTGGGAGAGAACGATTTATTACAAAGTGTGTTAACCTAAGTCAGATTAAATTTGGTTTTAAAATTACCTGTATTTTGTGAGAGCAGGGTTTTTTTTATTATTTAAGAAAACTTTCGAGATAACTGTTGCCACTAACTTTAAACAAAATTCCTGTTACCTATATTTGTTGTTTTAATTTATCGTTAATGTGTTTCAAGAGAACTGAATATCTTAGTGGTGTCAAATGGTTGTTTTTTTAACTTTCTTTGTTTATTAATATGTACATGTACTGTTAATAAAGACGTTATGTTTATTCAGCATATGTTTAAATTTTCTAAGAATGATAATTGCATAAACGTGATATATGATAGACAAATATAATTAGCGAACAAAAAGAAAATTATAAAATTGACTTCGTCTCCCTAGTCACCTCAATGCGAAACGTCAAAAGGCGGTTCAGTATTTATTTATTTATTTTACGTAAAAAAAATTAAAACTGCGTATGACGTGCTATGGGGAAAAGTGAATTGTGTGCACATTTTCAAAATTCTGTGATCCCTACACTAAATCATATACTACTTAAATTTGAAAAAAAAGCTCCCATGTAATAAAATATATTTTCAAGGATAAAAAGGCAATAAAATTTGGCTCTTATCCATGTTGTCGTTCGGAATAATACTTCCTGTCCAGACAACATGGAAACGATAATTTGAATAATTGTATTTCCCACTGAATTCTAGAAGACGTGCACGGAAAATGAAGTTACATTTATGTCCAGAAGCAAAACAAGGGGCCATCTCAGCATTTGCTCAATGGATCAGGGAAACTGGACGAAAAACCTGATCGAGATTGGGGTCATTGACCCGGAGGCTGCAATACAATACTTGTTACAGGTTGTTTATACACATTTATACAGTTCAAACGGTAAATAATGCATTATGTATCGTTGTTAAAATTAATGTTACTTTTCTTGTGATGCTCAGTATAGTCTCTAATTGTTTAGAAACAGTTATGCAGTAATGGCCGCATTCTACTCTTTACACCTCTCTGATGCAGAGAAACACAGCCCGCGCGTAGTTCATGTGCGCGGTAAGTTCACATATTCCCTTCACTTTTTCCCTTTCGTTGATGCATTGATTAATTGATTTATTGTTAATATTTCTCGTGACCACAAAACTGTTCCTCAAAACAATTCCTGGTAATGATCCTTTCAATAATATTGTCTCTTGCGATTCACAAAAGTGCGCGTAACAAACATTAGAAGGCACGTGGGGATATGGAAGACGTCCCCGGCTATAGCCTCCCTTAAAATTTTGAAAGGGGTCCCGTAGCCTTATAAAATAAGATTTTTAATTTCTTTGGTATTGGCAATTCTTTTTTTAATTTTTTATTTTGTATATTTAAGGATGGTTTTCAACAACGGGATCATAAGCGACCATGGGTATCAATTTGAAATTTACACAAGATTATACAATTTTTACAATTATTCCATTATGCAATTACACGCAATGCATACAAGCATATAAATTGACAAAAAATGTAAATAGTTTGGGTAATCACATCATTGGGATGGATACATATATTTATTTATGTATTTATTTATTTATTTATTTATTTATTTACAATACACAGGCCATTCATATTGATAACATGTCTGAAGGGTGTACTTGGTTGGGAATACTAGACGTAAGTAAATAAGATTGTAGGCAAAGAAAGGATTTAATATTAAAATGTCAGTTTTTGAGGTTTTTAAAAGTTGTAAGACTTTTATACATTCTTCTGGGGAAGACAAGTAATTAAATAGTTTTGTAAATTTAAATGTTCAATTCTTCATTCTCCCCTTTTGAACGGAACAGAATGGGTAAGAGTTTTACGTTTGTGGACGAGGTTCTCAAGCGACTGGGAATCCTTTAAATTGTCGAAAATAATATCGATTTATTTATAAATTGCATCATTAACGTTTAAATGTTATTCTTCTTGTAGCGTTTTGTTTATTTATTAACAAAACGCTACAATAACACCTGTATATCATCTGTAAATAAAAAAAGTTTAATAGAGAAGAGAGCTCAGAAACGTTGCCCTTCCTCTTGTTTTAGACTGCGCACACGTATGTCAAAAAGCGTTGATACTGTGTCATCCACAATACAGTCACTCCGCCTCAGATTTGGAGAATGATTGAAAGCACCGCGCGCGTGGTGTGTGGGCGTGTCCACAGGAAACAGCCTCACGGCGCGGGTAGGCCGGTGTGTCCGACACACGCATCACGGAGGTCGCATTCGCTGCCGACGCGGCCCACTCTGTGGCATGCACCCGCGCACGCTCGCACGCTCTCTCGCTCGCTTGCGCGCTGGCGATTCGATTTGCGATAGCCCCTGCGCGCGCGCGTGGGCGGGGGGGTCGGTCGCGGTCGCGCACGCACGTGCGTTCGCCAGCGCGTGCGTGGGTGTACGGACGTGCGTCAGAAACGAAATGCCGTCGCCGAAAAGCGAACGTTTATCTAACGACTGGATAATTCCCGGCGACTCGCGCTGCCTGCGGCTGGCAGACCTATCGGGTTCATAATTCCGAATATTTGCAGCGACCAGTGTTTGGATGAGGGAGGGATTTGTTTGAAAAACACAATTTTTTAATCGGTGATTCGCCTGCGAACCGCAGAGGTGTGTTCGTCGAGGTGATTATTGCGAGACGATCCGTCGTCGCGGAGGGTTATAAAATAACGGATTCTACTGGTTAGTTGCAGAAACGCTGGATAGATTAGAAAACGGATGTTGTTCGGAAACCTACACCACGATTCTTTCCTTCCACTTCCAAATCGTATCTTCATCCCTTACTTACACACACACTTACATGCACTACACTACCACACGTGCCGGAAGACCAGTCGGTAGTTTAAAGCATGTCCCGGGTGGGGCGGTGCCCTGCTATTGGGAAATATCTGGCTGGTGAAAACCCCGCAAGCTGACGTGTAGGTCGGCACCCAATCTCACCTTTCGAACGGGAAAAGTTCACCCTCCTGCGATAATAACATGCACTACTCGGAACTAATGACTCAGCTGTTGACGTGTCCGGAAACACAAATCCATCAATCAAATTCAGCCATTAATTTTTCAGTTAAATATTTTTTCGAGTTTTTTTTGGATGAATAAACATTTTTCATCCTTAAATCTACATGCTATTTAGGTGTTTCTTACGAGAAGACTGGGTAATGTCTACTGATGGTGTCCGTCTGCTCGTCCGTCTGTTGGTCTGCCAGTTTGTCCGTCCGTCTATCCGCCCGCCAGTTTAATCGTCCTTCCATCTCTTTGACTATCTGTCCATCCGTCTGTGAACATCACTAGCTCCTATACCATAGATGGGATTTTTTTTCAAAATGGATATTCCTCGGTCGATCAGGCTGAAGTAAAAGCGCTGCGATTTTGAAAAACATTCTTTAAAATTAAGGGGGTATTTCACATGAACCCCCTGGGACATTTTAAAATTTTCTCAAAAGCGTCTCCAAATTTTCTTGAAAAATCTTGTAACCATAGAGTAAAATGTACTCTTAAAGCTGGCATAGGTGAGATTTTCACTGTTAACTCTGATTTTTCGAAAATTGCAAAATTTTGAGTTTTTTCGGCGTCTTCCTACACAACTACAAAATTGAAGCTAGCGATTTTCCCCTCAAAATATATTTATTTTCCATGATTACTTCTTTCATTTAAGTCAAATTAATTTTTTTGAAAATTTTAGTAGTTTTCGCGCAATATTGCGTGCAATATTTGAATTTTTGAAAAATTACAAAAACAAGATTTTCTCAAAAAGGACTCCAAATTTTTTCTTTAAACTTTTAATAGGGATAGTGTAGATTAGGGAGTGTACTCCACAAGACGACATAAACGCCAAATTGTTGTACTCTGTTTTTCAAAAAAATTTAAACTTTTTTTTTCTTGTCTCGCACGTCCTTAAATGTTTACATCAGCGGCAATGTGTTCAAATTATTGTATTTATGAGTACATATGGTTTAAATAATGTCATATAAAGTTTTTCGAAAACGCAGCAGTTTTCTGTTAAAACGAGCTCAGAATTCCGCATTTTCAGAAATGCTCAAACACCACTTTCTCAAAAATGGCTCTAAATTTTTCTTCAATTTTTTCCAAGTGATAATTACACTGTTTAAAGTGACATAGAATTGATTTCGCTGTATTCTTTTTTCTTTCTTCAAAATTTACACAAATTATTTTTTAAATATATTTCACGCCGTTAATATGCACATTTCCAGGGATTTGTACACACCATTGCATTTGCCAGTTAAAGTACCTCAAATGACTTTAAATGAAGTTATCGAAAACTCAAAAAGTTTCTATGAAAAAGAGCTTCAAATTTTGCATTTACAATAACGCTTAAACGTAATTTTCTTAAAAACGGCTCCAAATTGTTCAATGAAAATTTCCATTTATGACGATGTTTTACTCTTCTTGAGTATTCTTAAAGTAATATTTCGGTTCTATTATTCGGAAACCGAAAAATTGAGAAAGTTGTTTTAATGTATTTTGGACGGTGATAGCAGCTGGCAAGAGTATGTGGCAAGTCCGAAAAGCTATCCCAGACCAAAGCCATTAGAAACCTAACATACAGAAAAGTCTGTGCCATTCTGTAGCACCACTAGTTGTAATTCCAAAAGCATTGGCGTTATCAATGTAAAATAAAATATTGAAATAAGAACTAATTTTAGTTTACATTATTTCTGCTTGTCTGGCGTAAGGTAAAGCATTTGGAAAAGATTGCGCCTGTAAGGGTACATCGTCATTTTTACAAACGAATGAAGTGTTGATATGCAAGGATGAGGCATTCGCTCTACTAATTGACTAGTACTAATTTGAAACTTTCACTTAGGGACAGTTTCACCTCTAGGAAGCTATAAAATAGCACAGATACTTGTCGGTTGAGTAGACGTTTGCTTCCAGTAATTGGGTGATACTGCCAATTAGATAAATCGCTGTTCTGGTTTTAGCTATTGGAATTTACAATTATTGTAAATCAAGCTTCTTTGTAATAAAAAAACAGAAGTATGTGGGAGTGGGAGACTAATTACGAGGGTTGGGGCATAAGTTATGGCAACTTTTGTTTGTGAGAATACGAGCATGGGTGGCAATTGTGTAATGTACACATGAAAGAAGAAGGTAAGAACTAAGTGTATGAACATTTAACGACACCCCAAAGTTGTGTTTCTCATAATTATTAAGGTATTTGAAATGACAGTACTGGTTTCATGTTCCAAAGCATTTGAACATGTAGGAGCGCACAACATTCGAAAAGCATTACATACCCGTTCTAAAGTCTCTCTTAGGCAGATACACGATTACAGAGCGTGGTACTTCAGTCCGCACACTCACAAGTCGTCACAAGTGGTGCTGATCACTGGTTGCTATGTCTCCTCGCAGAAATTCGCCTGCCCATCTCGCGACTGTCCGGTATGCAGGGGCCGTACTAGAGCTTTCACCAATTCCCTGTGACATATTCGGGCATTTCTTCCATGAAGAATGGCAGTCTTGAAGCATGAGCTGCTCGGAACGGGTAACATACATCTGGCACGCTGGAAATCGGACAACTGATTTCACGTTACTCTCTGGGCTAATAGAGCCACTCACAAAGGCATCTGTTCATGTGAACACACCCTACTGCAGCATTTCTTTCACAATACTACTGAAATTTTGTGATCAGATAACATTCCTTTTAGAAGAAAATAGTTGCCATGACTTCTGCCCCAACCCTTGTATTTAATTTAGAAATGTTGACAATCCGTTGAAGTTAAAATATGCGGATTCGGTGGTATAACGGTCAACGTACCGGACTGTTGTACCCTAGTTTGCGGGTTCAAACCCGATCCCGTGGGTTTTTAAGGGCGAAAATATCCTTCGTACGCCTTCCTTCGGAGGGGAAGTAAAGCCGGCTGTCCCATGTAGTAGATTTACTGCATGTAAAAGATCCTCAAGCCTAAAAGAAGCCTCTGAGCAAAATTGAGATCCGACTGTTTCGTCGCCCAAAATAATACCCCCTATCTCCGCTAGGTGGTGAAAGGAGCGTAGCGAAATTTGCGTGGTTAGACGGAAGAGCGGGCCTGATGGCCCGAGTCTCGCTACGTAAAATAAGGCATTAACTAAACTAAACTAAAATATTACCAAATAAATAAGTTGTATGATGATCTCGTGGAAATATGACGCGATTGTTGCGGATACTGAGAAGCGGTGTAGCCAGATCGCACCATGCCCCGAGCTTAAACTGTTAAATATGTGAATATACAAATCAAAAGGTCTAAAAATATTCCAAAATCCACCAACAAATATATTCCAATTATATTGCGTGTACTTCATAAAAATGCAATATGTTATTTCACTTACAGTTCACTAGCGATATGCATAGATATGGCATTCTCATTATCAAGGAACTTCATAACATAAATTGCTAGTATTGTAAATTACCGTAACTTACATAGATTAGTGCGTAGTATCTACTGATATACCACAGTCCAAACACTATGAGAGAAAACAAAAGAAATAGAGGGACTTAAATAGAGCATGTCAAAATTCTTAACTAGAATTGTGAACGCTCACAAGTTTTAATTAGAAATAATTACTGGCGTTGTTCCCGTCCAACGATAGAAGCAATCGTAGACTGACATTTCCAGCCCTGAACTTTCGAGGTCTTCGGTTTCCTATTTTCGGCTCTTTGTTTTAGCTTACCGTGCTGAGAAATATCACGAATTGTATGCATTCCGTTAATTCTTTGACCTTTCGTGTATAAAGCTCTCGTTATTGATGAGAAAGCGTATAATAAGAAAGAGAGATGGCTAATTGGCAACTTCGTTGAGCCGGAAACGTGCACCTTTTCAGGAAGTCTATTGGAAAGCGTCTGCATGCGGATGCTACATTCTCTTTTGAATCTGAAGCAGATTAATTTCGTACTAGTCTCGATTAATTGCAAAGCAAATGAGATTCGGATATTCGTTTGTGTATATGTATATTGAATAATATCCTCTCTTTGCAATCTCTATATTAATCCTTGTTTCTCTGATTCTATTACGTGGATCAAAGAAATTGCTTACACCTTTACGAATTGCGAGTTGTTTGGTGAAATAAATTCAAAAAACCATTTCTAATTTTATGAAGTGTCATACGTATTATTGTATAAAATGATATTATCAATATTCTCATTTGCGCTGTATTCTTTGGAGAAAAGGGAGAAAGAATGAAGAAATGAAGTCATGCTCAATCTGCCTCTGTGAAACAGCAGAACATGCATATCTAAACAGAATAACCAATGTTGATCCCTTTCAAATACATTCTATTTGTTTTTATTGGTTGTCACGTCACATAACCCATTATTTTATTTATTGTCCTAGTATACCAATGGTCACATCCGTTAAATTAGTTTAGCCATCCTTTTTTCTTTATTCTTTTGCTCTTTTATGACGTTTCATCAAATCTTTGTTTTCTGCTTTCTTTCCTATTTATCCTTGCATTCTTGTTTTCGGTTACCCTTCTCCTTCTTTTTCTGCCTTCGTTCCCCCTTTTATTCTTTGCTTTTAATTGCATGTTCTATTTCTTTTCCTACCGTCTTTCAATACGTCCAGAAAGCGTCATCTCATCTCCGCGAATAATGCTTCTGTTCATTGCATAAATGATAAATATGATGTGCGTCGTGGCGTCCGAGGAGCGGACGAGGCGTCCCTTCCGGAATTTTTCTCCTCAACATCGCAAGCGCTCTTGTGGCTGGGATGTGGCGCTGCCTCCCCTTTCTGGGAGCAGCTTCCGTCGTCCGCGACGTCCTCTCGGCCCCGCCCCGGTCTGATGGATGGAGACGGACTGCGTTCACAAGTGATTGCGGCCCAAGCGACTTATCTAGTACGGTGCTCTCAGGCACGACGTCCCGGTATATTTTCTGCTAAGGGTGTCCTCTTTTCACGAGGAGATAGGAAAAGCTAAGACCAAGGTTTGGATTCTATAACGGTCGCAAAAATAAAACCTATCCTCTGCGGTTGAAAGCGTGTGGGATAAATGATAATGAATGTTTCGGTATTTATAAATCAAAGAAAAAAAATTCCGTCGCTTTGTGAACGAGAAAATTATGCCAGATATCGCTGAAAGTAGTATTTTTTTTATTTTAGGTCAGAAACAGTTCAAAACTGTGTGTGACATGCTATGCTTAGAAGTGAATTCTGTGCACGTTTTTAAAATTCTTTGATCCTCAGCCATACACTAAGTAAATTTTGAATAAAAAAATGAGCGTTTTTTTGAAAGAATTGTTAACAAAAGTATTCGTTCCAATGTGATAAAATCTATTTTCAAGGGTAAATCAATAATAAATTTGGGCTCTTATCTCTCATCATGTCCTTCGTCAAGGAATAATACTTCCTGTATATTGTATTTTGATAATAGAAATTAAATGATTCGTCTCGAATTTGTGTACAAGAATTTACATTAAGTAATGAAATATTGTATGGCAATTGTATGAGTACAAACGTTTATGAAAACATTCATATGAATTTATAATTATAAGTATGTATCGAATCTTTTCTCGTCAAATAGTGTTTTTTGTGCATTCGACTGTTATGTCTTCTATTACTTCATATATTTTTCTTTTAAATTCATTATCTATTTCTAACATGATTTGGATTAAAAAATCTTAATATCTCTCAGTTGTCTCTTTCAAAACTTCAATTGCTCTTTGCGTATCATTTAATATTCGCGCAATATGTTTTCGATATGAATGATTTATTCGTTTTCTGTACGAAAATTGCCAAAATGGACTCCGCTATTGCTAGTAACTCGCCTTTTCTATTGGAAGGTTTTAGAACGTGCCGGTTAATCAAATGATTTTTTTTTCATTTTTTACTTTCTTGTATACTATATACGGAGTACATACGTAGTACAAAGAAATTTATGTAATTTATTTATTTATTTTACGTCAGAAAAACAGTTAAAAACGGCGAATGACGTGCTATGGGGAAAAGTGAATTATGAGCACATTTTCAAAATTCTGTGATCCTTACACTAAGTCATATACTACTTAAATTTTGAAAGCCAGGAAAAAAACTCCCATGTAATAAAATCTATTTTCAAGGATAAAAAGGCAATACATTTTGGCTCTTATCCATGTTGTCCTTCAGAATAATACTTCCTGGCGCGACAACATGGAACGATAATTTGAATAATTGTATTTCCCACTGAATTCTAGAAGACGCGCACAGAAAATGAAGTTACATTTATGTCCAGAAGCAAAACAAGGGGCCATCTCTGCATTTGCTCAATGGATCAGGGAAACTGAACAAAAAACCTGATCGAGATTGTTTTGACCCGGTGAATAATTTTAAATAATACATTAAATATCATTGTTAAAATTAATATTACTTTTCTTGTGATGCTCAGTATAGTCTCTAATTGTATAGAAACAGTTATGCAGCAGAAACGATTTCACTTGGGATTTAAACTTTTCTATCGAATTTAATCGTTTAATGTCATCTGGCAAAGTGTTGTAAAATAATGTACATGTATTGTATGTGAATTTTTTGTAATGAGCTGTTGATACTGTCACCTGATGAATATGATTTCTACGTCGAGTTTTATAGTAATAGACATCGGCATTTTCTGAAAATATATTCCCGCCCTTAAGCAAGTCATTTTTGACAAAAAACCAATGATTCGTAAATCAACAGACAAGGTAATGGTAAAATTCCTATATGAATGAAGAGAGGCTTGGCTGAATTGAGAGACCTAAAAATTTTGTTGCCTTAACATCAGTCGATGGTACACCGTTCATTTTCAATGGAGCATACTGGAGCATACTTTCAATGGAAAATACTGCGGAAAATCAATTTCGAGATTTTAATGGAGATAAATGCTTTGGGATATCCTGATTCCGAAAAAGTGTGTTTTTCAAAACGTCCCTCTGTGTGTCTGGGCCTGTCTGTGAACACAACTAGCGCTTAATCCATTCGTAGGATTTTTTCCCAAATGGATATTCCCCGGTCAATCTGGATTGACTTGAAGCGCTGCGATTCTCAAAACCTTGCTCCAAATTTGGGGGTTCTTTATATGAATCCCCAGGGACATATTAATTTTTTTCGAAAACGACTGCAATTTTTTAAAATTGATTGTAAAAATATAGTAAAATAGTCTTATAAAGGTAGCATAGGTCCGATTTTCACGGTTAACTATGAATTTTCGAAAATTGCAAAGTTTTGAATTTTTTCCGCGTCTTCCTACACAAAACTACTGAAGATAGCGATTTTTACTTCAAATTACATTTGTTGTCCATAATTGGTTCTTTCAATTCCGTCATGATCATTTATTTGAAATTTTTAGTAGTTTTCGCGCAATATTGCGTGCAATATTTGCAAATTTGAAAAATGACAAAAACAAGATTTTCTCAATAACAGCTCCAATTTTTTTCTTTAAACTTTTCATGGAGATAGTGGTAAATGCGCTCCATAAGATGACGCCGTATTGTCGTATGGCTCTCTTCTGTTTTTTTTCGAAAATTAAAAAAATATAACCTTTTTGACTCGTCTCTCGCGTTGTTAATATTTACATTATCGGCAATTTTTTCGCATTATTGTATTTATGAATGTACATGGTTCAAATAATGTCTGATAACGCTTTTCGAACACTTAACGATTTTCTGTTCAAATGAGCTCATAATTCCGCATTTTCAGAAACACTCAAACCCTATTTTCTTATAAGTTGCTCCAAATGTTTTCTTCAATTTTTTCCAAGGGGGGAATTCCACATTTTAAGGTAACATAAAATTCATTTTGCTGCTTTCCTTTGTTTTTTCCAAAAATTACACAAATGTATTATTTTTAATATCTCTCACGCCGTTAATATGCACATTTCAAGCGATTTGTAAACACTATTGCATTTCCAGTTGAAGTACTTCAAATGACATTAAATAAAGTGTATAGGAAAATTAAAAATTTCTGTGAAATAAAACTTCAAATTTCGCACTCACAGTAACGCTTAAACGCCATTTTCTTAAACATGGCTCCGAATTTTTCAATAAAATTTTTCATTTATGACGAGGTTTTACTCTTCTTTAATATTTTTTAAGTAATATTTCGGTGTTTTATTAGAAAACCGAAAAATTGAGAAAATGTCAAAAAATGTACTTTGGGCGACGATAGATGGTAGCTGAACATGGATGGAACAAGACCGTACCAGTCCACACCCAGAAAATTAGAAAACTTTACTACGAGATAGTCTGTACCATTCTGTTGCACCACTAGTTCCTGTAAGAGTTTCATACAGCTTAAATGAATTTTATTCTTTATTTATTGTGCATATTTTAAGAGGTTGTCTTTCCATGTAACTAGTAGATACTGTTTCGAATGTTTGCTTCTTTCGAGGAATAAATGATTTTGTTAAGTAAATTATGTATTAAATATTTTCTTTCGAACCTAACAACAATACATATACGTTCAAGTCATTATATTTATTCCGAAAAATTAAATACATTTTATGCAGATAGCAATTCCTTTCGTAAAGTAAGACTATATAATTATTTATTAATTCTAAACGTGACGTCTCCCATTCAAGAAAACGTTGACAGCTTTGATGGTTATTGTACCTGTCTTTCCTAAAGGAAGCAAGTAGCACAAAGCTATAACCAGTGTATTTTATACGTCTTCTCCAGTGCATAGGCCTGTTTTGATTGTCAGCGCCCATTCTTCCCGTGATTCAATTTTCTATTTAGGTTTCAACGACTCTTAAGCCCAGCCATAATCGTAACAAAAACGAATTCAGTGTAGAGTTCCATGGAAAGCCGCTGAAATGACTTCGCCGTAGTATACATGAACACCATCTTTATCGAAACGGCGAAATGGAACGCAAGTACGAAGTTTCTCAAGTGTAAGTAAAGAGGGCGAATGACGGTCGTTTTTGTTTCTTAGGGTTTCAGTTTCCGAGGAGACTTGCTTGTAGCAGCACAGTACCCGGAACGGAAGGTAACATTGAGATGTGAAGGTGGTCTATAGAAACAATCGGAGACGCTGTCCCCCCAACTGCTTCACGGACAAAAAATTAAAGAAAAAGTATTTCTGGCCAAAATTACCCGTTTTTCTGCGCGCGGTTACAGGATTTTTTCGTCTTACGAAGTACGTCGTAAGGCGAGAAAGTAGTAACATAACTTTTAGGACAGTCTCCTTTATTATTTTTTACCACCCTGTAATATCGACATAAATCAACCACACAGAAAGTCAAAAAGCCACTCTTAACAGTAGACGTCGGTAAGGGATTTTACAGTCCGAAGAAAACTGAATTGTGAGGAAACATGCAAACAAATAATTTCTAGCTAAACAGACAGATATATACATTTGCTCCAAGAAAAGTGTTTTCTAATTTATATTTTTTTCTTATAAGAAGTTGGTGTTACGAAATGTATTGAATGACACACGACCGATATCACACATAAGGGACGTCAGGTTGGTTATCAACTTCTGCTACCGCCCCCGACAGCCTCGCTTGCGAACTTCAACTGCGTAAATTATTTGCTCTATATTGCCTAATGACGGTAATTACTGCACTGCTTAAGATCAGTAATTTAATTATATTCCCAAGTTTCTTCTCTTAACAAAAAATCATTATTCTCTATATCGCTATTCAATTGATTTTATTTTCAAATGTGTGATGGTGAGAGAAGAGTTTGCTTCACGTTAACCAGGCGCCGTGGATTCCAGTTTGCGCAAGCAACGA
Organism: Teleogryllus oceanicus; assembly: GCA_964035755.1. Taxonomy (NCBI): domain Eukaryota; kingdom Metazoa; phylum Arthropoda; class Insecta; order Orthoptera; family Gryllidae; genus Teleogryllus; species Teleogryllus oceanicus. Next base: position 280,689,115 of record CAXIVR010000001.1, read on the forward strand.
ATTGTCGCGCAGTGCCGTTTCCTGCTGAGAACGCTTCGCTTTCCCAATGCTGCAAATGATGATGACGACAGCACGTTGCAGCGCGGCGTAGTCGGCCGCGAGCACGGAGCCGCGTGCCTCCTGGAACCGCTATTCGCGCGCGGGCATAATGGAAGAAATAGGTTGAAAATGTTAAATGGTGGAGATTGCCAAGACGTCATACAACATGTATCACTTTACCCGTGTATGAATGCTAGCAGCGTATGCACCGCAGCGTATGCATACGCAGAAGGGCCAACGTTGATGTTATTGGCAGCTACATCTTTATAGCAACGCCAAAAACATGATTGCTGCAACGAACACGAACACCAAGAACACGTTCTCTGCTGCAGGCAGGTTTTCGTGGCTGTGCCGGAACAGGATGGGATGAGCGCGACGGCGATATTGTTTGATTTGATTTAATTTCGTCAAAAAACAGTAGAAACTGTATGCGACGTATGGAGAACAAGTATAAAATGCGCACGTAATCTTAAAATCCATAATTTCCTCCTTATTCTTTTACTATATACAGTTGACTGGCGAGTAAAGTACTAACAAAACAAGGTTTACAGTATATAAAAAAACAGAAATTTTTGTTCCCCAGTTATAGAAACATTTTTTGCCTCAGTAAACGCACTACAGAGATGATTTTATAGTATTTCTAACAAAATAGCAACCTTCCGCCCCGGCTCTACTCGTTCCATTTGCAAAACGAGAGCTCAGCAAAACGAGCTACTAGTGAAGCTGCGTAGTGTACGCCTTGCGTCAAAACAGAATCAGGGATACAGGACGAAACACCTGATCAAGAGGGTCCATTGACCATAAAGTTGAAGTACCTTGCATTTTTCACGAATTTTTCCTTACGTGTATACGGATTTACATACGTATATGGACGTATGTAACATATGTCGTATGTCTGTCCGCCTGTCCGCCTGTCCGCCTGTCCGCTTGTCCGCCTGTCCGCCTGTCCGCCTGTCCGTCTGTCCGTCTGTCCGTCTGTCCGTCTGTCCGTCTGTCCGCCTGTCCGCCTGTCCGCCTGTCCGCCTGTCCGCCTGTCCGCCTGTCCGCCTGTCCGCCTTTGTCCGCCTGTCCGCCTGTCCGCCTGTCCGCCTGTCCGCCTGTCCGCCTGTCCGCTGTCCGCCTGTCGCCTGTCCGCCTGTCCGCCTGTCCGCCTGTCCGCCTGTCCGCCTGTCCGCCTGTCCGCCTGTCCGCCTGTCCGCCTGTCCGCCTGTCCGCCTGTCCGCCTGTCCGCCTGTCCGCCTGGCCGCCTGTCCGCCTGTCCGCCTGTCCGCCTGTCCGCCTGTCCGCCTGTCCGCCTGTCCGCCTGTCCGCCTGCCGCGCCGCCTGTCCGCCTGTCCGCCTGTCCGCCTGTCCGCCTGTCCGCCTGTCCGCCTGTCCGCCTGTCCGCCTGTCCGCCTGTCCGCCTGTCCGCCTGTCCGCCTGTCCGCCTGTCCGTCTTTGAGCACTACTAGCACCTAAAACACGCGTAGGATGTTTTCAAAATTGAAGAAAATCCAATCCATTTGGCTCTAGTTTAAGCTTTGAGATTTTGAAGAATAGAGTAAATACACTTATAGCGGTGGCATAGGCATTTTCACTGCCAACTCTGGATTTTCGGAAAATTACAAAAGTGTGATTTTATCTCGGCGTCTTCCCAATACTGTAAAATTGAAGACTGAGGTTTTTTCCTTCAAATGAAATTTGTAGTCCATAAATAGTTCTTTTATTAAGGTCATGTAGATTATTTCAACTTGTCTCGCACGTTCGTAATATTTACATTAAAGGCGATTTCTTCACGTTATTGAACTTACGAGTATATCTGCTTTAAAGAATGTCATATCACGTTTCTCGAAAATTCAACAGTTTTCTGTTAAATTGACGGAAAAGGATAGTAGAAAAAATTGCTATGGGAAAGTCCGTGCCATTCTGTAGCGATCTCTAGTTTCAATTAGATTTGTTACTTTTCTGAAGTGTGAATGAGAAAACCTAGCTAACGTATTGTCTATACTGAATTATGACTTTAATGAATATACATAACATAGATAAATCAGTATTATTTTAGTCATGTTGGCACGCATTATTGTCATTGCTGGAAGACGTACTAAAAATGTTAATATATTGATAAGTATAATTTATAAATTATCTTGGCCATTCTTATACAATGATAGAGTTAAGCAGGTTGTGTCTCCGATATATTTAGAGTCATAATTTCCATGCAAATGCATGTGCCATTCAAATTTTATTGAGAGTTGTAAATATCTTTCTTGACAAACTCATTTTAAAAATGCATACAGTTTTCATGCATGTTTTGGTAGCATTTTTCATGCATAATGAATGGTTGGACTTTTTCAATTAATACTGCGTATGTAGACTTCTATCTAGGATATTGGTTACTTTTATTTTACTAAATTATTATATTATTAAAATATAATTGATGCATAGTTGGTTAGATCCTGTAGTTTTCTTTGCTTGTTGTTTTACATGTTGTCTTAGTCATTCTGAGAGCACAATTTTATAGTACGCATTGAAGCTATAACAGAATTGTAACACTAGTTATTTAATCTTATGAGAATGCAAAAAACCTCCCTGGAAAAAAAGATTCACACTAAAAAAATTGAATCATTAATGTGTATACATTTTATGAATGTTAAATATGAATGAAATCACAAAAGTTCATGATATTTGCAAACTTAGTAAAATCTGTATTGGAATCAATTTCAAATACATGATCATTATCTTGTCACAGTATGCAATTATCATATATCATAGTATGCAACCATCACCTGTTTCAGTGACCAATTTCCATCACCAGTGCCAAAACCTACCTGAAAAATAAAATTAATACAATAGTATTTGAAAATATAATTAAAGTGATAATTAGAAAAATAAATAAATAAAAAATGGAAAGTATCTTACAGCAGTTTATCCTTTTTTTAGGAATGCACTATTATTTTATTCAATTATTTTCAGAACATAATAGGCTTTAGTTCCAATTTAAATATGGCAATCAAAATTCTGTACACGTATAACACATGAGAATACTACACAACAATTAATTCTACAATTTCCAATTGCCATTAATGACAGTTCAAGACTATATTAAAATTATTTCAATGAATTAGCAACATAGTAAATATTATTTTTTTTTCATTTTAATACCAATTTGCAATGCCTAATTGTGTATTAAAAAATAAAAATTTCAGCGATTTTTTCCATCGGTGACAACAGATTCCTATGCGATAACATATTGAAAACTTTCAGAACGATGCACTTTTCGCCACTTCGAAGAAATTTCCCTCCCTTTATTGAAATTTGAATTTTTTGATGGCGAGAGGGGATTCCAGGGATGCATTCCAGGGATTGCTAACCAGGATAGAAATGATGAACCGCATTGGTTGACATAAACTTAATAACTATTTAAGACTTACTTATTAATTAACATGTAAATCCCCTTCAGATGCATAAATTTTCTCTCTCACTGTTCGTAAAAATTGTTCTGCTCTCGTCGCAATCTCACCGCATTGTTCATCTTGGTTCAAGTCCAGAAGATTGGTGAGTATCCGTTGGTCCTCAGCTCAGGCACGTCCACGTTTCCGGGTTCGCGCAGATTCACGTGGGCGCAGCGGCGTCATTCGTGTTCTCAGGCGGTGAGGTGGCGCGTGCACGCGAGAACTGTGTTCCCGGGCAGACGCCACGTGTCCTCTGCGGTCGATTACGCACCCATTAGAGTGACTGGACGTGGACGCGTTCACGGGAAACACCGCGGCCGATTGAAATGAGCATTATTTAACCGACTCTCGGTGAACGTTTTGGCACGGAGCTCGATGAAAATCTCAACATAGAAGAAACTCGATGAAAATCTCAACAATTCATAAGCGCGATGAAAAGTTCAAAAACGAAGAAGCTCGATGTACATTTCAACAATAAGAAGACTGGCGGGCTGCGATCTCCGGTATTTAAAGGCACCGCGCCCTCCCGGCACATGACGCAGTGGCACCCCTGCCAATCACGTACGCGATGGAAAGTCCCGTGACTTTGGCCCTATTCGGTTGCTGACGAACTCTAGCGGCCCCTTTCTGAAATGACCCGTGACGTTGGGGACTGCAAAGTTCGCCCGCTCGCATACCTACCTGATGAAGACAGAGCCCCCCTGGCCGGTAACAACAGGACTGGACTGCATTCCTGCTCAGATTAGCAGCCTGGCAACGCACAGTTTTCCTTGTTCGTGCCAAATCCAAACAGAGTGTCTTCGTTTTGCATAGCAAGGCGTCAATTGGAAAATAATTTCAATGCTTGCTGCTGAATAGCCTTTTGTTGTAATAAAATCGACTCCACTGTATCTTATGTTATATATATATATATATATATATATATATATATATATATATATATATATATGGTGTCGTAGTGTCGTAACCAGGAAACAGCAACAAGATATCCGTATCGCGTAGGAATGTTTGTTGTAACTATTGAAATCTTGTTGCGATTTATGAGATTTTGTTTCAGTGCATACACATGTTTCGGAAATTTCTTCCCACCTTCAGTTGCTTCATGTTTCATGGATTAATCACGTGTGACGTAATTCGGTGCCGTCTTATATCTGTGCAGTACTGTTCCTGACTGATGCAATCCTCGAAACTTCTGAGGCAAATACTTTTTAACATTATTTATATTTTGCGTGTTGAAACCTGCTGGATCCTGAATCTTTGTGGATTACCACAGTATCTCTGCCGCCACCAAAAATTTAGGTTACGAATGGTAGAATGTTTACCACTCACAGTACTTTGCGTACATTACGTAACGCGGAATTGAGAGATGCAGTTCGATGTTGGCTTCCAGTATGAAACTATTTTCATAGCTATAAACCAATTAGGTTCCACAGTACAGAATGTCGCATAGGGTCAGTAAATATACCTTTCATTTCGAGAAATATATTTGGTGCTGTTTTCGATCATTCATGCAATTTTCTCCTGGAGAAAACTCTCCGTTCCCGCAGATATTCTTTCGTTTGCCGTTATGAAAACTTTGCTTTCTGAGAGCTGAGAACCGAGGAACGGGATTTAATTCTCTGAAAGTTCCTTTTCCTCTTCGTTTGCGTCGAGAATTGTCATTAAATGAAAGTTTTGCGAATTTTACGAGAGGCGATCGTGTATCAAATCGAGGCATTCTCTAGGGTAGGAGAATTGGGGGTTCAGTGGAAGAGAATTTAGAAGATTTTTCTCGATTGGAAAATGTCTTTGATGAAGGTCAGTAGTTTATAAAAGAGTAATAGGACCATTAACAAGTCAGAATTACGGACTCGCGTGCAATTTACATGTAAACCACTTGCTTTATTTTGCGTTGCTCATTAGTGTTTAAAAATTGCAATTATTAGTTCAATTTAAAAATCTATTTAATGATAGTTAAGTGAGTACTTTATTGGCGATCATAGCTAGAATTTCAATATAAATTATTTCAACGTGTTGCTATTGCATTGGAATATATTTTCCGAAATGTTAAAATAATAATGAATTGGTTTCTGTGATAAATCGACACATATTTCTGGTTCTTGCAAGTGCGCCTCCATCAAGGATGGGAATTGCTTCTAGGTGCAGTGATTTCATTGTGATTTTTAGCCGCCTTTTCGAATTATTTATTTGAATGGTTCCATCTTGATTTCCTGAAAATGCTTAATATAGCTTTTCATCTTGGAAAAGTTTTTATAACGTTTTTGATTGAATGGACGAAGGTTATTTGCGTGAAACCTAGAATAAATTTATAGATTTTGCAGCAGATTCAATTTGCAAAAAAATATTAATCTATGACGCATCTTGAAGATGATAACACATTTAGAATTTTATTTTGTTAAAGAAAACATGCGTGTAATATTGTACAGTATAGAAATATAAAAGTTGAGAAAACTATTGTAATTGTACAGCAATGCTTGATTATTGACGCGCAGTTAAATCATTCTGTCACTGGCATTTCAAACACATGGTTTTGAATTTTTAGTACATCGATCCTATTTCCTCAGTACGCTCATTATTTTTCATTAATTGGCGTTAACGGCGTGTTCCGAATTATTTTTATAATATTATTATTTATTATTAGCTTTTCTGCAATTAGTATGGAAGTGATGAATATGTATTGTATAATTTGTATTATTATAGTAAAAAACGATTAAGTATCTTTGTCTTTATGTTTGTATTTGATTTTATACAATTCCATTTGTTTTAATAAAATAAAAAAACAAATCTCAGGTTAAAACGTTTTCAGTGACCGCAAGCATTTACAGATGTTATTAAAAATGATCATCGGCCGGAGACACACTTCAACATATTAAAGATATCTTTCGTCTCCTAAATAAAATAAAAGAGATTTTTTAAAATAATTTGTTGCATCGACAACTTGACGCAACGCATCTCCAACCCCTTAAGGGGAGCTTTGCGCTGTGGAGTAATCCTCCATTAATGTGCGCGATTGGGGAGTAATCCTCCATTACTAATGTGTCATGTCATGTCACGTCACGTCGCAGTCACTTGTCAAGAGGACCGCCAGGTAGCATCTCCGCATACGCGCCTCCTGCTACGCGCTCCTGCGACACTACCCAGCGGCGAGAATTGGGAAGGAATAAGGATGGTGGAATTGGGAAGGAATAAGGATAGGTGGGGTTGGACTAGCATTTGTGGCATTTGTGGGACACTTCACTGGGGTTGGACTAGCATTTGTGAAGCAGCCAAACTCGTTTTGTTAGAACAAATTTTACATGAGATTCGACGAGAATCGAACCCGGACCTCAGTGGCCAGCGATTTCGCTATTTAATTAATATATTATAATACATATTATATATCACAAATATGTAACTAATAATATAAATTGATATTTTCTCGTACCGTAACGAATCGACCTCGATGTCCCGAGATCGATGAACGAAAGAGAAGAACGAGTAGACGAAACTAGGGTGTTCTGTACCGTAGTTCAAATAAGGAGGCCAGTGTCAATTACTTGTAAGTTTTTTAGCATAAATGTAAGTTGGCCAGGCTCAAGAATGTTTTATATTAATCGCGTAGACTGCAGGTCAATGCTGTTCTATGAAATCGGACGCGCGTAGCGAAGCATTAACTCGATTTAAGTTTGAATCGCCGTTCCTCTACATACGCAATTCTTCTCATTGGCCCGTGCTATCGTTCGCCATATTCTCGAGGAAGGGAGTCGATTTCTTCGCGTCGGGTCGAAACGAAAGAGATCAGAGCCATACAAATTATTAAATTTGAAAAATATATAATATTTAAATAATAATAATAATAATAATAAAATTGTCTTTATTTGTGGCGAGGCTCAGGCCTTAAGGCCTGCTCTTGCGCCTAACCACTTTAATTAATTTACAATTTTAAAAATTACAGTTGAGGCGTTCGGATGTAATTAATATTAACTGACGTTTCATGTCGCAGAAGAAAAAATCAATTTGTGACTACCATCTACATCAATTTATCTGTATGAGCCAAATGAATTTATTGTCATATTTTGTTTATTCTTGAAATTTTACAAAATGGAAAGACAGGATGTGTAAGGAACATTTTTAAAAAATAAGATAAAAAAGATCTCCCACTTATTCCACTTAGAATCAAGAATTCCAAATTCGCCCGAAATGTCAGTTGTCATTACCCGACATGCCTCAGCTGTGAACAATAAACAAAAAACGGGGGTTTATTTTACATTTACGTCTGGGATGCAATACTAGGGACCATCCCGGCATACGCCTTAAGCGATTGAGTAAACCCAGAAAAAAACTGAATCAGGATGTTACTAAATCTTAATGGCTCGTATGTTGATTTAAGACATGTATCTACGCGAATATGTCAAAGAAATAGCGGTGAGTTATAGTGAATCAGCTTAAAAATAAATGTTCAGTAATGTATGGTGACTAATTAAACAATTAACGAAATGAAATAAAGCGGCCTTAATTTTTTTCGTAAAATAAAAAAATTTCTAAAACAGGCAAAATATACTGCTGGCACAGGTTGTGTGTAAGTAAATGTCTATGAAGATGGGTGTTTTTTGAAATTGAGTCTTCTTTTCAGAAAATTTGATGAACACGTTTGGGATGATAATAACACAGTGAAAAGCATTTCAAATAAATATCCATTACCCTTCAAATTTATTTTAATAGCGAAGCAAATATTAAGAAAATTATATAAAAAACTTTATACCATTAACATTGTAGTTTATAATTTGATAATATACACTCACTTCTAATCATATTGCATGCGGGTACTTTATATGTTACTATTCGACATGCTTGTATAAGGCATTGTACATTTCATCCAAAAAGAAAAAAAATATTGAGTGTTCATAATGCTATAAAAACGTGTGTATAAGTAAATTTGTCAAGATTTTTTATTTTTACTATTAAATGGGCACAAAAGTAATTTTCAATAGTAGAGTTCTGCAGATACGGGAATGTTCGTTTTGATTTGTAACACAGATACCCTTCGATAACAACTGCTCATTAAATTCATAATATAATGACTGGCAGGTATAGTTGTGCCCAATGTTACCACAGAGTGAGCTGAATTTACAAGGTAATGAGATGCTCAAAATAGAATTCCATTTAAATTTTCATTAGTACAGGCAATAGTTATAGAATTGAGGTACATTTACGGAATAATAATTGGTATTTGTAACATTCAGTATTTACATGTGCATCTACAAATTCTTTCGTGAAACAAGTGATGTAATAACAAACATTTAATACATATTAATTAACTCATACGTGTACAGAGACAGAAATATGTTCAGTATTACCAATTACAGACAAAGACACCTTTATCACTTGCGCACACAGAATAGTTTTTTTTTCAAGAGTGGGTGGAGTGGGATCAGGTACTGTCCTGCTGACTTGATGTTTTCTTTTAAAGAATTTGTAATTTATACTAAAAATAAAATGTATGAGTAAATATAAATATAAAGTGTATTATGTAAAATGTTGTTAGTATAGAAAATTAGTAAAAGCTATATTTTCTGCCCCTTGAGACCCCTCACATTGAGTGCACCACCGATTATATGATATACAAACAATTTCTTCCTAAAGCACGTTACCTACAAATAGTCAGTACCGCCTTAGTTATGGAAAAATGATATAATACAAGAAATTAAAGTAGAAATCAGACTTTACATGTAGTCCAAACAAGGGCGTATCATGAATTGTTTCGGGTGGGAGTGGGGGCACAGAAAAATGAAAGGTTTCTTTTGTTCGCGTATGTACATATACATACACGATGGATAATCATGTGTTCAGGAAATTTCGGATGGGAGGAATTGAGCCCATTCCCCGACCATACACCGATTAATGCAAATCATACTTTAAACAATCGGCCGAGAGCAGTATACATCGTAGCTCTGACTAGACACTCGTCCAGGATGAAGGCGTACTGACTAAACGACCTACTCCTTCGCGAGCGTCATTCGCAACACGGCGTTCTCGGGGTCAACGGGGGCGTCGGCCGGTCCGGGGGCGAAGCGGTAGGTAGCGAGCAGAGCGGCGGGGCCACCTTGGCCCCGGCGTCGGGCAGGAAGCGCTCCGGCCGGAAGGCGTCGGGGCGCGGGAAGAGCGCGGCGTCGCGCTGCAGCGCCGCCACGGGCAGCAGCACGCGCGTGCCCGCCTCCAGCACGACGCCGCTGTCCGGCACCGCCCACTCGCGCCGGCTCACGCGCGTCAGCACGGGCTCCGCGGGGTGCAGGCGCAGCGTCTCTGCAACGGTACAAGGAGATTGGAATCCGTGTAATATTGGAAAATAAATGTTGAAGACCGATAATCCACGTAGGGGTGTACAATGGCTTACACTGGTAGAACACGTAGTGACACAACAGCTCCTGTCGTGGCCAAGACCTGCTAGGGGCGCCCCGGCCTTATGGTCATGGGTTAAGAGGTACGTGTGGTTAGCACATAGACATCCCTACGCCGTATTCTGGTCTTCTGAACCTGAGAAGCGAGGTTTCTCATCGACACACAGAAACATATTTCAAGGAAAGCGTGCAGTATAATCTGCTCCGACCAGGAATCATTCCCGGTATCACCGACATGAGGTCGATGGAGAACTTAAATTATTCTTTTATAAAATATGGTGAGAAAATTTATTCCGAAAACCACTTCGAATGCATGTCAGATACGCACGTCGGGTAGAAAAGTCCCGAGACATGCCCTTAGCGCCTCAAGCCCCGGACCCGAGCTCCGCCCCAGCGAAGAAGCGTCAGAGAAGAAGCGCCAGAGAAGAAGCGTCAGAGAAGAAGCGTCAGAGAAGAAGCGTCAGAGAAGAAGCGTCAGAGAAGAAGCGTCAGAGAAGAAGCGTCAGAGAAGAAGCGTCAGAGAAGAAGCGTCAGAGAAGAAGCGTCAGAGAAGAAGCGTCAGAGAAGAAGCGTCAGAGAAGAAGCGTCAGAGAAGAAGCGCCACCGAAGAAGCGCTACCAAAGAAGCGCCACCGAAGAAGGGCGTCAGCTTCCCACACAAGATAAGGCGTGTGGAAGGGTGTAGCACTCAACGAGGAAGAGAGAGACGGGAGGCGAGGCGGTGGCAGCGGTCGGGCACTTGGACGAGAGCGGGAGAGCGACCAGACGTGTGGCGAGGCGAGACCTTGAAGTGGAAACCATGATGAGGGTTGTCGGTACGGTGAGTTACCGCGAAGGCGAGGAAAATTAATTTTTCTCCCATGCAAGTTTTAGATATCAACTTAATCTCGATTGATTGGAGTTTAAGTAAAGTAAAGATTAATGTAAAGACCCAGATTTAATAATATAAAGATCCAGCGTTAATAAACCATCATAGTACTAAATGTGAATTCAGGAATTTATTCTCTTTCATTTAACCACACGCCCCTCGGGACGTTCGTTTGAATGTTTCACAACTCTACCTCTCACTGCGAAGCAAGCTGGGTGCCGGGAGAGAAGAGGAGGCAAGTAAAGAAGAATAGTGGTATGAATGGGAAAGTTGAAAAGTGTTCCAGATAATGCAGATGAGCAAACTGTGACACCGAGATCGCGTCTCGGAAAGCGAGCACGCTAACCAGTGAGCTATCCGTGGGCTATAGTTTGTACATACATATATTAAATATAATTAACTTAATTTACGTTCTAATTTAGTAAATTTCAATTCTCCGTGTAACGTTTTTCTCATTTTTTTTTTAGCTAAGGGCATGTACCCTCTACATCTCAAGTTGATGTATGCGAATCATAGTACGTAATGTACGTAAAGCCGAAGATTCAGAGCCTTCCAGAACACAATGTACACCACACACATTCATACATACATACATACATACATGCATACATACATGCATGCATACATGCATGCATACATGCATGCATACATGCATGCATACATGCATGCATACATACACGACGCAAGCGATAAATATCAAAGGGCGTCGAAAATCCTCGGGCGGGGTTCAAACCCGCAATCACTCTCAAGACGATTTAGATCGTCCAGGACAACTAGGCCGCGGTTCTAAATGTGAATTCAGGAAATTTTACCTTGTGAATATCACACTCACTAAGTTATTATGAATTCCATGTAATTAAGTGAATAGTTGAAAATAATACTGCTATGTGTTTGATAAGTAGAGTAATTTTTGCGTAAGGAGACTCCGTGAATGTCCGTTATATACAAATACAAGACATCCATAGTTATTATCATAAGAAACTATCTAAAAAATGAATATGACTTCATATCAAAATACAATAGAATCGTTTTATTTTGTGAACAACAACCAGGGTATCAAGTAGCAAAAAATACACGAGTAGATTATTTCACCAGTATCATTACCAGAAAAAAGTTTGTGTTTTTTGTTGTGATGTTGCAGCCCGAACACTACCTCAGCGTTTTGATGGCATCCAATGTCATAGATTCATTTACAACCTAGAGTTACGTATTTTTGAGACACTAATTTTCCTGATATTTTTATGAGGGGATGTAATTTTACGCTTCCACATCGCACATTTATAAATTGTATTATATTCACCAAGCAACGAAGCTGTTGATAAAATTCAAAGTACGTTTCTAATACTATAAATATAAAATTTACCGATAATGGAGGAATTTTCGCACAATGGAGAAAATGGGTAGAAAATTTTAACCATGATATTTCGAAACATGCTTACATCTCATATTGTCAATATCGTAAAATTTATTTCTATAACTTATATTTATATTCACATTTGAGAACGGTGAAAGATATGACGCAATAATTTTGAAACGTTTCGTAGTAATATGTAAGAGAGTCGCTGCCAAAAGACATTCGGAGACTGAAAAACGGAGTAAATGCATTTATCCCCGTTCTTATTTTTAGTATATTCTGAGAAATATAGGGAAATTTGCTACAAAGACTGCATGTGATGTTGAGTAATCCATTTTGATTTCTTTCTCGATCGAAATGAAGGATTATTTTCTGAGTGCTTTTATAGTATACTAAGAAAAGTCTGTAGGCATTTTGCTCTTCTGGAATTGCTTGGTTGAAGATGACAAGAATGGATGTCTAGGAACAAAATCCGAAAACACTCAACTGCAGTAAATATCAATTCTTTTGGAAATGTATTCTAAATTCAAGGACTTTTTTTCTCGCGGGACATAGCAGCAGGCAATCGGGTCTGTATTCCTGCATTTGAGAAGTCTGTACCTATAGGTGACACCGACCATTGAACCCACATAAATATTAATAAATCAACTGGTAAATCTTAGGCTATTATTGAAATGTTTTTTTCGTACTGTTATAATTTGAATATTCATTTTGTTTAAAATGCATAGAATCTTTGTTCACATAAACAATTATATGCACAATTAACAGTATGTTTTGAAAATTCAAAATTGCTATGTATGAGTTATTAGTTGTTACGCGTGACTGAGGTGATAGGTTATTTTTGGAATACTCAGCGTGAATTTCCTTTCCAATGTTTTCTAGCGCTTTTCAATGAAGGATGCAAAGTTACTATACGGAGTGTACCTGTACTCAGCACTATTATACAGTAGGAAGTTTTTTGGATTATTATTTGGGCATGAAATGTTATATGTAATAGTTTCGATACTCATAAAGTTAGGTGCAATCTGAAGTTAAATACTCCTGACAAACATATTTATTCTTTCAATATTATACAATAAAATGTTAACCAATGCATTAATACCATTCATATAAATATTTGGGTTTTTGATGATCAGTATTGATTGTATGTATAGAAACAGTTACGCTTCAGAAACGATTTCTCTTTGTATTTCAATTTGTCTATCGATTTTAATTGTTTAATAATGCCACGCACCCCCACTCTCACAGTCCGGCCCACTCAATGCAGCAAATCACGCAGAATTCGGGGTGAACTGCGATAAACAAATAATCATACGCGAATTGTATGTTGTGTACACAAGGATACCGCACCCATAAAAGGAAATTCATTTTCACGAATTTTATCACACATTACAAATCACATTGCTTGCCATTTCGACTGACTCGCAACACCTTCTGAAATGTGCATATAGGAGGACAGGAAAACACCACGGCAAAGCGGGAGAGCCGAGGGAGTTCTTGGCCAGTCTATCACGCGAGATATTTCTGAAGCTACCGATGACTCTTTTATTTCATATGCATATTAAATATTTAAATGGTTATATCTGTGTGTGTGTTTATGCCAGGAGAAATGTATCAATGATATTTAGAAGAAATGTGGAATGAAAGAAAGTAATTCACTGAAAACTCCATTGTGTTTAAATATTAAATTAGATATTTATGAAGATAGTAAAGAATTGGACAGTGCTTTTTATCAAGAAATAATTAGAATATTAATGTATTTATCTACAAGCACAAGAGCAAACAATAGTTTTACTGTAAGTTGTTTAAGCAGATACAATGCAAACCCAAGAGAGATTCACCTCAATTACATTAGAAAAAATCTTAAGATATTTAAAAGGAACATCAACTGTCTAGTTTATTCTAATAAAATTAATTGTTTAGAAGCTTTTTCAGATATAAGTTGGGGCAAAACTGTTAATGCTAAATACAGGATTCAGGATTTATTATAGGAATAGATGGTGAGTGTAACATTGGGAAATGCAAAAAGAAAGCAACAATGGCTTTATGTACAGTAGAAAGTGAATATGGAAACACTGTGACAGGAATGATATTGTTTGGACTTTTGAAATTTCAACTAAATATTTAAATAAAAATTGTTTTTATTGACAAAGAATTCATTGAAGAACACAAACTTAATTTCAATTATATTTCATCAGAAGATATGAAAGCTGATTTTTTGACAAAGGCGGTGGATAGAAATAAATTGTTTAAATGTTTGAAAATGAGTTAAGTGCAAATTTAAATATCATTTAAAATGCAGTGGAAGATTATGTTGTACCATTGTTTGATGGACGTTATTTACATGAATTTTCAATGTCGTTTGTCACAAAATAGGAAAGGTAATATTCTGCCAACTAATATATATTGATTGCATGTGATAAATCAAATATTGTGTTGAATGTGTAAATGTCAGTCCAAGAATATTGTAGTAGTATATAAGAAATTAAATACAATATGTATTAAAGAATACATAGATTGTGAATTAAAGAGTTGCTATACACACACACACACACACACCTTTTATTATGTTATACACACACACACATAACTTCCAAACGGTTTGCGATATCGAAATGTAGATTTCGCTCAACAATGGAGAATCATGGGGCAAGTAATATTCTGTACAGACATTGTTCGTAATATTTTTAGTTTTTGAGAAATTTAATCATGTTTGATTTTTAAATACAATGATATATTTTTCTCGCCAGCAATGGATAGACCATGAAAATAGGAATCCAATAATGTATTACATGTTAATATTTTATAAGAAATTTTAGTACAAAAATTTCTTTCATTCTTTCTGTCAGAGACTTTCTGACATGGGGTTTTAAATAGAATGGACTGTATTTCCCCTTGCATCTATCGCCTTTGGGGAAGCTAGTCTTCGCGGCGCCGCGAAGCAAAGCCATCTTCCCCGAAGGCGACAGTTACTGAAGGAACTGATGACTTACTGAAGGGAATATTGTCCTTACATCATTGGATTCATCTTTTTACGATACACTTTACACTGCTGATGAGACATACGATACATTACAGAGCTGATGAGAAATATATATATAGTTTCATTTGAAAATTCAAAAATGATTAATTTTCTAGGAAATTAAAAATATTTCAAACAATACCTCTATGGCATATAACTTGCCCCATGATTCCGCATTGTTAAGAGAAAACTGCATGTCGATATAGTGAAAAATTATTTTTTTAAAATTTGGGGGTACTTTACATTAAGCCAAAATGGAAAGACAATTTCAAAATTTTCTTGAAACATGGTTCTAAATGTTTTCTTTAAATTTTTGGAAAGTATAAAGTAAAATCAACTTATGAAGTTGGCATAGACCACTTTCACTGCTAACTCTGAATTTTTGGAAAATTGCAAAAGTTTTAATTATTTCCGGCGTCTTCCTACAACTATGAAAATGAAGAGACAGATTTTTACTTAAAATAAAATTTGTTTTCCATATTTACTTCTTTTAGTAGTCGAGTAAGGCCACATTTAGTCTAGTAAGTCCAGTAAGGCCATTCTGTAGCGCTACTAGGTTTCTATATTTAGCAACAGGATTTATCCACTTTTTCGTTACCAGGGCTCGGCAAAAAAAGTCTTCCTGCCAAAAATTCGCCGTTTTCTGGATCACGATTACATAACTTTTTCATCTTATGAAATACCTTTGTAAGGGCGAGGAAGTAAAAATGTTTACCCTGTAATTGCCTTACCATTTACTACTGCGTCCAGTAGAGTGGCCTTCTCTATATCGTTCTTGCCCTGGAGCTCCTCCTGCCCTGCAGCTTCCATCATCTGCGCTGCCTCAACACGCAGCTGCTCCTGCAGCTCGGGCTGGGCCGCCAGCTCGACGAGTGCGCAGCTGATGATGAAGGAGGGCTTGTGGGCGCCGGCGTGCAGCAGGGCGCACATGTGCGCAGCGAGGCGCCGCGTGACCTCGTCTGAAATGAGGAATGTATTGACACGATGAAGTGAGCGAATACGGAAGAGAACGAGCGCTTAGCAAGAGACGTACCTTAATAATAGTAATATTAATAATAATAATAATAATAATAATAATAATAATAATAATAATAATAATAATAATAATAATAATAATAATAATAGTAGTAATAATAATAATAGAGTAATAATAATAATAGTAATAATAATAATAATAATAATAATAATAATAATAATAATAATAATAATAATAAGCGAGCGAGTGACTAAGAAATCGAGATACGAACGAGCGAGCGACCGCGAGAGGATGGAGCCACCGAAAAAGGGGGTGACTCCCCTGTTAATCACCGCCCGAGTCGAGACTAGTTCCAACTTCGTAAGTTGCAGTGCATGTAAGTGTGTGTATGTGTGATAAGAGAAGAGAAGTTGACCAAGATGAAGAAAAGGTCGTGCGCGGCTTGTAATTCGTTTGTCAGGGTACTGCTCTGGTATTCACCTGGTATTGACTGAAGAAAACCGGCTATGGAATTCATTTCATCCGGCTATGGGGGCTCGATAAGAATATGAGAGCCAATAATCGGTTGAGAAGGAAGAAATAACACCTCTTGTTCCTGGCATCCTAAAACGAAGACCAGAGAGTCTGGAATACAGAAAAGGGATAAAATAGGTGAGTATTTATTGTAGTACAGTATGTCGATGCCGCAGTTTAGAGCGGGGGCTTGGAGCAGCGCCCTTAGTAGTCTCCAAATACGTGTAGTTGAAATCTGCGGTGCCGAGCACAGGTTCGAGCACTAAACCTGCGGGTGATTTCACCACGCGCCGCACGGTGTTTGGTTTGAGACATCCAGCTGGCCAAAATTCATTTTTCGAAGTTCCACTTTTTGGTGATGTTATTGACCCGTTCTGTAGATAAATATCCAGGTCACATGGCCTCGGTGTTTATAAGGCGCTGATTCGTAAGATTCGGTCTCAGGAGAGGTGTGAAGTTACGTCCCACTGATAGCCGGCGTCGAGCCGCAAAGTTCTGTTCGGTAGTGCACGCAGTTCAGTTCTATTCGTAGAGTTCTCCTTACGCGTATTTTGTAATTCTAGGATGTAAAATCTTCAGAAAGGTATGCTCTTTCATATGAAATTGTTTCGTAATTTTCAAAGGCAAGTATGCTTAGAAATTCGTACCCAAAATTCGACTTAAAAAAAAGGGGCGTGTATTCGAAAATTGAAAATAAATATTGAGCTACAAAATTCGCTCCGCATTTCTCCGCTTTGAAATTAATATACATGCATTCTAAAATGGTTTCTTTACAATATTATTGTCACACTTTTGCAGAGAAGTGCATATCTGATAATTATCATCTATTTTCAGTGACAGTGCGTTCACTCACTAGGCATGCGCTCTGCAAAGTATTGCGCGAAACTGATTCACGCACAGACGGAGATGTGGATTAAAAGAATATAATGGTGTGTTAAGATCTTCAGGAGTGTTCAACAGAAGAAACATTATCTATAAAACACACACTCAGCGACGTGCGTGCTAAATTAGTGAAAGATAGACAAAGTAATAAATGAAGGGTCCTTCGTAAAGTAGAATAGAAAGTGGTTAGGTGGCACTGTGCTTATTTAGGACATGGTGTATTAAGCCATTCCATGCGAAAGTACTGTCAGGTTGTGTGAGTAGCTCTACCAAATCTTTTGGGGAAAGCATTGAGCGATCAAATAGAAAAAAAGCAAAATAACTAGCCGAGAGAACAAATGTGGATGAAACACCATTACCGACGCAAACGAATTTACGTACTCAAGGCAAGAGAGATACAACAAATCGTTGGGAACTAAGTATGGCCTTCTCACAACAGGACACAAAAATTAAAAAAGGTTGATTTCTTCTTCTCAGAAAACCTCGACAAATGACTGCAGGTGAAGCATTGTCAATCATGATAGATATTTTAAACTCTCTGTGAACCAATACAAGGAAATGCGTGCAAATGCGAAACATTATGACTGTACTATTTATTCCTCTTATTATCCAGCAAATACAGGGCAAATCAAATGTCATCCCACAGAAAATAGTATCACTATTACAGAATTGTCCGCAGAAATAATTTAACAATGTCTTTTTAATCACACTGTCAATCGCATATGCTCTGTGCAGAACGAAATTATTCAGCAATTACCAGATCAGGAATACAATTTTATTTTAATTTCTAAGTGAGGAGGTGATGGAAGTAGTGATCAGAGCAGTTTCAAGCAAACTTTTGCAGACTCGGTTCATAGTGATGATTGTTTAGTGTATCGCTGATACCATTACAATTCTATGCCGAAACGCCGAATTGTGGAAGAAAGGTTATTTTATGGCAAAACCTTACGCCTTCGTACTCATGTTACTGCAGACTATTTAATTCATGTTTATTAAGAAAACAGCTGTCATTAAAAAAGATATCACTAACCAAATTAAATCCTTCATGCCTACACAGATTGTTAATATCCTTTGATCCGTATATTTCCAGCCTGGGGAAAAAACAAAAAGAAAGTGCATGTTTCATCAGAGGAAGTGCAAAAACTTTTAGTTACTTCATCTTTATCTGATGAATGTAAACAGACCTATGATTCGGACTAATTTCAAAATTACTAGTAAGTTCGAAGCCAGAAGAGTATAATATTAAAGCTCAAATGAGAAAATTGTTATAAATTTTTTTTATTATTTATTAATTTTTTTCACTCAGCATAATTATTAATTCAATTACTCATTGTTTATTGCATATGCTATTTCAAATTTTGAAAAAGGTAAAGATATATATTATATATTTAAAACATATATTTAAGTACTTCGTACAAATGCGTGTTCAAAATTTCATAAAACTAACCAGTAGTTTTCGAGAAATTAATTTTGGCTAGATGTGCCAAACGAAACACCGTGTGCCGGCGGCATAAAAGGGCAGTATGTGTTTATCTCTTCGCTTACGATTCGTCCTCAGTTATAGCACTTGTTATTAGTTGATTAATAATAAGACTACCTTTTGCTAGCGTTATGGATAATCATCCACCATACATCGGTGCCCTGAAGCAAGGACTGACTGACGTACGGATATACGTTTTGTCATCAACAAATTTTTCGATATCAAGAACCCACGAAACGTGGATTCTGACTACATAAGTGTTAAAAGTAGTAGTTTTGTACATATTTGAACAAGATTTATTCAGTTTTTGGAAACAACAAACCCACGCAATATGAGTTTCTCCCTTAAAGATGACCCTTTTTGCCGCAGCATTCGAATGCTTTCTCTATATTACGTATGTTATCCCAGGTATAGTAAACAGAAGTTACGTCTATTCCAAACAAAGGTAAATACAACGGAATGCGCATAATCCGGGTGGCATATTCGTCTGCATTATTATACGGATATACCCCTGATTTTATATCAAAATTAAAATTTAAAGGCAGCTCGAAAATAATTGCAAATTACGTGTCAATATTTTGATACATGTATAATAATTATGTACGTGTGCATTTGGCACTTAAGGGTCAGGTTAAACCAATTTCTGCCAGCTAGCAGTGTTCCCAGGCGTGGGATCAATTTTTATTTATCTACGCCTGGGGGTCAAAGTGACATGTTGCGAGCATGGCATACTTGTCCTACCTGAGCATTTCTCTCCTCACTCAGCGGATTTCTCTCCTCACCTGAGCAGTTCTTTCAAAGCTATACAAACAGACGATTGTAATAGCTCTATTTTTGCGATGCCCGGGAATTGATCGGATTTAGACTCCATCAGTTTTGCATCAAAAATACAAAAGCTCTATCTCGTAAAATTAAAAAAAAATTAAATATGCGAGTAAGAAATTTGCTCTCGTACATTAGGAAAGTATTGACAGAGAACACTTCAACACATAATTATTTGAAAATGTATTTATTTTTAAATTGTGAAAGCCTGAATTAACGAGATTCCCGTGATTCCGGATTATTACGGTGTGTATACCGTACGCTCCCTTTCTGACCAAGCATCACACTCATAATCCACACGATCTATCCATATATTTATATTACACGAGTGTAAACGACGTTCAAAAAAACTTCTGACACATATACAAGTTTTTGCTTCTTGTGCTTTATAAAGGATTCACGTTCTGAAGCAGAGTATCATAAATTTAAAGTTAGGGACACACCTGTGGAGTCGGCGGCGTGGTCGATGTGAGCGAGCAGCCGCACGAAGTCGCGTCCACGCGCGCCACCGGGGCTGGCCGCCCGCGCCGCCAACACGTCCCGCGCCAGCGCCACGAAGCAGTGCGCCAAGTGCTGGTGCGCCGCGTCGGTGCCGTGGAGCAGCTTGAGCAGGCGCGGGGTGGCCAGCTGCACGAACTGGTGGATGGCGGAGCAGTCGGCCTCCACGCGCTGCGCCAGCTGCAGGAGCGGGGCGGCGGGGTCTGCGAGGGCGCGCGCCTGCAGCCCGAACAGCGTCTCCGACACGCCGTCCACGGCGTACGCCAGCAGCGGGGCCTGCGCGTGCAAAGGCTTTGCGTGAGTCGTGGGAAGGCGTTACCTGGTGCTGGAGTAGTGGGCGAGGAGTGGGCGTGTCCTCCCTGAGCGCGACGGGTGGCCGCGCTGCGCGTGCGGTCGGAGTGCGCGGACGAGCGCGTGCGCGTGCGTGAGCAGGGCGGGCAGCGCGCGGCGGTGGCTCAGCGGGCGTGACGGGCGCGCGCGAGGCGCGGCCCAGGCCCAGCGCGGCGGCCGCGGCGGCGGCGAAGTGGCCCACGAAGGGCAGCGCGGAGGGCGCGCAGGGCACGTGGCGGCGCTGCCAGTAGCGCAGGGCGCGGAGGGCCAGTGCCAGTTTGAGAGCTATTGCACCCAACAATGCTGTCAGAAACCAAGCCCACACGTAGGGCACAACCATCGCCCTTACTCCGAAACTGTTTAAAATTCGTAACATTCCTTGACAGTACTTCAGGAAATATGCGAACAGTATTTTACCGCGCCTACTGAAAACCGCCGAATTCTCATAAAATCCTCCTTACAGTAAACAGTACAAGTTGCACATTCGACAGACGAGCCACCACAGATCAATCGCATATCGTCTTGATTCAATGTGATGATGCGACGCTAGATCTGTTGTGAATGATACGGCGGCCGGTCACTACGTGAGTTTTAAGTGCGCGCGCTTCGGCGGAGTCACGCCTTGATGCAGCAACTTTTGCTCGCGCGGAGAGAGAGAGACGCGGAGGGAACGAGACAAGAGAGAGAGCGCGCGCGCCCGACTGGCGCGGAGTCATGCTGATCGCCGGACCTCAAGGTCGGGGATACCCTCCGCGCGCCATGTGTGGTCCCTCTATCGCATACGTTCCAAGAGGAAGTAGAGTGAAACCCACGACAGCTACGGAGAACGCAGAGGCTAGCCATCACGCTGGGTTGTTTTTCGCGTAGCATATTCTGGTGTTACTACTTGTGGGATAGTATCTCACGTTTTCGCCATCCGTAGTTTTGGATACCTTTCATTGTTATCGTCTGTGTCAGATTGGGTTCTGAACCGCAAAATATTTGAGATTTTGTTGACTAATACATGTGTTCTTGAAGTTTAAAGGTATATGGTTTATTAAAAATATAATTATGTTTGATCCAATGATTGAATTGCGATAAATAAAGAGTTGTTGATGTTGTAGGAGACGTTGGATGGTTTCGCTGGCTGAATTTTTATGGATAATATTGTTCCATAAACAATTATTTCATTCCACCCAGTGCCTCTGTTGGACTTAGAAAATCACGATATGACGTTAATGAACTTGTTTTAACGAACAATTTTATCTTCTGTTAGTTACAGTAATGGTTGGTCGTTACGGAGATGATGACATGGTGGCATCTTCTCTTCAAATAATACTCGTCTCACAAATAAATAATGTTCGTCTCAAAAAATATTACTGTACCTGGTGGAAATATTATTATACGAAAAACAAGTGAATGATGAAAAAATATGTTACGTTTTGCTTTAGTACTAGGCTTAATTTAAGCCATTGCTACCAAGAGTTAATGAAAAATAGCACCCTTCCAACATCTGTGGATTTCCTTCTAAACAAAAGTCGATCAATAAGTATACAATGTTCCATAAATATTTAGGATTTGTAGAGAATGAAAGGAATTCCTTTTACTCTTTCAGTGGCTCGAAATGTATACTTTGAGCGGCTCTTTTTCTGATGTTCTATGTTTCTTAAACAATGCAATTCTAGAGTATCAATTGAATTTGAGGTTATTTACGCAGTTTAGAGTGTGTCTTTTTTTATTGCGTATTCCATCGTTTTAATAATGCAGTATAAGAGCATTAAGGTACGATTATCAATAAAAGCACTCTTGTTGGAAATGTAGTTCACTAGAATTAAAGCTATCCCGTGTCAATGAGAAGTTAAATTCTTATAATTATGAAATCGAAATGATGATTGAATTGAAAATTGCACCTTATTCATACGATAAACAAAAATTTAACTTGGGCATTAAGGTTGAATTACGGCTATCGAAGATATTTTTTTCAATTCAATTTAATCAAGATTGTTAAAAAGAAATGGTTCAAGTTTTTTGCGACAGTTTTTATTTAAAAATATATTTTTTGCAGATTTGCATTTTCATCGATGCAGTTTAATCGCTACCTTGCTGAGGAACTAGCCTGTTGTATATACCGCATCGAATACAATACAATAAGGAGTAATAACGGCCTTTGCATGAGTGGAAATTTACATTTTTAATTTTCGATTTCAAAAATGTTTTTAAAAAATAGTCACGTTTCATTTGATGTTTTGCAGATCTCATTAGTGCTTGTGGATATAACTCACAAAATTTTGAAAACACAAAAAATTACCTCACACGATCTCAATTTTTTTATGTACTACTTCACTAGTTTTAAAATTGATGGTGTAGGACTGTTTCGAAAAAAATGAATGTGATTATATTACTCAAGGTTATGAAAAACTTTGCTAAGATTTTGAGAAATGTTTACTTAAAATATTACATATCTTACATCGCGGAATAGATTGCATTATCAAAGACTTTATCTTTCATCCAGTCCAGGACGACCAGGACAGGTTCGAAAAAATCAACCTTTGAAATTTCAAAAATTCAGTGAGATCAGTACAAATTGGACCTTTGCCATTTTTATACATGTTTCATAAATATTTTGTGGCTTCCTTAAACCAAAATAGTACTTCCTTAAACCAAAATATCCGTTTCAAAATCGCAGGGTCTGGAGTTGCGCCACATGGATCAAAGAATATAAATTTTCGAGAAAATCGGTATGGTCTGGGCCATGAGAGAAGAAAAAGTAAAGAATACGCTTTCAGTGTCAGGTTTCCCAAACGTGTTTCCGACATTATCGCGGTTCATAAACTCTTTACTACTACTACTACTACTACTACTACTACTACTACTACTACTTAACACATGCACATTCACGTGAAAGTAAAAACAGAAAACACGGCACAAGTCCTTAAAGGCTAACTCTGTGTGAGTCTTACTCTGTGAATTCTGGAGCTAATGAAGTGTATTTTTAAACTGTAGCATGAAAGTTTCTGTTATTATTTATTCTGCAAAAAGTATTTTACGGTATAATGCACTAAAAATTTAAGATGCGCTACAAAAACATTGATAACGCAGAGCCTGCTCAATAACATAATGTCTGTCCAGGAACTACTATCAATCTAAAGGTAGATCTGCCAGTGATTAGGACCAACTTAAATGATTCAAATACTTTTGCACACAGAAATACGATCACGGTCCAAATTAGGGAGAGTTCCAAATTCGGCAAATTTTCTCTACGAAGCAGCGGGTCAGAAAAGTGCGTAAGTTTTGTCCTCAAATGTTTGACTCAGTATCAATGTCGGTTTGTAATGAATGTCAAGAATATAGTACTCCTAAATAGTGGTGAGAATCTCTCTTCTTCAAAAACCTCTCTTCAAATTTGATTGTTATCAAAATTTGCATCGTGTAGTTTCATATCGCATTGTCGAGGTACATTACGAAATTTTCCGTATGCAATAAATACAGTTACATGGTTAACACAAACATGACTGAAATGATTTTTGCAACTACTCAATAAAAAATTGTTCAGTTATATAGGTAGACCTGTGTAAGTAGGAATAGAAATAACCCATTAATATGTATTTCCGATCTCCGAAGCTTGCGCATATAAAACACTCATTGGTTAAGATGAGGTAAAATAGAAAATGCCGTCGCACACCTGCGTTGAAACATTGCATTATAATTAGATAGTAATCTTTTAATGCCCCGATATATTGTAATTTAAATTGTGTTATTTTACTGTAATTCCGACATCTGTTTCATACATTTTGCTATAAATGTTATTAGTACATCAAGATTTTCAAAAAAAATGGAATATTTAAGACTTTGAAATTTGACTAATTATTTTTAATGAATAACAAAAAATTTAAAATTTCCATTTTTGTTGAGCATTTTAAGCACAAATAAAACTTATTTTTCTCTCAAATATTATTTGAGTAATCATTTGTAGCTTAGTTCTAGCAGTTGTCCTGCCAATCACAATGTAAATAGGAAGGTGAGTGCGGAGTATAGTCCAATGCTCTTCATGTAGAATCAGAGTATGTTCCAGTAAAACCATTTATCGTACGACGGATTTAACTATGCACATTCAGAGGAATAATCAGATCTATAGTTAGCATCCTTAGATTTCGTGAAGAGTCAGTATCGTATCTGAGTAGATTTTTTACTTATCTTATGAAATGGCACTGTCGCATGGCAAAAAACGTTGTTTTTATTCATTATTCGTTTCTCTACAACAACTTAAAGCATGTTCTTCCGCTACAAATGCTACGGATTCTTCACTCCAATAGCGTTGTTTTACAAGTGTTAATGTTGATTCTTGTCTGTGTATACTTGTGTCACTCATACTAGTTTTATAGGAGAATACAAAACATGGAGTGATGTTAATTTAATGATTCGGCTCCATTTAATTAATGGAGTTAATATACTTCTGAGGTTTAGCGAACAGTTTTCACTTTTCGGTATGTTAGATTTAATACGGGATTTTCATTTTAATCTACCTTCAATTAACACCATCTAAACAGGTCAATGAGAATTTTGGAGGTCAATTGCTCT
The DNA here is from genome assembly GCA_964035755.1 of Teleogryllus oceanicus. Lineage (NCBI taxonomy): Eukaryota > Metazoa > Arthropoda > Insecta > Orthoptera > Gryllidae > Teleogryllus > Teleogryllus oceanicus. The sequence goes on from CAXIVR010000001.1 coordinate 280,714,260, forward strand.
ATTCTGTCGTTTTCATTGCTACGTTCGGGAACATGCGTTAGTAACGAGTAACTGATTGCGTATAACAAATAATGAAATAAATAAAAGTTGGGAAATTCGATCGGAAAATATTTAAAATAATTAAAAGTTATAAAATTGCTAAAACTTGATAAACGTATTATATACGCCCCACTTAGGCCATAACTGTGTAAATTCTATGCCATTCATCCGAGGGTTTAATGGTATGCGTACGTGCTGAAGTACAAGCCGCGAGTGAAGACAGGCGGAGAAGGAATGGTGAGGAAGGAGAGGGGGTAGCATTTCGAAGGAGTAAGGGCTGGATGGAACGGTTAGACCTTTGAGAACTTAGAGCCAGACAGAGAAGAGTGATTTTTCATTCTTATTATAAAAAATTGTCATTATTTATTTCGTTTTCCTTGTACTTAATCCTTTGGTAATTGTGATTGGAACGGAATTTTTTTAAAAGGAAAACTCTGTTATTATTCTAAAAATATTTAGAAGAAATATGTACTTTTTAGAGTTTTATCGAAAGATGGAATCGAAAAATTTCCGATACGTCGTAACTTATGTAACTAGTATTTTTAACATATGAAATAAATATAATTTCAAAGTATAATTGCCTATATTGTGTAAGAAATAGCGAACAATCATAGTCCAGCAAAGCGATATCAGCCACTTCACGGACATAGCAACACAATTCTGGCGTATTTTGGGATTCGAAACACCTGAGAAATACGCCCAATGCAGTTCATTGGTAGATTTCAAAACGAGTAATGAATTTAAAAGGAGTCAATTGCTTAGCATTCATTGGAACCTTCATTATAGTTCTGGTGTTTTCCTTTAAATTACAATTTTACGATAAATATAAAATATGTACAATATGGTATTTCTTGATTCAGAAGTAAATTACGATAAGGTCGACACGATTATGAATAAAATCTCTAATTAAAAATTGTGCAAAATTGTACTTTAAATCCAACTACCATGATTAATTTTCACCTTCAATTAGTTTTTACAACTAGAACATGATGTACGTGATTCAAGGAACATTTGCCATACACCAATGTATCGCAAGCTTTCTGCTACGTGACCTTCAGTCTCAAACCAATTTTATTATGAAATTCATGATTACGCTTTTAACATGCGAAAAGCTTCCTCGATTTTCCGCACACTACACTGGGAGTTGATGCTTACCCAAAGCAGCGTGAGTTGCTAGTTCGCGCATGTTCCCGGAAGGCCTCGCGCAGCGCTGCCACCCGCGTGGCGGATGATGCAAATCGTTCAACCTGTTTCGCCGTCCAAATCGGGAGAACGGAGCCGGCGCGAGACCGTGACGGGCGACAACGGGGCTGGCGACGGGGAAGCGACTGATGTCGCCGGGGGACGACAGGGACTGGGCCGACGATGTCGACGACGACGATGTCGACGACGACGACGATGTCGACGACGACGACGTGGCGACGACGACGACGGTGGCGACGATGACGACGACGGTGGCGACGAGACGGTGGCGACGACGATAACGGTGGCGACGACGAGGACGGTGGCGACGACGAGGACGGTGGCGACGACGAGGACGGTGGCGACGACGACGACGGTGGCGACGACGACGACGGTGGCGACGACGAGGACGGTGGCGACGACGAGGACGGTGGCGACGACGAGGACGGTGGCGACGACACCTTCATGCAACATTCAGTTGCCTATTTGGAATTACCCGGGCACACTGAAAAAAATGTGTACTTGCACTTCATGACTGGAAACATTTTAGAAATATGTATGCAAACATTTTGAACCGATTGCAGCGGTAATTTTCCTAGCTATTACGCTCCTTTAAAGCCCATTTATAAGATATTGGTCTAAATATTTTTGAAAAATTGCTTGTATTTGTTTCAATTAAAAAAATCATCTGTGTATAATATAATACTTATGAATCATTCAAAGTTATCATCACTCATTCAAAATTTTATTTTTTATGAAAAAATTTCAAATTCATTTGATAAGGCTTTTGTAGTTTATTTTATATCCTTTATACTTTTTTTCGGTTCGCATATTTAAGAATGTATTTTAAATATGTGCACGTGGTGCTATTAGTAAAATTATAAATAGCAATTAATAAAAAAAATTACTTGAATACTTTAATTGTGTTTTTCAATAAAACTCTTCTTCTTTTAATGTAGTATTTTTAAAAAGATAAAAGTTGTGTTTGTTATTTCTCTCAGTGTTGGAAAATTCTTTCCGTAATCAGTTCAAAACATGGTCGTCACCAGCACCAAATCCTTGATGAAAGCTGGGACACAAAATTTAATCGTTCAGGTCGCTCAGAAATTCTTGGAAACCCTATTTCATACTTCAACGTTTAGATATATTCCGAATGCCTCCCATTATATATTTTAAAGGTATTCTAAACTCTTAAGACATGTCAATTTATGTCAAATTATATTTTGTAAATATAAATACGTATTACGCAAACTAGCTTATCCAGTTTTCAGGGAATTTAATGTTTGTAAATGATTAAAAATAATTTTAAAATTTAAAAGGTATATTATTATAATATATAGTAATTAAATACATTTCGCCTGTTCTCAAAATGATTGAAATATCCTGACTATATTTTTAAATCCATTTTGTCCAACAGTAATTTTGCACTCAGGAAACGGCATTTAGCTTAACCTCTGAGGTGTCATTGTTCAACGGCGGGAGATCATTAGTCTTCATAAAGCATTAAAACTACGTTCAGTTTTGCAACTTGAAGTTAAACTCAAAAGCATATTTCCCGACCTCCCTGAAACAATTCTCTCGGATTGCCGTCCGTTCGGCAACAGAGATATAGTGACCAATTATTTTATCTCTGGATGCTGGCACCTTATTCGAAAGGAATAACATAACCAGTGCCCCAAAATTTGTGAACAATTATTCAACTACCTTTTTTTTGCAGAAACCCAAATGTTTTTTGCGTATTTAAGTCACATAAGTGAAATAGAAAATGAATGAATTCAAGTTCTGGTTTTAAAGATAGCACAACGATTCAGAGTTTGGAACGATCCAATACATTTTATCTAACAATACCCTTTCCAGAGAAATCTGTTTCCTCATTCCAAGTTGGTCAAATTTTGTAAAGTCATTTCAAAGGTTTTAAAGTCCTCCTACCTATATAGTTCAGGTTATCAAAATTCACCTAGGATCGTACCCGCAGACAACCGCTTAGGCACATATATTGCAATATTTTTCACATGGCATCGCCTAAGAGCTTTTAATATTTATGATAAGTTAAGAGTAGACATTTTTGTTCGAGTGTCAGTTTTTGTCAATTAAGAGTCCAGATATTCCATTAAAAAATCTGGGAAAAACACGTTCTTTCTAGCCCCTACATCCGCATGGTGACGCCCATGCTGAGAAGCGATAGATTTTGCACCAAGCTGCAAAATTGCATACATTGCTATCTCGCTCCTGTATCTTTTAACTCTGAAAAATTCCGATGTTTGAAAAAATATGAATGAGAAAATCGAAGTAGCACAATTTTTTTCCTCTTACATACACACACACACACACACACACACACACACACACACACACATGAGCTCTTCATTACTACTAACAAATAAATATTTCTACAATAATATAAACGATTTGCTTGTAGTAGATTATAATTTGAGATGAAAGTATCCTATTGAAGATACAGGTAAAAAGTTTGAATACTGTTAACACAATTATTGCGTAATCATCACTTCTGGTTTCTATTCTGTTATGAGTCATCGTGAAAATATTTTAAACGTTGAAACCTTTAGACGTTTTTGCCTCATTCAAACGACTTGATTAGAAATTAAACATAAATATTTATTTCATTATAACTATTTCTCAGAGTTTGCTTTAATATAAGCATCATACAAATATTAGACTATTTGGTGTCTAATATGTGTATCATATCATCAAGGAGCAGTGCAATCAATGTAAGTTTTCTTGAGTTATTTATTTTTATTAGTTATTATATTTTTTAACGAGAAAGAAAAGAAATAAAAATAGAAGGAAGGGGAGTGAAATAATTTGCAGGACTATTTTTATGCTTATTTATTTCATATATTATGGAACATGTATAATATTACAGAGGAAATCGTATACTTATAAACGAAAATATTAAACCAAATGAGTAAAGATACATATTTTGGTATATTTTCTAATTAAAACACATCATACTATACATTTAAGATACATCATAGATACATTTAAGGAAATCGCACCCCATCCTTTAAAAGGTTAATTAACGTCTAGAAATGTTACACATGTACGAAATATAAGGAAGATGTTAATACACTAGATTAATGTTCTTTAAAGGAGAATATGTTTAAAAGATTATATTACAATTACTTTAATATCTATTTAAAAGCTTTAAAGAATGTGTGGACAGTGGACAGAAAATATTTGCATCTTTTGAATTCTGTACTTTTTTTCATTTTTAGAAGCTAAACCCTTATTTATGAAGACTCTCATATCTACAAATAGCATTTATGTAATACTATGTTCATAATACAATTCTATTTAGTTTTATAATTTTGTAATTGTATTAGTTTTCAATTTTGACCAGATTACAAAGTTAACTAATTTAGAAACGTACGCATTGCCTTCTTTTATTTCCAATTAAACATGAAGCTTCCCCAGTACGCAATGTTATTCCCTGCGTCCATCCAAATTTGCCTGCTATTCTTTGTTTTCACCAAATGCTGCGAGCGTGTGAGAAGGTTTTTCGGAGAAGGAAAGTGCAGAACGCACGTTGACCGGGTGGCCCAGCCCGCGAACCTTTAATCGTCACGATGACAAGTGAGTGAAAGAGGCATGAGATGCGTGGACGAGGACAGGTCACAGCGACCTTCCACCTCTGATGCGTCCTCGGCAAGTCCACCGCCAGGTTGAGAGAAGAGCCCTGAAGTTCAGCCGGATTCCTAGTCGCACCCCCTCCTCGCAAAACTCAATCACGTCTTCTCTCCAAGGAAGTTGGACGAGTGCTGCTGTCTAGCCGAGGAAGTAGTAGATGTGGCCCTATCAAATTGCGCTGGGTCTACTAGCCACAGTACTGAAGGGTTCAGGGCTCTTCGTCTCAAGGATCTGATGCGGTAAAATTCTTTTGGTTAGCATGCTTTGTTTTAACAGCAAGACGAAGCACGTATCACTCCACTCATCACCGTTGACAGCGGTGTACTGATCACCCTATTACACCAAATGTCGTGATATTAAAACTAAAATTCAGCAATACTACGGAAGGAAACACTACTACTACAGTAGTCACTACTAGAACAGTAGGTACTACTAGTAAGCTACTTCATACTTTGGTATCTTAGCCTTTCAGAATTTACAAGGAAACCATATAATATATTTTAACATATTATAATATTTTGGTTTTTTAAAATAATTTTACCTTATATTCTACTTTGTTTATGAATATATTCATATTTTTGATACATATATTTTTGTAATTTTTATAATAGTATATGTAAATAATTTGTATTTATATCTACGTATCCTGGCCACTCACAAGAACTATTTTGAATGTTTATGATTCAATTGGATCAGTAATTTACATGGCGAACCGTTGAGTGCACGGTCTCTTCTATAAATCCTACAGTTTTCACAGTCGCTGAACATGAATCTAATGTTAATATACTGTGCTGAATTTACAGACATTTATTGGAGCCCTTTTTTATAGAAGAACGATATAAATGCACAGTTATAATGAAGTCATAACTGTGCATTTACGCACAGTTAAGTTCAAAACATTTTTTTTACCCTGAATTTGTGTTCAGAGCACAGAAACATTTTTTTCATTCTGAACCAATCGAGAGAGAAAAATTTCATTTTCATTTTTCATCCTAAAATACTGAAACTTGGTAAATTAATTATTCACTACAATATTTTAAATATAATACTGTTTACAGTGAAAATTTATACTGAATAAAATACAGTGAAAAGATATCTATACGAAGAAGAATTGGTCGAGATATTATCAATATTGTTGCCGAAAAGAACAACTGTTAACAAAATTGTTTTATTTTGTTCTAAATTAGTGTAAACCTGATGTACTGAAGTCGTAGGCTTCCGCGGCCAGAGTCATGTAAATGATCTTGGCTGTCCAGGTGACGCCGCGTCGAAGGCTGTGTTGCCGACGTTTCGACCATCTTATCGTGGTTTTCTTCAGGGCTGTTGTGCCACAATAAGATGTTGATGACCACGATAAGATGGTCGAAACGTCGGCAACACAGCCTTCGACGCGGCGTCACCTGGACAGCCAAGATCATTTACCTGATGTACTGAAGTCAGCACGTATTTCAAATCAGTATGATATTCAAACTAAATAACTGATGTAGTAAATGTAAAGTTGTTTTTATTTCTGTAACCATATCATGTACATTATAATTCCCTGAGACAGAAAATATTATTATAGTTGACAGAATTATCGTATAATTTCTAATGTTGCTAAACTAAACTATCACTTATTAGAAAATAGCGTAGATTGTGAATAAAAGCCCACATTCTCCCCGAAAATCATTTCATAATAGAAACCATGCAATATTCGTATGTGCTTTTTTTATGTGTTATCAGTAACTTGCATTAAAGGCATGGATTTGCAGAAAAGTATTCTCCAAAACATTTTAGCTGCACGTGTGCGGCGCAAAAACAAAATTGAAAATTTATACAGTATTTTATTTTTAGTAAATTTATATTTAATTGGGTCTACATACGAATATTATTAATTATAAATGTGTTAATGAGTAACTTACCACCGTAATGAATATCTTACCAAGTAATTCCTTAAGTATTGAAAATATTCTTTGCACATTATTGTGATAAGTCAACTGAGGGTAGTACAACCGAACGGAACGTGCAACGATTTTGCCAGTAACGACTAGACATGTATTCCTGATTTAAAATAAGTACAAAATAACTTTTTTGTCTAGGAAATTTAGAAAACGTTTTAATAACTCGTTCTCGTATTGATAAAAAATGTACTAGGGAGCTATAAAAATTAGTAGTGCTCAAAACACGTTTAAAAATGTAAGTCGTTACCAAAACTGACCTTTTAGTACTGAGTAGCAGTTTTAGGCAGTCCTTTCTCGCCTGAATGCCAGAAGAGGGACCTGAACTTTCAGAACTGTAGCTAGTGAACTAAGCGCAAATTGATAGAGCTACATCTTCTCCTCCCTCGCCTATGTTGCAGCACTTTCAAAGCTTCCGCGAAAAAAAGACATATCGAGTGTTGCGAGGTGGAGTACGACATTGAATGCGTCTGAAGTTCATGGACCTTCTGTGAACTTGTCGGTGACATTGCGACGACACATGAGCAAAAGGTCGCTGTGAAAAGGTTCTTTTCTACGGATCGCAAGCTCTCTTTCACTCACTTGTGATCGTGACAATTTAAAGGATCTTGAGTTGGGTTTAATCTGAGAGCAGTGTTCGATTAGACGACACCTTTTCTCAAAAAGTAATTCATCGTATTTTTTGTGAATGTGTAAAACTCCGAAAGAAGTGAATGTGCAAAGAATACTTTCAGTACGTCGCTATGATAATAGATCCATACTAATAGTAGTAATAATAATAATGATAATAATAATAATAATAATAATAATAATAATAATAATAATACATTTCGTGGTAAAATGTATTAAAAGTGTAAGCAACAATAAAGTGTCCATTTAGGTTTTCATAAATAGAATAAAACCTTGTTTTAAAAAAGGATACTTCATCTGTCTCCCATATTATTCAAGTACTCTAGGTTCTAAGAAGTATACACTATATCTGAATGGCAGTTAATGCGAGTACCAGAACACAATGCGGAAAAACGCCTTTCTTGGAAAGGGAGTGGGTAGTGAGGAAGATGCATATAAGAATTTTGAGACAAGAAAGCGCGTCTAGGAAGTGGACAGTTGTGACAAAAATCAAAACGTTGTACGAATAATGACTGCATTATGAACATTTTCCCCGGCATAGAAATGTAATTGTACGAAATATTAAATATTATTGTGTAATAACCCAAGTAAAAACTACTTTTGAAATATACTCCGACCATTTTTTCGGAATTTTCGAAATTTTCTTTGGGGTAGGCAGCCAAGTACACTTCGCTGTGTGCGATACAGTCATTAAACGTATAATATTTTCGCTCCTCCCATCACAAGTGTCCATTTTCAATCACGGGCACCTTACTTCAAATTGTATGTGTTCATACACTACCTAATTTATTGGGAGCAACAGTTTCCTCGCATCATCCATTTGGCGGAATGGCCTAGTTAAGGCGTTCGAACTACAATACATAAAAAAAATATCGTCAACACGGCAAATCAATGTTGTAATGGAAGCAAAACAATTTAAGCCAAATATTAACACATTAAAAAGATTGATCATACGATGTTTGAAGTAAAATAGTATCTCGTATAATGGAACATCCTGATGTGATAGAATATTTGTAGTCTTTCGGATTCGAATTTTCCGGTCGACTGTTTGTGGATTTCCGTAGGTCTCCTGCTCCCTTCCAGGCGAATGCCAGACCAGCACCCTAGAATGTGCTCACGGACTATGCGCAATAAATTGTCAACTCTCCAGCTCTTATTTCCCATCCCTAGAGCCGAGCAAACGGCCGCTTATCTACCCTGATAGTAACTCATTTCTCTGATGTATAGAATCCCCGACATATGTCGAAAATCAAAATCCCCGAGGACACTGGGTGATTGGTAGTTAGAGAGTTATTATGAAAGAAAATACAAAAAACAGCTGCCTAGGCTAAAAGAACTAGGTCGACGAAGTCCAAATGGAAATTCTGCATCTTTGTCGAAACAGTATCCGAATCTTTTATAAAATATAATGAAAACCTATTACAAGAAGAATAATTCATCAGTCCCCCCCATAATATTCGACTACTTCCTAAGAATCATGCAACATACCTGACGGGTAGCTAAATCGAGTACAACAACTCACAAATGCGGAAAACCTATTTTCTGCATCTTTGTTGAAAGAGCACATTAATCTTTCTTAAAGATAATATAACCTTAATATAAGACGGATAGTTCATCACTCCCTCATAATATTCAACTACTTAAGTTTCTAGGAAGCATGCAGGGTACCTGAAGGTTAGCTAAATCGAGTACCGAAAACACCATTTCGCGTGGAGTCAAACATCGAAGCGGCGAGCTGCTAGTCGGCGGCGTGGACGTGGCCGGCGAGCACCTTGACGCACGCTTTGAACTGCGAGCGCGTGAGGTAGTGCGGGTCCGGGAGGCCGCCGGTGGGCAGCGACTGCAGGTGGAGGCGGCGCGCCCCGGGGGGCTGTGCGCCCTCGCTGGGGGAGGAGGACGAGGCGATGGCCGCGGCGGCGCCCCCGTGGCCGTCGGAGTGGCCTCTCTGAGCCACGGCGGTGGAGGCGGGGGCGGGGGCGGGGCGCGTTGACGAGGCGACTGCCTGGCGCTGGAATAATGCATCAGCAATTAGTTGAAAGCATGGGCGGTTTCAGGTGGGAGTTCTCGTCCCCCTTGAAAATAAATGGGTTTAAAAACATTTTACTGATACGTTATGGTTTGGTTTGGTTTGGTTTTTTCGTGTTTCCGGGCGGGTCAACTGCTTTGGTCATTATTCCCGTTAGTGTATTGCATGTTTTTTTTCTCGGGAGATGGCGGTGATCTTCCCCCGCTGGATGGCGAGATCCGAGCCGACCTACCGTCGGCTACTGGGGTTTCCCCCTTACCAGGACTCTCCCACTAGCGGGGCACCGCCCCAGCCGGGACATGCTCTAAGCTCCCGACCGGTCTCCCGGAATATGTGGTAGTGTAGTGCATTTTAGTGTAAGTGTGTGTGTGTGTGTGTGTGTGAGTGTGTGTGTGTGTGTGTGTGTGTGTGCGTGTAAGGGGAGAGGATAGGACAAGGAAGAGGAAGGACAGATCGCGCGCGGTCCGTGGCCCGTTTGTTACTGCTCCGGCATTCGCCTGGTGTTGACCGGAGAAACCACGGAAAACTACCGATCAGAGCCGCTAGAATTCTCCTCCAGGCAGCGACTGAATTCGACCTAGCTGGAAAGCTAGTATCGAAAATCCTACCGCCGTCAGGACTGGAAGCTAGGACCTCCCGGTCAGAGGCGCTGCAGTGGCATCAGTTGATGCACTGAGCTACCGCTCCCGATGATACGTTATGGCTTGTTATTGCCTCCGATTCGGAGTTCGATATACACAGTATACGTTACATGGATCAAGAGGACCGTGGTTATGGGGGAAACATGAAAACAGTTGAATGATGCTACACGTTCCTTTATGAGAGGGAATTATGAAATGAAATTATGGGACGGAAATATGAAAAGACAAAAAACAAACCGTGCCAAGTTAAGATCTCGGTAATTAGTAAATAAGTAAATCTCAATAATTAAAATTAGGTATGTATGCATTTTGCATTATTGCGTTGGTAGTCCGACTTCGCCGGCCAGCTATCGGTGTTCCCTATCCCTGGGCCTAGTTAAATTCCCATGCTGGGAGGTTAGAGCGACATGAGGCGAACATGACGTATTCTCTTCACCGTAACTAACAAGATCCGCTTGCTTGAGCTTTTCTTCGTCACACAGCTACAGAAAGTGGGACAATTTTATAGAAAATATACAACTCTATGTTTGCTTCGACAGGGTATCAAACTCGGAACCACAACACGGGACGCTAGTAGCTGCCCATGAGCCATCCCAGGGGCTAAAACTAGGTAAAAAATAAAATATTGTATGTATCACGGGTGTTATTTGCTTCTAATGATCGAGCGACGAGAAAAAGCCCGAGGGCATTTGTCTTGAAGGCTTTTTGTGGCCGTTCGATCATTAAAACCTTGATAAACTACCTTGGAGCATAAATAACTATTTAAAAATTATATATATTCTTTTCTTTATTTACAGTATAGTAAACAAGATGGTTCCTTCTAATTATTTTAAATTTGATAATACCTGTTGCATATCATAATTACTTGTTGCAAGAGAGGGAGGGTCAATTATTTCCACAATTACTCTTATATCAAATCTGTGGATCCTTTTTCGATGCAAAATTCTTTCTGTTAAACCGAAGCCAGGGGTTTCTCGCCATCAGATTTTGTCACCAGTGCTTGTCGCTAATATTTAAAACAACCACTGTTAGCAAAGGAGTAGGGAAGGAATTCCGGGACTCAAAAAAACGTCCTCACATAATACCACTTTCGCCCCTCTGGGCATGTGCACTGAGAATTCCGCATGTGCCGAGGCTCAAAATTGGTACACGTCAAGGTGTGCCAAAAGTCTCTAAAGCCTGATTTACACGGTCATTTTTCATCCTTTTTTACCTTTTTGTACAGAAAGGGGATGGAAAATGGACGTTCATGTCTACGCGTTGTTTGGATGCCGAAACTGGATGAAAGAGATTCCAGCGTTTTATACAGTTATTTCTGCTCTGTACGTAATCATGATGAGGAAACTTCCTCAGGACGCAGCAAAAAGCGCTGAAGATCAAACATTTGAACATCGCATCTATAGTAACAAACTATGTTAGGTTATGTTAGGACAGCACGGAACGCGACGACAATAGAAAACAACATAATCGCTTCGTATTACGATTCAACACATCAAAACGCTCTCGAAACTGTTCAAAATGAACAAATCGTACCACACGCATAACAACTCAGAGAAAGTTCCGAAAAGTGACGACAGAAGCGCGGTTGTCTAACTGGATGAAATCTGTACCGAAAAATGAAGCATGCGCCATTTTTTGGTGCAAATGTCATCCAGTGCGGTCTGTCTCTTCTATGCCGGCGAAAAATGATGAAAAAATGCTCTAAAACATGCTTAACAAGATAACGGGGGTACCTGACGCAGCGGTCGGCGCATTCCCGCAAGCGGCGGCGTGGGCGGCGCGGCGGGCAGTGGCGGCGTGAGTGGCGTGGCGGGCAGTGGCGGCGGGTGGTGTGGGGCGGTGGTCGCGCGGGGCTGGCAGCTTGAGGCGGGGACGAGAGCGGGGCGGACGGGCTGCGACGGCGGGGGCGCTTCCGGCCCCAGCGATGGCGTCTGGGCCCGCGCGCCTCGGCTCTCCCCGGGAGGAGTGGTTACCGCGGACGCCCAGGGAAGCGCTGGTAGCGCTGCTGAGACTGGAGGCGCTTCTAGCCGGACGCGCCAGGCGGCGCAGCAGCGGTCCGGCGTCTCTGGAAAAGTTTTTTTAAATTTCTTATCGTTTTTCACAAATGTGTTGCGTGTAGTATTGAAATAGATTTCATTATCCGCTCTCCCCACTTTCTTTGTCATTTTGTTATATTATGAAAATATGGGCTTCCAGCTGATCTGGATGGCCGAGAAGACTAGAGCGTGTGCCGGCTCAGCGCTTCTGTGTGAAGGGTCGCCGGTTCGAGTTCCACAGTTGATGTGGTTGTATGTCCCTTGTCTTTCATGTATGTGAATTGCCGCCGAAGGCCTTTTGAGTGGGCAGACCACAGACTGAGGAGCCCGCAAGTGTGTGTAGTGTAAAAGATGTCCCCATGAGGGACATGGTGGGTCCCCGGCGCGGATAGTCGAAATCGTCATCCTCTGAAGCTGGGAAAAAACAGGAAGAAAAGAAAAATTAAATATATGTTTCTGCGGTCGGAGTAATTCTCGCATTACACTGAGGAAGGTTGCAGAACGACGAACGAAACGTTGGCATCTATGTTTTACGATACGGTCTCCTTGGAAGAGACTGTCTTGTTATATTACGTCTATTACGTATATCACGTACGTATATTACGTATATATAAAATTGACACAAATATTTACTGATCTAATTCTAATGTATTTATTACATAGAGTTTATCTTTAAATAGCTGCTAATATAATGAATAAAAATGTTGATAATGATATATTTTATTCATAGCTGAACCGCGAAAAAAGAAGATTTTCAGTACGCTTGCGCTAAAATTGTAATTGACAGATGTGCGTCGCCAGTAACCTTCGAATACCGCTGGGCTTCTTTTCCTCCGTGTTACCACGCTTTCGGTGTTACTGACAGTTCATATTCTCTTAACGCGATTCCGCGACTCGCAAAGGACGCCAATCACGTGGCATTAGTTGACCATTGCGTAGCCCATATCGTTCTCTCATCCACCCGCTCACTTGTGGACGGGATGTCCGATGAAGAGAAGAAAAGTTGAAAGGGGATCCTTCTCCGCGCCTCGCTAAACATGCTCCGCCCCAAGGGTTTTGGCCACGTGGTACTTCTATTGTAATTAATTCATGCGTAAAATAAAAATTATTCTGTTCAGAACAAGATATACCCGATACACGAGATACCGAAACCCTCAAACACAAAGGAATTAAATGAAAGAGGTAAACTGGATAATTGTGATAATTGTAGAAGAAATAAAAAGTAGAGAAGGTTCCAGGAGGATTTTTTTTAAATATCAAGAGTTTTTAAGATACAATAGAAGCAAAAACAGTTGAGATCTGGGTATAAGCAAGAAGAGAACAACGCCGAAGAAGAATGAGAATAGATTGTTCGAAAACGAAGAATACACCAAGACATTGTGAAAGTTATTTCAGGTGGATCGTAGGTAGCGGAAATTGAAAATAAGATACGTGATGGCAAAGGCAAATGAGATATAAATTCACTATGAATTCAAAAGCAAATGTATGGTGTATATAAAAAAGTACTTAATAATCAAATAACACGGGAGAAAACAATTACACGCCGAGCGTTCTGTCCTTCATACTGACGAGGCTCCTGAACTTTTCATAGTTCTAAATGCAACACGTGTCAAGTTGTTGCAGAATTCCACCACCATCACTCGAGGAAAGTGTTAAATTTATGCTGTTTACGCTGAATGCAATTCACTGCCTTTAGACATTTATTTCTATGTACTACCTAAGTCGAAGCCAAATCTATGCTATACCAAGGAAATAAGAATTTGCCTCGTAACGGAATCGTAAAAAAAACCTGTGGCATACCCTTTCTCGCAGTAAATGTGTACGATTGCAAGATTTTTACGAAAATAATAAAATCGTCTTCCCCACGAAAAAAATGGGTAATATTCTTGCAAAGGAAAGTATCAAGTAAAAACGACGTAAATACGAAAATATTAGCTAGCATCTAAATTTTCTACAAAAAACGCCAATACCAGCAAGTGTGTTGTACTCACCGCATGTATTCCGCCCAACGCAAGATCTCCCGTACTTTGGAGCGCGTCCATTCGTACTTCTTGGACCGCCGAGACCGCCATCCCTGCCATCGTCGTGCGTCCGTCTTCATCTCTCCGGCAGGCGCCTATGGTCCAAGACCTGCCGGCCTCCCTGTCCAGATACATCGAGGCGGGATGCGCCACTTATAAAGACCACTGGCCACGTGATGCACGTGATCGGGTGGGTGACATGTTCGCACGTAAATGGAGCTCTCAGCAAAGACGCGCGCTGATTCGTTGTGATGGATCAGCCGAGGGCTGGGTGGACTAGAGGGAGGCGATGATACGTTCTCCTTTTGTGTGCGAGGGAATCGCCACGTGAAATGTGTTACGAGCTCGAAAATAGCTGCAATAGGTCATCTCACTCCAAACCAAGAATTGCTGTATCTCTCCCGGAGGGCTGCGACGATTGCGCCAAGGAATGCAACGACTTTGTTATGAGCTGCGTTTTGCGATATCGTCGGAGTCACGCGCCCGACTCCTGATTGGTTTAATGGGGTTCAAGCGACCTTAGTATCTGGTATGGTAAAATGGACGAACGCTTTTGGTACTTGATGCATTGCAACCTTCCGCAAATATGTTCATGGTTTTGTTTATTCCATGGTGACCCGCCACGCAGCGACCACCCGTCTTGCAACTCCGGACTGCTGATCGCATTTCGATCGATTAACGTGGATTATGCAAGTTAAAAAAATGCATCGTAATTTCCCGGGGATCCAGCGTTCATTTCACCGTGGCTACATCAATCAACACTCTTACCGATGTTGGTTCAAAATATACTAATGATTACTCACGATGTGAGTACTGTACGGTAATGTATTTTTTCTCAGTTTAAGAAAAAAATAGAATCGACATTTTAGGGAGATTAAAGCTACACATAATATGCACAACTAAAGTAACACTATTTCAGTTTTTATCGTAAGGAGAATATTCTGGAGGCAAAAATTCGACCAAGGGAAATGCCAATAGCCGAGAGCTCATGTTCGAGGTAATTTATATATTGGAATTAAGTTCACTCAATGGCTTTTTGAAAAAGGAGGTCAGAGTAATGCAACAAATTTTTTATTGAAATAATATCCCTAGTTACATAGGGATTGTTATCAATTTTGTGTATCCAACCATAAATACACAGGTCTCTCGTTGATTTTTCGTTAATATATTAGTACTTATTTTTTCGTCACATTACTCTAGAAAAACACATAATGATCATGTCGAAAAATCATGAATTCATTAAAATTGCAATAACCTATCAAAAGCAAGTCTATTTCGTAGAAGTGATGATTTTCCGTGCTCTCTCTAGCTCTGATTAATAATAATATAATATAATATAATATAATATAATATAATATAATATAATATAAATAATAATAATAATAATAATAATAATAATAATAATAATAATAATAATAATAACGATAACTAATGGGAATGAGCATACTACCGAAATTTTCCTCTTAGTGTTATTACTCAACAATTACTGTGATTTTATTTTTAAATTGCATGAAATCATTTAAAGATCTGCAATTCAATGAAGTTATGCACAACAAATCCAAGCCAAAAGAAATGAAATTAATATGGTTAAACATTGGCATGAAAAGTTGGGACATTTCTTAAAATTTCTAGCCGAAATTTCGCAATTATAAGTGATGACTGCAAAAACTGCGCATAATCAGGGTGGAGGAACAATTTCCTACGACCCATCGTCATTCCATTCCTGACATTAAACCGAGATTGGAGAGTTACGGAATGACTTCTGAAAATGAAATCGGGAGAAATATAAATTTTCAAATCAGTTGAACATACATGTTTCTTTTTACGGGCCGATCTACGTACCGTAACCTAATTGAAAAGCAGCGCCAACTGTTCTGTTCGGAGTATAATTTCGTTGATTTTAATATAGCGTCAAGCACAGACGTTTCAAATTGTGTTTGTTACGTGAAGGGCAGGACAATTCTCCCCGTATCCTGTATCGTCCTCGTTTAATTCACATATCAATATCCCCATTATCAACTTCATATCAGTAACGGAAATATTATTGCCACACCAATGAGCATTTAGATAATTATTCCAGTAGAAAAGTTGTACTTGAATCGGGTTTGATTTTGATGCGTCGATGCTTCAAAGTGTAAATTGAAAGTTTGATTTTCAAAGGAAAGTACTGGGTATACACAGTAGCATATTTTTTTGTTTTCTCTAAATGGTCGATTTTATGGGAACAGGTAATTATATCAGTACTTGTCGTACCCAGATAATATTAGTAGTTTCTATTACAAAGTGGAATAAAACATAATAGTATAAGGAAGCGAAAAATTTGTTTTGAAATCGGGACAAAGGGTACTAGAAGCAATGGGCAACAACCAACGCATATAATACGAGCACGCAGATACATCGGACAAAACTACATGAATCGCCAAATCATCCTCTGCTGCTACTGTGAATGGAGGAAACAAGGCAGCTCCTCCACTCGAAGAAAGAGTTCTTACAGCTCGTATATTTACGTCGTATACATTCCCTAACACAACAACGAACTTTTCTAAACCAAAAATACGAATAAACAGAAACCATTTGACAAACTCTCTTAAAAATAATGTTGTTGAAGGAATATTTTATAAATCTTTTCATTTAGTTATAGATACTTTATTTTCGGTTTTTGTGTTTAGGCTCGCATTACACTGGCCAACAAATTTTTACATTTTGTTTGTGTCTTGGTTCCCCGTACATGTGACTGCTTCCATTTTTCCTTGTGCTAGAAATTAATTTGACTAATGCTAGGCATTAAGTTTTACTTTCTCGCACTTGCTTTGACAGAAGAGAAAGTTATGCAATCGTGCGCTGGAAAACGACGAATTTTCTGAGAAAAAAGGAGAAAAACCAAAAGAGACCCCTACTGCCGGATCCTAGTGACAAAAAAGTGGATAAATCCCGTTCTCATGTAAAAACAAATTACTGAAATGTGATGTAGCCAGAATCCATGTTTTGTGAGTCTTCAGTATCAAAAATGTCCGTCTCTGGACAATGCTAACGCCTCAACACGTGAGCCGATTTTCTACAAAATTGATATTCTGTGATCGATCTAATCGAGACTTTGGGAGTTTCAAACGGACATATTTATTTTGAGGGTACTTTACATGGAGGCTCGGAAACTTTTCACAAATGTTCTTTTCACAAAAAACTTTTCACACATATGGTATAAAGTAAATTTTCAGGGAACTTGCCATATTATCGAAAATTGCAAAATGTCAATACTACAATATTGAAGATACGAAATTTTTGCCTTGGACAAACTCAGCTCTTAAAAGAACTTCATGTACGACTTTTCTAAAATTGCAAATTTAAAAATTTTGCGAGAGCGTGAGTGCTGTTGTAGGTCCACTGGTTAAGTATTGCTAACTAAAGAGCAATCCGCACTCCTAGCTTTACTCTTAGCACAACTAGCAAAAGGAGCAACAAAACATGCGCCTAATGAAGCTACGTTTTATGTCCAGATGCAAAACGAGGAACCATCTCAGCATTCGCTCAAAGGATCATGGAAATTGGACAAAAAACTTGATCGAGTTGGGATCATTGATCCCTAATTAAATTTTTTTTTATTATATGCTACCGGTAAATATCTGGGAGGATTTAACGACTTATCTATTGAGAGTCACCGAATTATCATACTGTACTGTCCCTGGTTTTCCTCGATCTATTGCACTCTAGAGCTGTGAATGAAATTTTACGAATTTCAGAAGTAAACGGACGTAGAATTACTGTACAGTCAGTCATACAAATAAAATCGCAGCATTTGATTAGATTATTGCATGACTCTGAATTTGGTACCCAGTTTTAAAACTAAAAGCTGCTCTGGGCACAAGGCATATGTTATGTAAACATTATGTATCTCATTTCTTTGGCTCGTTCTTCGAGGACAGAAGTCTTTTCTCCTTCTTCGTCTCGCTGTCAGTGAATCTGCATGTGAGAAACTCTAGTCACTGTTTATACATGACGCAACGCACTTGTCTCTCGCATATGTTAGTCAAAGAAGATATTGCAATTGCAGAAGAACTAATACGCGTAAAGTTAGAACACAAGGAGAAAAGATAATCATGCCAAATGTCCGTGATTTTTGCTTATAATTCTAACATATTTGTTTAAATTATTCAAGTGAAAGATAATCATCACTTTTTTTGTGTCCCATAAGTCACCGCTAGTACAACTAAAACCGATTTTTACAAGACACCGTGGGATTTGAATGTTATGATTAAGTTCCGCACAATGAGGAGACCAAATTTGCGTTTGAATGCTGATGCCAAATATGCTCATGGGTTCCGTAGGAATATACTTTCATTGAGCGAATGTGTTGGTTTTCTGCACTCCTCCAGAAATGTTTCACTTACTTGACTCACTCATTTACGTGACTTCATTTGCAAAAGTTCGTGTACGAGTAAAAATGTCTATTTAATACTAAAGCTACAAATAAATCAGCATGCCTATATTTGAGTTTCGTAAATTGTTGTAGATGGTGAATTGGATCGAGTGAAATGTTTTGGTATTCAATCCTATTGTTGTATAATTTTAATCTGACCTAATTAACACTTTAATATTTTATTACTTTCAGTATTATTTTACTTTTTCTTATCGTGCCATACAATACAGATACAATAAACGATGGAAATATATATGTGCTGCACACAGCACGCACCCGCCCGAAGGATGGAGTACGCTAGAAGCAACTTTTACAATTACGAAAACCTTGATATGTTTTATTGCAGAATACTAATTTGGAGCAAAGGTTTTGAAAATTCCCTCAGCAACATTAATTCCAATTCATGATTTGTGGCGTTGAAATGTAACTTTGTTTTTTTTAATGGAATTACTTTTTTTGTCTACCGTGACGAACGTAAAAAGACGAATCCAAAGTTATACATATGGTCATATGTTAGATAAACTTTTTTGAGTAATTTTGATATTTTTGCGACTCGTATTTAACAGATATTTTGAATGTAACAATCTACTACCCGAGGTCTGGCAGCGCACTCCCTGCTAACGAGCGCTCGGGGCGTCGCAAAAATCAAAATTAATCGAAAAATGCTCATCTAACGTATATGTATATCATTGCATTAGTCTTTTGACTCTTTTAAAGTTACCTCCATACCTCGAAAAATACAAATGATAAAATAGTTATATATATATATATATATATATATATATATATATATATATATATATATATATATATACATACACACACACACACACACATACAGGGCTTGATTTCTGGCGGAACGGCGTTCCGGGACCACGGGAATAATTATTAAATTTTATTAAAATATGTAGCTATTCCTGTTAAATTAATAACGAATTTTGGTCCGGGATCTAAAATTTTACAAATCACGCACTGTATGTAGATGTATGTAATATATAAATGTATCATGGGATATAGTGAACCAAAATTGTTAGTCTCCCGAAGTTCACTATAACCAGAGTCGACTGCATTCTTGAATATACAGAAACATGTAGGAATTTTAGTCAGTTTTATTTTGGTCTTATTGAAGGTTAAAAGTGATCATAAAAAGAAAAAAATTACTGTCTATAAAAGATATTCTTATTCCTGTTTTTCGCCCTCTAAAGTAAAATTTAAGTGGGAACTATTTCAGGTTTTCGCGTTTATTTCGAATATAGGAAGCAAATGCACCAAAGTGGATTCATACATTCGTAAAGTTCATAATATCTCTTACAAAACGCATTTGGTTGATGTGTATAGCGCGGGCCATTCAAGATTAAATTTGCTTCCAGTAGTTCGGAAGTATCCATATATATATATATATATATATATATATATATATATATATATATATATATATATATATATATTATAATGCCTGAAAATGCCTATTTTATAGATAATTGCCTAATCGATTCTTATGAGCCTACATGTGCCTATATTGAATTTTCCACTTTTAATTATTTTTTCACTATATTTAGTTTTCTACAATAATTTGTTTTTGAGAAATCACTCATGGGTAATTTTTTTTCCAACAAGTAACAACCGCGTATACTCTGCCTAATGTCCTCCGATCGAGAAGCTGTATGACGTGTATTCTTGCCTGTAACGCGTCGAGACACCGCTTAAAGACGTATGAGAATTAAACACCGTTCGGTTTCACCTTATCTACTTCGCCGAAGCCCGTCAGAGCACTCCAGAGAACAGGAAATTGCTCTTCTTTCCGATTTTGGCAATGATTAGTGAGGTAGCTGCCTTCCAAGAACATAACTGTCTGAAAGAATAGCTCTCTCGGAATCTTTCACTTTTAGAAGGTAGAATTACACAAGATAGGCGGAGTTTTCTTCGATAATTTTGTATTGGTTGCGAACTTTGGTGCATGCCGTAACAGTAAATTTGCTGTTTCTGTGCCACATGCTTGCTACAATGCCAAAAGAGAAAGATACAAGGAGAGCTACAAGAGTGGATTTATGAAGCAGATTCTCGGCGGACTGGAAATGTATTTTTTTTTGTTAGTGTTATGAAATTGTGGTAAACTGCGCCAAAATATTTCTTACAATATAAAAACTCTGCAACTTATGCAAAAAAGGGAGAAAATCTATTCAAACTATCATCTGCAAGTGCAGTCAAAAGATGAAGACAAGAAATTATTTCAAATCTGACTTGTGCCATGCTGCAAACATTTCATTTTCAAAACTTTAAAATCCAACATTTAACCAATTTAACCAACAAAATATAAAAGACAAACCATACAAAATATAAAATTCCACACGACTCAGCTCTTAGGAAATATCTCACTTTGCAATGTGTTTTCACAATCAAAAAAAAAATTATATTTTTTTAGAGAATTGTGTTAATCCTTTTTGAAGTACGTATTAGGTATACATTTTAATATTCAATCACAACGCCCATATTCCGGCCTATTTTTAAATTTTTACTTCCTAAGTGACTGCCTATTGTCAACTATAATGCATATCCCATTTTCCTGCTTATTTTTAAGTTTTTAAGTGCCTATTTGCCCATCTATATTCAATCTTCTGATGATTTGTTTGAAAACTCGTCGCTTTAAAAGGAAATTCCGTTTTTGAGTTAGACTTTATAAGAAGTTATTTTTCAGAAACTTTTTGACTTTCAATAAGTAATTCATTGTAACTGACAATTACAATAAATTGTTGCAATAAACAATAATAAAAAAATATTGTATTTATTGTACGTTGAGTATGTGAAGTATTTTAAATACTATTCAACCCCCTGTTCAAACCCCCTATTCAAAGTCCGCTAAAAATCATAATACTCATTTGAAGCTCCCAGAGCCTCGAGTATATGATTTTCTCACAGGTTGCTATTCAAAACCTTATGTATTTTGAGTACGTATTTAAACAGTTATTTACGAAGTATTTTGACGAAGTTTTTCAATACTAAATTTAAAGTATTTTGCTCAACCCTAGTACCAGGAAGTAATCCCAAATAATATTCAATGTCTTTCAGAAATAACTTAATTTTGAATTACTTCATAATAAATTATATTTAGTATTTATATATAAAATTTTGACGCATTTTATACAAATTCAATCTAACGGCATAATTATTGAAAACAAATGAACCTTAAAAATACTTTCCAGTATTATTACAATGAAATATTAGCTTTTTAAGTTCCTAGAGCCTTTGTATTAAACGTACTGCACATCCCTGCGCACATGTAAAATTAACTGACCCAATTACATTAACAAATTGGGTTAGGTATTGTCTACTTCATTGCTTTCACGCATGGAGCTTTGCGTATTACGGCGAGAAATAATTAGTTTCATTGGATAAGTTTAAACAAAAATACATTATACAACATATTATATATATATATATATATATATATATATATATATATATATATATATATATTCTCTGCAAGGAAGTTTATATATATATATATATATATATATATATATATATATATATATATATTTTCTTTGCAAGGAAGTATTAATATTTGATTTGATTGATACTGAAAGTGAACGTACAAGCTGTCTGTAACGTTTGGGGCAGGAGTACAATCTGTGCAGGTTTACTTGTACTATAAATCTCTCTCTCGCCTTTAACCATAAATAGTTCAATAATGATCAAAAGTACCAATAAATCATGGTAAGTAACATTTTAAAATCAAAATTTTCGCTCTGGAGTCATAGAAAACTTATTTCCATCGATAAATAAACTTCAGATTTAAGTTGTTAGTATTTCTAACAAAATAGTAATCCGTAGCTCCGGCTCTACTTCAATCACTTGAGCAAAAGAAGAGCCCAACAAAACGTGCACATAGTAAAACTACTGCAATGTCCAGAATGAAAAGAGGGGGGGGGTCGTCTGAGCATTGGCTCAATGGATCAGGAAAACTGGACGAAAACCTGATCGAGATGAGGGGGATTTGACTCCGAAGCTCAGGTTCATAACTTGCTACAGGCATACAAGTCTTTTAAAATTATGCACTAGAAATGTAATCTAATACATCTATATTATTGTCAAATCTAAATTTTTGATGGGTCATATAGCCTCTAATAATAGAGAGACAGATTATTTAGTCAAAGAATAGTAAAAACTGTATGTGACGTATGGGGAGAATTTCCATCTGCACATGTCTGCAATGCATGAAAAGATGCTTACTCTTAGTTACTCAATAATACACAGAACTGAGATGAAGTACAACTGACGCCGTAAGATGATATAAGTGTAGAGATTTACAAAGAAAGAAATTGATACTTATTGTAGCATAAAGAAATTATTAAATGTAGTATTATGAATTATATTGTGAAAATATGTATTTATTATTTTGTGAACATGCCATTTCTCGGCAATACGATATGTGGGTAAATTATTACCACTTAGCATCTCAAACACATGATAAGGATTCACATTTATAGTTCAAAATCAATCAATAATTGTTTAAATAATACATAAATTATTGAGTATATTAAGTATACAATTAATGAAAGAATGATAAAAATCCTTTGTGATTTCTGCTGTGATTTAATTCTTACTAGAAAAACATTTATCTACAGCGGTGCGCTTACAGCTGAATATTGCACTCAAGTGTTACTATGAACGTCATAATGAAACGTATGCTCTTATCGATTCATTAACACTCTTTTTTAGCCAGGAATAAAACACAGAATACGCATATTTTTTTTAAAACAACTATGAACATTCTTTTTATTAATTAAAACTTAATCATTTTAAATGTTTTTTATGTCTTGCAAACAATTTTAGTTATTACAATTGCCATCATTTGTTATGGACTATAAGAGTAACATTTTTGCTGTGCATGATGCTAACATGGGACGTTGTCTTAGAAATGATTTAAATTTCTGCACACGTACAAATTTTACGTTTAAATATCTCCCCCAAAATTCTTGAACCCGCTCTCTTAATGTTTTTAAAAATCTTGAATTAATCCTTCCACTACTGTATTAGACTTCTAGTGGCCGTGTTTTTGACACTCAGCAGGGTTGCTACAGAACCAGCAAGCAGTGATGCTAAGGCACCCCGAAAATAATTCTTGTGTATTGTTCGGGATTTTGAACATTTAAATAAACTGACATATTTCGTAGTATTCTTAGGCATATATTAATTCCTACTGGCTACTTCAAACACCTTTCGTACGCCTGCCATTTCTGAATGTCAGGAAAAATTTGATCAGATGTGCATCAGGAGGCCTCATGGCTGTGTATTTTCTAACAACTTCTACCATACTTATTCTCTCAGTATTTCCGGCGGTAAAAAATTATTCACGCGCTACATCTACTTCGTATCAGGTATTACGAAACTAATACTCTAATCTTCGTCTTTAAGATTTTCGATTTTTAAGAATTTGTTAATTCATCGCGCCTACATACACATAAAATTCATATGATCAGCCCCACTTTCATCCATCATTGCCATCACTCATATTTTAATTAAAATTCGTAATATTGTTTTAAATTTTTGATTGTAACCTACCTACTTATATGGATATTTTGATTTAATGTTAACATTGACTGTAACATCAAATAAAATACCCGTAGTCAAGAGGGTTTTTATTCTTTTGGCACGTCCTCAAGTTAAGCTACCAAAACTTTCTCCTTCCAAATCTTGATATTTTTGCGTTACACTACTTTTGTAATTTTTAATAAGTCCCTTTAAATACGCTTCCTTTGATTTTTCTGGTAGAAGCGATGCCAAGACATTTTCAGCCATTTCTTCAATATCTGAAGGGATATCGTCAGTATTAACTTCACTTATTTTCCCTATGAATATTTCACAGTAGTGAACAACTAGATACAAAGATATTAGAAACTCAACACCAAAACTCTGTCACATTTTGAAAATTATTGTTGTTTTAAACAAACGTCAATAACTATAAAATAAAGAAAAGTCATAAACGACACAAAAACAGTCTGTGTCTCGTTGTTGAGTATTGTATTACAAAATGAAATTAGAAATGACACTGCTGTCGTCGTAAATAAACTACTGAAAGATACACTTTTGATGTGACGACATATAAAAGTGGTGCAAAAGCGATACTTGTTCCATTGTGATGTCAACATCAAACTTTTTCCATTAATAAATATTATTAGATATTTTATGAAATTGATGTTTTTCCTTTTTCTATTTGCACAAATGTATAGACTACTCTACGCCAGTATACTACTGTGTGAATCTCTACAGACTCAGTGGGACTGTATCAGGTTGATTAAGTAAATATATAGACTTTTTTTCTTGCATTCATTTATGAAATTCATTACAAGTAATGAATTTCTTATTATTTACAGCACTCGCAAGAAAAAGGCCTTGTATAATTTTTATTACTAATCTTTCAAAAGAAAATGATTTGGCAAAACCAAAAATTGTCGCACATCATTGGTCAATTTTACACAGAAGCCGGTATTACCTGATGCACATAACTCAAAATATATTTTGGGATGATAGCTTTCCAAGTTAATTAAATATTTTTTTCTGGCACGTTAAACATGAAATACAGATAATTGATATTTAACCACGATATTTATTTCATTCATTCTATTAACTAGATTTCAAGTAATTTCATGGACATAACAGATGATCATTATTATTTCATTTTAAAATAATAATATTATCTAAAATATCAATATTTTAAAAAAAATTTCACTGAAGAAGATAAAAAGAGTATTTTGTACAGTGTATATTATATTTAATTCCTTCAATAAAGTATATGTTTGCAAGATAGAACATTCTTACTTGTTATTACACAAAAATCCACACAACAAAGGTAATAATAACACATTTAACACCGGCAGACGAAATCAGTTTATAGGGTCATAAATGAATTTCTTCGTCCGACAGTGGTGGCGTGAAGAAGTTAGAGCTCTGCTGTGCGACCCTAATAGATCTGTTGCGATAAAACTGTTACTTCGCAGTGCGCCACTCCACTTAGTGGAGTGACGGGGAGTCAGGCGTTTCAGCGTTGTGCATCGTTTCAAAATTTTAAATTTGGGTATAAATTAGTTCAAAATTAGTACAAAATTGTGGTATTTTTAGTTTTATTATATCTTGTGTTTTTCTGGTGTGGGTATTCTAATTTAACGTTAAGTTAGCGCACCCACTCTTATTCATTTTTTATTTCGATGTTGTGCATCGATTCAAAATTTTAAATTTGGATATAAATTAGTTCAAAATTAGTACAAAATTCTGGAATATTCTTTTTTTGATTTCTGATAAGTGGGTGTGCCAACTATACGGTCATCCGAAAAAGACTCCAGTCTCCAGAAAAAGGTCAGTGACAGACAATGATTTAGAACGACAATCCAAAAAAATTAGTAGCAATCACGATAGTTACCGGGCTTTAAATACAAAATCCGTCTCTGTAATATTTAATGTGCCGGTAAAAAATAGGTTCGGACCTCTTAAGTGAACTTGATAAGCTAGCAACTGAAAATAGATTCGTTCATATTAAGGACCTTCCTAGTGATCCAAGCGAAACCCCCAGTAAAATACCACCAATCAGAGTAGCCGACATCACCAATTACAAAGCATTTGTCAAAAAACTAAAAACTAAAGTCACTTCAAACTTCATTGGAGATCAAAAGAACAATGAAATGAAAACAAGTGCAAACTCATCCTCGGACTTTCGAAGCTTAACCAGGTATTTAATTCACTCTCATCGTAGTTTTCACTCCTTCAAAGATCCGCTGAATAAAAATATATCTGTAGTGTTCAAGAACGTCAATCAATCAATTACTGACCAAGAAATATATCAAGACCTAGAAACGCGCTTCCCTGCACTGATAAAAATCACCAGACTTCATAAAGACAATATACATATCCCAGAAGTAGCAGTTGTTTTTTCAGGACAAGAACCAATAGACAACATTCTAGCCATTAAGCAAATTTGTAACAATAGAGTAAATGCAGAAGCAAGGAAAACACCCCAAGGTCCCATATAATGCCAGAGGTGTCTGGATTATGGCCTTACAAAAAATAATTGCAACCACTCCATTAGCTGTACTTTTTGCTCGGGTAATCACTACTCGGTAAATTGTCCTAATCGTGATCAAGTACCGAAATATCGTAACTGCTATGGCAGCAACAAGGCCAATAATCGAGACCCCAGTTGCCCCTACCTAAATTAATATATTGAAAAAAGAAAAACTGTCAACCAAAACAACCCCGAAAATACAAACCAAAGTTCATCCCACCAATCCGCTCACTACCAACTAACTTAGATTTCCTTTCTTTTCCCCAAGCACCAATTCTCAACAACTTCACTCATATTAGTAACACCACATCCCAGGCCGTCCCAAATCCCATCAACAATTCAAATCCAACCAACCTTTTCCAAGAAACACATCACAACAATCCCTTTATAAACACAATAATTAATGCAATTACATCCTGTATAATCAATGCCATAAACACACTTATACCCACCATAATCAACCCAATTCAAAACTCATTCGCCGCTTACATTAACGGCAATAATAGCAATACAACACCCTAAAGATTTTACACTCGCCAATTGAAATGCTATTTGCCTAACAAATAAAAAAAACAGAACTAATACACTTTCTAAATTCACACCACATAGATATTATTTGCATCACAGAAACTCGCTTAAAGGAAGAAAATAAAATTTATATCCCAAACTACTCAATTTACAGATCTGGTAGAAACCTAATCAAAGGAGGAGGATTGCTAATAGCCATTAATAAAAATATTAAACATTACCCAATAATTATCCCTTGTACTGGTAATATTGAAAGTGTGGCCATTATCTTAGAAACGGAAAATAAATATATGGACTATAATTGCAGCATACAATCCACCAAATCATAAACTTGACTGCGATAACAATAATAAACTAATTCAACATAATAACCCCCAAAGGGTTGTTCGAACACCAACGCTAATTGGAAAATAATAGCCCAAATACTAAACCGTACTAATCTGAAAATAATTTCACCTCCAGATCCCACATTCTACCCCCACGATCGCTTAAGAAATCCCGATATCCTCGATATCAGAATCACTTACTCTAAAATAAAACCACATTGTACAAAATTATTGGAATTTGACTCGTATCACATTCCGGTCTTAATAACCACACAACAAATACCCCCACCCCACGCCCGAGTACCAAACCCAACCACGTTAAAAGTTTACTGGAAAAAATTCCAAACGATAACTACTTCAATAATACCCAAATTTAAAATTCTCTCCAACCCACTAGAAATAGAGCAATCAATCAATAAATCAATCAACTAACAACCATAATACACACCACAATTAAAGAGGCCGAATTAAAACCAGAGAGTACCAACAATACAAACAATTTGATAAACAATACAAACTTTCCCCAGAAATAGTGAAACTAATACAAATCAAAAACAAAACCCGCTTCACAACAAAAAACACCAGGGCTAAAATTAGAACTTAACACACTAATAAACATTGTACGGAAATCAATCAAAAAGTTCAACAATCAGCAACTCCAAACACTACTTCAATCAATAAACACTAACAACAAACCCTTTTGGCAACTCACAAACCAAATGTTAAGGAAAAAGTATACCATCACCACATTAGACTCCCCCTCAGGAAAAGTGTACACGCCTGCTCAGAAAGCCGAAGAGCTTGCAAATAACTTTGCATCCACATTCACCCTAAATAATACTAAATCGCACTCTAGTCATCTCAAAATTAGTAAAACAGTAAATGAAAAGACATACACATCATCAAATACACTTCACATCACCTAAATAAATAAATAAATAAATAAAATAATCAAATCACTACTTGTCAAGAGAGCCCCTGAAGGTGATAAAATTAGGATATTATTAAAAACCTTGTAAAATTTTTACCAATATTAAATCCTCAGACTGGTTTTTCCAAGTGGAAATTTTCCAAAAACCAAACAATAATACATCCCCCC
Organism: Teleogryllus oceanicus; assembly: GCA_964035755.1. NCBI lineage: Eukaryota > Metazoa > Arthropoda > Insecta > Orthoptera > Gryllidae > Teleogryllus > Teleogryllus oceanicus. Next base: position 280,742,843 of record CAXIVR010000001.1, read on the forward strand.
AAAAAAATTTCAAAACCCATCTAAAGGAAAAATTGGTTCGCATATCACCAACTACTCAGACATAACATCCATAAACATCCATATGGCATTTCAAACACACTATAATACAATAGCAATCATCCTCGACATCTCACAGGCCTTTGATAGAACATGGCATCAAGCTTTAAACTAGAAAATAAAAGAAATAGACACTCCACATTATCTTACACAAAGCATATCCAGCTTCCTCAACAATAGAACATTTGCGGTTACAGTCAATAACCATCACTCTAATCTAAAAGCGGTCAAGGCTGGCCTCCCCCAAGGCTCCCGTTATCTCCCGTTCTTTATTACTTGTACGTAGCAGGCCTTCCGTAAAGTAGTGATATAAAAATCGCCCAATTTGCTGATGACAATGCTACATATTTAGCAGGTCCTGCCATAAACTCAATAAAAATCATACTTCAGTTATACCTAAACCAAATCGACAGCTGAACAACCAAAAATAAAATTAAACTCAACCCGTCAAAAACAGCAGCCAAAATATTTTCCCTAAGACCATTCATTTCCCCTCCCCCCTTACAACTTAATCAAGAATCTGTACAATGGCATCCGCACAAACCTATTAAATATCTAGGCCTTTTCTTAGACACACCCCTCAATTGGAAAAATCACATCGACAATAAAGTTATGCAAGCAAAAATTAAATTACACCAACTAAAACCAATAATAAATAGATCAGCTAAATTACCCTACAGTACTGCCTTCCTTCTATACAAAATTATTATACGACCACTATTATTATATGCATGCCCAGTTTGGATCAGCGAACTAAATCAAACAACACCAAAAAACTGCAAGTAATCCAAATTCAGTTTCTGCGCACCATCAAAAATGCCCCATGGTACGTCTCCTATGCACAACTCCATAAAGAATTCTAGTTAGAACCGATTACCAACCACATTATTTTTTTATCCACCCACTTCTCCCAAAACATACCAAATATACCCAAACTAACCTAATACTCTGCCAAAATCCAACTCACAGAACCCGCATTCAAAATAAATTTATTTTCCATACATTCCTAAGTAAATTTTCAGATCTCGATCCAAAGTAGAGGTATTGTACAAAGATACCTCTACCACCCTAGTAATAATGTAAGTTATTTTAAGATTATTGGTAAGATTGTTGTAAGTTAATTGTAAGTACATATAAGCAACTATAACAAATGTAGAGTGTATTAACACTGACCTTTGTATTGTTCTATCCAAAATAAATAATTAACTAAAGAATATATACATATTAGGAGAAAAAGGGAAGGACGAATTACAGTTTAATGAATTACACTCAAAGAAAATTTCTATCATGTTTTATTAATTGCAATACATTCGCTTGCGGAAGAGGTGTAAATAGTCAATTATCACAGGAACATGTTCAATATTTATAATTAAAAGTACATAATTATATAGTAAATAATGAACGCAGGAAGAATGAAGGAATAAATTACAGAAACTTTCAATAAAAAAATTATACATTGGACAACGATCAGCCTTTAAAACAGGAAAATGATTGTACTAAAACGTACAGCATTTTAACCCCCTAAAAAACATTATTAAATTGCACCAATTCATTCAAAGTTCGTATATCTGTACTTCCATTAAAACGAAACAAGAGATTCTAAAATTATACGCTTCAATGCATTCTTCTTATCACATGTTTAAGACCGATTACATTTGAGTGCCAGCAAAATGTAAAATCAATCTAATACTTCTCATTACAAATGAAGCGAATTAAGTTCTTGAAAAAATACACTTTCAGGCGGGCGTGAGCCGTATCGTCGCGTTCTCAAGACCGCCGCTGACGGACGAGGCACCTGGTGAGGTGGTAGCTGGTGAGCATGGAGGGACAGCAACCTTGGTACTAGGCCGATAGCAGCATATACCGTAACTATGACTAGACACTCGTCCAGGATGATTGCTCACTGACTGATACAAAGGCTTACTCCTTCACGAGCGTCATTCGCAACACCACCTTCTCCGGGTCAACGGGGGTGTTGGCTGGTCCGGGGGCGAAACGGTAGCTGGTAAGGAGGGTGGCAAGGGCCACCTTGACCTGTAGTAGCCCCAGGCGGTAGCCCACGCACTTGCGCGGGCCCAGGCCGAAGGGCAGGAACAGCGCCTGGTCGGCGGGGGCGTCGGGGTGGCCTTGGGCGTCGGGCAGGAAGCGCTCCGGCCGGAAGGCGTCGGGGCGCGGGAAGAGCGCGGCGTCGCGCTGCAGCGCCGCCACGGGCAGCAGCACGCGCGTGCCCGCCTCCAGCACGACGCCGCTGTCCGGCACCGCCCACGCGCGCCGGCTCACGCGCGTCAGCACGGGCTCCGCGGGGTGCAGGCGCAGCGTCTCTGTGGGCAAAGGAGGTGTTACACAAGCCCCACACACATCCACGGTCTCTTATGAAGAGCTTGGACCTAGGAACTGCGCTCACCTAGCACAACTGCGTCGAGCAGGGGCGCCTTCTCCAGGGCGTCCATGTCCAGCCCCGCCGCCTCAGCCATCAGCGACGACACCTCCGCGCGCAGCTGCTCCTGCAGTTGGGGCTGCGCCGCCAGCTCAGCCAGCGCGCAGCTCAGCAGGGCCGAAGGCTTGTGGGCGCCGCGTACAGCATGCAGCACATGTGCGCGGCCAGGCGGCGCTCGGCCTAATAGCCTCGGGGCCCCTCGCCACACCAAAATCGGCGATGCAAGGGCACGGCGCTCACCTGTGGAGTCGGCGGCGTGGTCGATGTGGGCGAGCAGCTGCACGAAGTCGCGTCCACGCGCGCCACCGGGGCTGGCCGCCCGCGCCGCCAACACGTCCCGCGCCAGCGCCACGAAGCAGTGCGCCAAGTGCTGGTGCGCCGCGTCGGTCCGGGTTCAGGCGCGGGGTGGCCAGCTGCACGAACTGGTGGATGGCGGAGCAGTCGGCCTCCACGCGCTGCGCCAGCTGCAGGAGCGGGGCGGCGGGGTCTGCGAGGGCGCGCGCCTGCAGCCCGAACAGCGTCTCCGACACGCCGTCCACGGCGTACGCCAGCGGGGGGCGCGCGTGCGGCGGGGCGCGTGGCGGGGGTGCGCGTGCGGAGCAGGGCGGGCAGCGGCGGCGCGTGCGGCCGGGCGTGAAGTTGGGCGTGAGGCGCTGGCGGAGGTCGCGCCGCTCGCCCTCCGCGTTGAACACGTTGTCGGCGAGGGGCGTGGGCGTGGTGGCGGGGGCGTGGAGGGCGGCTGTGCGCGCCGGGAAGGCGTCGAAGTGGTCGCTAAGGCCTTGCGCGCAGGGCACGTGGCGGCGCTGCCAGTAGCGCAGGGCGCGGAGGGCCAGAGCAAGTTGGACGGCAACCAATGTCACGGCCGTCGTCAGCAGCCATGGCCACATGCAGACGGAAGCGGCCATCGTAATCCGACGAAGTTTTCCGTTAGTCTTTGCGATATACACAATCGCCGCTGCCTTCTCCAAAGAATCTCAGATACTAGTTGAACGGACTCGTAAAGAAACAGAATGACCGTGTATTCTGTTGTATTGTGATGACAGAAGCTGATGACCTTGAATCTACTATGTATACAAGTGTCGATCAGCTGGTGTTGACAATGTGTCAGACAACGATGCCAATAGCTAGACACGTTACCCTCAGAGTTCTGGAGTCTGAATGATTCGGCACTGATCGGCCGCCGTCGTTTTATGTTCGCACCACATTCGGCCGAGTCACTGCCTGATGCAGCGACTTATGAAAGCGAGAGGAAGATACAGTGCGAGAGGGACAGAGAACGGCGTGAGGCGTCATGCTGATAAGTTTCTCAAGGTCGGAATACCCTCCGTACGAGAGTAGTATGCTTGTGTCATTCAACGTTTGGAGGTGAAAAGGTTTGTATGTTTTTTAACAATACTACTTATTTAATGTATATTGTATGTAATATGTAATACGTTTTTTGTCTAATATATAATATTTATCGAATAAAATGTTTTTATTAACCCTTTTGCTTAAAATATTTTTAAGTGTTTATTTGTGCTATTGTTATATCCTTTTTTAAGAATAATGGTTGCGAAAATGCTTTGTTATGTATATTTGGGATATATTTTCTGTGATAGTTAAATTATTTTGTACGTCGTAATTGCAGTAGGCGGGTCATGACGGCTGTGTCTTTCCGAATTCTTGTAATGAGAAGTGTTGTCAGAGTGAATTTTAGAATGAATCTCTTCTTTACGATGTTCAGTTTGTTCTGTACAAAAGATCCCGAAGCATTTAGATCTCAATGTTATTTCATGTGCTCTTGCGAGAAAAAGTGTATGTAAAATAAGAAGGTCAACGCCATCGTTGACGATCGTCCTTGATGGCCAATAATGAATTCCAAAGGTAGTTCTTGTTTTTGGGTTTTCATGTACTGTCGAAATCCGAAGTGTTCAACGACAGTACACAACCGATGATGGGAATAAACCAATGGAAATTTTTTCAGAGGTTATATTAGACAAAAAACAGCGTATTTTATGTTATAATATTTTATGGAACCAAATATACAATAATATTTTCACACAGTAATTAAAAATACTTCTTTTCTGGTCATTGTTATATTTAACAATTATATTTAATTTAACATTTTCGTTACTCGGTATTTGTAAGTTATGAAGAACACCTAATTATCTTAAACGTATTCACTGGTATTTACTCCACTGTAAAAATTAAAATATTCATCTTTAACCGTCAACATTATCAATGCACGATAAAGTCTTGAAAAATATTTATGAAAATATCAACAGATATATGCAGTGGGTCTACCATTTTTTAAACAAGTGAGCGATCATTGCAAAGACCGCGGAGATGGGACGTGAGCGTTTTAGCGTGACGGTAATGGTGTGTTACAGAAAGAGAACAATGGAATCAATATCAGAGGGACAGAGAAACCAAGCTGGTGTGCCAGGGTGATAGAGGGGCGACGAGTCGTAACCACATACACTGGTGTCCTTTAGAAACGCTGATTTTGCATCGTTATTGAACAAAACGAAAAACTAGAGTTGCTAAAAGAACATATATTTTCTGGCATTACTTGTAACTTTTGCAATTTTCGAATATTCAATGTTAAAAAAAATGAGACCTGCGTATCTCTGAAGCGAAAAACTAGACACGCTAAAAGAACACTTATTTTCTTGCATTACTTGTAACTTTAGTAATTTTCGAATATTCAGTCGTGAAAAAAATGATACTTGCTTCTCTTTGAAGCTTTCCTGGAAAAAATTATTGAAGAAGAGATTGAAACAGTTTTTCTTAGAATAAACATAAATGCCACTATTGTAAGTGAAAATTATACAAAGTTTCTGCTATTTAATTATAATTAATTAGATTATAAAAAATTCAAATTTAACTTTTTACTACCCATTTCTTTTAAAAAATTCTTTCAATTTCAACTTCAAAATTCCTTTAAAAATTCAGTTGTCATTTAAAAAAATCATTGATATTTATTAGAGACTTTTAATGTTATTGAGCAACCTTTGCTGTTTGTATTTTCACAATTGTACATTCTAATAAAATTGTGTCCATTAGTGCAATAAGTAAGTTTTTTCGCAAAATATAAATTGTCTTTCATTTTTCTGCCGATTTTATGGCGATATTACACGATGCACGTACCTGAAAATGTATATTGGGAAGATAGGTTAATTTCAAGTTTTTTAAAATTGTTATTTCACATTAAAATACTGAAGGTTAATAAATACTTTTACAGGAAATTAGTTTGATTTATTGCAAATTTCACATTCCATATAATTTCACGACAGACATTTTAAAACTATATTAGATAATATCAGAATTTCTGTTTGTTCGAAAGGTGATTGAGTTGTTTACGGGATTAGCTACATCAAATGAGGCACATTTTGTTGCTTGCACATTAGGCATATTAAATGTTCCGGTGAGAATAATGTATTTGAATGGGACCAGCTTTTTAAATTGTACAATATCGATTGTTCCACCAACTCTGGACCACCCCTATAAAATTCAAACTGTTCATGATATAGAAAAGCAGTTTTCATTGAACAATACTGAATCATCGGACAAGTAATATGCTGCAGAGATATTGTTCGTAATAATTTTAGTTTTAGAGGAATTTATTCACCTCTAATCTTTTAAGCAGAAATATAATAATTTTTTCTCACTAGTAATGGATAGATCATAAAAAGAGGAATACGATGTTGAATCACTGTTAATGTTTTGATAATAGTTTAAATATATTTTTCTACTAATTTTATGCTTTTTTAAATTAAACCGACACAATTTCGTGTTGTATCTTTTGCAACTGTCGCCCATGGAGAAGGTGTCCTGCATTGCGCAGAGACTTACGGGTAGAGGGGAGACTGAACGGGATGGCTGTGACGGTAAAGGCTCAACTCCAGACTTCCATAGTCTTGACAAATAAGACGCACGAATAAACATTAATTGTAATGATCAGAATGAAAACTTTTTTCATTGATTTATGAGAATTGAGATTTTCTTGCACTGATTGAAATCCCAATGCATTGATCATTGAAATGAACGATGTAAAGGAGTTGTTACAGTAATAACAACAGTTTAAGATTTAAGGAGAATCGTAATCGATATATAATGGCTGCAAAAAGAAGCCAGCAATTTAATAATTTCAAGTACAAATAATGATAATAAGTGGTCGAAGGTTGTCACTATAATATGTTCAGATATGTCACCATATTTTAAATAGTTAGAAATTGTTAGAAATACTATTGTTGAGTATTAATCAAGTTGTCGTTGTAAATTTACAAAAAAAAAATAAGACATAAATAAGTATTGGAAAAGAAAATACAATTGTATACATTATGTACGTATTTGGCATTGTACGTTGTAAGTATGTATGGATCAGATTCATTCGAGTTTTGCCAGTTAGAAGTGTTCCTTGGCCTCAGCACTCTTTGCTTTACTATTCAAGCCCGGGGGTGAGGGAACCGTTGGCAAGCATGCGTTATTGCCATCACCGAAACTATGTAGCCTGCCTGATGAGTTTCTTTCGTCACACAGCTATAGAAAATGAGACAATTACGGAATACATAAATGTACATGAATGATTTACACTGATCCTCTGCGTCCCTGTCGACAGAAATCCGTATCTCCCGTAGTGTGCGCGCATGGGCTGGCGAACTGACTGCAATGTTTTGCGGCGCTATGATTCGATGCTTTGGAATATTAATCAGTAGAAGTAAAATTGAATTTTTATTAACATTTAATTCTTATCGTAATATTCATATTTCTATTGGGTCCTTTGCGATGAAACAATGAATTACTATTGTTACTCCACTATTTTTCTCAGTCTCCTCTCACCCGCTAAAAGTCTTAACACCGCTAAGATCACGTTTCCCGAACGCAACAGGAAATATTATCCGTTTAATATAAATTCACGTGTGAGAAAATATAAATATAATACTGTCTGTTTTTGAATTTTGTGCCTGTAGACCCTTAGTGAGATCGGCAGCAATTCTCGAAAAGTATTGATTAAAGAGATTAGCCACTGTTGCCGGATCGTTCACATTTATATCGTTATATTTTAAAACAACATTCTCTACGGGTTTTCTAGTTAATTTGGTAGTATTTTTTATTATATTCCACATTGCTTTTGTTTTATTATTTGAGTTCAAAATATCCTGATCGTTTTTCATGATTTTAGCCTGCCTTATGACTTTTCGTAACAATGTTTTGTATTTTTTAAAGTAGATAAGGAAATCTTGAGATACGTCATGACGTTTAGAAATAAAGTAGAGAGTACGTTTATTTTTACACGATGTTCTAATTCCTTTTGTGATCCAAGTATTACTTTTTCGTGAAATGTTTAATTTTCTCTTTCTAATAGAAAAGCATGCGTTAAAGAGAAATGAAAGCTTTGAGAAAAATAAATTATATTTTTGATTTGTGTCAATAGCGTTATAAACTGCCTCCCATGATTCTTTCAGCAAGTAGTCCGTAAATAACCTAATGTTAACTGTAGTAAATGCTCTGCACATGCGTGTTTTATTTATTGTGTCAGTATTCATGTTATTAGTAATTGTAAGAATTTGTGCATCATGGTCACTGTAACCTAGATTATTCGTTATTATTTCATATCTAGTTGTGGTTTTGTTAATTATAATTTGATCTCTTGCTGTTTGTGATTTAAGAGTATTCCGTGTAGGTACTTTCACTGTAATATCTAAATTAAAAGAATGAATTAAATTGAGAAACTGCTCTTTTTCGTGAGATTCGCTCAGAAAATCAATATTGAAATCTCCACATACAACAATGGATTTAAAAGAGAGATTACTAATTTTGTTCAGAGTTATCTCTAGATTTTCTACGAAATTGAAATAATCTAAAGCTTGCTTTGTTGGAGGCCTGTAGATGCAAAGTAAGATAATTTTGAGCGTAGTGAGATGTACAACTGTTATTTCAAAAACTTTTTCACCTGTATATAAATTGAATTCTGACAAGAAGGTAGAATCAATATTATTTCTTACATAAATACACGAACCTCCGTAAGCAGGGTCTTTATTTGATTCCCTTGCTCTACAATAAGATCCTGCAAGGTAAAATCTAGGAATTTGGAGTGTGTTTAGATCATTATGAGATAACCAATGTTCTGTAAAGCAAAGAACATCTATTTGACTAAGATCACACTCTAATGCTGCCTCGAATAACAGTGACATACACTCTATCTCTTTGAGATGACACTCTAATGCTGAGATCACACTGAGATCACACTCTAATGCTACTCGAATAACAGTGACATACTGGGTCATATGACATCAGGGTATTTCCCTTTCTATGACATATCCATTGCTTGTGAGAAAAATATGCACTTTCATTTAAGAAATAAAATATGAATATATATCTCGAAAACAAAAAAATATTAATAATACCTCTGCGGCATAGTGCTTGTCCTCCACATTGTTTGGCGAGAAATACATCGCCATTTCGTGAACCGTGTAAATATCATGTGGGTTGTCTATAGTAGGTGGGAGATCTGTAGATTTCTTTCCGCAAGAAACTACTTGCGATATATAAAGCAAAACATTCGTATCTCTTGTTACATTATACTCCACCAAAAAACTATTTTAGGACGTTCAATTTACGTTGGCAATACGTTACGTTGGCAATTATATTGTAATAGAAAAAAAATTAAACGCATTATTGGGAGAAGGAAAGGAAATTAGTTTAATGATTTATATTCCAAAAGAAATATGAAATGTTTTATTACCATTATAATATAATCTATTAGGTAATATGTAAATAATCACTTACTAAAAAATATTAACACAAAAACATTTTACTAATATTTATACAATTAATATAATTATAAATAATGAACGCAGAAGAAAGGAATGAGTTCATGAAAATAAATATAAATAATGAAATGAATAGTTGAGAAAGGATCAGTCTTAAAAACAGGAAAATTATTGTACTAAAACGTACAAACCTTTCACCCGTTAACACAAAGATTACGGTCATTATTACTCCAAATTATAAATATCAGTCTTCCATTAATGTAAGCAAGAGATTCTTAAATTCTAATCTTCTGTTTACTTCTTTACGCCCATTACAATTAATTGCCTGCAAAAATTAGTATCTATTTCATACTTTACGTTATGAATGTAGAGTAATTAGTCTTTGGCTGAAATACAATATACATCACACAGGCGTGAATCGCAGGGTGGCGTCTTCAAGGGCGCCGGCGCCAGGGAGGTCATCCCCGGGGGCGAAGCGGTAGCTGGTGAGGAGGGTGGCAAGGGCCACCTTGACCTGTAGTAGCCCCAGGCGGTAGCCCACGCACTTGCGCGGGCCCAGGCCGAAAGGCAGGAACAGCGCCTGGTCGGCGGGGGCGTCGGGGTGGCCTTGAGCGTCGGGCAGGAAGCGCTCCGGCCGGAAGGCGTCGGGGCGCGGGAAGAGCGCGGCGTCGCGCTGCAGCGCCGCCACGGGCAGCAGCACGCGCGTGCCCGCCTCCAGCACGACGCCGCTGTCCGGCACCGCCCACGCGCGCCGGCTCACGCGCGTCAGCACGGGCTCCGCGGGGTGCAGGCGCAGCGTCTCTGTGGGCAAAGGAGGTGTTACACAAGCCCCACACACATGCACGGACTCTTATGAAGAGCTTGGACCTAGGAACTGCGCTCACCTAGCACAACTGCGTCGAGCAGGGGCGCCTTCTCCAGGGCGTCCATGTCCAGCCCCGCCGCCTCAGCCATCAGCGACGACACCTCCGCGCGCAGCTGCTCCTGCAGTTGGGGCTGCGCCGCCAGCTCAGCCAGCGCTCTGTCACCGCGCGCGGGCGCCCGGCACCAGGCGGCGCTCGGCCAAAAGGGTTCGGGCCCCTCGCCACAGCAAAGACGGCGATGCAAGGGCACGGCGCTCACCTGTGGAGTCGGCGGCGTGGTCGATGTGGGCGAGCAGCTGCACGAAGTCGCGTCCACGCGCGCCACCGGGGCTGGCCGCCCGCGCCGCCAACACGTCCCGCGCCAGCGCCACGAAGCAGTGGCCAAGTGCTGGTGCGCCGCGTCGGTGCCGTGGAGCAGCTTGACAGGCGCGGGGTGGCCAGCTGCACGAACTGGTGGATGGCGGAGCAGTCGGCCTCCACGCGCTGCGCCAGCTGCAGGAGCGGGGCGGCGGGGTCTGCGAGGGCGCCGCCGAGCCCGAACAGCGCCCGCACGCCGTCCACGGCGTACGCCAGCAGCGGGGCCTGCGCGTGCAAAGGCTTTGCGTGAGTCGTGGGCAAGGCGTTACCTGGTGCTGGAGTAGTGGGCGAGGGAGTGGGCGTGTCCTCACCTTGAGCGCGACGGGGTGGCCGCGCTGCGCGTGCGGTCGGAGTGCGCGGACGAGCGCGTGCGCGTGCGTGAGCAGGGCGGGCAGCGCGCGGCGCGTGCGGCCGGGCGTGAAGTTGGGCGTGAGGCGCTGGCGGAGGTCGCGCCACTGCTCGCCCTCCGCGTTGAACACGTTGTCGGCGAGGGGCGTGGGCGTGGTGGCGGGGGCGTGAAGGGCGGGGCCCGGGCTGTGGCCCAGGTACACGCCGGCGAAGCGCTCGCCCTTCAGCTGGGCGTAGAGGGCGCGCACGGTGGCGGGCTCGGAGGCGCGGCCCAGGCCCAGCGCGGCGGCCGCGGCGGCGGCGAAGTGGCCCACGAAGGGCAGCGCGGAGGGCGCAGGGCACGTGGCGGCGCTGCCAGTAGCGCAGGGCGCGGAGGGCCAGAGCAAGTTGGACGGCAATCAATGTCACGGCCGTCGTCAGCAGCCATGGCCACACATAGACGGAAGCGGCCATATCGATCTGACGAAGTTTTCCGTTACGCCTCGCGATATAAACAAACGCCTCTGCCTACACCGGTTATCCTCGTGGGAGCAATTTGTAAGTAAACTTGCGGTGGAAACCTAACCCACGTGTTGTATGTTGCTCTGATGTGACAGGAGCTGAAGGCAGTCACTGCTGATCGGTCGATGACCTCAAATCTCCAGTCGTAAATGAAACGTTGATCAGCTGTCGTTGACAGTTTTGTGGTATACAGTAAGCCGCGTGTGAGGTCTGTTGCTCGCAGTGTTCAGAATGATGAATGATAAGGCGTTGCTCGGTTGCAGGAGTTTTATGTACAAGGCACTTCGGCTAAGTCACTGCCTGATGCAGCATCTTGCTAAAAAGAGTGAGAGGGAGATAGCGTGCGAGAGAGACACCGTGGCGTGTCGTCATTCTGATAGCCTCTTCAAGGTCGGAATAGCCGCCTTAAGAGATTTGTTTGTTTATGTATTTCAACGTTCAGATTTGAATTTTAGCCTGTTTTCATTAATGGTAATTGTAATTATAATTGATTTTGAATGTGTTATTTTATTTCGTTCAAATTTTTATATTTGTTTCCTTTAAATCATCAATCTTGTTTTTGATCTTGTAATAATTTGTAATTGTTGAATAGTTAAGCTCTTCATGATATTTTTGTAATATATTTTGCCGTGTTCTGTTTAGTTACGTTATATGATATTAATATTGTGTTATCCATTATCACTTGTAACGGTATACACACAAGCTTAAAGATCGCGAATTCAGTGTTTCAAGCACAGTGCGGCTGGGGTATTCGAGGAGTGGATAATCCAGTAGTACACGAGTTGTACCAGTAAAATTTAATGCTCAGGGTATATATTATAATGAAACTTAAATCTCTCTACTGGGATCGTGTCGTTTAACATAAAAATATTGAGACAAAAGGGGCGCAGAAAGGATGGTAGCAATGTGTGTTGTGAACCCCCCGAAAGTTATGAAGGAAATCACTTCAACGCACGTGATAAAACATTTGATTTTCGTAATTTTTTTAAATCCCTGATAATAATGACGTACAGAACATACGAATTCATATTAAAATGTATAGTAATGCGGAGCGGTTGAACACATCGGTCTATTCGTTTATTGCGACCCTATCTATTCTTAAGTAAGTATTATTGCATTATTTTAATTTTATCCTGATCCCGGGTTTACGGTGCACCTGGGACTAGGCTTCTTCGATTGTTGTGCCTTGGCGTGACGCGATTCTTTTCCAATCAGTGCACAGGAATGTTGTAGTTCACCAGAAAGGAATCGTTTATATTATTTTGAGAAACATCTTTTTCAAAAAATCTCTTAAAAGTAAGTGTTCCCTTTAAACTAAATTCATTCGTATACATGTGTAGAACATAAAGAACATTATTCGCAAATAATGCGTTGGTAAATTATTCGTTGGAAAGACTCAAGGATGTTTGTGAATGCGAGGGCCGAAGGCGCGAGCCTCCTCAATTTGGACAGGCGTAGCGAAGCGTCACAATTCTGCACGCGAGAAAACGGATCACATAATGCATTTCTATCAAAAGAAATTGTCTAAAACTAGTGTTTTAATGTTCCATGTAAATGATGAATCATTGTCTATCGTTCAAGACACGAGAATCAGAAGTGAACAATACATACAGTAATATTAAGGAGGCCGAGACAGTGAAGGCTGAGGTGCACCGTAAACCCAGGATTAAGCGAATTTTCCATTGTAAAGGGTGTTACTTGATATTGTATATGGTGTTGGATTTTGCATGTATTGTACCAATGATTTAATTTCAATGACCCCCAAAACAAGGGAATTGTTAATTTTGCGCGTGTTCACGTTTTATTTTAGAAATTTAATGAAATAATATTAAGTGCATTACATAAACATGGTGCATAAAATGTTTTAACAATTCTTTAACTTTTAAAAAACTATGGAAAGCTGAAAACTGAAGAAATGTATTCACAGGCTAGCGAACAAATTGGGGAAGAAACGAAAATAAATTTGTATCTACTCTTGAAAGTGCCCAGTTTAGATCCGACATCCTAGAGAACTTTGTGAAAAAGTAAACGGCCCTGGGCAAGAGGTAGGGGAAGGTAGAGGAGAATGCAAGGAGGTTAATTGAAAGGTACATTAAATTTAAAATTTAAGAACCACGGACTATGATTGTGTTTCTAAACAAATTGTGGTATACTCAGAAAATTTAAATATTTTATTTTATAAACACAGCATAACAATTTCTAAATGTGTTGCTTCCATCCAGAGAATTCATGATATTTTTGAGCTCATGATTAGAGCTTCATGGAGTAGCCTAAAATATTTTTTATGTTCCCAATCTAAGTTACATACAATATTAAAACCAATTCCAAGGCCTAACTATGAAATGTCCGGAAGGAGAACAGTGTCTATGGGGTAATTCTCGTATATATTTTTAACTGTCCCTTTTGTGATTTTTCAATTTTTCCCCTCTTCTCTCGCTTAGCTGTTTTCACAATATATATTACTTTATAAATTAAATTTGGAGAGTATTAATTTCATGTTTTAATACATGCACTGTCATTTGTTACTCTTGTTTTCTAATTGTGAGCATATTTTCACTAAAATTTCTCAATAAATTCGTATAAATTCGTATCTGTCTAAAATCTCTATTCCTAGTAGTATAAAGAACAGTATATACATTTTTATCTTCTTTAATTTCTTAAACTACGACGCATATATTATGTTTAATACTTTGTAAATATAGTTATTGAAACATTTTGGAATAGTTGCTAACATAAAGTTGATGCTTTACTTCCAAAATATTTTATATATGTTATCACCTATTACAAATCGTAATGGATTTCTCTAACAAACTATACAGAATCCTCACTTTATGTTACGTAGGATGAGTCAAATAATAATTTAAAATTCGCTGATAAACCAGTTTATCAATTTAAAGCTTCAATATTAGCTTGAATTTTATCACTGTTTCCATTTGGAGAAAATCGTCTAAACGGTGCAGTTGTTAGCGTTGAGCAGACACACACACAGACGTTTTACCAGTGGCGTGCAATCAACCCCAGCAACCCTAGCACTGTTGGGGTAAACAAGAATGATAATTTCATGAATATTGAGGATTAAAATTATGATAAACCGTATGTAACTTGATGAGAAATATTGCCCATGTACTGCGATCTTTGCGCCAGTCCACTGCTCAACCCCTGCTGTGAGACCTTCGCTGGGACACGGCGCTGCGCGCGCATCTTATTCACTGGGCCAGGGACAGGCGACGATCAGGGAGAATTATAGCAGATAATGTACTGAACGCAGCTAGCTAGGATAGATGACGTTACTCCCCCTCCCTTGCTTCAAGGCGAAGCCTCGCCTGCCTCGTAATCGTAGTATCCCCCGCCAGAGAGCAGATGGGAGCAAACAAGGCATCTCACATTTTTTCGTAAGCCAGTGCTACCAGAATTCATTATTTTAAATGGCATGTTTTGTCAGAATAAATTACCGTAGTGTTTCTAGAGAAGTTCATAACTTATATAATGATTATTGAGCACATATTTCTCTCTGCTTTTTAATTTTTTCTTGAAAATACATTTTCTGTGGGAGTGCTAAATTGCATGTTGGAATTATTTATTTTTAAGTATTTTATTTCACAGTTATGGTAAAGAATCCCCTGTTTCGGGACTATTTTCTAGACGGTAAGAGAGGGGGAAGGTGGTTGGTCGCTAGCAGCTTGGGTATACAATATAATCACCGCCCGCCCCTGCGTTGTACGATAAATCATTGTTTTTGGTTTCAACATACACGGATAGAAAGCAGAGCAATTAACGAAGTAATATCTACCTGTAGCGACAATATCTATCCATTTTTTTCGTTATCATCGAAAAGTATGCTAGTTTTCCTGACGAAAATTGCCACAGTCTGCCCCCTTAATTACTATAATTTCAGTACTATAAAAAAAACTTAGTAGGCCTGAGAGAAAAAAATTGATACTTATTATAGGATAATGGAACAAGTAATATACATTTATATAATAAATATTTTAATAACATTTATTTACATTTTATTAAAATTTTTCCATCCAAAAGGAATTTTTAACTGATTTTTAATATTATCTTTTCAAAAGTCAACATGAATTATTTAAACTAATAATCAATAGATACAACAAGCAAATCAATAAATAAATAAATATATAAATAAAAAAATTATGATTAAAAAATGAGTGAATAATTTAATGAAATACAGTGAATGATGATCAGTCTTAGTAAGAGTAAAGTAACAGTATTAAAACATACTGCGATATATCTCGTTAAACACTATTATTTCAGTACATAATATACTTAATGAAAATCCTACTATCATTCTCAGCTTAGATTACAGCTCGTGATTCTAACACATTCCTTTTCGGTCCAGTCTTCTTAAGAATTCGGCAATTGAGCAAATACTAGAATAAAAATTGACCTCGTTCAGAAATATACCAATGGAGAATCATCAGTCTTTGTACGCAACTTAACATCGTTTAGACCGCCGTGAGTCGCAGTACAGCGTCCTCAAGGGCGCCGGCGCCAGGGAGGTCATCCCCGGGGGCGAAGCGGTAGCTGGTAAGGAGGGTGACAAGGGCCACCTTGACCTGTAGTAGCCCCAGGCGGTAGCCCACGCACTTGCGCGGGCCCAGGCCGAAGGGCAGGAACAGCGCCTGGTCGGCGGGGGCGTCGGGGTGGCCTTGGGCGTCGGGCAGGAAGCGCTCCGGCCGGAAGGCGTCGGGGCGCGGGAAGAGCGCGGCGTCGCGCTGCAGCGCCGCCACGGGCAGCAGCACGCGCGTGCCCGCCTCCAGCACGACGCCGCTGTCCGGCACCGCCCACGCGCGCCGGCTCACGCGCGTCAGCACGGGCTCCGCGGGGTGCAGGCGCAGCGTCTCTGTGGGCAAAGGAGGTGTTACACAAGCCCCACACACATGCACGGACTCTTATGAAGAGCTTGGACCTAGGAACTGCGCTCACCTAGCACAACTGCGTCGAGCAGGGGCGCCTTCTCCAGGGCGTCCATGTCCAGCCCCGCCGCCTCAGCCATCAGCGACGACACCTCCGCGCGCAGCTGCTCCTGCAGTTGAGGCTGCGCCGCCAGCTCAGCCAGCGCGCAGCTCAGCAGGGCCGAAGGCTTGGGGCGCCGGCGTACAGCATGCAGCACATGTGCGCGGCCAGGCGGCGCTCGGCCTCGTCTGCAACGCGAAGCACGGGCTTAGCCTCGGGGCCCCTCGCCACAGCAAAGACGGCGATGCAAGGGCACGGCGCTCACCTGTGGAGTCGGCGGCGTGGTCGATGTGGGCGAGCAGCTGCACGAAGTCGCGTCCACGCGCGCCAGCTGCAGGGGGGGGGGGCGCGCGCCTGCAGCCCGAACAGCGTCTCCGACACGCCGTCCACGGCGTACGCCAGCAGCGGGGCCTGCGCGTGCAAAGGCTTTGCGTGAGTAGTGGGCAAGGCGTTACCTGGTGCTGGAGTAGTGGGCGAGGGAGTGGGCGTGTCCTCACCTTGAGCGCGACGGGGCCAGCTGCGCGTGCGGTCGGAGTGCGCGGACGAGCGTGCGCGTGCGGCCGGGCGTGAAGTTGGGCGTGAGGCGCTGGCGGAGGTCGCGCCACTGCTCGCCCTCCGCGTTGAACACGTTGTCGGCGAGGGGCGTGGGCGTGGTGGCGGGGGCGTGAAGGGCGGCGGTGCGCGCCGGGAAGGCGTCGAAGTGGTCGCTGAGCACGGCCTTGACCAGGGGCGGCCGTGGCGCAGTCGGGGGGGCGAGCCAGGTAGACCCGGAACCCTTGGGGGGGGGGGGGGGGGGCCGCGGCGGCGGCGAAGTGGCCCACGAAGGGCAGCGCGGAGGGCGCGCAGGGCACGTGGCGGCGCTGCCAGTAGCGCAGGGCGCGGAGGGCCAGAGCAAGTTGGACGGCAACCAATGTCACGGCCGTCGTTAGCAGCCATGGCCACATGCAGACGGTTGCTGCCATCGTAATCCGACGAAGTTTTCCGTTAGTCTTTGCGATATACACAATCGCCGCTGACTTCTCCAAAGAATCTCAGATACTACTGTTGAACGGACTCGTAAAGAAACAGAATGCCCGTGTATTCTGTTGTATTGTGATGACAGAAGCTGATGGCAATGTCAGCTGATAGGTTGATGACCTTGAATCTACTATGTATACAAGTGTCGATCAGCTGTTGTTGACAATGTGTCAGACAACGATGCCAATAGCTAGACACGTTACCCTCAGAGTTCTGGAGTCTGAATGATTCGGCACTGATCGGCCGCCGTCGTTTTATGTTCGCACCACATTCGGCCGAGTCACTGCCTGATGCAGCGACTTAAGAAAGCGAGAGGAAGATACAGTGCGAGAGGGACAGAGAACGGCGTGAGGCGTCATGCTGATAAGTTTCTCAAGGTCGGAATACCCTCCGTACGAGAGTTGTATGCTTGTGTCATTCAACGTTTGGAGGTGAAAAGGTTTGTATGTTTTTTCAACAATACTACTTATTTAATGTATATTGTATGTAATATGTTAATACGTTTCTTTGTCTATTATATAATATTTATCGTAATAAAATGTATAATATTTTTCGTTAAGCTATCTTATGTTGTTCCTTTTTATTAACCCTGATTATGCCTTTTTGTTCTTAAAATATTTTTAAGTGTTTATCTTGTGCTATTGTTATATCCTTTTTTAAGAATAATGGTTGCGAAAATGCTTTGTTATGTATATTTGGGATATATTTTCTGTGATAGTTAAATTATTTTGTACGTCGTAATTGCAGGAGGCGGGTCATGACGGCTGCGTCTTTCCGAATTCTTGTAATGAGAAGTGGTGTCAGAGTGAATTTTAGAATGAATCTCTTCTTTACTATGTTCAGTTTGTTCTGTACAAAAGATCCCGCAGCATTTAGATCTCAATGTTATTTCATGTGCTCTCGCGAGGAAAAGTGTATGTAAAATAAAAAGGTCAACGCCATCGTTGACGATCGTCCTTGATGGCCAATAATGAATTCCAAAGGTAGTTCTTGTTTTTGGGTTTTCATGTACTGTCGAAATCCGAAGTGTTCAACGACTGTACACAACCGATGATGGGAATAATCCAATGGAAATTTTTTCAGAGGTTATATTAGACAAAAAACAGCGTATTTTATTTAAATTTTTCAATTATATTTAATTTAACATTTTCGTTACTCGGTATTTGTAAGTTATGAAGAACACCTAATTATCTTAAACGTATTCACTGGTATTTACTCCACTGTAAAAATTAAAATATTCATCTTTAACCGTCAACATTATCAATGCACGATAAAGTCTTGAAAAATATTTATGAAAATATCAACAGATATATGCAGTGGGTCTACCATTTTTTAAACAAGTGAGCGATCATTGCAAAGACCGCGGAGATGGGACGTGAGCGTTTTAGCGTGACGGTAATGGTGTGTTACAGAAGGAGAACAATGGAATCAATATCAGAGGGACAGAGAAACTAAGTTGGTGTGCCAGGGTGATAGAGGGGCGACGAGTCGTAACCACATACACTGGTGTCCTTTAAAAGCGCTAATTTTGCTTCGTTATTGAACAAAACGAAAAACTAGAGTTGCTAAAAGAACATATATTTTCTGGCATTACTTGTAACTTTTGCAATTTTCGAATATTCAATGTTAAAAAAATGAGACCTCGTACTAAAAAAAAAAATTTTTTTTAAATTCAGTCGTGAAAAAAATTAAACTTGCTTCTCTTTGAAGCTTTCCTGGAAAAAATTATTGAAGAAGAGATTGAAACAGTTTTTCTTAGAATAAACATAAATGCCACTATTGTAAGTGAAAACTATGCAAAGTTTCTGCTATTTAATTATAATTAATTAGATTATAAAAAATTCAAATTTAACTTTTTACAACCCATTTCTTTTAAAAAATTCTTTCAATTTCAACTTCAAAATTCCTTTAAAAATTCAGTTGTCATTTAAAAAAATCATTGACATTTATTAGAGACTTTTAATGTTATTGAGCAACCTTTGCTGTTTGTATTTTCACAATTGTACATTCTAATAAAATTGTGTCCATTAGTGCAATAAGTAAGTTTTTTTCGCAAAATATAAATTGTCTTTCATTTTTCTGCCGATTTTATGGGGATATTACCCGATGCACGTACCTGAAAATGTATATTGGGAAGATAGGTTAATTTCAAGTTTTTTAAAATTGTTATTTCACATTAAAATACTGAAGGTTAATAAATACTTTTACAGGAAATTAGTTTGATTTATTGCAAATTTCACATTCCATATAATTTCACGACAGACATTTTAAAACTATATTAGATAATATTAGAATTTCTGTTTGTTCGAAAGGTGATTGAGTTGTTTACGGGATTAGCTACATCAAATGAGCCACATTTTGTTGCCTGCACATTAGGCATATTAAATGTTCCGGTGAGAATAATGTATTTGAATGGGATCAGCTTTTTAAATTGTACAATATCGATTGTTCCACCAACTCTGGACCACCCCTATAAAATTCAAACTGTTCATGATATAGAAAAGCAGTTTTCTTTGAACAATACGGAATCATCGGACAAGTAATATGCTGCAGAGATATTCTTCGTAATAAGTTTAGTTTTAGAGAAATTTATTCACCTCTAATCTTTTAAGCAGAAATATAATAATTTTTTCTCACTAGCAATGGATAGATCATAAAAAGAGGAATACGATGTTGAATCACTGTTAATGTTTTGATAATAATTTAAATATATTTTTCTACTAATTTTATGCTTTTTTAAATGAAACCGACACACTTTCGTGTTGTATCTTTTGCAACTGTCGCCTATGGAGAAGATGTCCTGCATTGCGCAGAGACTTACGGGAAGAGGGGAGACTGAACGGGATGGCAGTGACGGTACAGGCTCAACTCCAGACTTCCGTAGTCTTGACAAATAGGACGCACGAATAAACATTAATTGTAATGATCAGAATGAAAACTTTTTTTCATTGATTTATGAGAATTGAGATTTTCTTGCACTGATTGAAATCCCAATGCATCGATCATTGAAATAAACAATGTAAAGGAGTTGTTACAGTAATAACAACAGTTTAAGATTTAAGGAGAATCGTAATCGATATATAATGGCTGCAAAAAGAAGCCAGCAATTTAATAATTTCAAGTACAAATAATGGTAATAAGTGGTCGAAGGTTGTCACTATAATATCTTCAGGTATGTCACCATATTTTAAATAGTTAGAAATTCTACTATTGTTGAGTATTACTCAACTTCTCGTTGTAAATTTACAAAAATAAAATAAGTCATAAATAAGTATTGGAAATGAAAATACAATTGTATGCATTATGTACGTATTTGGCATTGTACTTTGTAAGTATGTATGGATCGGATTCATTCGAGTTTTGCCAGTTAGAAGTGTTCCTTGGCCTCGGCACTCTTTGCTTTACTATCCAAGCCGGGGGGTGAGGGAACCATTGGCAAGCATGCCGTATTCCCATCACCGAAACTATGTAGCCTGCCTGACGAGTTTCTTTCGTCACACAGCTATAGAAAATAAGACAATTACGGAATACATAAATGTACATAAATGATTTACACTGATCCTCTTCGTCCCCTGTCGACAGCAATCCGTATCTCCCGTAGTGTGCGCGCAAGGGCCGGCGAACTGACTGCAATGTTTTCCGGCGCTGTGATTCGATGCTTTGGAATATTAATCAGTAGAAGTAAAATTGAATTTCGATGAACATTTTCCATTCTTATCGTAATATTGATATTTCTATTGGGTCCTTTGCGATGAAAACATGAATTACTATTGTTACTCCACTATTTTTCTCAGTCTCCCCTCACCCGCTAAAAGTCTTACCACTGGTAAGATCACGTTTCCCGAACGCAACAGGAAATATTATCCGTTTAATATAAATTCACGTGTGAGAAAATATAAATATAATACTCGAATAACAGTGACATACTAGGTCATATGACATCAGGGTATTTCCCTTTCTATGACATATCCATTGCTTGTGAGAAAAATATGCACTTTCATTTAAGAAATAAAATATGAATATATATCTCGAAAACAAAAAAAAAATTATTAATACCTCTGCGGCATAGTGCTTGTCCTCCACATTGTTTGGCGAGAAATGCATCGCCATTTCGTGAACCGTTTAAATATCATATGGGTGGTCCATAGTATGTGGAAGATCGGTAGGTTTCTTTCCGCAAGAAACTACTGGAGATATACAAAGCAAAATATTCGTATTTCTTGTTACATTATACTCCACAAAAAAACGATTTTAGGACGTTCAATTTACGTTGGCAATACGTTACGTTGGCAATTATATTGTAATAGAAAAAAATTAAACGCATTATTGGGAGAAGGAAAGGAAATTAGTTTAATGATTTATATTCCAAAAGAAATATGAAATGTTTTATTAACATTATAATATAATCTATTAGGTAATATGTAAATAATCACTTATAAAAAAATATTAATACAAAAACATTTTACTAACATTTATACAATTAATATAATTATAAATAATGAACGTAGAAGAAAGGAATGAGTTAATGAAAATAAATATAAAAAATGAAATGAATAGTTGAGAAAGGATCAGTCTTAAAAACAGGAAAATTATTGTACTAAAACGTACAAACCTTTCACCCGTTAACACAAAGATTACGGTCATTATTACTCCAAATTACAAATATCAGTCTTCCATTAATGTAAGCAAGAGATTCTTAAATTCTAATCTTCTGTTTACTTATTTACGCCCATTGCAATTAATTGCCTGCAAAAATTAGTATCTATTTTATACTTTACGTTATGAATGTAGAGTAAATAAGTCTTTGGATGAAATACAATATACATCAGACAGGCGTGAATCGCAGGGTGGCGTCATCAAGGGCGCCGGCGCCAGGGAGGTCATCCCCAGGGGCGAAGCGGTAGCTGGTAAGGAGGCTGGCAAGGGCCACCTTGACCTGTAGTAGCCCCAGGCGGTAGCCCACGCACTTGCGCGGGCCCAGGCCGAAGGGCAGGAACAGCGCCTGGTCGGCGGGGGCGTCGGGGTGGCCTTGGGCGTCGGGCAGGAAGCGCTCCGGCCGGAAGGCGTCGGGGCGCGGGAAGAGCGCGGCGTCGCGCTGCAGCGCCGCCACGGGCAGCAGCACGCGCGTGCCCGCCTCCAGCACGACGCCGCTGTCCGGCACCGCCCACGCGCGCCGGCTCACGCGCGTCAGCACGGGCTCCGCGGGGTGCAGGCGCAGCGTCTCTGTGGGAAAGGAGGTGTTACACACGCCCCACACACACGCACGGACTCTTATGAAGAGCTTGGACCTAGGAACTGCGCTCACCTAGCACAACTGCGTCGAGCAGGGGCGCCTTCTCCAGGGCGTCCATGTCCAGCCCCGCCGCCTCAGCCATCAGCGACGACACCTCCGCGCCCAGGCAGCGCGCTCAGCAGGGCCGAAGGCTTGTGGGCGCCGGCGTACAGCATGCAGCACTGTGCGCGGCCAGGCGGCGCCGGCCTCGTCTGCAACGCGAAGCACGGGCTTAGCCTCGGGGCCCCTCGCCACAGCAAAGACGGCGATGCAAGGGCACGGCGCTCACCTGTGGAGTCGGCGGCGTGGTCGATGTGGGCGAGCAGCTGCACGAAGTCGCGTCCACGCGCGCCACCGGGGCTGGCCGCCCGCGCCGCCAACACGTCCCGCGCCAGCGCCACGAAGCAGTGCGCCAAGTGCTGGTGCGCCGCGTCGGTGCCGTGGAGCAGCTTGAGCAGGCGCGGGGTGGCCAGCTGCACGAACTGGTGGATGGCGGAGCAGTCGGCCTCCACGCGCTGCGCCGGCTGCAGGAGCGGGGCGGCGGGGTCTGCGAGGGCGCGCGCCTGCAGCCCGAACAGCGTCTCCGACACGCCGTCCACGGCGTACGCCAGCAGCGGGGCCTGCGCGTGCAAAGGCTTTGCGTGAGTAGTGGGCAAGGCGTTACCTGGTGCTGGAGTAGTGGGCGAGGGAGTGGGCGTGTCCTCACCTTGAGCGCGACGGGCGCCAGCTGCGCGTGCGGTCGGAGTGCGCGGACGAGCGTGCGCGTGCGTGAGCAGGGCGGGCAGGCGGCGCGTGCGGCCGGGCGTGAAGTTGGGCGTGAGGCGCTGGCGGAGGTCGCGCCACTGCTCGCCCTCCGCGTTGAACACGTTGTCGGCGAGGGGCGTGGGCGTGGTGGCGGGGGCGTGGAGGGCGGCGGTGCGCGCCGGGAAGGCGTCGAAGTGGTCGCTGAGCACGGCCTTGACCAGCGCGGGCTCCCGCAGCAGCAGCGCGGGGCTGTGGCCCAGGTACACGCCGGCGAAGCGCTCGCCCTTCAGCTGGGCGTAGAGGGCGCGCACGGTGGCGGGCTCGGAGGCGCGGCCCAGGCCCAGCGCGGCGGCCGCGGCGGCGGCGAAGTGGCCCACGAAGGGCAGCGCGGAGGGCGCGCAGGGCACGTGGCGGCGCTGCCAGTAGCGCAGGGCGCGGAGGGCCAGAGCAAGTTGGACGGCAATCAATGTCACGGCCGTCGTCAGCAGCCATGGCCACACACAGACGGAAGCGGCCATTTCGATCTGACGATGTTTTCCGTTACGCCTCGCGATATAAACAAATGCCGATGCCTACACCGGTTATCCTCGTGGGAGCAATTTGTAAGCAAACTTGCAGTGAAAACCTAACCCACGTGTTGTCTGTTGCTCTGATGTGACAGAAGCTGAAGGCAGTCACAGCTGATGGGTCGATGACCTCAAATCTCGAGTTGAAAACAATCTTCGATCAGCTGTCGTTGACAATTGGTTGTCAGACAGCGAGCCCGAGTGCGAGTTGTGTGCTCACAGAGATCTGGAAGCTGAATGATACGGCGCCAAGCGTCCGCGGTAGTTTTATGTGCGCGCCACATCGGCCAAGTCACTGCCTGAGACAGCAGTTTTCTTCTCGTATACTACGGAGCGAGAGAGAGCGTCTGACGCGCCGATTCATTCACGACTCAAGGTCGGGATTGCCCGCGTCCTGCGCTCATGTGTGTTGCAGCGTGTTGTTACTGAAGACTTTTGTACCGTGAAAAGATATATTCAAATTAACATGCTTCCTACTCATTTCTTATATTCGTCTCACCCGTGAGTTATTTTCGTGATTATTTTCAATTCTGAAATTTCAATTCTCAATTTTAGACGTGAAGTTTGATGTGCATATCAGACCTGCTATCGAGGTGTTTGCGTTCCTTTATTTTAAGTTCGTTTATATTCCTTATATTAATTTTCCTGGGCAATAAATTAATCTACAAAATTCTGTTAACTAGTGAGATACGTTTCCTAGTGTATGAGGCGAGAAACAACAACTTTAGAAATAGTATTGTGAATTTGTTTTAAGAACATATAGTTTAAAAGAACAAAACGTTTAATGACCTCTTGTGATCGCTTCATTAGGAAACTAACTAATTGCTTTAAATAGCATGTCATTACCTTAAAAATATGTAGGGATAATATTTCGTTAACCTGGATTTTGTTAGTTACTTCTTTGCAAAAGAAGTTCAGAATTAAGAACTTCGCAGAGTAGAGAAAATGACATTGTGAAGTTTATAGTGACTATCATCGATTCATGAACTGTTAATACGTGGTATGTATCTGCACTTGAAATTCATCTAGTGAACCTGCGTGTTGCGATTAAGAAAAAACGCTAAATACATTTTCACACAGTTACGTTAATAACTATTTCAATCTGCTTCACGAATCGTTACTTGCAACAGAAAACACTTCAAAGACTTATGAATATGAATAGATATCGTCTATTCATGCGTAGCTACTGAACAATTTTGAAGAAGAATTAACTCAAAACTAAAAGGTTGTACTTCATGAACACGCTCTGAAATAACATTTTGGAATTTCATTTTGCGAGAATTTTAGGGATGTGAGACTACTAAATTTCAATTTCCATCACATACTTTTTCCCCCTCTCTTCTTCTATCTCTTGCTCCCCTCGTTCTTCAAGTCTGCCTCTCTTTCTCTCTCGCCGTCGCTCTGCATCTCTCCGTCTCTCTCACTCCGTCTTTCCGTCAGTAGCTCTACGTATTTCTCTCTCTCTCTCTCTCTCTTTCTTCGTCGTTCTCTCTCTCTCTCTCCCTCCCCCTCCTACTCTGTGTCTATTTCTCTCCGTCTCTTTCTCTCCCTCTCCGCCTCCGTTTTGTACGTACTTGACAGCAAAAGAGTGGTTTTCTGGGAAGTGTCTGTTTGAAAATTTTCCTAAATTCTGAACCATTTCCTAATTTTTCACTAGAATGGACACCTTAAGATTGGCTAGTTGTTAGTGATTCCGGGCGCGTCATCTGCTATGGTTATTAGTCCCGTAACAGACACGTAGCCAGGGGAGGGGCTGGAGGGGCTCAAGCCCTCCCCGAAATTCTAATCTTTTTTTGTTTATTTTTTATTCATTCATTATTCTTCTTTCTTTCTAGGGTTTTTATCCAGCCTACAGCCGGTTACCCTTTGCGTCCCGATGGGACGCATATTCGACCATACACTAGACACCAACACACTTGCGGGCTCCTCTGATCCTGGGTCAGCAGAACGCGAGGCCCTCCGCGACAACACATACAGACAAAGACAAGGGACAAACAACCATGCCCAAGGCGGGACTCGAACCCGCGACCCTTCGGGCCGAAGCGCTGAGTCGGTACTCGCTCTTAGCCACCTCGGCCATCCAGGTCGGCTAATTCATTATTTATTTATTTGTTAATTTAAATTTATCCAAATATATCGACATGTATAAAAGTAGATTAAAACTCTGCTGACTGAAACACTGATGCTGCTTAAATATTTTAAATTGTTTGAATCGCGCACTAAAAATTTGCGTGGGAAGATGACTAGAATCAGATATGCAACAATACTAGATGAAGTTATCAGCTGATGTTGTAACTATATTATCTGTAGCGTGACGTATTTTACTTTACGCCATTTCGTTTTTATCAGTGTTACTCGTATTTTGAAAGCTATTGAAATGAAATGATCTAAAACCTCATCGATTCAATTAAGCAACATTTCTTTTTTTAAGAAATATAAAGTTGACTTAGATTCTAATGGTAAGTAAAGGTTATGGTTTTAGTTTTTGCATTGAAAGCTTTTCCTGTTTGATTTGCCAATTTTGTAAAAAGAAAATAATGCTTGCACAAAAATTTCACTTTTTTATTTAAGTAATAATATGTTCAGATAAAAAATTCTTCTATTGAAATATTTTTATAACAAAAAGTATAATAAATCATATTTACAAGTTTTAACTCACGATTTGGAACATGTAATTTTTATTTTAAATTTTAAGTCCAGGCTTAGAAACAAAATGAGAATTTGTTATAAAATTTACTTTTAAGTGAAAACTAAAAAAAATATATTAAATTTTTATCTTGCCGACCTGGATGGCCGAGGTGGCTAAGAGCGAGTACCGACTCAGCGCTTCGGTCCGAAGGGTCGCGGGTTCAAGTCCCGCCTTGGGCATGGTTGTTTGCCCCTTGTCTTTGTATGTATGTGTTGTCGCGGAGGGCCTCGCTTTCTGCTGACCCCAGATCAGAGGAGCCCGCAAGTGTGTTGGTGTCTAGTGTATGGTCGAATATGCGTCCCATCGGGACGCAAAGGGTAACTGGCTGTCGGCTGGATAAAAACCCTAGAAAGAAATTTTTATCTTTATACACAGAGAAAGAAGTTATAATTATTTCTTTTATAATATCTATAAAAAAAGTACTATATTAGCCCTTTGCGCTCCTATACCGAGTGGGACTGGACATCAAGATTTTGGTTTTCCACTCCGATGTCGAGTCCCACTCGATACGGCTTTTCTGTGCGTTTTGCGCATCCCAATGCTCCTTACGTCTCGACATCCCGAGAGCCCCCCCCCCCCCGAGATATAATCATATATACGGCCCTGTCCGTAAGTGTAGTGCATTATTTCTCAGAAGGTGTCGGTGATCTTCGCCTTCTGGGTGGCAAAATGCGGCGCCGACCTACCGTTGGTTAGCTGAGTTTCCCGCAACAAGGTATCTCCCACCAGCGGGGCACTACCGCAGCCGGAACAAGCTCTAAGCTTCCGATTGATCTCCCTTCATGTGTGGAAGTGTAGTGCTCAGTCACTTCAGTGTCATCAGTTGATGCCCTGAGCCACCTCTCCCCGTTAATGAAGCATAATAAAATTGTATAGCTTCGTGACTCATTGCACCTGAATTTTCAAAAATTGCAATATTTCAACATATTTTATGCGTCGGGAGCGGTCTGAAACCAAATGAAGGTGTTTGGTATGCTTACAGAATCAAAGTACCTGATTTCGAATACCAGAAAGAGCTTTTTTTTGTTTTTGCGCGTTGAAACACGTCTGTCAATTCAAGTGATATAATATTATGTGAATGTTACAAATAGTTGTAGGAAGTATGTGTTATTTTAGCACCACCAGTATACTCGTATTATTTAACTCGCCTCCCATTCCAGCTCCATTCATAGTTTGAATATCTTCTTTCACTTCTATTAATTTGCTACTCATTTATTGCGTCTTTTTTTGGGAGATTTTACGCAGCTAAACTAAATTTGATATTTCATATTTTTCAAACTGAATTTCATATTTGTGGCGCTGCTAATTTGAAAATTATTTCCTTTAAGTAATCATTATATGTTTTATGATACTTCTGTTTGGCTACTGTGATGTGCTTATTTAATTAATTAATATTATTAATATATTTATGTATGTATTTAATCTAAAAGAATGGAAACTGTAAGGAAGAAAGAAAGAAAGAGAAAGAAAGAAAGGAAGAAAGAAAAAGAGAGAGAGAAAGAAAGGAAGAAAGAAAGAGAGAGAGAAAGAAAGGAAGAAAGAAAAAGAAAGAGAGAAAGAAAGGAAGAAAGAAAGAAAGAAAGAGAGAAAGAAAGGAAGAAAGAAAGAGAGAGAAAGAAAGGAAGAAAGAAAGAAAGAAAGAGAGAAAGAAAGGAAGAAAGAAAAAGAAACGAAGAAAGAGAAAGAGAAGAATGAAAGAGTGAGAGCGAAAGAGAGAAAGAGAAAGAAAAGAAGAAAGAAAGAACAGCTGCATTTATTGTTTCAGAATCAAACCAAAGGAACTTCAAACAATGCTTAATGGGTCCCGGGAAGCTTTTTGCTTTTTGTAGGTACAAAACACTAGCGATGTTCGTATGTATAATACGGTCATGGTTCAGCCTACTACGAGATAGAGACCTTACGAAAACGCCTTATCTGTAGCCGACATAGAGTGGCGATGGCGGCAAAGGCGGCGGCGCGCGGTGGCTACGACGGCCCTGTGATAGAGGGAGTGGCAGTGGCCGCGGTGGCGGTGGAGGCGGAGGCGGCCTCACATAGCGCGCAATGACTCGCAAGAATACGCCTTGTCACTGCGCTGGCGCGGCGGCGCTGCGCTGGCTGTGGAGGAGGCGACCAAGGCAGCGACGGCGACGGTGACGGCCGACGCGGAGGAGACGGCAGTAGGCGTCTCGAATGGAGCGCGGAGTGGGGGTAAATGACGTGAAAGAACGCGGGAGGGGCGTCAACGGCATATGACGGCACTACAAAGTGGACGCGAGGCAAAGCAGCGAGACCAGTTCGAAAACGTCCTTGGACCCGTGCTGTTCTTTTAAAAATAAAATCAACGTTAAATTCCAACAAATAAGCTTATCAGTGAGTGAGTATAGGAAACGGATTTATATACACTAAAAAATCGAAGAAATATGTACATGCAGCAAAACAAAAATATACCTTGTTAAACTTAAACACATTCTGAAAAACCTCAATAGTCACCATCATATTGTGTAATGGAAGTTGCTTCCTTTCTCGCTGACATTGTAGGGTAAGATTCGGCACGCAACTCGAAACGATCGTGGTTTCCCCGTGAAATCCCAAAAATAACTCATAAGAAAACTAATATTATCTGCAATGATCCAGGTATGCGAAAAGCATTTAAAAATTAAATTGACTAAAATGCACGTAACTGTAAACGAGGTCGTGTTCTTCCCCTGCTAGATGGCGAGATCCGGCGCCGATCCATACGTCGGCTTGCGGAGTTTTCCCCATCCAGGGCTTACCGACCGGCAGGACATCGCCGCAGCTGAGACTAGCTCCCGACGTGTCACTCGACATAGAGTAGTGTTGTATATGTAAGTGCAAGTAAGGAGTGATAGTATGTCAAGATAGATGATGGCGGGTCTGGCGTGGCGGTCGCCCGTTTATTAGGGTACTGCTATAGAATCTGCCTCAAGCACCCGTCATGCGATGTCATGTTCAACAATGTCTTGGCTGGCTTTAAGGTTTGAATATTTGTGGAGCGCCCGCTTCCCGATAGAATGTATTGATTCTAGTGCGTCGCGGTTGTTAGAAATTTGCTCGCTCTTTGGACTCATAGACGCTCAATAACGATAGCAAGAAGCGCGTTCTCCCCGAAGAGAAGAATGTAAGCAAGTTGAATTTTAGAATACGAATAATTTCGTTCGCGTATCTAGTTTCCCACCAATGCTGCATGTGGTACTCCTGCGCAGATAATGTAACGATTCATTTGTTCAGTTTGAATGCATGGTAACGGAGTGGAGTCTTGTTTTGCCTTATCAAATGTTGGTACTTCTCGTTGAAACCGTTTGTGAACGTACACGGGTGGGTGCGCGTTTCACTAAAATAAGAATTTCGTCGTAATTTTATTCTGAGTAAGCTCTAATCTGTTGGCACGACTGGACTGACCGGTATATTCTCACAGCCTCGTCCGTAATCTTTCTAAATTTGCTCATAATATTATAAATATATGTCCCACAAACTTCGAAATCCCCAGCCGAAAAGAGGAAATGTGTGTGTTTTCCTGGAAGGTGATTAAGTGGAAACAAAAGGAGCTGTATCGGGCCGGGGGCGGGGAATGGGTCTTTTCCGGCGCGCACATACATTTTGGCGTGAATCAAAGTAACTGTTATTATATATTCTGCATATATGTTTAAATATTTAAAAAAATATATAGTTCATAAACCTTCTAACTACATGGAGAGGGGAGAATCATTTGCATGAAAATACTGTCCTTAGTCATAATCTACACAAACTCATTCTTACACAATGCGTTCTTTTAGATTAGAAAATTGATGAGATAATTGTAATATAAATTTCTTTTTATTCATTGAATATCTATGACGAGTACCTTTTCTGACCACATCTTGTTGATGGCATCTCTATACCGCTGGTGTTGACGTTTAGAATGCAAACGGGGAGGATACTGAAAACACTTCATTGATCAGACGTAATTTTTTGGCACACTCTGTATCACCATGCCCCTTAGATCTTTTCAAATCTTCTCAAAAAAACCTCTAAATTTTGTTCCTTTATTTTCATTAAAACTGAAATTTCGAAAATTGCTGAAGTTCATTGTTTTTCGAACCTATTCTACACCTTCAGTAGATACTTGTTTCGTAATGCAATCTATTCTTCATTGTTGATCTTTAAATTATTTAATGGACAGCTTTTTTCAGAATGATGGTAGTTTTTGTGTACTTGTGAGTAGAAGTTTGAAAATTTTACGATCATTAAAACACTTTTCTCAAAAAGTCTCCATTTTTTCTGCTTATCTATTAAGTTTTTATAGCTGGTTTATGAGGATAGGTCACAAATCTAATAAGGGGAAGAGTGGTTGATGAAAGAAATATACTTCATCTTTTTTTGAAATAATTACTATATTACCATCAAACTACACCCGAGTTTTAAAATTAATGAAATATTAATGTATTCTGTGTTTAAATTAAAAAAATCGTTTTTAAAATACTTACGAACTTCCACCCGCTTTTTAATCAAGTTACTTTTAGTATTTAACTCTGGAAACGTGTTTGGCGTTGAGATTCGAAATGGGACGTTCATTTCGACGTTTTGACATGTGTAACGTTTCAAGTAGTCGTAAGAGAAACGGATTTTAAAAAGGAAACACTGCGAACGAATTTTATTAAACGGCTCCCTTGGTCGTGAGACGCCGCCAGCATCGCCTGCATATTTAAGCATTCAAGCACGTGCTGCGACTGTCGTCAATGTCGTGGAGCTTAACCTTGGCACTCTCGGCACAGAGAGAGGGGGGCATGCGGTGATATCGCCAGGCGCAGCAAACACGCCAGTCCGAATCGTACAACGCTGGAGCTCGTTTCGCCGCGAGAGTAGAGTTTCTGTGTTGTGGGATCAGCGCTGCTTCCAGGAAAATGAATAGTGCCGTTCAGTTGTGGTGATAATGTCAGCGTTGTCAAAAGATGTTTCGCAGCACACTAAATTAAATTGATTGAATCAATTAAATTGATTGAAACTGCGGCGAAAATTGGCTCGTGTATTCAACATTTTTTAATTATTTAATATGCTTATAAAAATGTAATTCTCAATTCGTTTAAACCAGCTCTTCGCTACCTGATGTGTCTCGTTATTACGCAAGGCGAAATTGTGTGCCGCGAATAAAATAATTTAAAACGCATGGATTAATGTAGCCTTCAACCTTCCCTTTCGGATGCACCTGGAACTATTTTTATTTTTAGGAAAAATTTAGTTCATTAATATTCTGAGATACTTTCTATTTTGTTTTCTTTTTGCCTATTATTAAAAGGAACATTTCCTCCAATCGGCACTGTTCATGCTTATGTATTGCCTACAACATTTCAAGCAGTCATTGGAAATATGTTATGCAAGCCCGATGACAGCAAATGGCAATTATGAGTTAATACAGTATTCTAGGACAATGATTATAGTATATGCGAGGTTGGGCAGTATTTAAATACATTGTGTATTTAAAAACTGAATTTTTAAATATTTTTGAGATGTATTTAATTAATAAAATAGGTGAATTTAAAAAAGGAAATACTTTAAATACTGATGGAGAATTGTTTCTTTTTGTTTCAGTCTGCTAATGAATAGACCTCATTGAAACAAAAATAAAATATCCTTTCAGCTTTTGAACTGAAATTCTCTTAATTTTTAAATTATCTAAATTATTAAAATGCCGGAAAATAATACGACAATCAAAAAGCATTTACTCTTTATAACTCTAGATTTTGTTCATCAGCGACTGTTCAACAATGGTCTTCCCTGTATATATTATTCAACTAGGGGTTTATTGTCTAATGATGTGTTTGAAAATTTTTCTAATTTTTTTATTTAAATCACAATCATTTTTACATCCCACTTAGTATTTCATACCAAACAGTGGCGTGGCAACGATTCGAAGGTGGAATGTGCCTTCAGCATCAGGCCACTACAATGTTTTAACTAAAAAAGGAAAATACAGCAATTATCATAAACAATTAATATAAGCACAATTACATCGAGATAAAATTAACCGCTTTAAAATTATAATCACAAATTCAAAGTTTAGATTTTTCATGAAAACATGTAAATTTTGATGAAAAAAAAAACAACAAAATTATCAAATTAGTTCTTGATATCATGTGGAGCAGAATTTAATCACCTATAAAATTAACAATATCATTACAACAAATTTTACTTTTTTATATATTGTAATATTAAACACTTAAGCTTAAAATAAGCTTAAATTCTAAATTAAAAGAAGAATTAGGTAGCAAGGGAAGCGCACAATAACAGACTCACATAGAAGATGAACAGGTATAGCACCAATGTTATGATACGACATTTTTACTAAAAATATAAATTTAAGTGTTGTCTATTCGAAAGTTTTTAGTTATTATTCAGACGTTTATGCCTGTCAAATAGTAATTTACTATCATTCTCAATTACAATATATTTTTGCATTAAAAAGTTATAATGCAAAATATTTGTATTTACTGCATTTTGAGTATTTGAAGTATTTAGCAATTCAATTTAAAATTTTTATAATTATTTACAGTATATTTAAATGCTAAATTTAAAATATTTTGTCCAACCCTGATTATATAAAATATAAATGTTTGTGGGCGTGTTTTGTAATTCCCTTTACCCCGTTAGGTTTGTAAGTAGTGTATTATTCCCTATTTTTTCTTGATTTAACGAACCGAAATTCAATAAAAGTAGAAGAAATAATGATAGCGACGAAACGACTCAAAGTTTAATGTTGGACCTCAAATAACT
Organism: Teleogryllus oceanicus; assembly: GCA_964035755.1. NCBI lineage: Eukaryota > Metazoa > Arthropoda > Insecta > Orthoptera > Gryllidae > Teleogryllus > Teleogryllus oceanicus. The sequence goes on from CAXIVR010000001.1 coordinate 280,776,176, forward strand.
TTATATTTAACTTTTATCTTCATATTGTTATCAGATAATTATTATCTTGAACTTCCTAGCCTTTTAGCATCATTTCATCCTTACACTGTTTCGCCACGTACAGTCATTTGATAAATATTTCGAAAGACACGATACGTAGAATATTAAAACATGTGTTAAAGATTCCTATTGAAAAATTTGCATTCGACATATCTGTAGCAAAAATATTGTCACCTTCCGCTCAATGGGTCATTCCAAAATTACGTTTGATTTTAGGGAGTAGGGATTTCCATAACTCTGATCAAAACGAACAACGGGAAACAGATTGAAGAAACATCAACGTTATATTCTTTATATTACGCGTTTTATGCTGCATTAAATTAAAAATTATCGTACGATATCAACGCAAACGAAAATTCGATTTTTTAAAGTTTGAATTGAATTTCTAATACGAAACTATTAATGAATGTTTAAATAAATTTAAAATATACTTGTTTGAAATATTGTACATTGTTTTAAACTATGCATGAAATTTCACACAGTGAAGTTCCCTTGTGTTAACTGATGAAGATTGGGGAGTGTAGAAATCGAAATTCTCAACCAGGGGGAAGGGGGTGTTATTAGTTGTTGGAGGGTGTAATAAGCCCACATTTTGCAAACGTGCTTATTAATCTGCCGCAAAACATCGCAAAAATGATCAGGGAACGTCGCCTGCTGACCAACGGAAGCTGATGTATTGTGTAACAGTGAAGTATGACGCGCGTAACGCTCCGAGGGGAATGGTCGATCATGACACGCGCTTCAGCCAGCAAGTGATAATGTGGATTATAGAGCTGTTTTGCTTCCTTACGCGTCAGTAGGCTGCGTTAAAGGTGCGCTTCTGTAGTATGGTCTGCGCCGTGTAAGGTTATCAGTAGTCCTGGGATTGTCAGGCGTTAAATTTATTGCTTATTTATCCTTGAAAATAGATTTTATTACATGGGAGTTTTTTTTCTCCCTTTCAAAATTCAAAATTTATTGCTTGTTTATCCTTGAAAATAGATTTTATTACATGGGAGTTTTTTTTTCTCCCATTCAAAAATTCAAAATTTAAGTAGTATATGACTTAATGTAGGGATCACAGAATTTTGAAAATGTGCACACAATTCACTTTTCTTCATAGCACGTCATACGCAGTTTTTTAACTGTTTTTGACGTAAAATAAATAAAAAAATAATAAATAAAAATAAATAAAATTTTACTCGTTTTCGTTGTATTGACCAGGATTTTCTACACAAGCTAGGTCGAATTCAGCCGCTGTCTGGAGGAGCATTCTATCGGCCGATTGCTGTGATCGGTAGTTTTCCGTGGCTTCTCCGATCAACACCGAAAGAATGCCGGAGACGTGCCCTATCAAAAGGGCCACGAACCTCGCGCGATCTTTCTTTTCTCTTCCTTGTCCAATTCTCACCCGTTACTTACACCACACACACACATGCACTACACTATCACACTTGTCGGGACACTTAAAACTCGTCTCGGCTGAGGCGGTGCCCCGCTGTGGGACATAAGGGTCCTTGTTGGGAAATACCCAGCAAGACGACATAGGGCGTTGCCATATGTCGCCCGCCGGAGGGGGATGATCACAACTACCTCCCGAGTTGAAAACATGCACTAGATATCCGGGACTAATTATCTTAGCAGTTGAAGCGCCCGGAATAACTAATCCATGAATCAATTAATCAATATTTGTACTGTCCTGTTATACGGACTTGGAACAATAAAAACAGCTTTGATTCAGCGACATACGTTGAAGATTTTTAAGTTACAGTTCCCAGTCCGAGAAGAACAGTCGAAACCAATAAGTTGTAGCTAAAGTATTTATGAGCTAAAATATGAGATTTCTTATTTGAAGAAAATCTATTACTGATTTAATTGATTCGTTTTAATTATTGTTTATTCTTCCTTTGGATTTATAGACAATCTTGGAATAGTAGCGAAAAAATTCAAAAAATAAATGGGTTCATTAATTGAACGCCTGTTTAAAAGATATGCAAACACTAGTCTTTCTAACAATGTTAAATTAACAAAAAATGTATTTCAGGTATGAAAGATCATTTCATCGACATGAAACGATAGCACGCTAATATATAAAGAAATGGTATGAAATGGAGATATGATCCATCTTTTTATTTGTACACTGTAATAAAACATATCAAATCAGATTATAATTCACATAAAAATGTGAGCCATGATCTTTGTGGTGAGGTATGTAAATTATTTTTGTGGCAATTTACTCTGCCAATTTAAGAAATTATACATCTTATTTTCTCATTTTAAGGAGCGCAGTTTAGGCACCCAAACAGATTCTAGAGTAACGTATGTAGAGTCTACTCATCAGTTGCAACAGAAAAGTTGGAATTTATTAGTACTTGGTATGGAATGAATGATTGATCGCTGCGTTCGTCAGTGAAAGTTGTTCGGAGATTTTAAGCAGGGACCGAAAAGGTATTGAATACCGCTAAAAATACCGGGTATTATACCGGTATTTTTTCATACCTTTTTCAAATACCTTTATTCTTTTATACCGGTAAAATACCTCTATAGGACGTCTATACCGGTATGGACGTCCATAAAGGTTATACCGGTATTATACCGGTATTTTCAATGAAGAAATAAAGCTTACCATCCATACGTGTTGAAAAAATAGGTTATTTTAGTTAATAATATCTCACAAAATGTTTATTAATCAAATATCATATCATAATTGTTATTTATTGTTTAAATTATTATTTATATATATATATATATTATATATATATAAAATAATTATATATATATATATATATATATATATATATATATATATATATATATATATATATAACAACTGTAATAAATTCTATTCTTATTATTGTAAATATTTTGTGTTCGGGCGTTTACGTTTTGCATACGTTGTATGTATTGAAAATCTCCCTTAATTTAAACTTCGGAAAACTTGAAATATGAAATAATATATGGAAGAGAACCTTTTCTTAGTGTCCTTCATCGAGCATCTCCCATCTGACCTGAGTGAAGACCTAAGCCTGTCTTTGTATTTCGCACATGGAGAGGCTGTCAACGTATGCGCCGTGCCGTAGGCGTAGGACCGTTTCTTCCCCGACCCTTCCTTCGACGAACTGAGGAAGAGTTGACACCTTGAGATAATCACGAACACTCGGCTTTCAGACCCAGTTTTGTTAGTTGTTCAAACATGATTTCCTTTTACTTAATTTCACAATTAAATCATAATTATACATTAATAAATAGGGCTAAAATAAAATGTTATTTTCCTAGTTTATATTAAGGGTTTAATATATTTTGACATTAATTGCAAATATTGAGAAAATTTATATTATTATTATTATTATTATTACTATCATTATTATTACATTATTACTATTATTATTATTATTATTATTATTATTATCATTATTACTATTATTATTAGCCATTAACATTGCATGTGGGCAAGGGTTCCCTTCTACGCGGGTAGCTTACATTGTAAAATGCATCTGGAGGAGCCCACTTCGAGAAGTTTTTCTTCCTTAATAATAAAAATATATACTAACATTATTAAGTAGAGAAGAGTTAATAAATATTAACATTTTTAATTTTTAATTAAAATTAACATTTAATTTAAATAAATTTATAAATTAACAAACAAAATAATAAATTAATTTACACAAAGTTAATGCAAACATTTAAAATTTAATTAGTATTAATATTTTAAAATATTTATTAAAATTCATTATTATTATATAGTGCTATGAATATTTTTAATTTTGAATTAAACATAACGTTTCTGTTTCCTCCCGTAAAAATAGTTAATATGACTACTCGTATTAGCGTTAAATGTCAATTTTTAATATTTTTATTTATAATTATGGTGCAGAATAAGCAAACTGGGCCAACTGAAAAAATTATTTTCGGGAATGTTAGTGATACGATCAAATTTAAGCAAATAATCGTATTTAGTGATAAACACAGTCGTGCATGAAGGAAGTTTGGTATGCATGGGAAGACTCATTTATGGATAAGAAGACACGTTTCTCCATTTTTTATCGCTACTAGAATGGACAAGATTTATACGGAGAAATTCGATAAATTTTCAACACTATCACGTGTCGCCATCTCCGCGCCCGGACGTGAGGTCCAAGGTCAACGAACGAGCTGGTGTTGATGTCTGCTAAAGCCCGTTGGTTGGTCCCTCCGTCTGACGACAGAACTCGACTTCTCAGTCAACGGCAGAACTCGACCTAGCTAAAATATATGTCGAAAATCCGCCACCCTCGGGACTCGAACCCTAGGACCTCCCAGTCAGAAACTCTGCCGTGTAAATAGTTGTTTCCTCTGAGCCATCTCAGCGGAAAAAATCACAAAGAATTTCCCCCAAATACCTGTATGATTCTACTGAAATACCAGTGTTTTCCTATGAAAATACCGGTATTTTGATCAGAGAATACCGGCATAATACCTTTAAATAGAGGTATTTTACCGGTATAGACGTCGGATTAAGGTAAAATACCTCTAAAAATACCGGTATTTGACGTCTTATACTGGTATTTTTAAAGGTATTTTGAATAAAGTTATAATAGAGGTAAAGGTTAGGTATAAAGGTATAAATACCTTTACCGCTATTATTTCAGTATTCGGTCCCTGATCATAAGTGAAGTTTTGATTCAATTCTTGGCGGTGTATGAATTAATATGAGATACGTACTCAGCGACACTGCCTGTCGGAGACTTTTAGAGACGGGCAGCTATTTGATTCATTTCCACCGGGAGCGGTAGCTCAGTGCATCAACTGATGTCACTGCAACGCCTCTGACCGCGAGGTCCTAGGTTCGAGTCCTGACGGCGGCAGGATTTTCGACATTAGCTAAAAAAGCTAGGTCGAATTCAGTCGCTGTCTGGATGAGAATTCTAGAAGCCGGTTGCTCTGATCGGTAGTTTTCCGTGGGTTTTCCGATCAACACCAGGCGAATGCCGGAGCAGTACCTTACCAAACAGGCCACGGACCGCGCACGATCTTTCCTTCCACTTCCTTGTCCCATCCTCTCTCCTTACACACACTTACACTAACATGCACTATACTACAACATATTCCGAAAGACCGGTCGAGAGCTTAGAGCTTGTCCCGGCTTGGGCGGTGCCCCTTTGGTGGGAGAGTCCTGGTTAGGGGCTAGCCCACGGTAGGTCGGCGCCGGATCTCGCCATTCAGCGGGGGAAGATCACCGCCATCTTCCGAGAAAAAAAAGCATGCACTACACTAACGGGACTAATGACCAAAGCAGTTGACGCGCCCGGAAACACGAAAAAATCAATCAAACAATTGATTGATTCATTTTCGTGGATGTCTGTTGGTCCGTTTTACTAGCACTCAACGTATGCTTCATCGAATTTTGGATAAGGCGGAATTGAAACGAATCCTGACTGTAAATAAATGTTTCCTTTCACGCAGTTCTTTCTCCATACCGATGGTCACATCATGTTACCACCATGTCACATCATAGACGAACTACATCATGACGAACTACAACATGATACGAGCCAAAATTTATTGCTTATTTATTCTTGAAAATAGATTTTATTACATGGGAGTTTTTTTGTGTTTTTTTCTCCCTTTCAAAATTCAAAATTTAAGTAGTATATGACTTTGTGTAGGGATCACAGAATTTTGAAAATGTGCACAAATTCACTTTTCCCCGTAGCACGTCATACGATTTTTAACTGTTTTTTTAATAAATAAATTTTTTTATTTAAAAAATTTAAAACCTTTTTTTTTATATATATATATATATATATATATATATATATATATATATATCACACACATTATATATTTATTTTTATATAACATCAAGAAACCATTAAAATTGTGTGTGAAGTACTTTTTGGAGAAGTGCTTACGAGGAGTTATGATTAACGCACTATAACAACTGAAAGAAAACTGTTAAATATTAGTGATGAGTTTGAAATTACTTGGTCTTTTTTCTGCACTATTCCTTCTGTGGCTCCAAAATTGGAATTTAAGCAGATTTTTAAATCCATCACGCAAAATCCTTTGAATGCTGGCATGTCATTTATTTTCATTATGCTGTCAATTTGTGAACTGTAGAGAGGTTTGTTTTTCATAATGAAGAGTAACAATCCTGATAACCGAATCATAAACTAGGTAAATATTTTCACTATTTCAATATGCAATCAATGTACTATATTTGTTATTCGTTAATGAACAACTTTATTTGCACTCGCTATTCATTGATGAAGTTTGCTGTCAACCAATTACTCTAAATTATAAACTAGTTCATAACTATCCCTAAAAGAGAGCAATGAGTCTTGTTTACATAATCACCTGCTTTATGAAAGTTTTATATGTCACTAGATAAAAATTAAAACAAACAAAAATAAAATAAAAACACTAGCACTAAAAACAATAATCGATACTCATCCATCGTTGCACTCAATTCATTTGAACATTTTTAAAGCATATTAATTTGTAAGAACACGTTATTATCCTTAAGCGATGTAGCATGCTTTCAAATTGAGCAAATACTTTCCCTTCAGGCAAGTAAAGGGTTGGAAACCCAGTAAGTAGGATGTCAGGATAATCGTGTGTTATCTTCTACTGCTGCCGTTACATGGACTCCTCATTCGAAGTGTACAGAATACCGCCTTATGTGAAGTAAATTACACTTTTTATGTACAAGTAAGATTATTCAATTTCAAAGCAGTGAGTATAAAAATGGTTCCAATTATTTTCTCTACGTTTTTCGCAAGAATAGAGCAGTTTCCTTAAAATATGACAAAGGTCCGATTTTCATTCGAACATCTACAATTTTGAAACTTACAAACGGTATTTCTTTGCCTTATTACAACGTTATTAAAAATTGATATTTCTTTCTTCATAAATATATTTTTTAATATTAGATCTTTAAATGTTACGATATGCAGTTTTCTTCAATATTAGTAGTTTCCGCATAATTGTCAGTTATTAGATCACCGTAACTTTAAGAATTGTTTATAGCACGAGAAATAAAGTTCTATTGACGCCTAATTAAATAGTATGTTTAGGGAATGCAGTTAATAGAGGGTGTAGCGACTTCGCGTGTCATCCGTAGCGCTCTGGTTCTATTCAAAGGGGTAAATATTTTTTCTTTAAATTTTTAGAAACAATCGAACACAAACATTGGCTTCAAAAGCAGAAAGTTATTTTCATTCACACTTTGGATAAAAAAAATTAAAGATACATTTTTTCGAACCTCTCGTGTTTCGATTGGTTAGGTGCTTATAATGTGACAGTAGGATACAAGTTCAAATATTGTAATATAATATAATGCTACCATTGCCAATAATACGAACAAAAATATGCATCACAAAGAAACACATCACATATGTATTATACGCAGTTGACTTTCGATATATTTTAAGAATGTACAGCGTAGAGGATATTTCAATGGCAGCATTATTGTTGTCTCCTCAGCAGCACTGATCGGAAGGTTCTAGGGTTCCAGTCCCGACTGTGGTGGATGTTCGATACAAGCCATATAGATACGTCGAATTTATCCAATGTCTGGAGGAGAATTCTAGCGGTCAGTAACGTTCCGTGTTTTCACCAACCAATATTGGGCGAATGTCGGAGCAGTACCTTTACAAAAGGACCTCGCATTGCTCGAGATTTTTTTTATGCCTGGAGTTTCCCCTGCCTTTCTCATCACACACATCAGGCACGTATGCACGCATGCACGCACGCACACACGCGCGCAGTTACATGCGATACACTACCTTACCTGTCAGCCCCGGCATTTTGTAGGCCACGATGCCCTAAAGATAGCTCATTCGCCAGGCCTGGAGTACAGGGAATTCTCGTCAAAGAATGTATTTCGACAAAAAATTCGCTCCAGAAAATATTATATTAAACAATTAAAAACTTTGGTCTTCATGTTCCATTGGATTAGATAGATAAATAGATCTGGATTAATAAAATACCTTCTAATCTACTGATTTTTTACAAATATTTAGATTACTTCCACCCTCTCCAACATATTCACTCTACGATACAGGAAAGTATTTGTATTTCTCTCTTGTCTATTCGAATCCTTAGATGATGGAGATCTTCTACTCTTTGTTCACAATTTGTCAAACGCTAATGTCTTGCAATGTTTGCTTGCAGATATCAACTGCCGTCCCGACATCTCACGCTGTTATCCCGGTAAGAATAATTACTAGAATAATTCATTTTTGATATAATGTAATTCAATTATATTCTAATATGTCCTCTTTTTATTGAGTCTGAACTGAACTAGTTCGGTATTTTAAAAATATTTATATCCTTCAATAATGCTACGGTTTTCAGAATCTTTTGAATTCTGTCGTGCTTCCTCTGCAAAGTTTTGCGTTGAATTATTATGACATTATCAGCACTTGTAACATTTTTAGTTAATAATGTTATGAAAACATATGAAAACATTTATATATTTGATGTTTTGACCAGAAAAACATCTAAATTTACCTTTTTTCGATCCATTACTTCTTGATTTATCACCCTTCTTTGGTTGGTTATTTCGTGTTTTTGGGCGCGTCAACTGTTCATTAGTCCCCTAAGTGTAGTGCGTCATTTTTATCTTAAAAGATATGGTGTTCTTTCCCGTTGAATGGTGAGATCCAGAAACGAACTACACGTCGGCTTGCGGGGTCTTCTCCAACCCGGTGTCAGCCACCAGCGGGGCACTGCCCCATCCGGGACATGATCTAAGCTCCCACATCCACTCGCGACATGTGTGATAATTTAATGCATGAAAACCTAAGTTTGTGTAAGTAAGGGGTGACGCTAGGCAGGGAAGAGGAAGGAAAGATGGCGTGCGGGCGGAGGCTCGTTGGTTAGGATACTACTTCGGCATTTGTCTGGTGTTGATGGGAGAATCTAAGGAGAATTACCTATCATAGCAGCCAACCGAATCCTTCTACAGACATTGAATTCGACCTAGCTGGTGTCGAAAATCCTTGCCTCTGTCGGGACTGGAAACCTAGGACCTCCCGGTGGAAGGCATTATAACGAGATCAGTTGTTGCCTTGACCCTCCTTAACCGGTACCCTCCCTTTGGTTCAACGGCGAAGTAAAGTCTTTTTTCACCCAATTCAGGATCTCTGCGCCAGTTTGCTCGGTTCGTGAAGATAACGCACAATGACCTTGAGTAATTCGAGAAAGTTAATTAGTCGCAAGCCGTGCGACCTTTGATCTTTACGACTCCCTGTACGCCTGCTGCCCCGCGCAGTTGCTAGTCCAGTGTCATCGAACTTGCTTTTCAGGGGCATTGTTACCTCGCTATGGTTATGTGAAAAATTCCATTTTCTCAATAGGTTTTTAAATGTTTGCGTATAATTGTTATCCGTGGCCATAGAACCAAAAGTATTGCCGCCTACGAACAACAGCTTCTAATTCTATATCTTGTTCATTTCTTCTCACAAACTTCTCTCCTCCCTTTCGTATCTTTCCTCACATTAACTACAATTGTGTTCATCCTTCTTGAAACATTTTTACTTTCTCGTACACATACGTATATACGGAGTAATATACGTAGTATCGAGAAAGTTCTGTAATGCTGGGGGAAATCGATTTCGAGATTTCAACGGAAATACATATTTTGGGGTCCCTCTGATACCGAAAAGGGTTTTTTTCAAAACGTCCGTCCGTCCGTCCGTCCGTCCGTCCGTCCGTCTGCCCGTCTGCCCGTCTGCAAACACTACTAGCGCCTAAACCACGCCTACGAACTTTTTCCAAATTGAAGAAATCCATGTCCATCTGTCTCTAGTTGGAGATTTGAAATTTTAAAAAACATTCTTTAAAATTTGGGGTTACTTACATGAAACTCCCAAACATTTTCAAAATTTTCTCAAAAATGGTTCCAAATTTTTTCTTTAAATTTCGTGAAAGAACAGAGTAAAAACACTTATAAGGTGGCATAGGTACGATTTTCACAGTTAACTCTGAATTTTCGAAAATTGCAAAAGTTAGAATGTTTTCCGCGTACTCCTTTGACTATAAAATTAAAGACATCGATTTTTCCTGCAAATCCAACTTGTTGCCCATAAATAGTTCTTTCATTAAGGTCATGTAGACGTTTTTGGTTGGTTGGTGGGTTAAGGATTACGGGCGCGTCAATAACTTAGGTTATTAGTCCCGTAAATTTAGTGCATGTTGTTTTCCTGAGATGGCGGTGATCTTCCCCGGCTGAATGGCGAGATCCGGTGCCGACTTAGAGTCGACTAGCGGGGTTTCCCCCTAGCCAGGACTCTCCCACCAGCGCTGCACCGTCCCCGCCGAGACATGCTCTAATCTCCCGACCGGTATCCCGGAATATGTGGTAGTGTAGTGCGTGTTAGTGTGTGTGTGTGTGTGTGTGTGTGTAAGGGGAGAGGATAGGACAACGAAGGGGAAGGAAACATCGCGCGCAGTCCGTGGCCCGTTTGTTAGGGTACTGCTCAGGCATTCGCCTGGTGTTGATCGGAGAAACCACGGAAAACTACCGATCAGAGCAGCCGGCTGCTAGAAATCTCCTCCAGACAGCGACTGAACTCGACCTAGCTTAAAAGCTAGTGTCGAAAATCCTGCTGCCGCCAGGACTCGAACCTAGGACCTCCCGGTCAGAGGCGCTGCAGTGACATCAGTTGATGCACAGAGTTACCGCTCCCGGTTCCTTTTTGGCAATTTTCGTAGTTTTCGTGCAATACAACATGAAATATTTGCAATTTTAAAAAACAACAAGACTCTCACCCTACCTCATCCTATTACATTCATCTCGCCATTAGAGGTAGCGTCTATCTTGACTATAAATATACCCAGAAAATCAAGTTGTTTGTTCCAGATGAAATCAATACATTTGTCCTAAAACAACTTCCATTCAAAGCCGTCACACACATTACCCACATCTTCAACTCTTCTCTAAGAATATCTTATTTCCCTACAGCCTGTAAATACGCACATGTTATACCCATTCTTAGCCCGGCAAAGACCTCTCTTCTCCATCCAGCTACATACCTATTAGCCTCCTCCATTCATCAGCACAATCTTTGAAAAATGCGTTCTCTCTCGCCTAAGAGTTTACCTCAACGTAACATTAGCCATTCCCAACCATCAATTCGGCTTCCAATCTCTTGTCTCAACAAACCATCCTTAGACTTACCGAAGACATGCTCGGTTTCTATCAGTTTTCCCATAAGATAGCTGTATTTATCGACATCGAAAAGCCTTCGACTCAGTTTGGCATCCTGGCTTATTATTGAAATTACTAGAACTCGGAATCCCACAGTACCTTATACTCCTTATTAAAAGCTTCCTCACAAATATATCCTTCTCCTTACGATTAACCAACGCGCTTTCTGTTCCTGCTCCTATCCTAGCAAGCGTACCTCAATTCTCTGTCTTAACTCCAACTCTCTTCAGTGTTTTTACTTATGATGCACTGACCACCCCTAACACCTCTCTCGCTCTCTTCGCCGATGACCAAGTCGTGTACTCAGCAAACCAAGTACTAGATGACGCAATCCTTGATATGCATAACCACGTGTATCAATTCTCCGAATGGGCCAGCAAATGGCGTATCAAATTCACTCCTACTAAGCTTCAAGCCAAAGTCTTCTCTTTACGCAGACCCCCTTACTTTCTCCAGTAGCATAATAGTCCTCATTTATCCTTTCGTTACATTCTACCGCACGAGTCAAATACCTCAGAGTCCTCCATGACTGTCCGCTAACCTGGAAACCCCCCTTAACCTTTTCGATCTTCTCTCCTCCAAATCCAAACCGGAACCAATCTTTACAAAGCTCTGATCAAACCTATGTTAAGATACTCAAGCCCTATTTGAAGCTCAGCAGCTAAATCTCATATCCAAAAGGTCCAGACGTTTCAAAATCGTTTCCTAAGGACAATAACCAAAGCACCTTGACTCATACCCAATGATCTGCTGCCTCTCGAGCTCTCATACCCCCATTACCACCAACATCAAACAAACCGCCCTTACGTTTTATCACAAAATTCCTTCAATCCCACAAGCCCTACACTTCCAATTAAGGAAACAAACCCCAAATAGAGCACTCATCTGCAGAAAACTTTCCAGACACTTTCGTGACCTAACCTAAGCCTGTCGCACATACAACTCCTCTAAATAATTCTAAGTCAAAAATATAACTTTTAAATTTAATTCAACTCTATAATTTTGTATCAAATGTATTCAAATCCATTGCAAAAGAGGCTGTACACCTGTAAGCAAATAAATTTTAAAAAAAGGTCTCCTGTATAATAACATTTTCTGGCTTTTGACTATCTCTGACGTCTCAATTATCGTGAACACTCACTATCATAACATATTTCATATAGGGAAACTAACTATTACTATATGTCTTAAATTGCGTGATTGGAATAGATATCGTGAACCTGATGGGAAAACATGATAGAGGATAATTGATATAATTTGAAAACGAATATGAAACAAATGACCTATTTTGTGAATCTGAAAACTTGGGACTGCCAGATATATTCTGTGTATCCGCAGTGTTTTATTTAACAGATACAGTCTCATTTAAATCATTTACTCTGTAAATTCTATTGAATTCATAACTTTTTAAAGTTATTTCCTGAAGGATTTTTGCTAATTACCATGTCTGTTGTTTCGCTTTCACACCAATGGCATTATGTCACATTTTCCAAATGAGGATGGGCTGTTTCAGAACACTGCTGTGATTACGTGATATTCTCGCGGTGGTAACGTTAAAAGTATTTAATGGCACTAAATACGCCGATGGAATCGTGAATGCGTTCATTGACATAGTTGGATAGGGAATACGTATTTTGTGAAATGGGTGTGCTATGAAATGTGAATACTGATAAGCAAATGCGTTTAAAGGAGAACTGTTCATGTTAGTCATTTAGAATGCTGGGCTGTGTCACTGTTCATTATTATCTTCATTTGTTTCAATGTATTTTTAACAAACCTCCATGTGCCCCTTTAAGGACAAACATCTTTTTCACCGGCGCGGCGTGTACTGGCCACGTACTCCTCCCCCCGCACACACACACGCGCACGCGCGCGCGCACACACACACACACACACACACACGGCGTTCCAGTCAGATTTAAGGTAGACGATGGGAAGCAAAATGAAATGGGGAGGAAAGTTCGAACGATGTCGTCGATAGATCGCGTCCATGGCCCGCTCTAATCAGTTCTGCTCCTGTTTCCATCCGTCTCGGAAACCACTGATCAGAGTATTCGATCCTGGCTACAAATCCGCTGATGTTTTGTAGATCAAGCAAAGGGTATAGTCGATTAAGACGGTGAAAAGTGCCCCGAAACCAAATAGATAATTGCGATGCTCAAATGAAAGAATACAAAATGACGTAAATTCGCAATAAATGAGCCTCCTAGGGTAATAAGTTGCAGAGAAACGAGAAACGTGTTTTCCGTGGGGGTTTTTTCAGCTCCTATTGCGTGTATCACGCTGAACAAGATTGCGGAGACGGGGAAACAGTTCAATTCGGTGTAGACGGGGAAACAGTTCAAATCAAAAGGCATTTTTGTCAAACAATTTTGACGCCAAATTAAAAAAAATTGAAATTCATTTTCGACGTGATGACGAAGTACTGTCCCAATTCTCCCCCTAAAGTGGGTCTTATAACATTTTATACCATTTTTTTCAGATTTTTAAACAATGTGGACGGTATTGAAAATAATAAAACTCAGTTTTTTCAATTTAAACACTTGAAATTCGAGCCTAAATGTGATTGAAAAAACTAACAGTGTAATTTAAACACGACATAAGATCTCGAAATCATATAGGTGAAACATTGATTATGTATCAAACTTAATCGGAATATCGTTGGTGGAAAACATGGTGGAAAGAGATATGTGGCCTCTTGCGCATATGACTTCAGCCAATTAGCTTCAGGCATCATTGTGCGTCATAATATTAGCGTGAATTTTAAATGCCAAAATTATCAGTTACAAGTCATTGAAACAGAAAAGTACTTTTTAAATATTACATCTTTTATTGCAATTACCCTTTCAACGTGATATTTTTGTTCGGTCACCATTAAAAATTTTCCATTTATGCCACTTCAAAAACGCGTCTCAACACTTCTTGCACTCCATGAAACATGGCGGCCGACGTCTAGTCTCGCTTTTCAAACGAAGTGATCGCATTGTTCGTGACGGAAACTGGTGCTGTGCAGAACGAGCAAAAATCGGTGCACCGGAGGAGCCCACCCATCCCTTTCCACCATGGGAATATCGGGAGCCAAACGATATTGTCAGCGTGCAAAGGAAAGTGGCACCCACGGATGCTGTACCCACATAGCTGCTATCATTTAAACACACATTTGGCACACGCTAGCTTCTTGGCGATAATTGTTAAACATATATTTTTAAATAGATATGTTGAAAAAAACGAAATTTTGTGTAGATTGTTTATAAACAAATGCGTGATCCCAGTTATTGAAGAGAAGGACAATCATTATCAATTAATTTGTCTATGTTTGACTCATTGTTATAAACATCCTAAATTAATATACCTAAAACTGAGTTCATTTCATTTATATTAGAAATAATAGATACATCTAAAAACAAAAGGGGCTTCATAATTTTATTTCGATAATATAAATACTTTCCACATGAAATCAACATTTGTCAGCAAAAAGTTCCAAGTCATTCTGATAGGTACGACCTTTCAATGATTTTAATATAAACTGTTTAAACATTGGTGAAACAAGTTTTTCCATGCTGATTTTGGCGCGAATTTCAAATGTTTAAACTGAAAAAAATGTATTTCACTACCGTCAACATTGTTTAAAAATCTGAAAAAATATACATTATAGAATGTTATAAGACCCATTTTAGGGGGAAAATTGAGTTAGTACTCCAACGTCATCACGTCGAAAATTAATTTCAATTTTTTAAAATGAATTTGGCGTCAAAATACGCTGACAAAATACCTTCAAATTAAACTGTTTCCTCGTCTCTTCAATTGTTTTCACCCGGATACACACAATAGATGCTGAGGAAAAAAATAAAACATGGAAAGCAACCAGTGATTATACTCAATTGGAAAAATCATATAACCAATAAAGTATGTGTCTTAAACCGATAATCAACACATCTGCTAAATTACTGTGCAATTCTACTTTACAAAACCATTATACAACCACAACTTTATATATATATATATATATATATATATATATATATATATATGTGTGTGTGTGTGTGTGTGTGTGGGGTGTGTTTGTGTGGGTGGGTGGGTGTGGGTGCGTGCGTGTGGGTGGGTGTGTGTGTGTATACTCTAGTATGGCACCAAGTGGTACCAAATCAGTTCATCCGCACCATCAGGAACTCTCCATGGTACATCTCCAATGCACAATTTCACAAAGAATTCCAGTAAGAATCGTTAATCAAACACATTATACATTTATCCACTCACTTCATTCAAACATTCCAGATATACCTAATATAACTCCCCTAAGATCCAGTACACAAAACCCGTGTCAAGAACAAATTCCTGTTTCAAACTTTCCTAAAGATATACTCAGATCTCTAATCAAAGTAGAATTTTCACATAAAGATACCTCTACCTCTCTAGAAGTACGATTATTGTAAGTTAATTTTAAGTATATAAAAGCATTCATAACACACGTAGAATGATTTTTACACTGACCTTTGTATTGTCCAACCCAAAAGAAAATAAGTAAACAAAAAATCAATGATGATTATTCTACAAAATTATGATCATGACAATTAAGAACAATCAAACGAGATTGTATTTTGGATTATGTATTTCATGCCGTTAGTGAACATACTGTGGTATTCCTACAATGGTTAGTTCAATCCGTGTTTCGTGACTGGTTAAGTTACTTAGGAAATAAATTCAAGTCTTTCTTTTAATCTTTAATTTATTGCAGGACTAGGCGACAGTATTTTATTTCTTGTTCTTGAGCAGTGTATCAGCTTATTCTTGAAAAATAAATTTGGGTGGTTTTGTTGGGAAGCAAGTTTCCTGCTGATACTACTGATGAATGCTTTCCTACTGATGAATGCTAAAGAAAGAAGACTTTATAAGTATCATTCATAACAAACCATCGCTACAAAATCCAGACAGTATGCTACTGCTGAATAGGAAATTACCCCTAGCCGTGTTATGTTATTAATGTTTCGTGTCGTGGTATGTTAATTCCTTATAGCATCTATTCTTGATGTTCATACCACCTCCTCCCAACCAAAACTGACTCTAGAAAATGAACCAAGTACGCCACCTCCGGGTCTAGCATTCTTATCTCCACCTCCGAGAGGAAGAATCTTTCATAGCAAGTCAATTTCCTTGAGCCCCGTGCAACAGCTGCCGCCTGAACGACGTCACTTCATACGCCCCTTAAACGCTATAGTTAAAGCACTGACGGACCTCGCAAAAACGTCCTTTACGTTCTGCAGAATCACCAATTAGAGCCACGGAGACATTCTTAGCGCCGAGAAGCCCGCTGCCCGTGTTACTTCACTGCTCGTATCGGTCCACGGCCATTCTGGCAGGCAGAGGCCGCTGCGTTTCGCCCGCTCTACCATTACTCCCACCTTGATCGATTGATTAGTGATTCCGGGCACGTCAGCTCCTAAGGTCATTAGTCATGTTTTATCGCGAGAGTTGTCGGTGAGTTCTCAGTTCGTTACGTACGTAGAAAAGTGTTGTTTGTACGTACGTTAGTAGTACGAACTTAACGTTAGTACATGAAGTTCTCATGCGTACGTAGTGCCCTGTAATAATTTTGGAAAACCTGTAAAAAGAGGAATAGGTCGGTATTTTTTAATTTCATTTTTGTTGCATATTTTGAAGATCTGTCCAATCGTAGCTGTTTTGGAAATATCTGGAAATATTGCGGTATATAAAGATGGCAGGGAAAATTCTTTACAAAGAATCTCGAATTTCATCCAAGCGATACATTGGTTTTTAGTTTTCAAATTATTTTGAGAAATTGATGTAAAGTTTCGGAAACAAACATCGTATCGAATGTCTTGTGGCCAAGGACTGTTGTCGATTTTTTGACCTTTGGCGGAATAAACTGCAATTCTCGAAAAAAATATTGGTTGAAGTGCCTGTTACTAGATAGTTATTTGTATTGCACTTCTGTATAAATACTTAAAAAAAACATTTCTAACATATTACTAAAATCCACGTTTTTTATTTTTTTAGTTCAAAATATCCACATACTTAATGTTTTTTGCCTGCGTTATGACATTCCTTAACAATGATTTCTATTTTTTGAAATAGAGATGTAAATCGTGACATATGTTATAATGTTTGGAAATGGACTAAGGAATTCGTTTGGTTTTACATAATATTCTGTTTCCTCGTGTTATCCAAGTTCTGAATTTCCGTGAAATGTTGTTTTCTTTTTTAAGAGGAAACACGTATTAAAGTGAAATGAAGGCATAAGAAAATATTAATATTTTTCGTTTGAATTGTAAACTGCGTACCACGATTCCTGCATCAAGTTGTCTAAGAGTGATTTTATATTACGTATAATGAACCATGTAGGCAGGCGTGTATAGTTTAGTGTGCCGGTGTTCGAATTTCTTGTAATGGTAAAAGTTTGTGCATCGTGGTCATTAGATCTTAATGCTTTCGTTATAATTTCATATCTAGTAGTTGTTGTGTTACGTATTGATCTTATCGATTGCCTTCTTTGAATTGTGTGCTTGTGGATAAATTTATTGGCAACAAAAATATTTCTGCTGCATAACTGTTTCTATACAATTAGAGACTATACTGAGCATCACAAGAAAAGGAACATTAATTTTAACAATGATACATAATGCATTATTTACCATTTGGACTGTATAAATGAGTATAAACAACCTGTAACAACTATTGTACTACAGCTTCCGGGTCAATGACCCCCATCTCGATCAGGTTTTTCGTCCAGTTTCCCTGATCCATTGAGCAAATGCTGAGATGGCCCCTTGTTTTGCTTCTGGACATAAATGTAACTTCATTTCTGTGCACGTCTTCTAGAATTCAGTGGGAAATACAATTATTCAAATTATTGTTTCCATGTTGTCGCGGCAGGAAGTAATAAGAGCCAAAATTTATTGCTTATTTTCTTTGAAAATAGATTTTATTACATGGGAGTTTTTTTGTTGTTTTTTTCCTTTCAAAATTCAAAATTTATTGCTTATTTATCCTTGAAAATCGATTTTATTACATGGGAGTTTTTTGTTTTTTTTTCTCCTTTCAAAATTAAAATTTTTGGAGAGATCGCAGAATTTTGAAAATGTGCACACAATTCACTTTTCCCCATAGCACGTCATACGCAGTTTTTAACTGTTTTTTTTGACGCAAATAAATAAATAAATAAATATTGAAATATCTGAACCGACGAAATTAATGAAATTGATAAACTGTTCTTTCTGGCAAGAATCTACTAGAAAATCAAATGTTAAAATCTCCGAATTCAAAAATGTATACAAAAGAGCGATTATTGAATTTCTTTAGAGTCATCTCTAGATTTTGTATGCATGTTCTATCTATCTCTTCTATCTATATCTCTCTTTGTTGGACGCTTATAGATGCGAAATTAGGACTGGGAATGGGAGAAGGTTCAGAGGAGTAGATAAACATATTCGAAGTAGGGATGGAGGGTGGAGAAAGTAAGGAAGGTGAAATGGATGGTTTTTTAGCAGGAGACTGTGTGATTCGAGTTCTTGATGTATCGGGCCAGCTCTCTATAAAGAGTATGTTTCCTTGCAAAGCTACTGTGGAGACTATACGGTGAAATGTTTTACTGAGGGATATTAATATCAGAAAGTGTAACATTTGTTTCCTTCAGGGGGAGTTTTAATTGTTGGATTGCGTGTCTAATATCAATGCATACTGTTGGTCTGTTGTACCAGAAGGGCAGAGTCGAGACTACAATGTCAGTGTTTTGGCAGTCACGTTGTAATTTGTTTCTGTGTTGTTCTGGTGTAAAAAAAATGCTCAAATTATTGTTATTCTACTCTCCTTTGAGCTTATCTTGACTCGATGAGTCAGTGCCTTCGTGTGCATGTCTGTCTTTGCAGTCACGTCTTTCGTAATCTGAAAAACTAAATTTTGATTGTGACTGGGTAGTCTCTTTGCCTTTTGTGCAGTCATGAGTATACGGTTCGTTCTTTGCAGAGTTCTGGACTTGTGTCCATTCTTCCGATATATTGATCTCAACTATTGTTGATATATGTAAAGGATTTCTGAAGGTCGGCTTTAAATCTGTAGAGAGCAAAAAATGTTGAACGCAGAGGTGCCAAGTCACGAGTACGTTTTAATGTAAATTATGTAATTGAAAATAAATGTAATAAAACTTGACAAATAAATATACAAGTGCTACAAGTATTTAACTTACTGTTTTGGAAAGTAAGATTTATTTGTATTCAATAAATTAAGAATTATGATTCGATACGGGTTTGCAAAATGGCACTCTCTTTAAAATCAATTCAAAGCAGGTACTTACGAAATTTCCTAATGTGGTAATGTAGTTCCGCTAAAGTTAAACGATTTAATACAACCAATATTCTTTGTGTATTTCACCTGTATTAGATCAAAATGTTTTGACGTCTTGGGAACACAACAGCAATCACAGACACGAGCTTCAGGTAATTACATATTTATTAATACGTATTTACAAATAAATGGTTTGGTCCGTTATGTACAGCTCTGATAGACCCTATACCTCGATCGCAGGAGCCATCCTAAAAAGATGCAAATCTGCCTGACTCGTGGCCCTCGCCACTCCTCGGCGAGCTTTCGCGCACAGCGTAGAGCCCGGGCGACCGCAGTCACCCGTGGAAAAAATGTTCCACAGCGGCATCCCAACACATGGGTTGCCCTACAAGCATAGCTCGTCACCGCACCGCCCTGGGCGCAAGTTTTGTGCGGTCACACGAGGTTTTCACTCAGCGCAAAACCCACCCCTGCGCTTTGCGCTCTCACTTATATACCACCCAGACCACGAGACACGCAACGTCATCTCGCTTTCGCGGGGCACTTCATGCCACGTGACTGTCGCACCGCAACACATTTTGGGCATCTCTTCCCCTGCATTCTTGGAAGTTCTCTAGAAACCTTGGGGTGCCTCCGCCCCCTAGCTACCGTCTATTCATTCTACTTCCTATCTCTACCTAGTATTCTCTGGCGCCCTAATCCTGCGAAACGGTGCCTGCAAGGCACCGTCTTCCTGCTTGCTAATACAATACGTCACAATATATTCACTTAAATTGTCCTTGAAAAATAAAACAAAATATGAAGAACAGATTCAAAACTGTTCAATAAGCCGTCCTTGTATTGTTCAATTCAACGAAACCGTCACAGAATATAGTAAATGTAATTAAATTATCGCAGGGATCTTTTTCTAGGTTTTGACACAACCACGAACTCGTAACTTTTAAAGTTAAAGAAATCTTTGAAAATTTAAACCTGTTAACATTTGTGGAATCAACAGCTCAATATACGCCTTCTCCGTGGTAAACCATTTTCTTAAATAATTTGTTAAATACATTTTGCCATGTTTTTCTTTTCCTGTATGGGAAAATTATCTTTTGGACGAACTCAGATATGAATCGCGTAGTCCGAAGGCTCGTCACCAACTTGGACACCCGTAGCGAAGTGCCAATTGTGTCTAAAAGAATTTAAGATCTCCTTTAGGAAATTATATTGATGCAGTAAACGTGTGTAAAAGTAAACGATAAGAATAATTCTGCAAAAAAATGGAAATTGACATACTACTAACATTTTATTTGCTGTAATATACAACGCCACTTCGCGGGTAATTAAGTCCTGTCGTTCCCTATCGTCTCGCGAGAGTAACTAATTAACTAACATGCCAGGAAAAAGGCTCCGAAATCGGCCTTTGGAAATGTTTCTTCTAAAACGGGAATTCGATTGAAGAGTTCTGAATTTGAATGCGGAAAATGTACGTACATCAAAGCTCGTTCGAACAAAATTACTATTAAAGACTGCTTCGTCTGAACAACATGCGATGTTAGATGACAGTGATAAAGTACCGTCCGTTAATGCATGGTCCGTCCATAAGCGTTAATGGTTCATTTCGTAAGGAAAGCAGAATATTCTGAAACCGCTGGCAAAGATTCGTAATGGTCAGAAAAGGAAATAAAACATAGCCACAACACATTATTTTGCGCGTGTATACTTAGGGAGAAATCTATTTATAAATTTCAAATATTGTCAATCGATGACGGAAAAAGTAATGGCATACTATTAAAATTTTATCTATTCGAGAAACAAGTTGAGCTTGAACAGTTTATGCTTTTTCACATTATTTGTAAAGTTTGCTATTTTCGAAAATTCAGATAGTTCAACGAGAATAGAACCTCTGCGATTTTTATAAGCAAGCATTTTTAGCGGAAGAAAAATATGAAGAAAAAATTGGAGTTGTTTTGGACGTAATTTGTTTTAAAATTACCTATACCTCAAGCAAAAATTACGCGGAAATACTCATGTTTTCAAAAATCTCCCCGTGGTAGAATTTAAAGATATTCTTTTTTAGAAAAGATTCCATTGAAGAAAATTTCTACCACATATTGTAGTTTCTTAAACTTGTTTTTTTTTTTGCAATTTTCGAAAATAAAGGGAGTTTGGTTGAAATGAGACCTGTGCCATTTTTATAAGCGTATGTTGATCGTTTATAAAAAAACTGAAAGGAAAATGTGGAACTGCTTTTGCAAAAATATTGTTTCAAAATTGCGTATATTTCACGCAAAGTTTCGTAAAAACTCCTGATATTTTGGAAAAAAATTTCAGGATCTTTTCTAAAGATCTGTCTTAAATGAAGGGATTTCATTAAGGAAACAATTTCTTTGTTCAATATTGTAGTTGTAGGAAGACGCTAAAAGATTTGAACTTTTGCAATTCTCGAAAATTTAGAGTTCATATAAAATTACACCTGTGCCATTTTTTGAGCATAAGCTCTATTCGTGAAAATATATTCCACATATTTGGATCAATTTTTGGGAAAACATGGAAATGTTAAAATTTTATGTTAAGTACGTCCCTCTGCCTATCAAGATATCCGTTTAAAATTCGCAAGGCCTTGAGTTCGGCCCAATCGAAGAATTTCAATTTTTGACAAAATTGTCTGTCCGATTTAGGCTAGACATGTAATGGTCGAGAGCAAGATAACTAGATTACTATAGTTTGCGGAGACTGCGACCAGAGCAAATTAAGCGTGGTTTAAAAGTGAGTGTCCAAAAAGCTCCGCGTTGGTTTTCGTCCGTGGATATCTGGTTCATGATACTTTACATACTCAATACATGATATTTTAAGATTTTGAGGAGTCTTAAGGATAGTCAGTGGACAGTTAAAGCATCAAAAGTGATATTCATTTTCATTTCATGCTCTAAAGTAGTGAAATTATTTATTAAAACTAAATACTTCAGTCATATTTGAAGTTGTCAATTGAGATTAAAATTCACCTTTATGAATCGAAAATATTTTGGGGTTGTTTTCGTTTTACTTAAGACTGCAATAATCGTATTTGTAATTGTAGAAACGTTTAGGTTAGACCTTCTGGTTTAACAGACAAATATTCTTGTCTATGAAAAGCTCTCCTCCTGTAAGATAGACTTGTTAATTTTTTAACGTTAATGGTGAATGTAACAAATAACAGAATGATGGCAGGCGGACAGAGAGGCGGACAGACAGGCGGACAGACAGGCGGACAGACAGGCGGACAGACAGGCGGACAGACGGGCGGACAGACGGGCGGACAGACGGCGGACAGACGGGCGGACAGACGGGCGGACAGACGGGCGGACAGACGGGGGGACAGACGGGCGGACAGACGGGCGGACAGACGGGCGGACAGACGGGCGGACAGACGGGCGGACAGACGGGCGGACAGACGGGCGGACAGACGGGCGGACAGACGGGCGGACAGACGGGCGGACAGACGGGCGGACAGACGGGCGGACAGACGAGCGGACAGACGGGCGGACAGACGGGCGGACAGACGGCGGACAGACGGGCGGACAGACGGGCGGACAGACGGGCGGACAGACGGGCGGACAGACGGGCGGACAGACGGGCGGACAGACGGGCGGACAGACGGGCGGACAGACGGGCGGACAGACGGCGGACAGACAGGCGGACAGACAGGCGGACAGACAGGCGACGGGCGACAGACAGGCGACAGACAGGACGGCGGACAGACAGGCGGACAGACAGGCGGACAGACAGGCGGACAGACAGGCGGACAGACAGGCGGACAGACAGATCCTCAGAGAATCTGACCGCCCGACTGACCGACAAGCAAACCGACAGACCGATACACAACTTGGCGATAGATCGCTTGGGCTATAGTCTTAGTGACGAACAGACAGTCTGGGCTATAGTCTTAGTGACGAACAGACAGTCTGGGCTATAGTCCGAGCCACAGGCATACAGGCAAACCTAATGCCGTAAACCATTTTTTCCGTTTTAAGAACTAGATAATGTGGATTCTGGCTACACAACGTGTAAGAGGAAATAATTAAATACATAAAGGAAAAATTATGCTACGTTTTTGGTGTAGGGACTCACAATAACAGTTTTTCTGACAAAAAATACCGCGTTTACGATGTAGGATTAAAAAACGTTCATTACTATGCTACGTATGTACGTAGTTGACGGGGAAGTATAAGAGTAGTTACCGACACAGAATTTTAAAATATTACGCGTGAATTGTATTTTGCTGATAATATGTCATTGATATTGAAATTTGGTACACAAAAATAGTAATTCGCCATTGGACATGTTTACCCGCAAACAGGTTATTACTCGTAACGTTATTATTTTATATCGTCCTTTGTTTAATTTATTCGATGTATTGTTCTACTTTAGTGTGTAAACTACAGTACAAAGAACAAAAATGCCTGCAAACAGTGTTTGTGTAACAATGAAAACGTTCATTGGTAAATTAAAATATTAAAAAAATTGAAATTTTTTTACTCTTTAAAATTTAAATCAATTTGTTTTAAATTTTTTAAAAAAATTAAATGATTAAAGCTAATTTATTGAAATTTTCATCATACGCTTTGGCGGCGCACCAAAACCTCACGGTAATCTTTTCAGTATTGCGTGAGCGTTTTCGGAGAAATACGACCATTTCTACGATGGCAATTCGTAGATCTCAATCTCTTTCCCATTCACGAAACTCGAGAAAACGGTGGAACTTTTGATAGAAACGACTTTTGTCAAGGGCGACCAAGTTTCGTGCCGACGAAATGGGCACGAGCAACGCAACTTATTCCGATAGTAAGATAAGGGAAAGGAAATTCTTCGTGGATTCTTCAGAATATTCTAAAATAAAATGAAGAGAACGACATTGCAAAATAGCATTACATATCAGTCCATTGCCTTTTCTACTTCAATTTCTTTTTCATTTTTCTTTCCATCCTTCTTTCTTTATTTTTTATCTTACTTTCTGTTGTTTTAGAGACCAGATTACTCGACAAAACCACCCACTGAAATTGTTGCTTTGAAGCGGACGTTTGAAATGCATATAATACATTTTCAATTTTGATGACTTTTATTCAAACTTGTTTTTATTAATTGAAATGTACCATCCCACTATGTGCAACCATTACTACTATAAAGTGCTTTAAAACTAACGAAAAAATCACCTTGGTATTCATCTTTGAGAAATACCATTTTGCCAAGTTGAAGAGACAAATATGAAAAGTGTGCAGTTTAAAAAAAAGCCTGCAGAACAAATTCGTGTATTACAAATTCAGTATCACAAAACTTAGAATAGAAATGGTAGATGCGCTTGGGGGGAGGGATTTTAGCTCCCACGTCCCAGAAGCCGATGACCCATATTGAGAAATATAAGTATTACTAATTTTCTAAAGTAACGAGTCTTTCAATGTCCAAATTAAATATAAAATAAAAATAAAATTTAAACTCAAATGAAATTAAAAGTTTTTATAAATAAACGTCAAGTCGACTGGACGATGTTCCTATCCCCCCATACAAAATCCTAGGTGCTTCTTTGTCCAGTAACGCTTTCCCATTTCAAAATTTGTAAAAATTAATGAAGATAAATAAATAAAAATTCATTCAATGATATCTGTGATGAGTATAGGATTGATTTTATCTTTACGGACAGTCATTGAGAAACAAAACGGTGTCTTTTAACATACATAGTCACAAGAAAAGGTCAGAGAGGAACAGGATTCCTTGATAAGAAGAGAACAAAATATAATGTAGAAGAAATTATTGGAACCTTATTTATTAGCCCTTTACAATCCCCTTTGAAGAAGGAAAGTAACAACCAATGCTGAAATTTATAGTCGGGAAACGACCAATACTCAAGTTCACGTTCCAACAGTATTGAGCTCATAAGAAGAAACAGAAGAATCCTTGAAATTCGTTACAATACTCTAAACTCACGTAGAGCACATTTGGAAATATATTTAGAAGATTTTAATGCCAAATTGGGTGAAAATGAACATCTGCAACAAACACTAAAACGTGAAGAAAATCGTTTTAAGTATGTCTGAAAACATTTACTTGGGCTGGCTGATTTCCTTCGATGATAGTCTCTTTAAAGAAATCAATATCAAGAAATCACTTTTGCACGGCAAAAATTCTAGCAACTGTCGTTTGGTTTGCTTGAAAAGAAAGTACATGCAATGGAACATGCAACTATTCAAAATGGTTGCGTGGCGGACATGTTACACAAGACGGTTTTACGAGTGACACAATGCCGGCCAAGAACCGGCTGGATCCTGGAATAAATTCCTATTGATCAGCAGTCAGCTCCAGGAAACCCGGAACTTCATCGGAGAAATAAATGAAACCATTAAAATGTTTTACAGAAAAATGAAAAGGAGTTAAAATGTGTACAAATGAGTAGAATGTGACACATTATTGATGAAAGCAATTTTTCTAAATAGCAGAAAAGAAATTAATTATTAACAACTTATTTCTAGTTAAATTATAATTTAATAGTAAATTCTAATTAAATTTAAATTTAATCAAAATTGAGCTAATATTATTCAAAGGATGAAAATTGTTAACTTGTGTAGCACTTTTCCCTGCGGAACTGGAGGTTCTAGCCCCAAAAGGGATTGTAAAGGGTTAATAAATAAAATCATTCTGGGTCACGGTCTTCAATACCAATCGTCATAAATTCAGAAATTCTGCATCCAATTGAAAGCTGTCAATGAAATTAAATCCTACTTAATGTTATTTTGAAGAACGCTCACTAACGAATGAAATGAATGTCGCTGCGTGGTAACGCACGTCTCGGACATAAGGGGTTGACAGTGCGGAACGATTTGACGAAGGGCGAAACGGCGCCAGATAGCTCTGCCATTGCAGGCAGATTACCATCAATGGGAAAGAGTTCCATAATATTCGCTAGAGCGCTATTGAGCGTACGTGTGGAATAGCAATTTTTGGTATTGCTTTTGTCACATCAAAAAGACCATTAACCTATTATTCAGTTGTAGAGTTGAAATCGTATTTTTCATATTTTCTTCGATTTTAACATGTAATTCGGAAGTGTTCGTGACATGGGTGTGTCTCGCTGTGAGCTGAAAGAATTGATTGAGTGATACATAGCATCGTAGGCTTTCACGTCCGGAGTCAATATGAGTAAAGGTTTCCGGGCTGCTAGGCCGTGGTCAAGTTGGCATTGAAGAACCAAACGTTTCGTCCACACCTGCGGTGGACATCTTCAGTGGCGGCAAGTCGTGGGGGTAGTCTCCGGGTCGGCGGCTGGCCAGCGACTGACTCGTCACTGAAGATGTCAACCGCAGGTGTGGACGAAACGTTTGATTCTTCAATGCCAACTTGACCACGGCCTACCAACACGGAAACCTTTACTTATGATTGAGTGATGTTTCTGGACATGACAACTGCTATGATCGTTAGTCTCTGTAGTGTAGTGAAAGTTTTTTATACGTGCAGGTGGCGGTGCTACTCTTCCGTGGTAGATGAGACTTTGCGCCCTCCTGCACGTCGGCTTGCGGGTGTATCCCCCTCGAGGAAACTCCCCCTCAGCGGAGTACCGCCCCTTCCGTAACAAGCACTTAGTTTCCGCCTGGTCTGCCGACGTGTTAGTAGCGTAGTGTGTATTAGGGTAAGTGTGTGTGTGAAAGGGAAGAGAAAGCAAAGATCGCTCGCGTTAAGTGGCCCATTTGTTAGAATATTGCACCGACATTCTCTTGTTATTTAATGGCGAAAACTACTGAAAAGATTAGTGGACAATTAGAAATCTCCTCCAGACACAAGCTCAATTCGACTTAACTAGCTTGTGTCGAAAATCCGTCACTGCCGGAACTCAAATTCTGGAACCAACTTATCAGACTCGTGGCACATTAGAGCGGCAACGCTGACTCCGACAAACTCATCCGGCTGATGACACTAAATTTGTTTAACAACAAATTGTCGAGCCTATTTCTTGACATTGTTATTCGTTTAGATAACAATGTGAAGAAGATACAAGAATGTTAATGGCAAAATTTTCTAGAGAAGTCAATAATTATGAATAATAGAAAATAGAAAATTAACACACACACACACACACTCACTCACTCTATCATTCACACTCTCTCACTCTACTTCTCACTCTCTCCATCTCTCCCTCTCTCACTCACTCACTCACAGTCTCGCTCACACACTCACACTTTTCACTGTTTTTCTCTCTCTCATTTTCTTTCTTCTCTGTTTCCTTTCTTTTCCCTCTCTCCCCTTGTCCTATTCTCTGACTCTTCTTCTCTTTTCCTCACTTCCCGTTTTTTCCTGTCTCCCTTCTTCCCTTTCTTCACATTCTCAATTCTCCCTTTCTGTAGAGAAAGAGAGGGAAGAAGCAATATCAATTTGGTCGACTTTCAAGTAGCACGTCGGCAAAGATGGGCACGTTCGGTAAAATACTTTTTTCCATACCTTCACACATCTTCATTCTGTATTCAATAATCGGGTTCCCTGCGTGTGTCTGCCGGTCACTCACGTTAGATCTTTTCGGTTCCCTGTTCGGATGAAGCTAGGTCAGGACTTGGTCTACTGGTGGGAAACAACATTTTATTTCCAATCCTTAAATATAAAAAAATCATAATCTTAAATATAAAAATACTTCGGAAACTGCGTTGGAGATCCCATACTACAAAATTATTTTGAAAAAGAAACGTAAAAGGGAATTGTAGTCAGTTTATTTTTACTGCAATTAATCATCATTAAATTATGAAATAATAAATAATGATTTGTAATTACATACTGAACATTTTGTCGCATTAAAGATAGTAAACAATGAAGGCACTTAAATTAAATTTATTAGAGAAACGGTTTAAAGAAGGCAGTCAACGTAATTATTTCTTTATTTTTCTCTTGTTTTTTCTTTCATTTTATTGGCGAATAACACATCATATTTTCGTACATTATTCTTTCATGCCGAGAAGTTTAACAATTCATTTGAATTAACAAAGAAAATGACACAATCTCGTTTGAAACTAATATAAATTACGTGTAGATGTCAGTCACAAATATTTCACCTTGAGCCTAAAGTGGATTAACGGCCGACCGCACCTAAACTAAACCAAGAGTGCACGATCCAACGAATACAGACTCATTGATTGAGTAAAGAATAGTATATGCAACAGAAAGTTAATTGTTCGAAGTATATATGGAAGGAGAGAACCAACGACTGTCTCATCGACCATCATTAATTCGTTAAACGAATATCGCTACAACAGCACATTATATGTCGCATTTTTGTAACGGCTACGCAATATTATAATACTACACGAACGTGTAAGTGTATTTCCAACCAGCAACACATTCACACTGGAATTCGAACTCAGGTTTCAGGGTTACATTTGAAATCTGGAGACACTTTTGATTGATTGGTTGATTTCATAAATCCCGTGTATTTGATAGTGTGTTTGTGTCCCGTGTGGTGTATTTGTTATCCTGGGTGGTGGCGGTGTTCCTTCCCCGCTGTAGCGTGAGATCCGAGAAAAGAGGGAGAAGCAAAAGCAATTTGGTCGGCCTTAAAACACATGTCTCCTTATGGATTTCTACTTCCAGAAATCTCCGCTAGCAGGCACCGCCCAGGCCCTATGCTTGCACGGTCTCTTGACATGTGCGATATTCAAGCCATTTTTTGAGAAAATGCGAATAGAACGTAGGGGTTGTGTGTAAATTATCTCCAAACATTACGTTTGATGTTTGAGGGACCAGCCAGATCCACAGGGAAACATCAGTTCTGGAAAAAAAACTTCGTTGTGCTTTGGATCCTATTGATACAGACAGACGTAAAACCGGGTTATTGATTGATTGATTTTTTCGTGTTTCCGGTCCGGTCAACTACTTCGGTCATTCACACTTCGGTCCCGTTAGTGTAGTGCATGTGCTTTCTCGGGAGATAGCTGTGATCTTCCCCCGCTGGATGGCGAAATCCGGCGCCGACCTACCGTCGGCTACTGGGGTTTCCCCCTAACCACATAAAACCGGAGAGAAAGCACTTTTTCGATATTAAGGCCCGCCCAATGCGAATTAAGCGGGCCTGCTGTGCCGGCGCGGGCAGGCGGCCGGTGAGTTGCGGAGCGTAGTACATATTTGAAATGGTCATTAATTGGAGATCGGACTAGGAAAAATCGATTTTTTCGAGATCAAGCACCTACAAAAGTCATATTTGTGGAAAATTGGTCATTTTATCCTTGAGCATTACATAACTCTGTTTCTTCAAAGTAGAATGTAGAGAGTGAAAAGGAGAACGTGCGAGAAATCCGTTTGAAGAAAGAAGGCTGTCTAGAGGAGAATTCTAGCGGTCGGCTGCTCTGATCGGTAGTTTTCCGTTGTTTCTCCGATCAACACCAAGCGAATGCCGGAGCCGTACCCTACCAAACGGGTCACGGACCGCGCGCGACTAACAGACACTAACAGGCACTTCACTACCACATATTCCGGGAGACCGGTCGGGATCTTAGAGCTTGTCCCGGCTGGGGCGGTACCCCACTGGTGGGAGAATCCTTGTTGGAGGAAAACCCTGCTAGCGGACGATAGGTCGTCGCCGGATCTCGCCATCCAGCGTGGGGAAGATCTCTGCCCCTTCCTGAGCAAAAAACATGCACTACACTTGCGGGACTAATGACCTACGCTGTTGACGCGCCCGGAATCACGAACAACCAACCAACCAAGAAAGAAGAGCAGCTAGGACCTAGGGCAGAGGCGGCAGCGCGGGCGCGCACCTGCTGTGCCGGCGCGGGGAGGCGGTCGGTGGGTTGCGGAGCGCGCTTCTTTACGGCTTAATTAAGCGCGAAACAAGCGGAGAGGGCTGTAAAAATGGGGTCCAATTGCGGCGCGCGCGCACCGACTGCGCTGTGATGCAGGACAGTGTGGAAGACAGTGGATGACGAGTGTAGAGAACGCGGGACGGTGACCGGGGGAGGAGGAATATTGGTAGAGAAAGGGACGGGAAGGCAAGAAACTGGGGAAAGAGCAAAATGGAGAGAGGTAGATAGGGAGGGAGGAGGACAAGTAGGGAGGGGAGCGGCAGAGTGGGGAAGGGAGGGAGAGGAAAAAAGAATGGGGTGGGAAGGGGAGGAAGGAAAATGGTAAGGGAGGACGGAGAACTGTTTTTGCGTGTGTCTTTTATTACTAGATTACATTGCCACTCAGTAGCTTTGACGAGGTGGGCGTGAGTCCATGAGGTACGCTCCTACCTGCACACATAGATCGTCTTTTATTTATATTTGGATTTCTTCTTTTTTATGACAGAGTTTTACATAAAATGTTAACCATTTTAATTAATAAGAAGAAATTGATAATAATAATAATAATAAATTAAATAATAACAATTGTACATAAAATTAACATATTTTGTAATTGCATACACTTTTTTAATTCTAAAAATTCTTTTCTACGTTTACTCCTTACCTATTAGCTACATCTAGATACTACCGAACATAATGTAGCTTTACTATGCGCTCGTTTTGTTGAGCTCTCCTTTTGCTTGTAGTGGCCGTAGAGCTGAAGGTGAGTTACTATTTTGTTAGCAATGCAGAAAAATCAAATCTGCAGTTCGTTGCAATATGCTGCGTTAATCGTTGCCAATAAGTTTTTTATAACTGGAACGAAAGTGTCTAGTTTTTCAAATGTTGCTAATCTTGGGCTTTTTAAAATTTATTATTATTATTATTATTATTATTATTATTATTATTAATATTATTATTACTTTTTCATCTTTCAACTATATGTAGTTAAAATGTGGAGAAGCGATTTTTTGAATAAATAAATAAATAAATAAATACTAATCAATTTACACGACATCAGATTTATACACATCTTGAGGTCGTGCTGAAGATCATTGTCAAAAGATAACAACTAGAATTAAATGAGAGCGCAGGATCCCGCGGCCGGAGTCAATAGCTACGTTGGCATCTATGCCTAGGTCGCGACGTTTCCCGGACAGCCCAGTAGCTTACCACATTTGAAAAGCAAAATGATGTTTTATCTAGAAAATCAAGCCTCTTTTAAGGTGGCATCAACATCTAGGTCTTTAGCGGCCACTATTTGGAGTTAACGGTATGGTAACTATGAATATGAAGCGAAATGTTAATGATAAGGGGTGAAAGGACGAACACAAATGCCCATGGCTGTCCATGCCCGAGGAGGGACTCGAACCCGCCTCTTCGGTCCCGACACTACTGCCTTAGCGATCTGTGTCACCGGATCGGCGAAATCAAGTCTTGCAACTTGTAGAGATACTCGTAAATTGATTAAATAGTTCCAAGAGCTACTACATATAGTTCTCAAACTTATTTGCAGAATTACTAATAAATCTGTACCAAATGAGAACCAATTGATTACCAATATAAAATATTATTTTGTATTATATAATTATATTAATAATCATATTAATAATTTATATTATATAATTAATACGATAACAAACACCAACGAATTAAAATTAACAATAAGCGTAAAATGCAAGTAGGCAACATTCACCTCGGACATTATAAAAACAAATAGGGTAAGTTAAAGGTATGGCAAGAACATGTAAGCAATTTTGACATCAAGAATCAAATATTTAGCCTACATCGCAATTAAATTCTTATTTTGATGCCGGTGTGGCTTCAAGAACTTCAACTAACCGAAAGAAAGTGATTCTTTCTTTCAGTTAGAATTTTTTTTCTAGAGGTTTTCGTTCTCCCGTCCTGAATCCACCCTTGACACCCCGGCCGCCTTCGCAGACCCGCCGCCAGTAGCGCTGCCGCCTCCTCCATCCTCAGCCGCAAGCACCGCCCCCGTTTCCTAACTCCGCCCGCCACCTCCACCGCATAAGCCTCCTAAGCCGCCGCCGCGGCCGTCCTCGCAGGTTGATCGATGACGGCCGGTGCGTGCGGGGGCGGGGCGGGTGTGCGGGAGGGGCGACGACCCGTAGCGGACGGGACGAGGAGAGACGGGGCGTGAGCGAGGTGGGGAAAAGGCTGTTAGGGAGTGGGATGGGATGGGGGGGGTGGGGCGGTGGCGAAAGCCAGGGCTATGTGCGGGGCAAACGGCGAAAGAGGCGGGGTGCGTCGCGGCTCAGCAGCTGGGAAGGGCGACAACGGCATGGGTGGACCGAGGGGATTCCCCGGATTTGACAGCAATTGGGACGCTCCGAAAACAAAGGCGAGCGGGGGAAGCATGTTTTAATGACCTTGCGCTATTAGTCCTTTTTGTACTCTTAATTTTTTGTTTGTTTTTAATGTGTTTTTTTTTATTTAAGTAGTATATGACTTAGTGTAGGGATCGCAGAATTTTGAAAATGTGAACACAATTCACTTTTCCCCATAGCACGTCATACGCAGTTTTTAACTGTTTTTTCGACGTAAAATAAATAAAATAAATAAAATAAATAAATAAATAAAGTACTCTTACTTTTGTAGATGTATTTTTCAATTGAAAATGATGTAATAGTATATTATTAATATTAATAATTGAAATATATGTGCCCTTTTACATGGCATAGCAGACATAGAACCGCGCTTTGGGCGGGCGTAGGTATTTGTGATTTGTTTTTGAATTTCACGTAAAAGCATGGGTGTTTCCACCATACGATTGTGGGTTGAAAACCGTTGAAGATCCGTGGTCTTTTGTTTCGGATAGTGCACTGGCATCTCTCAGGAATTAATAGTGAGAAACCACGGGAAAAACCGACCAGAATGTTCAATCTCTGGAATTCTCCGTCTATAAGTTCATTTGTTTGACCTAACTATTTATATTGAGGAATAGAATATGGTAAACAAGTAGCTTTAACGCACAATCGATGAAACAAGGCAGGCTTGGGCTCTCAAATCCTCTTAAATTTAGAGTTTATTCATCCTTTGCCGTTTGAAATCCGTTATCTTTGGAGCTCCTGCAGGTTGTTTTAAATTAAATCTCTTGGCTTGTCAACATAAAAGTTCAACCGAACAAATATAAAGAATTTTACGTTTACATTGTTAGTTATGTTGCTTAAATAAAAAATAATGTAAATGTATTTATAGTTTTCAGTACATTAGCACCAAAAAATTCCTAGGTACTTCTGCCTTAATTTGAAATATTTTTTAGTCAGAAATATTAAATTTAGTCGGTTAAACTTATTGTCACGAAGTCTCAGAGTTTAACTTTCTATCAGAATCTACATTGAAATAATTTTGCATGGATAATTTGTTAAAGTTCGTTTTGTATCGTGTTACCGTATAATGCGAGGAAAATCGTTTTTGCAGCTCGTCATTTAAACACAATATTCTTTTTTGGCGAGTGTAACAAATGTAAAAAAAGAAAATGGAAAATTCCAATTTCGAATTATCATTCAAGAATACTGAATTACCATTCTTAGCCTAATAATATTTACAGAGAGATGCTAGGGTAAAAAACAATGCGAATTATTATTATTATTATTATTATTATTATTATTATTATTATTATTATTATTATTATTATTATTATTATCATCATCATCATCATCATTTATCAGAGTTACTAAACTCCATTTAAGGGAAACGAAGTCATTTCACTAGTTAATAGTATGAACACGCCCATTCTTAAGAGGGAATTGTTTTTGAACCCTTTCTGACTATTTCACACATCCATCTCTCAATGCTTAATATACACAATTACATTACACGGCGTTTGAAAGAATTTACTTCCAGAGAAATCAAATCATGGGTTTCTATGTTTATTGACGACGTACGACCTAGACTGAAGTGTCTTTGTATAACACAATTCGGTAATGACAAAAACAATAATTAGGAACGATGTCTTATGTGCCCTGTGATTACTTATATTTAAAATTCCTTTTCAGTCAAATTGCTTTGCACAAACTAAGAAGTTTGTAGAAGTTTTCATAGTAGTTTCTTTTGAATACTAAATGAATTCTGCTTTTTCGGCTACTACGTACTTAGCTGATAAAGAGAAAATATTGCGGTGCGGTAGAAATTGGATCGTATTGTGTCATTGATATCTAAAAGTGAATAAATCTTAATACTGATCAATAAATTATTCCTGTAATAAGCTGTGCAGTCTCAATCTTACATGTTGTGGGTGCTTGTGCGATAACTTGGTTTACGGAAAAACGTCTGCCTGTGTGTCTATGGTCATTAGCGCCTAAACCGTTCATATGAAAATTGACATTCCCTGGTATACAGTGGATCTTGCCGAACTGATGGCCATTCGAATTTGAAACAGATATTTTGAGTTTTTTGGTTAGATGCCATAAAGTTTCAAAATTTTCCAAATATTCCTAAACTTAACTACAACTTTTTGTACAGTGAAGGATACTTATAATGTCAGAGATATAATTTTCGTTGAACTCTCCCAATTTTCGAATATTGCAAAAGTTTAATATTGTTTGTTGTTTTCATACAATTACAGAATTGAAGTCAATTTTCTTACTTTTTTAAAATAAAATAATTTTAAATGAAATACTTGCTTCAAACATAGGTCATTAAAAATGTTCCTGCACAACTTTTCGAAAATATTAATAGATTTCGCGTAATTGTAGCTTAAATAGAGACAATTTTAAAAACAATTTTCTCAATAAGACTCCAAGTTTCTTTCCTCGAATAGATACAAGTATGCTCGTAAATCTGATGCGCGTTCCATTTTCGATGATTTCTATTTTCAAAAATGACAAAAATTAAAAATATATAACAACAATATTTTGATAGAGATTTTTCTTAATCAAATCTATTAGTACTTTAAAGAAAATGATGTAAAATTGTTCGAAAACATGAGTAATTTTCACGGCAGTTTCGTTTGAAGTTTTGTTAAAGGCATTTTTTAAAAAAGTATTATACGGTTCTATACTTTTTCTTTCAATCTTTTTCTCGAATAGAGCGTAGTATGTTCATGAAAGTAGCGCACACTCCACATTAAGACTACTGTCAACACTGTTCACATGCTTTTACCGCCAATCTCTCCGAACCGCGCGTCAAGCGGTCTGCTTTAAGAAGCTGTAATCTAGATGACCAGTTAAGGCGGACCAGACGCCCGGCAGTGGACCGTATTACCGTAGACGCACGGCATTACACGAGGGCGGAGGTGGACACATGACGAGGCCGGGTGCGGGGGCTAGGGAGGGCGTGAGCTGGCTGGTGGTAGTGGTGGGTGAGGGAGAGTGGGGCGAAGGCGGGCGGGGACCTTGGCATCGCGCGTGCTGGCTATCGCGACATCGGAGACTGCGAGAACGGGAGCGAGGGTGGCGGTGGCGGCGGGAGCTATTCGCCCACGCGTGTGCACGCTTCACAGCGACTGTCGCGCCGGTCCCGGTGCCCCACATACGCGCCCGCCCGTCTCGCAAGGCAAAGGTCGCCGTCCCGTGCCGACGGTGAAGTGAGGGTGATGGTGAAGTGATGGCGATGGTGAAGTGAGGGCGATGGTGAAGTGAGGGCGATGGTGAAGTGAGGGCGATGGTGAAGCGAGGGCGATGGTGAAGCGAGGGTGATGGTGAAGCGAGGGTGATGGTGAAGCGAGGGCGATGGTGAAGTGAGGGCGATGGTGAAGCGAGGGTGATGGTGACGCGAGGGTGATGGTGAAGTGAGGGTGATGGTGAAGCGAGGGGGATGGGGAAGCGAGGGTGATGGGGAAGCGAGGGTGATGGGGAAGCGAGGGTGATGGGGAAGCGAGGGTGATGAAGAAGCGAGGGTGATGGGGAAGCGAGGGTGATGGGGAAGCGAGGGTGAGGTGAGGGCGAGGGTGATTGTGATGATGAAGCGAGGGTGCGGACGAAGGCGAGAGTGAGGGTGAAATGAGGGAGAGAGGGAATATGATTTAAAGAAGATTTGTTAAATAAATATTAACATTTGTTTATTTCAACATCTAGGTACTTCCAAATGATAAATATAAATTTTGTTCTGATACAATGTGAAAAGAACCTTGTTAATTTACCAAATTTATATCCTAAAGCTTGTGTTGAAGAGGGCTCATTTAATTTCACAAAACGATAGCAAAACAAATAAACGCATGTGAATGCTGAGTGTTTTAGACTTCGATCCACTTGATTGTTCTCACCCCTTCTACATTTTAATAACTAATATATCTTGGTAAATAATTTCATATACAGAGTGAGGAACGTCAAAAAACCAAGTTACCTCAATATCTCGTAAAATACAAGTGGTAAAATGGAAACGAATGCATTCATCAATTAACTCCATTCCCTCATGCACTTCCGTGAAAACTGCATTGCAATAACTTCAACCGTACAAAAATTACAGGAGGTGCTAAAGTTACGTGACTCACCCTGTATAACGAAAGTTTACCTGCTTTTTACTTTCTCTTGATTGGGGCGGATATGTTTGAGGGGGACGGAGCTCATTAGCGCGTTGAGGCCGTGCTGTATGCCTGAAATGTCATTTTTCAGCTGGCATAAAACAATCAGAAAAGATGAGAACTGACGAAGAGAGGCAAATGGAAGTGGGAAGTGAGAGTGTGAGAACGCCCAAAAGGAGGCGGCGCGTTATTGGAAGACGTCGAAGGACCATGACAGCTCATGTTTCCATCCGCCTTGCATTGTAGGATTTAATATTGACAGATGCACATTGCAGAATGGTTATGACGTTGCGAGACGAACTTTGTTTTTTAAATAAATGTTTTGAGTCTTTTTCGCAAACACGTCCCTTAGCCCTTCTTGGACAATGAGTGTACATATATCTTGAGTAATCCTTTGTTATGTTTTTGTGTTTTGTCTCGCAAAGTTGCAGTTAGCCAAAGCCTTTGATCCCTTCGACCAGAGGCACGACGCAGTTAATAAGCGGTGTTTCCAGACGGTCACCCGTCCAGGAATCCGTCATGTTTCGAGTTGCATAACTTCCGTGACTTCACTGAACGTACTTACGAAGTTCTGCTAACTATCGCAGACAAGTTTAATTTAGACGACATTGTTTTTAATGTTGCATACTTTTTGAATCAGAATTTGGAATTTGCGATTACACAGTTATTGGTATCCATTTTTCTCCAGAAGTCGTTCAAAACTGACATGAAATCTTTCGTAGATTTCCAATTCCCGAT
Source organism: Teleogryllus oceanicus (assembly GCA_964035755.1). NCBI lineage: Eukaryota > Metazoa > Arthropoda > Insecta > Orthoptera > Gryllidae > Teleogryllus > Teleogryllus oceanicus. The sequence goes on from CAXIVR010000001.1 coordinate 280,813,716, forward strand.
GTGACATATATGGAGATATTAATTAACCGTGTGTACATTCTGCTTCAAAATGTACATATGTATTAAAATGGTAGGAACAAAGTGTATTTTCAATGATTCCCTGAAAGGCATTAACGGAAAAGGGCGAATAACATTTCAAAAGTTCGTGACGCACTTTCTAGGTTTCCCCGACACGTCGTTTTGAAACCATTGTTTTACGAGGAAAATCACTTGCCAGACCGGTCTCTGGCCAATGAAAGCTTGTTGAAACAAAGGCGTACCTAGAATCAGTGCCGCTCATGACGGTGCACCTCTCTAAATGGATTAAAAAATAAAAATAATAATGAAAATGAAAGATAGTAAGGATGCTAAGTACTATGCCACAGTGGAGAATGGGTGCCGCATGTGGCAATTGATTTTGTTACTGCTCCTGGGTACGGAATCCACATTACTGATATGTTTTCCTTTTAAGTTGTGCTACTCTTAAAAATTACTTAACTTTGGAAAACTTGCAGGTACGCTGCTGTGTTAACCATTTTTCATGTCATACATTTTTCTCTGCGATGAACTGAGGCTCACCGGAGGGGACGTTTACTTTGTGTAATGAGCATGCGTGGAGAGCTTATTATTTCCACACAGGCGAAAAAATTATTTTTGATTAAAATAATTTTAAAAACTGGGCATGTGGGGTGGGCGATAGAACTGCTGACAGAATGGGATGAAATTCAAGAAAATACGAAGTCATGTGACATGGGGCACGGTACATAACTATTAATGTTATTCAGACTATTATGTTAGAACAGAAGTTCATAAATCAGAAAATATTAACATTAGGAGCAGCTGCGGTTGTAAATGGGTTCTAGACGGTTGTCACTTCCGTTTAATGGAAGGGGGGATGTATCGCCATTCACGACTTACTGTGTAGTAGGGATGTGCCTTTAACTGCTAAATGTTATTTCTTAACAGTTAACGACTTGTAACTCTTACGCAAAATAACAGTTATTTCGTTTATCCTATTATTGGTTGTTGTCGGTTGAAATTCATAGAACTGCAATCTACTGGGCCAAATCTGAACTACTACAAGCTCTTGTGGCAACCATTCTGTACGATAACAGCTTCCCTGCAGCTAATAAATCGCGACTAGCCAGTGTTCAAATTATAGAGTCATTAGTACATAATTCGTCATTATTACACACCATGTGCCACAATATTTCTATATTTTATTGTATACACAATAAAAAGAAGTTTGTCCTTTAAATTAAATCCGTCCGATATGATTGTTAACTTATTTCTGTCCTATTGCTGCTTATGTTAGATCAACTAATATTTCCCTAGGTCCGATAAAATAAAATAAATTACTGTCAAATAGCTCGCATTATAATACTTGATAATCAACGGTCATTACCACTTTAGGAATTTCTCATTATTTTTGGCACTCGTCACTTCACTATGCACAAGTTGCATATTTGAAAGAACATTTGCAATCAGAACCCGAATCACGAATCACTTTTATTTTAGTAATATTCTATACACATTAGCTATACATCATATGAATTACTATTCTTCCTTGGTAGTTCATCCAGTCTCGTTCATATCAACTGCTTCTCTGTCCAAACATGTTTGGGAAAGTAGTGCAAGCAAGCGCCGTAAGGTAGCTGCACAAGCTACCAACGTTATACGTTTTGCGTAGTTTAACTCTTAGCAGTCACTACAACTGATTTAACGAGAGCCGAGACGAGAGCCGCGAGACGGACGAGAAGGACGAGAGCAGCGGCGTGAGAGCAACTGCACGGAAGTGGCGACGGTGATTTGGAAGCGGCAAACGCAGTGTCGATAGCGTCATGGGCGGGGAAGACAGTGGAGAGGGCGTCGACGATTGTGAGGGCGTGGGCGATGGCGATGACGATGCCGAGTAGGGCGAGGGTGATGACAAAGACAAGGGCGGTTGGAGCGAGGGCGATGACGATGACGAGTGCGAGGGTGATAATGTGAGTTAGGGTGATGGGTGAAGCTTTTAACAAGTTGACGAGGGCGAGGGAGATGTCGAGGTTAATGACAAAGACGAGAGTGATGACGAGGCCAGTGGTGGGAACGGGGCTGTGCGCTTTGCGTCTCTGGCAGCGGCGTTGGCGATGACGTCGGGAGAGGCGGCGCGTGGCGGGGGCGGGGTTGGGGGCGGGGAAGGAGGGGAAGTCGCTGCATGCGGGTGGCCCGAGGCACGAAAGGCGGTCGGCGCGGGGCGGTGCGTGCTTTCGCTTTTCTTCGGCGGGGATCAAAGGACGGCTTTGAGAAAAACCTTCGACGGGCAAGCGCCCACTTGAGAACATGTTTCAAGTTCAGGTTCTCATCGAAAGTCATAAATTTGGGGCTTTCTCCGCAAAAATTGAGCCTCGTAATATGGTTTCTGCTTTCTTTTTCGCAACTGGAGTATCCTGTAGCTGTACATTGTATGGCAAATGATTGTTTCCGTTTATTCTAAAGGGAAAAAATTCTTAATTTAAAAACGTGTATTGACAAAGGATGTGTGTGTCCCATATTTGATTATGTGTTACTGTAACTGTTTCTATACAGTCAGTGACTATACCTAGCATCAAAAAGAAAAATACTTTTGACAATGATACTGGTATGTATTAGTTACCATTTGGACTGAAGACTTCTAAAAGCTGTTAACAAGTATTGTACCTTACTTTTGGGATCAATGATACCCATTTCAATCAGGTTTTTGCCCAATTGTCTCGATCGTTTGAACGAATTGTGATATGACCCCTTTTATTGCTTCGGAACATTAATGTAACTTTACTATCTGTGCATCTTTTTTAGAGTTCACACGGGAATACATTTATTCAAATTAATGTGCGTCATGTTCTTGCGACAATAAGTCAGTTCCTTCTCGAAGAGGACAATTAGGGATAATAACCAAAATCTTTAGCTGATTTGCTTTGCAACCAATTTTTACTTTACAGAAGCCAATATTCTCTCAATTCATGCTAAAAATGGTCTTTTCCATCTCTATTCAGAATTTAATTTTTAAATCTGTTAGGGCAGGTATTTCAGACTTTAATTAGTGGTGCTACAAAATGGCACAGACTTTCCCGTTTTGAAGTTTTCTAATTTCCTTGGTGTGGGCTGGCTTTACGCTCTTCCCCATCGTCTTTCCAGCTGCCAGCTATCGCCGCCCAAAGTACATTTTTTAAAAATTTTCGCAATTTTTCGGTTTCCTAATAGTAGAACCGAAATATTACTTTAAGAATATTAAGAAGAGAAAAACCTCGTCATAAATGGCAATTTTCATTGAAAAATTTGGAGCCCTTTCTAAGAAAACGGCCTTTAAGCGTTACTGTAAATGCGAAATTTGAAGTTTTTTCACAGGAATCTATTCACTTTTCGAAAAACTACGTTTAAAGTAATTGAAAGCACTTCTACACATTATTACCTTTATGAGTGGAAGTTCATGTAAATATGCATATTAACATCATGAGAGAAATTTGAAAAAAAATACAATTTTGTAATTTTTAAAATTAAATGGACATTTTTGAGAAAATAGTGTTTGAATGTTTCTCAAAATGAGAAAATTTGAGCTCATTTACATATAAAACTGTTGAACATTCGAGCAACTTTTTTGACATTCTGTAAAGCACATGTACTCATAAATATAATAATGATAAGAAATTGTCGTAAATAATAACGATGTGAGAGAAATGTCAAAAAATTACAATTTTGTCACTTTTGAAAAAACAAAAGAATAGAGCAATAGGGCGTTTATGTCATCTAATGGGATACATTGCACTATCCCTCCGGAATGTTTAAAGAAAACAGTTTAAGCCGTTTGTGAAAAAAAATGGTTTTTGTAATTTTTTGAAATTGCACATATTGCACGCACTATTGCACGAAAACGAGTACAATTTTCAAAACAATGTACATACCCTTTACGAAAGAACTATTCATGGACAACAAATTTCATTTGAAGGAAAAATATTTATCTTCAATTTTATAGTAGTAGGAAGCCGCCGAAAAAATTAGAACCTTTGCAATTTTCGAAACTTCAGAGTTAAATATAAAAATCGGACAAACGGCCCCTCCATAAGTGTATTTTACTGTATTCTTACAAGAAATTTAAAGAAAAAATTTGGAGCCGTTTTTGGGAAAATTTTGAGAATATCCAGAGGCTTCATGTAAACCCCCAAATTTTAAAGAATATTTTTGAAAATCCCAAAGCTTTAAGTTGAGCCAGATGGACAGAGTTTTCTTGAATTGGAAAAACCTTACGTATGGTTTTGGCGCTAGTGGTTTTCACAGATGGACTGACGAGCGGACGGCCGGACGGAGGGACGGACTGATGAACGTTTTGAAACAAAAACACTTTATTGGCATCAGGGGACCCTAAAACGTGTATTACCGTTGGAATCTTGCAATCAATTTTTCGCAGCATTCCATAACTTTCGTGCGTACTGCGTAAAATTACTCTGTATATACGTGTGTATACGAGAATGTAAAAATACGTGCACAGAATACATTTCTCCCCATAGTCCGTCATACACAGTGTTTAATCTGTTTTTGACGTTAAATAAATAAATAAATTTAATTAAAATTAAATTTCTGCAAAAGTGATTACCTCATTCTGTTTAAAAGTGAACGATATTGACGCATGGGAGTCGTAAGTCAATCATAATTTTAAAATTCCTTCACACACATGAACAATAATTTACATCATGTTGAAAGTCTTGAAGCAAAAATACAATCCCACTGCCGATCACAACTCAAAACAGGTTTACTATGGGAGATATTAACACAGTTTCGTTGCGTTTCTAATCTTCCCCATCTCCTCCCGTCATCTACGTGCACACACGAAAACTAACACTGTCCAAATTACATATTTTAGTATTTAATGAATTACTAGTGGCGTGCAACAGCAAAATGCTGCTCAAAAACGACAATCCTCAATAGTAACAAATAAGTCTCGTGTAACCCTGGAATAAATTAACTATTTTAACATAAATGATCTTCGCTAATTCTGTAGTCACATATTATAGTAATATATACAGTGCAAAATTTCTTTACAACTAAGAATATAAAAAAAGATTGTTTCATTACGCAGCACATATATAGGCTATATTTAATGACGCGTTGTTTCGCTCTCGGAACTTTGCTATCACATGGCTTAATCAAAAGCAGTGACACAATGATTATAATTGCCTTGGTACGCTAAGTATGAGAAAAGGGAGAATAACGCATCAAATATGTTCATATTTTTGACAAAATCGTAGTTGTTTAATTGTTTTTTGATTTTCCTTTGTTCTTTGGTACCTAGCAAAACCATCAACACCTCACATATGGTCGGAGGCTGCGTAGTTACATTCAATTTCCGCGCGCATTGGAACTTGGTGATAGATAAGCTTGGACAATAAAGGGAATTGGAAAGATGGTATTGTTTCAGTAGAGGAAAAATTTTCACTCAACCCAAAGACCTAAATATTTGAGAAACTGTCAGAGATACACAGAATGATACATGAACATTGTGTAAAAATCGTTACATTTTAGTATAAATTCAGAGCTAAAGTAAGATCATGAAATGCAGAAAACGAAAACATGCCAAAGCTTATTGGATGCAACATCTCTCTCTGTAAATTTATCAATAATTGACTTGAAAACTAGGAGCTGTCGGATCATGTTTTCTGACTTATGTTTTCCCAGTCATTAATGAGTTTACTTATACCCCTAGGCGAATAGAGAAACCAATTATCCTTTGAAATGTTTGTCAGCAAATGCCAATTATTGCATAATGACGTGTGTTCTATCATCCATACAACAATTCTGTTCTTCCAACCAATATATTTTAGAAATCATGTTTAGTGAAACCATGTAATTAAAACAATAAACAAAAGAAAAATAATTAGTAACGTAACGCAAATCTAAAACACTAAAATTTTGAAACGTGAATTAACAATATTAGAAGTAAACATGTGGTAAAATATTAAGTAATTTTAGGTTATACATTTTAAATTAACTTTTAATTTGTGTAGAGCAATATTTTACGAAACAATGAGAATACATAGACGATGCTTTGAATTACCATTCTTTTGCTAATTGGAGATTTTATCCTAACCAATTCTAACCTGACCAATTTTAACCTAACCAATTTTGAACTGACAAATATTCTGGGCTGTCTATTGTCAGGTTTTGTGAAATTTTATTTACAATGACGTGGTCGAAAAATTTGTGAAGTCTCAGAAAATGTAACATAAATTATAATTGTATTTGTTTATGATTATTAATCTTATTAAATCTCATCGAATTTCACGTAATTTTTAATTGAATCTCTCCTCCATTTGGATTGAGGAATATGACAATAGTTACCTGAAAGTTTGGTAGCATCTGCAACTATTTCCACATTTAAAACGTATTATAAAATAGAATATTTCTACACAAGTTCTAAATCGAAGATTAAATTACATAATTTTATTTTATTTATATTTTGATTTAGAAGTGGAAATATTGATGCAGCATTTTCCTTCGCAAATAACAGAAGGTATGTATCGGTCTAGTAGGTAAAGCGAATGCAGTGATAATGTACCTATAAGATTACAAGGGTGATACTAAATACGAGTTTCATATTTTAAAAGCACTGAAATTGAGCAATGTTTTAATTTATAAAAATAAATATCAAATAATGTGACAATTTAAATTTAGTAATCTTCATTGCAGAAACTTCACAACAGATTTCATATCTTTTTTGTGTGTAGCAATAGTCTTAGTATAAATACTTTGGAATGAGTGGGGGCGAGATACCTACCAACTCCCCTTAGAGCAGTTAACGGGCGTATCCCTGTCTCCGTCCGTTTGAAACTCCGTGCTCCCAAAGGGTCGCCGACGCTCGCAGCTCTTAGCGCGGCCTCTGCCTCTCTGGCGACGACAAGCCCCGCCCGCCAACGCCCGCCCGCGCCCGCCCGCGCCCCGCACCCCGCCTGCCCCGCCCGCACTGCCCCGCCGCACTGCCCCCCCCGCCCACACTACTCCAACCGTACCACCCCGCCCGCACTTCCCCGCCCGCACTGCCCCGCCCGCACTGCCCCGCCCGCACTGCCCCGTCCGCACTGCCCCGTCCTCACTGCCCCGCCCGCACTGCCCCGTCCGCACTGCCCCGCCCGCACTGCCCCGCCCGCACAGCCCCGCCCGCACTGCCCCATCCGCACTGCCCCGTCCTCACTGCCCCGCCCGCACTGCCCCGCCCGCACTGCCCCGCCCGCACTGCCCGGCCGCACTGCCCGCCTGCCCCATCCCCCGTACTACGCCCCGCGCCTACGCGCGCGTGCCGTGTCGGCGCGGCGGGCGGCGTGGCGCCTGCCGCCGGACCGCGGGACCCTGCATTCCTCGGCTGCCAGAGGCAGAACTATGCCCGAGACGCGCGCACCTACGCGCCGCAGACGCCCTCCTCTTCCACGCCCCGCCCCTCCCCTCCCTCCGCCCCACCCCCCCCCCCCAGTCGCCCCCCCCCTTTTCCCCCCCCCCCTAGCCCCCCTCCCCCTTCGTTTGCTCTCTCTCTCCTTTCTTAGCTCCCGCTGCCCACCACGCTCCAGTTCCCAACCCCACTCCCATTCCTGCTCCCTTTCCGCCTATTCCACCCTCATTCCCGTTCCCGTTCATACCACCCCCATCGCCTCCTTCGAAAAAGCTTCCTGCCTCTTTAGCTCTCACCTCCATCCCCGCTACAGCCTCCATCCTGCCAGCACCCTGTCTCCGTCAGTGTCCCCGTCAGCGACCTGTCTGTAGCCCCGGCCCCGGCTTCAACGTGCCGCGGGCATTCCGCCGCTAAAAGACGGATCCCCGGAGGGCACTGCCCTGCCGCGCCTGGGACGTCGTCGGTGAGAGGTTATGCGACGTGGGAGGGGGGCGTATCGCGACCCGTCTCTTCAAAGAAATACTGCACTCATCGTTCTGGGCTGTGGAAGAACTTGTAAGCGCTGCTGGTGAAGGTCGATAACATTTCCATCAAAACATCAGTTGAATTATAGTAACGAATAATTACTAGCAAATTGATTATTCGTTAAATGAAAATTGGGAATGGCTTAATGTGCCAAACGTGATGCTAACATTCTTTTTACTCGTAATGAACACCCACGGCTTTGCAGGGCCTGAAAACAATTTTCCTGAAAAATGGTTTCCTGGAAACAATTTCCTCAAAACAACTCTCGTAATATTCACGATTATCCTTTAATACGAAAGGCTTACATCGAATCAGCAGAATGGCCAGTTGAATTGGAAACCTCTGCGAAATATATTTGTTCAAGAGTTCAGGGGATATACTGTGGCAATGTTGCAGTGCTTCTCCAGGAATGAATATAATGATGTTAATCTTATTTTCGGCGAATGCCTTTGTAACTCTGTCACGAATATGCCCCGCGCTCTCTCGTACGTGATGAAACATATTCCGTAGCCATTTTGAGACATTATGCCAAGTTAAGAATGAATGTCAACGTGACACCTATTCACTACGATCTTGATGGTCGGTCGAGGCGTATGACTGTGGCTAGGGAGAAAGTACAAAATAAATATTTTTCGGGTGTCCTGAGATTAACGTATGTCATTGCTGTAAGTGTAGGGTTTCTGAGAAACATTGTTCATGATATGATAAGTTATTTTACTGAGAGTTCCAAATTCGTACAATCAAAGTTGTGACTTAAAGAAAATTCGCTCGAATTACTTTCACATTGAAATTTATTTGTAAATCACTTTCAAATCACTGTTAATAAGTTAAAAACTTTTAAGAAATGTTATTTCAAAGAATTAAGCTACGTTACAAACTGTCTCACTTGCAATTTGTTTAAACCCCATAATTTCACAAAGTATCAATCCAGAAATAATTGAATACTAGCGTACCCGTGCGAGAAGTCTCGCATGTTAAACCTTACCATCTTCCCTATTTTCCTATTTCCATAGTAAGTTTGTGATTCCTTTTCTTCAAGACCCTCTTATGTCACTTGTTCTGTATGCCTCCTTGTAATTAATAACAATACAATATACTTTTGCCAACAAAAATTATTATGTAACGTTATTAGTGAGCAAAAAGGTACACTCGTGAAATTCAATCGCGCAGAATATCAATTAATTAGTTTAATTTCCCATACAGTTGCAGATTCTACAGGCTCTGAATAGGTGGAGTCTACTCCACCTATCGAGAATCGATCTAGCAAAAATGTAAAATAATTAAGAAGATACCTCAAAATTTTAGTTTTGGCCCTAAAACTCATCGTTTAGGAGTTATTTAATGATACATATTAAAAATGCGGCAGAGAGTGTCGGGTTGCATTTAACATGAATATTTATATACGTTTTTTTAAATAAACCCTTCATGTTTTTAAAGTCTAAGTGCAATTCATGACGTCTCTCTGAAATTCTCTTTCTTTCGAGATATCGAAATCTTCTTACATTTGGGATTTGTAGAGTATGTGTTGATTATGTTCTCTAGATAATGAAAGGGAAGATACAGTACAAGCAGTACATTTTAGTAGAGAAAATTTCCAAGATTTTGTCACAAATTTACGTGCTTTTTTGGTGTTAAGAAAGTACATTTCCCAAATTTGCAGATCAGCCAAACTGTGCATTGTAAACTGAAATGCATAAACTAGCATCGTGTGAATGTTAAATATCTTTTTAATGTCAGACCTTAAACGCATTTAATGTTTTAACAATCCAGCTTCATTTGAAATTTTAGCAATCAAACTAGTGAGAAGTTATATATTGTGTAAATGTAAACAATATAATTCAGGGGCCAGAACAAAAATCAGATTGACAAATGTCACAAAACGGAGAAAAGACGCCTTAAAGTTAAAATGTGAAGCGCAAATTTGGAGAGTTTCCTTTTAAAATAAAAATTAATTAAACTTATTAAGATGTGTGCACAGAGTATACTAAATATTCACAGCACATTGAAGTCTAAAAACATCTTATATATCCTTTCAGAAATAAGTTTTTCTTTCGAACTTCTAGCATTTAGAGCAATAATCCAAGGTTACTTACTTGAACTTAAAACATTACTACTGGGTTTTGACTATTTTTATGCGTTCTTGAGTTAGTTGAATTGACATTAGTTGAATTGTATTAAGAAATTGAGCATGATTGCGGAAGGTAGCTACTTGGCTGTCCGAGAGACGCCCTACTCCCGGACTCTCGAGAACTTTCGCAATCATGAGCGCGTAAGCTCCCGCAGCTGGTGTCAGTAGCTACATGGCTGTCCTGGAAACGCCGCGATCTAGGCGCAGGTGCCAATGTTGCCTAATACTCGGCGTCTCCGCGCCAGCCATGAAGTTACTGACACCAGCTGCGGGAGCTTACGCGCTCATGATTGCGAAAGTTCTTTGGTTTGAAAAGTATTTTATTTTGTGTGACTTGGATACAGAAATCATTCCTTAACACGACTTTCCTTCTCTGTCGAGTTGCAATTTCTTTTATACTGGACTTTTGCTTTCAGATATATATTTACATTCTTGCGACTGCAGACATTGTTGGAAATTTACAAGGGCACATTGAAGTTTAAATGTCTTTGAAAATAATTTATGAGTCATCTCCGAGTATATCGACTATTAGACAAATATCTGTATGGAATAGGAACAAAAAGTTAATGCTTGTTTCGGAAAAAATCAAAATGTTGAAGCAATAAATATTTCGTGTTGATTTTTTTCACAACCAAATGTGTTTGATCGAACAGCAAGAATTATAGGATTAATAAGATTATGCAGTCACTGTTATTCACGAGGTTCCAGCTTCGATTCAGCTAAAAAGGATTCGTGTAACTGTCGGAGGCCAAATGAATTACTGGCACGTTTTAGAGGTTGGATTATTCTGTCAGTGTTTACACAATGCTACATTGCTTTTCTACAAGCTTTGCAGGGATATGCTATATTACTAATCCACCACTAAACTCACTGGTAACTGTGATGTTAAGAGAGTAATGTGGCACATTAACATATGTGTGTTAGGTACTCGTTTCGTTGTCCATACACAATTCCGACAAAGACTCATGTCAGAGTAATGAAAAAAGGTAACCTGAAATGGGTACAGATATCACAGTTTATATCTCTTCAAAGACTATAGATGTGCGAGAACTATCCCTGTACATTCCGACAACATATGTTGTGTTTTCGCAATAAAAATATACGTACCTGACATTGACAAATATTTTACATTACATAAACCACCCCTGACAGAGAGAATTACTAGTGACTTTACAGCGGTCAGTATACCAAAATGAAAATCTCGGTGTTAATATATGAATCAATTAAAGGCGAAAACCAATATCGAAATATCTGGAATCAAAAAAATAAAATATCTACAAGAGTTTTCATCATTCATATTTAATCTTAATTAAAACAATATAATTCATTGCCTAGAAAAACGATGTGCACGCAAGGAAAATATTTGCTGAATTTCATAAAATGTAGGAAATTGTAACATTGTAAAGATCAGAGTATTATGAAACATTATTAAAAGCACGTAGAATGACAGCAGATATGTTTTTAACTAATAAGTAATGTATTATTTTTAGAGAATAAGTGGTAAAAATCTTCTAACAAATCTACTTCTTTGTGATCAGAACAAATTTACTACAATACACCAAAACAAAACAAACTAGAAATATGCATTCTTATTTTATCCTTTTTAGATGAACAAAATTAAGTTTCTTAAGGCAATATTTCATTGTTCGTATATATTTCTTGAGATTCTTCATCAAACGATCATTAAACGCAATTTGAATATCTGCTTAAAAGTTAATGTTTTTTTACGTCACTTGTCATCCGTCTGTTGCCATCGCCGGCATTTTTATCTGGAATGCTGTACAAAAAACAATATACATAACTTATCATCAAACAATATAGTATACCCAGTAATACGTCAACGTGGCGAGAGTTGTACTCATACTAGCGATAATGCTGAGAAAGCATCAAACGTAATTATCCTCTTTCCTTTGGGAACTCACTGCCATCATCCACGAGGAAAATAATAACCCAACCTGTTCTGAAACACGAACAGATAACTCACAAAACCACCTGGCATTTTTTCAGCGCTGTGCATGCGGTATGTTCTAAAAAAGGAGATAACAATTCTTTTTGGAATAACGCGTAAACTCCCTTTTTAAGCGCGACGTTAAATTCTCCCTCCGTACTAAACTGCGCCCGAAAGTGTCGTCAACGATGCCCGATGCGTATCAACACACTGGATGCAGCGTCATAAAAGCCAACTAAAATCCCCTTTAGCCCCGAGAATTATTTCCACATTTTAATTACATTTCCTTTGCGGGTCGTTTCTTCATCTGCACGGCCGGGGGCGTCGGCGCAGATACGTATCCTCGAACGGTCCCCCTCCACCCCCTCCCCGGACTGGAATTTCTCATGTCGCGCACACGCCTGCCACGTCCCCACCCCACGAGAGGGTGGCAGCCATTGCCCACGCAGCAGCGGCAACGCTCCAGACAGCGAGGAGCATTGAAAGACGGAACACATGGTGCAAACGTTGATAGGTAGGTAGGTAGGTAAAAAGAGATGGGTAGATAAAGAGATGGGTAGATAGATAGAAAATAGGTAATTATTACCAAGATAGAAAATAGGTAATTATTGCCAAGATAGATAGGAAATAGATAAATAATAGATACATAGGTATAAGATATATTTGATAGGTTTTTTTGTTTTTTTTGATCTCATCAACTACTTGCCTTATTAGCGACCTCATTCCTTACATTATTTATCCTTACATTACATTATTGGTTTAAATCGGTGCATAACATTAAATTAATTAAATTAAATTACACAGATTGAGCTCAGTTCTAGATTACAATAACAGTAGAATTTTACTCTAAATACTCTTTCAGTAATACTGGGCTGTAGAGTTTATTTAATAATTTAAGCTGCACAGTTTCATTTCTTTCAGGAATTTAATAAATTTTTAATTCCGGGGTGACTTAAGTTTGTATTTTAGTCTGCCAGTCTCATATTTAGGGCATTTGAAAACATGCCCAACAGAAATTACGTTGCATCGGCCGTATATGGCTGCACCATTGTTGGAAATCTAATGTTGATGGGTGAACTTAGTGGGAGCAATAAGTGGATTTGAATATGATTATGAATGGAAAATAAATATTTTTTAAATTTTTTTACTTCCATTCCTTAATGTATTATATTTTCTCTTTGTATTATTATATATCCCTGTGAGAATGGGAAACGTGTTCCCGAAAATTAATCTTACCCTCACCCCTTACAACCCCTTACACACACTTACATGCACTTCGCAACCACACGTGTCGTTAGACCAGTCGGAACTTAGAGCTTCTGCCGACTGGGGCGGCGCGCAGTTAGGGAGATACTTGGAGGTAAATCCCCCGTATGCTGATGAGCAGATCGACGCTGGACCTCATCATCCATCGAAGGAGGAACCGATTAACAAATCCTTAGTTATTGGTGGCAACTTTCGCTAACAATAACACGGAGTATTAAGATGGAAATCTTGTGGTGGTAATAAAATTCAATAAACATTGTAGGGACTCTAATGGAAGGGAATGTAATCACTCATTTTAAATAATTTATATAAAGTAAGTAGTTCACACACTCTTACAATAATAATGGAGATAATTCGTGGGAAAAGAAGGCTTACTAAGGGGAGACAATACAAAGGATTTCTTGGACAATTATACTGAGATAAAACAAACCATTCGAATGATTTTTTGAAGTCATATTAAACACTTCTCTGATAGTTCACAAAATTTTATTTCTAATACATCCGTTATGGTAAATGTATCGCTTAGTTATTGTAATGAAGATGGATGAAAATATATTCAGAATTATGTTTGTAATCTCATTCCTTATCGGTTGCAGTAGTGTCCGAGAGCACAGGAGTTATTTAATTATTTAATAGTATGCTGATATAGAACTACTTTTCATTTACTTCTTGGTACTCGATAGTTCGTGACATTTATAATGAAATGCTTTGTAAAAAAATAAATGAAACAGCGTACAGTATTTCTCTTCATCAAAGTTTATATAAAATCATATATTTCAACTAGTTGGTTAAGGTGCAGAAAGACGTACATGAACAGTTCTTGATTTATAGTGAATGTGATGAGCAATCACGAAGGTGGATACTGTCAGACGTACTCCAACTTGTTGAACAATTTATATACTGACAATCTTAAGTAACCTCAATAGCCTAGTATTAACTTTCGTAATACTGTACTGTTATATCTACATAACGCTACCATCGGAAGAAACAAAAAGCCACCCTTTATGACCGATGTCCGTTAAGGATGTTAAGAATCCACCGTTCGTTGAGAACAACCCAAACAAATTAATTGTACTGAACGATGGTGTATGAAAACTCATAATTAAAGTAAACATTTCTTATTTCAAGGAGAAATTTATAATAATGAAGTTTTACGAAAAGTATTGACGTAAAGTATTGAAGTAGTAACGACAAAAGTGTTACAAAAAGTACGTCAAACGACCGATATCACAATAACAGACTTCTTAAAAAGAACTCGGCTATCGTTTTGGTATTCGAATTTCAGCTGCGTCCGTTATTGGATCTATATCGGGTTAGCGACAATAATAATTGTATAACAATCAACAATCAGACAGGAAGAGGAATGGATTCAATTTATAGTAAAAGGGAAGTAATTTTATTTTCATCTCTTTCCGCGTCGCTCCGCCGCGCCCCACTCCCCCCCCTCCGCCCCACCCTGCGCCTGCCCCTGTCTGATTCGCATTCAGTCCCGCTTCGCCCCTGCCCACCCCGGTCCGTCTTGCCCCGCCACGTTCATGCCCCAGTCTACAGCGCTTATCCGCAATCCTTAAATACCTTCATGCATTACGGGTTGCATTACACCAAATTAAAGACTTTTTTGTTAAAAAAATCCAATTCTGAGGCAACATGTTGAATCTCAAGATACCCTGCCTTGGTGACTTAAAAGTATTCGTGGAAAATATGGTTAAAATATCTCCACGCATTCCAGAGATAAGGTGGAATCACACGTCCATAGTTATGTACTATTAAGATTGTCAAGGCGAATGTAAGCTTTACAAGATGGAAATCATGGAGACGTGGTACATGCGTGTGAGCAAGTGCTTGAACGGGTGAATGCGAGTGCAAGGGGCGGATTCTTTGCCTGCGCTTGTGCCCGCGAAAAGTTGCCTTAGGCCGCGGGCTTGTGGCGGCAAACCGCGAGAGCGCGAACGCGAACGCAAGGAAACGGCCGACTAAGAGGGGAAACCGAGCCCCCGTCTGAGAGGGAATTGGAGGCGTGGCCCTGGAGGCGAAATGACGTGGCGCCCGGGGTCGGGGGAGAGAGGGGAGGGGGTGGGAAGGGAGGAGGGGTGGGGGTGGAGGGGGAGGGGGAGGGTGCGCGCGACACCCGCGAACGCAGCCGGAAATTGCGGATGTTCGCGAGGCGCGCGGTCTGCCCTGCTAATTTATGCGCCCCGCGTGCGCCCTT
Organism: Teleogryllus oceanicus; assembly: GCA_964035755.1. Taxonomy (NCBI): domain Eukaryota; kingdom Metazoa; phylum Arthropoda; class Insecta; order Orthoptera; family Gryllidae; genus Teleogryllus; species Teleogryllus oceanicus. Next base: position 280,829,167 of record CAXIVR010000001.1, read on the forward strand.
TCTCACTCTCGACCCCGCCCCTCGCCCGCCGCGGGGCCTGGAGCGCAGGCAGCGGCGGCGGTGATAGGGCGGGGGGCGATGGCGACGGCCTCGACAGCAACGTCTGAGAGGACTGTGAAGGTGGCTGTGCCAGTGAGACGCTGGTGGCAATGGTGGCTTTGCCTGCGGTGATAACACCCCTAGGAGTCGTGGGGGTAATAGTGGATTTGGTAGAAGTGGCTGGGTCTACTGCGACAGCAGTCATTGTAGAGCAGGCGGTCGCTATGTTTCGATTGTCTGGTTATTTCACAAACGCGTAAATACCAATACATCTGTAAGTGTAGGGCGTGGTATTGGGAGAGGTGAAAGTGTTCCTCCCTCGTTGGAGCTTGAGATTCAGTGCCATACTTCGGAATGCGTAGTTTCCCCCTCATGATGTCTGAGCCAGTGGGGCATCGCCCCAGCCGGGACAAGCTCTAAACTCCCAAGTGTGTTAGCGTAGTGCATGTGTGTGTATAATGGGGGGGGAGGGGATAAGGATGAGGAAGTGATGCTCATGCGGACCATGATACGTTTGTTCGACTACGGTTTCGGCATTCGCCTGGTATTGGTTGGAGAAACCACAGAAAGCTACCGATTATAATAACCGACCGTTAGAATTTTCTCTCTCAGCAGCTGATTTCCACCTAGATATCTAGTGTCGCAAATCCGCAACAGCTGTTGCCCTGACCCAACATAACTGCTTCGGTGGGTGTGAATGTGGCTGTGGTAATTGTAGGGGCAGTGTCAGGAGCGGCAGTCACAGCTCAAGCGATGGCGGTGGCTACGGCGAAAGTAGTGACAGTAGTAGAGAGAGCAGTCACCAGCAGAGGTAGCGATAGTTATGCCGGGGAGTGATAGCGGCAGCGGAAGAGACGGAGTTGGCGGTGACGACCTCGTTATCGTTCCTTTCTCGCGACTCCCTTTCTCGTTATCGCTCGCAGCTTCACTATGAGATGGGCAGAGGAGAGCAGCTTCTCATACGAATCTAGAGCGGCGGTGTATTCGGCAGCAGCCGGAAATTCACGAAGTTGCCGTCGGAGCCTAAGAAAGCCGGAAGACCTAATGCAGCTACAAGGACGCTTTCAAGTACAAGAGAGTTAATAAAGCAACATTTGCTCACGAAATCTTTGAGAAAGATTGGCACTTATTATTTATCTTCCTTTCAACGTGTTTTCTGACCTTATGCTTCTCTACACCACATATGCAGTTAATCCAAAGTTCTAGTACTCGCCGTATTACGTTAGAGAGGTAACTTTCACATTGGTAAAGTTCACGATGTGAGTATCAAGAAGCGAAGATCGAGGAGAAAAGATGAATGGTCCCGTAGAGGATGGATATTGGAAGCTGTACGAAAATAATAAATTTACCTGATGAAACTGCGACTCATTTATGTTTAATATCCATTTCGTTATTTATTTATAAATATAATTATTTATGTATATTTATTTACAAATTGTTATATTTATGTCAGAAATAAGAATATGCAGAATATATTATAATTGACTAATTGCAGAACACAGAGTACTAGAGTTAGTAAGTCTTTTTTTTTCTTCTGCATTTCTTTTCTTCTTTATTGTTCTTGTCTTTCTTAGCTCCCTCCAGTTGTATTAATAAATCTATATATTTAATTTATTTAAATTTAGAGACCCTTCAAATACTGGCGTCATTCATATACATGCATGATCTAATGAGTAGATTATAATGATAATGGTTAGAGGAATGATGAGCGAAAAATTGGGGAGTGAGATGCAACGGAAGCGGGAGAACACTGAGAAAACCTGCGGAAAGCTCGAGTCTCTCCCCACAAATTCCTTATGGATTAAACACGGAGCTGAAGGTGCAAAGAAGAGTGATAGTATCAGCCTGGTACATTGACGCTCCCGACAGGGGTCATCTGTATAGTTCTATCCATTTTCTACAACAAAAGGGAATAATGCAGTAACAATTCGCCAAAAAATGAGCCGAGTCTGCAGTGTAAGGAATCGTGGCTTCTAGAGATTCTTGACAACGCCGACTCTATGCGGCACTAAACAAACCATATCTGGAGCAGTAGGGTCATGCTTGATCATTCGGCATATAGCCCGGCAAATGATTTTCATCTCTTCCTTCAATTGAAGAATTGGCTTAAAGGCTAAAGCTTGTAGACTAACGAGGAGCTTCAAGGCATATTTCAGGACCACCTTACATCAGCGGTGGCAATGTTCGACGAACAAGGTATCGAAAAGCTTTTTTAAAGGTAAGACAAATACCTGTATCTTCACCTGTAGCGGCAAATACATAGAAATGTAACCGCGTTGGTAGATAACGTGTGGTAAAAATTCAATTTTTTTCTTTTCTCTTATCTTTGTGTTATAGTCTATCAGAGGTTGAAAAAAGATGGCCCTTGAATTTCCAACTTACGAGTCTAAATTTACAGTACGTCTACTTAACAATTGTGCGGATTCCAACGTTATCGCCCGGGTGATTGAGCCGTGGATTGCTCGGAGGCGGCGATTCACGCAATCAATCAACCTGACTCAATTGATTGATTAGTGATTTCGGGCGCCTCAACGGCTAAGGTCATTAAGTGTAGTGCATGTGTTCCTCTGGCGGTGGCGGTGAGCTTTCCCCACTGGATGGTGAGATTCGCGCCGACCTACTTGTCGGCTATTGGAGTTTTCCTCTACCAGGTATCTTCCACCACAGTTTCTCGGAATATGTAGCAGTGTAGTGCATGAAACTGTAAGGGTATGTAAGAAAGGGGTGAGGATAGGACAAGGAAGTGGAAGGCAGGATCGCGCGCGATCTTTGGCGTGTTTGTTAAGGGACCTCTTCGGCATTCATCTGGTGTTGATAGAAGAAACCACGGAGAACTATCGATCAGAGCTGCCTGTTGCTAGAATCCTTCTCCCGACAGCGACTGAAAACGACGTAGCTATCTAGCTAGTGTTGAAAATGTGCCACCGTCGGCAGTCGAACATAGGACCTCCCAGTCAGGGGCACTACAGTGAAATCAATTGATGGCCTGAGCCGCCTCTCACGGTCTTGTCTCGGCGGAGCGGGCCATTACCGCAGATAAGTTTTGTCCACTCCACAAACACAACGTCCCTGCTTTATTTTATAGCTGATTGTCAAAATATCCTCATCTCCCACAACAGTTAACAAGGAAAGAAAAGGGTACGCTCGGATTTAAATCAACAACATGCAGGTGGCACACTGCATCACATAGACAGTACTTTCTTTTGTTCAGATAGCATCATTCCGAAAGAAAGTGTTTTAACGGAGTTTTACGAACTGTCGAAGAATCAAGAAAGGATAGTTTTTAATCTGTGGAAGACGTCTCTTGAAGTGGTGTTGCCCTCTGATTTTGCCCGTGGGGTGTGTTGAAGTACACAAAATACAAAATCCACGAACACACAATAACGGCATTTTAGAAATATGTATGAGAAAAAGTGTCTAAGATAGAGATGAAGATTTGAAAAGATTGACCAACAAAGTCATATCTACAGTCACATCTTGCAAATATTTAGGAATTCAATTAGATAGTAAATTGATCTGGGAAAATCAGGTAAATTTCGTTGTGGGAAAAGCCTGGAGATCTCTAGATCTCTACATTTCGTTATGCGGATCCTAAAGAAGAGTACAGTGAGAGGTAAAGAATTAGCTTATATGTCACTAGTCCGACCCGTATTAGAATATGGCGCGGTATGTTGGGACCCGTACAGAATATCGCAGCAAGGTATCTAGAAAAGGTCCAGCGCAGAGCATCGAAATTTACTTTCAGAGGATCAAAAATAGAGGTGCATGGGAATCACTCGAAAATAGGCGGCTTAAGCTGCGACTCTATGCTATGTACAAATCATACGCAGGCTATCCAGCTTGGAATGAAATCACGTTTTAAAAAATCCTACAAAGTAAGTTGTTTAATTGTTAGTATAAATATCAGTTGTAGTAGTATTGTTATTATTATCTTTATTATTATTGTTATCATTTTATTATTATTCATGTAGTACAGTGCAGTGCAGTGCAGTGCAGTGTAGTGCAGCGCAGTGTAGTGTTATGAAGTGAAGTGGAGGAAAGGGAATGCGAGAAGAAGAAGCGAGGGTGAAAGAAATGCGTCACAGTTAAGTGTTGTGCAGTGAAGTGAAATGGAGTGAGGTTTGCGTGGTGATTTTATGTAGTATTTATTATTATTTTTAATTAACTCCTTTTTTGTAACTTTTTTGTTAGTGAATGTAAGTTTAATGCATGTAAGGTTAAAATATTCTGCCACGAAGTTACTATACTTAATTGCAGAATTAACAATAAAATCTAAATCCGCTTACGGCCACAATACAGGCTCCTAAAACGTTCATATTCATTTAGAATATGAACGTTTTAGGAGCCTGTATTGTGGCCGTAAGCGGGGTGCATGGACCTGCGCTCCATGGCTCGTTTGTAAAACGTGCTAATATAATACGCTCAATCGATATTTAAGTGTCGCTAAAACGCCTTACCTATGCTGTATGCACCGAAATATATTAATAGTATTGTTCAGACCGCTGTGCCCTTTAGGGATGTTGAGTGGACTGTATAGATTTTGTTGGGTTCCTGCAAAAGAATCGGAAGCACTTAGAGAGCTCATATGGGCAGTGTTCACGGAGTCCGGGTTTCAGAGCTGCCTCCAGTTGTATATTAGATACAGACACGTATTTGCAAGAATAAATGTATTGATTTTCTTTATTCTTGATCACATACGTTACTGACCCAAATACACAATGTGCAATGATTTGGTGTTTGGGTTACAGTTAGAACACTACACCTAGCACAAATGATGCTCGCTATGAGACCTCAAAACACATTACATTGCTCGCCATGAGACATTGAAATGAATTGGTTAAGAAAGCATGCCGTATGCTTCAGAAAGAGTTGAACTGAACTGACTAAACACGTTAATGTTAATGTTCCACACAGTGGAAAGTATTGCTGGTTCTGAGACATTAAAATAAATTACAATGCTCACTGTGAGACACTGAAAAGACTTTTAGATGGGGACATATGTCATATACCCCCTCACAGAGTTCGAGAGATAAAACACTCGTGTAACTCACATGGCGTTTGACACTGAACTGAATTTTCTACAAGAGACTCTCGCGTCGCAGCCGATACCCCGCGCATAAGACGCTGGATGGGGAGGAGAATTAACGTATCAGCAATGAGTATTCAATTTGTTCCAACCGGGAGCGGTAGCTCAGTGCATCAACTGAGGTCACTGCAGCGCCTCTGACCGGGAGGTCCTGGGTTAGAGTCCTGATGGCGGTAGGATTTTCGACACTAGATTTTCAGCTAGGTGGAATTCAGTCGCTGCCTGGAGGAGAATTCTAGCAAGCGGCTGCTATGATGGGTAGTTTTCCGTGGTTTCTCCGATCAACACCAGGCGAATGCCGGAGCAGTACCCTACCAAACGGGCCACGGACCGCGCGCGATCTATCCTTCCTCTTCCCTGTCCTATCCTCTCCCCTTACACACACACTTACACTAACATTTCGTAGGGTACTGCTCCGGTATTCGCCTGGTGTTGATCGGAGAAACCACGGAAAACTACCGATCAGAGCGGCCGGCCGCTAGAATTCTCCTCCAGGCAGCGACTGAAATCGACCTAGCTGAAAAGCTAATGTCGAATATCCTGCCGCCGTCAGGACTCCAACCTGGGACCTCCCGGTCAGAGGCGCTGCAGTGACATCAGTTGATGGACTGAGCTCCCGGTATGAGCACGTGCCGACCTGTGCGGCAGGCGAGTATCGCGGCTACGGATTGGCAGCGTTTATTCGGCGGTGAAATTGGTAACGTTTCCTCCATTGCAAGACGCGTTTCTTCCATTGCAGCTCGAGTGTCGTGGAAGTACCCGTTGCCAATCGTTACCAACCGCGTACTCATAATTGACGCTCCGGTGTGAACGGTCCCGTGAATTCCGTGGCCGCGTCTAGCTCGGAACGTTCTGCGCCGCACCCGCTGCGGGTCTACTGCGCCGGTCTGTGGGAGCCTTTAACCTTTTACATCAGGCACACTTGCGGGCTCCTCTTTCTGTGGTCAGCGGCCTCCTGCAACAACACAAATGAAAAACCAGGGACAAATAACCACGCCCACGCCGGCACTCCAACCCGCGCCCTCGCACAGAGACGCTGAGTCGACAAACGTTCCAGCTACCTCGGCCATTGAGGTTGGCGTTCTATTTATTTATTTACAAACATCTATGTGGAGGAAGATGAAGATTACATTTCAATAAATAATAATATACTATCAATATGTGTGATCGCAAGCATTCATTTCAAGGCAATCACCTACACAAGAAATGGGCTTTTGAGTATAATTCGTACAATAGAACGCAGGAAATTTGTGATTGCGTTAAGTGTCCGCTAAATATTTTTTAAGCGTGGAAAGAACGTGTCAATAATTGAGAGCTTCAAACTTATGTTGGAAATTGTGTGGAAAGTAATGTGGATGAAGAATAATTGTTTAATACACCGTAAATATGTTTACATACTCTTTTCTGTAATGACGGTTGTAATATAGTTGCTGTAAATGCATCAACAAATATAGTTTCAGTTTTACTGAAAATGTCGAATTAAAAGGTTTAATTGTAATTGGAGGGGAGATGGATCTGCATTCTTGAAAATTGAAATTGTGTAAAAATAGTCCTGATATGACATTGACGATATTCTATTGCTCCTGGTCAAGAATTAGAACTCCATTCTGATAACAATGCACCTTGGTATATGGCACCAAAGTGAAATTTTCATCTGTAACACATTTATACGTACATTTTTCTACATACCTTGGCGGAGACACAAACAAAATATATTATGTTGGTCTCCAGAGAAAATTTACAGAATGCCATCGACTTCGAGTGATAATTTGAACGGTAAAAGCCAGATCAAATGTTTAAGATCATGGAGAACATATCTAAAGAAATCCAGTAAAATATGTCTTCCTTGTGTTTTACGATTGTGGTAATATATCTGTTAATACAGCTAATAAAAATGATTTTATTGTGAAATTAATTAATGCCGAATAAATCGGTGCATCTTTAATAACATCTATTCGATCACTCCAACACAGGGATTTCCTGTTACTCTATTCTATTAATTAAATTGCTCTCATGCTTTCGATCTTCCATACTCAGTAATTAAACCAGATTTGAATGGGAAAACAGATAACTTGTTCCCGAGATAGAGTGAAGCTGTTCATTATCCAATTACCAGGTAACCTTCATCTGGTGTCCACAAGTTGAATAAGTCTGTGTGTTCCCATAGCGATGTCGCTTACATTTTATATTAATTTTAAAGGCTACATAATCTTGTATTTCGCGTCTCCTATTTCCAAGATTTGATATCAAAAATAAATGTTGGTAATCTTTGATCTGTTCTTCACGAATATTGTTTGATATCGCTTCGTCTTAATCTGTATTGATTCTGTACGGCAACAGATGTAAACGCCTTTTATTAATTTATCGTATTTTCAAAATTTATTTTAAAGCAAATACCTTCGCACGAACATAAAACGGTGACTATCAATGCAGGCACATTTCGTTGTTCTTCCCATCTACTCCATTGTTCATGCCTTCTCAACGAATTGAAATCAGATGGTGGATGCCATTGAATTCCTTATTACCTTTGTCACTTAGGAAATTAAAGTAAAATCGAAAATACGATTAGGTCTTCCGAAGTTCCGTGTCATCTTTGACATTTCTTGAGATACTCCCGTATTTCCTATACAAGTACAGAAACTTTCGCCTTGTGCTTCTAGCGGAAAGCAGAAACCTCATCTCGTAAAGACAACGGCGTCGGTCCACCATGAGCCAAATTGTAAGCAAACTTGCGCTCCGTTCCAGTTTTTGGAGGCGTGCGGAACGCTCGTGTTTTAAGCTTCCTCTGAAGCTGCTCTGCAAACAGCTTAAGGGCGCTTTGCGGGCGAACCCTTTTCCTTCTTCCTTTTCTTTTCTGCAGACGGTCCAAACAAATATGCACTTCGGGCTCGCAGACGTATTTTCCCATTAAATTCTGTAGACCGTTGGCCCGAACCTCACAGTTTGGAGGCGCGTCCTAGAAGTAAGGCGAAGAGAGTTATGTTTCATTAATAAATCAGTATTTATTCATTATTCGATAATAACATGTTAAGTATGGAGCGTGTTCCTATAGCCTTAAGGATTGCGTATATTTAGAAAGAAAAATGAAAACAATAGAGGCTTTTGAAGAGGAAACACGGAGGAAGATAGAAGTCAGTGTGAGGAAGATCAGAAAAAAGGCAATTGGTATATCTTGACAATTGGTATTTGTTTCGGTATACCTTTCTGTGAAGGTACATTTGCAGTTTAACCACTGTGTAATAATCCCGCAAAACGGTATGAATTCAAGCACTAAGAATAATTGTGTTTTATTTTGTTGATGTCTGAGACGTGTGTTGAGCAATGACACAACGCTCACGGGCAGGGACAAGTTAAACAAGATGCGTTCAAGTTGTAACATTTTTGTTCTCAGATTTTTTCTCAGGACTGGGTGCAGATAGATTTAGCTTAAAATACACGAGCACGTCACACATTTATATAGTGTGACTGAGATGGCAGTTCTGTACTGTTCAGAGATTATGATGCTAGAAATGGCGACGTCATTGCAGGAACATCCAGTAATAATTTATGTTCTTCACTTCCGTGATTTTCTTCACTTCCGTGGCAGTGAAATTCATTGCCAGTTGAGTGAGACGTGCGGTGATGAATAAATGTGAAGAATGTTCATTCGTGGATGCGAAAGTCCAAAGAAGGCCGAAAGTGGTGATGACATGAAATGACGCCATGAAGGGACTTTCTTTTTAACAGTTGTGACAGTTGATGAGACGTGGATGACGTTTTACAATCCTGAAACGAAGCACCAGTCAGCTCAATAGAAGCACTCACATTCACCGCCACCCCAAAAATTTCGGGTGCCAGTGCAAAAGAAAAGATGGTTTGTGACACTGATGGTTTAATCCTTACTCATTGTGTTCGAAAGGGGCCAAGTTCACAAAGACAACGCATCGAGGAAAGCGCCCCATAGTGTCTTCGTGAAAACAACTTCGAAGTGGTCTCTCAGTCTCCGTACTGACCTAGCTCATAGCGATTTGTGGCTCTTTCCAACGGTGATAGATGCTCTTCGTGGTCGCACATTCTCCAGCCGTGCCGCTTGTTAGGGTACTGCTCCGGCATACAACTGGCATTGATCAGAGATCCGAAATCTACCAACCAGAGCAGCCAGCCGCTAGGATTCTCCTTCAGACAATAACTGAAATCTGATTCCTGATAATACCTGACAGTACAATGACAATTCCTGAATTCCATCTTGCTAGTGTCGTGTATCGTCTGGTTTCGGGTTCGAACTCATTCCACTAGCACTAATGTCGGTTATAAAATTTTAATTTTGCATTGCTTTCTCTTTTATTTATGATTATGAAGATATGGCTATGTGTCTTATATTTAAAACTCTTATCGTTTTAAGTTAAGAAGTGACGTAAAGGAACTTCGTAATCCATGTAAATATGAATAGGTGACTACATAGTTAAGGTTAGTAAATTATTAATGATTTATATTTGATAATTTTTGGAATAGTTTTCTTAATACATCAGTATGCAAGAGCGAGTCTCAGTGTAAATATTGATTTACAGACTAAACTAAATTGCAAATAATAAGAAAAAAATATTTTAATACATGCAAGGAACAAAGTTTTGCCCCTCTCAGTCTATTTTGAACCTACAGACGTGTGTTTTAAGGTCACAAAGCTAACCGCCATATGACTGGATTTGTAGAATTTGTTGTTGTTTCTTCTCGTGATGTAGAAGTGTTTATTCCATGAAGATATAATATTTATTGTGCATCTTGGTAAGTTCCCTAATTAAATTTCCATCTGAGAGTTACTGCTTGTTTCAATTTCCTTCACTTACTTGTGAAGTACTGTGTGAAGTAATATATTTTGTACGATTTGTTTCTAATACATTGATTTATTTAACGTGGCGCCTCAAGGTCACGAGCTGGAAGGAGACGGGGACATTGTTGTCCAATAGGTAACTCCAATCCTAAAATTTAAATCGAAACGAAGCTCACGATTGGATGCCAATGTCCCCCCTCTTCATCCAGCTCGTGGCCTTAAGGCGCGAGGTCAAATAAATCGAAGCATATGTGTGTATAATTACTATTTTAGGTAATAACTGAAAGATTTTTCAAAATCTCTTACAAGTTACTTAAGAGTTATGAGACTCAGCAAAAGGTTAATATATTTTGCTTGAATTTACTGAACAACACACTTTACTTTACAATTCATGGGATATTGTGCGCGTTGCAGAAGAGATGTTTACCAATACCTACTAAAATCGTGACTGACGATCAAATCCATCGTAGGAGTACAGTCAGTGGAGGAGATGCTCGGGTTTCACCGCTATTATTCTCGAAATATTCCGCCCCCACGAAGCCTTCGCTTCTGCGTGGGCTAATTGGTTTCACAAGCACAACCAAACATCCCACTGTAAGTTGTACCTTTGTTGCACGTCACCCTATTACTCTTGTTCCCCCCGGCGAGCCGTGTTCACTGGCGAGCGAACATGACGTCGAATCATCGCGGAAAGTTTGCCTGCAATTTCATCCTTGCCGTCAATACAACGGCGACAATGAAATCATGCCCCGCTGCCGGTCGGTCGGTCGGTCGGTCGGTCGCCGGCTTCCATTTGCGCGAGACAATAAGCGCGGGCGAGCGCGCAGAGGCACCGGCCCCACGGCCGGCGCGGCGGCACCGTGTCTTGTGATCTGTGTCGTACACTGTACGGGTTAATTTACGCGTATCCCGTCGCTGTCTTCTAACCCGTCGGTCGGTATAATGTCCCAGTGTAAACCGGGCTTAACGGAGGGCGGGAGCGGACGGCGGCGGGCGGCGAGCGCGCGTGGTCGGGGTGGCAAGGCGGTGAGGGACGGGGCGGGGCGGGGCGGGCGGGGGCGGCCGGGAGGGGAGCAGGGGCGGTCGGCCGTTTATTTCGGAACCCCCGTGGAACACGAGTCTCGCTTTAGCGCTCCGCCAGCGGTTCAGCCGCAGCGCAACAGTACTCGACTGAATGCGGTCGGAGGATTGTCTGCCCGGTTCATCAGAGCCCCTTTGAGCGGCAGCCCCTGTCCCTCCCTGCCATGCCGCGCCCCGCCCCGCACGCCGACGCCTCTGCCCGCCCTCTGGCCCCGCCTCCGCCCCCGCCCCCGCCCCCGCCCCCGCCGCCACCACCGCCTCCTCTTCCGCCCCCGCCCCCGCCCCGCCTCCGCCCCGCCCCGCCCCGCCCCGCCCCGCCTCCGCCCCCGCCTCCGCCCCCGCCTCCGCCCCCGCCTCCGCCCCCACATCCACCCCCGCCTCCACCCCCGCCTCCACCCCCGCCTCGGCCCTGCCTCGGCCCTGCCTCTTCCACGCACCACGGCGGGAGCCCACGTAGGGAGCTCTAAGCGGCGGACCGCAGGCGAATCTGCGGCCGATGCTAGGTGGATGGCCATGGACACGCTGCGCCTTCCCGATCTGCCTCCCTATCTGCCTGCATGCGGTTCTTTGAGTGGGGGACTTTAGTCTCATGCTGCGATCACGTCATTAAAATAATCAGGTGAATCCCTTCCACAATTTATATTTTTGCTCAATGTTGTTATAAGTGGAGTGTCGCATTAATTTCTGAGCGTAGGAGAGGAAGGAGACTTTTAAAAATGAATTTCTGTGGGTATTTAAGTCCCTTTATATTTCATGCACTATTCAGTAAAATAGTTTGCCCGAAAAAGGAGAATTAAAAAAATACTTAAATGTAAACGTGTGATGACACACCAGAACATTTTTTCTCGTATTATTTGATACGTTTACCTTGTCATGATTAAGAAGCGTTATAATTAAGAGACCTAAAAATCGCAAAAATTATCGATAAAATGATCTTAAAATGTTTTTAATACGCCCTGATATCAAAGAAAAATTACGTAAAAAAATTGATTAAAACCAGTTGAGATGTACAACTGAATCTGTTGGATGTTACTGAGTAATCGAAGAGTCTTCCTTTCGCTCAGGTTAAGTCAACATGGACATTTTTTTACCGGGAAACTCTTTCTTTAGTTATCCCGAATCGGCTGATCCGACAATGGCGCTGATAGGCGTCACAGGAACCTTAGTTAGAACCCATACTTACAACGGTTGACATTACAATTTTTGAGCGAAGAAATCGAATAGGCTACTGAGTAATTTTGTGGAGAATTCGTTTCATCTTATTCATATTATTTGTAGTAGCTGCCATTAAAATGATATTAAAGTCGATGAAATAAACAAAAAATGCTTTAAAAATTACTTATTGAAAGAGGTAATAAATGACTTACTAGTCGAAAAGCAAAACGATGCAATATATATAAACGGTTCATTTACTTTTGTCATAACATAAAATGGTAAGTCTGTAGTAAAAGGTATTGTTCTAAAGCGAAAACAAAAAATTACATTTCATTACAATCCGCCCCAAATTTATAATGCTAGCTGAAGTCTTATGAACATTTTCTTTGCGACACTTTTACATTCAAAATAGTACCGGTTTATTTTGCATTATCTCAATGCCAGTGATAAGATGCTTCAGTTCCTTCTTTACATGTTGAATAAGTGAAAATATTTTTTTTTCTGAATCCTCACCACTATAAGACATAAATTCCATGTTCTGAAAGTTTGAAGGCTTGAATTCTTATTTTTTAAAATCTGTGCTTGAAGCACCCACCACCGACGCAATGGCCACTACTGGTGTCGTTACCTCACTATCTAATATTTTAATAAAATAAAGATTTGTATCATTTTTGACATATCGAAAAGCAGTATTTCAAAAGTAGAAACATTTATTTGAGAAAGTTCCAACCTTATCATGGTATTTAGAATTTGACGCTGTGCTGTTGGTGTATTTCGATCGATTGATTATTTCCTATTGTCATCATCGTCGCAATGTCTTTGTTATAAGCTTGTACCTTTGTATCCATAGCTCTTCTGTCGCTGCTAGAACACCTGATACTGGTCCCAAAACGTACAGACGTTGTTTGCTCGATGTATGATGCATTAGATGCAAATGCATTTGAATTAAATTTCTCTGTGGCCATTCGGTCTAGGAGTGCCATTTGGAATCATGTTCTTCATTCTCTACTATGGATCTAACTGACGGAAGGTTCATATTGGTTGTGTTATTTGTAGGTTTGGAAACATTATTTGTGGAAGGTAGTGAGATCTCACGAATTACGATCTGTGAATACTCTATGAATATTGATGGTTGTATGAATATTTCGTAATAATAATAATAATAATAATAATAATAATAATAATAATAATAATATTGACCTTCAGAACTTTACCTCGCATCTTGTCAAGACCAAAAATAGATTCATCAAAATCTGCGAGGAACGTTTAAAAGAACTTTCAATGGGCAAACATCTCATATTGTCCACCAAGGATACAATTCAGATGATACTACACTCGCGAACAGGTATAGCTGAAATAGCGACAACATTCTATAGAAATCTTTGTTCTAGTTCTATCAACGTTTTAGAGACACAAATAAGGAAATACATAAGCCTCTAAGTAGAAGTCCTCCCCCCATTTTACATTTTGAAGTTCGAACAGCTTTGCAAGAACTGAAACAAGGAAAACTTCAGGAGAAGACAGAATCAACAATGGATATCTGAGAAACAGAGAGGACATAATAATTAAGCCAATGACGAGACTATTCAATGCCGTACTAACGAAAGAAGAAACACCACACCAATGGATATCCAGCAGAATAATCTTGTTGCATAAAAAAGTTTCCAAAGCTGACTTAAATAATTATCGTCCAATCAGCCTCTCATGAAACATTTATAAAATATTTTTTGAGATCATAACCCGGAGATGATCCGCGACAATTAGATGAAAACAATTTACCTGAGCAAGCGGGATTTAGGTCAGGTTATTCCACTATATACCACTTACGAACAATAAACCAAATATTTGATAAAACACTAGAATTCAATTTAAAAACATATATTGCCTTTTTACTTTTTGCAAAAGCGTTCGACTCAGTAGAACATCATCATTCATTCTTCAAACGACGAAGAAACAAAGAATTGAATATTTATATATCAGACTACTTACAAAACTGTATACACAGTTACGCACGAATCAAAACAGATAGAGAAGGGCCTCTCTTCCAACTGCAAAGAGGTGTTAAACACGGAGTCCCGATATCCCCATCACTTATATTCTCGAAGACATCTTTAAGAAACTGAAGTGGCAAAATCGAGGTATAAATATAAACTGTGAAAAATTATCAAATTTAAAATTTGCAGATGACATTTAATGTTTTCACATTCAGCAGCAGAACTCGAAACTATGTTGAAAGAGCTACAAGTTAAATGTGACGAAGCAGGATTACACATTAACTTAAGCAAAACAAAAAAAAAAAAAAATTAAAAAATTTCCAAAGGTTTTTACAAAACAGTAAAACCAAAGAAGTTAATAGAAGAATAGAAGCCAAAAATAAGCCATAGAATAGAAGAATGAAACCAAAGAAGTTAATAGAAGTTAAGGAGCTTGGGCAAAGTTTTGGAGTCCGAATTTCATATTAATGGACAAAACACAAAATATTAAAATTAAAAAAGTTATCCTTAACAGTTGTGTTCTCCCTGTACTAATTTACGGCGCTCAGATATGGTCAATAACTCAGCAAAGAAAGAAAGCATTACAAGTAAACTCAAAGAAATAGAAAGGAAAATACTAAGAATAGTATTAAAGACCACGTAAGAAAGACAGAAATCAGAAGAGAGACGGAAATAAAAGGTGGAGTACACTGTGCCCAAATACTGAAGTGGAGATGAGCGGGGCGTGTAGCAAGGATGAGACATGACTGACATTACAACGGTCCGGGATTGGAGGATCGACAAACGACAGACAGGAAGACTTAGAAGAAGCTGGGAAGACGAAATGAAGAAAGTAGGCGCTTTGTGGACCCGAAATGCATGAAACCGAGAAAATTGAAGAAGTACGAACCAAACAAAATACACCAATATAAACTTAAAATTGTGTCAAAATTTGTAAAATCATCATCATGATCATGCTCATCATCATTATCATCATGGGTTGAGCCTATTGCCGCTCCGTCTTCAAGTGTATCCTTCCATCGCCTTATTGGTCTGCCCCTATTCCTTCTCCCGTACGAGTGGTAGTTGTGGAGGATTTTTGACATTCGATCATCCGGCATTCTCATTAAATGATTATGCCAATTATTTCTTAATGAATCTATTTTTTCAGTTAGGTTGAAGATCATTAATTCGCTTCTGATGTCTGAGTTCCTTTTATGGTCCAGTATTGAATAACCCGTCAAAGATCTAAGAAATCTCATTTCCCCAACTTCTATTTTTCTCTTATCTATTCTATTGAGGGCCCAATTTTTCACACCCATAGGTGATTATCGGAAATGCCATTGTTTTATAAAATTTCAGTTGAGTGTCTTAACGTGCTTTCTGTCTGAGGGTCTTTCATGTAGTTCCGCACATTTTCTGAAATTTCTGAATTTTTATAATGATATTATTTTTTGGCAGTATGAAAAATTGCAACCGAGATAGTTGAAGTTATTTACTTTTTCAACACTGTTACCATTAATGTAGAGTATTTTGTATTATATTTCACATTCAGTCATTCATTTTTCTCGGGTTGTTTTCAGATTTTCTCGTCACTTTTTGACCCCATAATATTACAGCATCTGATTTAGAAGTGGAGGTAAATTATAATTAAATGTTCGTGCAGTATTGTAACTTACACTTGAATACAGTATTTATGTATCACCGATGTAACAAGTAATACTCGTATATTTCCCAAACAAGTAGATTAGTTTGGACTATACATACGTATCAATAGAAATTGTAAAATTAATTTTATTTTCAGGAATGCGGGAGAGTTTCATATATTTCATACAATTGTCTGGATGAGCTCTCCCGTGGTAATCACCGACTTTGAACATCAGCGTATATGTTGTTGACACAAACTACATCTTATCTCCGATGGAGTTTCTCGGAACGAGTGCACTTGGTGGAAGTGAGCCCTTGCCCGTGAGATGAAACCGCGTCCAATAGCAGAGGGAATGAAGTTGCCGTGGCCTGCACTGCACCCTACAGCAGGGGTCCGCAAACATTCTTGTAGAGGACGAAATAAATATTTTAGTTTCCGTGCGACAAGAGGCGCCGTCCAGGATATTTTTACTTCTAAAATAATAAGAAAAAAATATTTCTAAATAACAGGAAATAATTGACTACAAAATAATAATGTAATGCCTATACTGGATTGAGAAATATAATATCAACTTTTTATGTGATATTTCGTTAAAATGGAGTTCAAAGTTAGTTCCCTATTGTATTATCATTTATTGAAAGTATTTATATTTCATTGCAAATATGGATATTTCGAGAATATATGGAGATGCACAGCGAAAAACGAAATGAGTGTAACTTTCGAGCGATCGAAATTGCTACGATATTGTAATTATGTAATGTAATTATGTAATAATGTAATTATGTAATTACAATAATGTTCCTTCGCCATCTGTGCACATGTTTTGAAGTTCAGTTGGAAGTATAATTATTTAAACTATCGTTCCCCATGTTGTCGCAGTAAGTAAACTCCTTCAGGAAGGGCACGATTGGGGATAATAGCTGAAATCTACGAATGATTTGCCTTTTCAACTAGTTTTTAGTACACGGTATTTTCTTAAAAATTCTGGCCAAAAACTCTTTTTTTCGGAATTCAGAATATGCTTATTTCAGAATTTACGCTTACTTCAGAATTCAGGCTTACTTCAGAATTCAGAATCCACGCTTACTTCAGAATTCAGAATTCCCGCTTACTTCAGAATTCAGAATTCACGCTTACTTGAGAATTCAGAATTTACGCTTACTTCAAAATTCATAAGTTCAATTATGTATGCAGAATTCAAGTAGTATATGGGTTAGGGTAGGGATCGTTGATCTCCCCCTTAGATCACACAGATTTGTTTTTGACGTTAAACAAAGAAAAGTAAAAAATAAATATTATGAGCAGGGAAGGAAATTCGTCAACGGCAATGGTACCGCTTTGTTATCACGCATGCGACACTAAAACACACGAGCTCACGAAGGGTATCGGTTTTAAACCATAAGAGCATATTATGACATATTTCTGACAATCCGGAAATTCGTCTGTCTGTCATTGCAGCGCGCACATTGAATTTTAAAATGAATATTTGGAACTGTAAAATCCTTCTCTTCAAATAGCTCGAAGAGCGTCTAAAACGAATTGGGGTTGGAAGCCGGATTGTCCTTCCTTCTCTCCCCTTCTTTCTCTCTTTCTTTCTCTTTTTCTCTCTCCCCCCCCCTCTCTCTCTCTCTCTCTCTCCGCGCGCGCGCGCGCTCTCTTACGCACAGACATTTTTTCTGTCTGTCTCTCTCTGACTTTAATTTTTGGTATGACGCTGACTCTTGACTCTAATTTTCGGTATGACGCTGCCATCTCCTGCCATACAAATGGAGCCCGAAGGAAGCAGTACTGCGACACTGCTGGAAATCGGACAACCACTGCGCCATATCCTCGTTATTGGAGCACCAACGATAAGGTCTTTTAACCTTGTTTCGGCAAGCTAGAGGTTTGGGCATGAGCTTGTCCCTAGAATTCCGCGAGAAGGAAAATCTGATATGATGGTGCGCTCCGTGCAGTGGTGGCGAAAATAAGCGGAAGAAACGATTGGATTCCTTTCCAGGAATTCAGGAATCAGATAGCACCTGCGGTGTATAGGTCAGCTCAAAGATTTTTCGTGGGATACGTAAGTTTGCGAGATGAGATCTTTAACCATTTCAACATAAACATAATGGACCTAAGAATCTCCGCTATCGTCGGCCCGGTGGCCGAGATTGCTATGGCAGTAGTGTCCTAGTGAACTCGGACCGAAGGGTCGCGGGTTCGAGTCCCGCCTCGGGCATGGTTATATTTGTGTTCGTCCTTTCACCCCTTATCATCACCATATCGTTTCATCCACATAGTTACCATACCGTTAACAGCAATAGTGGTCGCTAATAACCTAAGATGTTGATGCGACCTTAAATAACCAATTAAAAAAATCTCCGCTATATTTTTTGGAATATGCATTTTACTGAACTTGTGGAATCATATATTTACTGCACTGAGGACGATTGCATACAAATGATCCTTCGCAACTAGTAATGGTTTAACGCCGCGACTGAAAGAGTCATGAGAAAGGAAACATGGTATACGGAACGTAGGATGTTGAAATGCTCCGACATTCGTCAGCATTTCTCGGAAGGACGCCACCGAAACGAGAATTGACTTCCAGAAATCTTTTTCATGGGCAGAGTTTTATCCAGGTAATCAGTAAGCTATCGGAAGTCGGACATTTTATTCTGCAGCCTGAATTAGCTGATATTGTAAATGTACTTGCAACCGCTTCAATGTTGTTAGTACATCTGTTGAAATAACAATTGTCATCATGTCGGTGACAATTACTAATATTGAATTTTTCCTTTACATCAGTGACAATTAAATTCACACATTCCTTCATAATAAATCTTACATATTTCTAATATCTTCAAACAATATGACATTTCGAAATGGATGCATTCCTGTCCTCAGATAGAATTTTAATAAACAGTGGCAGCCGGTACAGAATTCTATTTATGGTGCCAGTTAGTGATGTGACATCGATAACAAATGATGTTCAAAAAAATAACATCGATGTTTTTATTTATTTATTTTACGTTATTAATTATTATTATTAATTAATGTCGAAGCAATTTTCAAAATACTGATGATGATCCGTTGCAAACTTGGTGTGTATTTTCCACACCATTCGTCACACCAATTCTTTCATTTTAATAATAATAATAATAATAATAATAATAATAATAATAATAATAATAATAATAATAATTGTCTTTATTTGTGGCGAGGCTCAGGCCTTGAGGCCTGCTCATCCTCCTAACCACTTTAGTGAATTTACAATTTAAAAAATTACAGATGAGGCGTTCGGGTGTAATTAATATTAACTGACATTTCATGTCGCAGAGGAAAAAAATCAATTTGGGCTACCATCTACATTAATTTATCTGTGCGAGCTAAATTAATTTATTGTCTTTTTTGTTTATTCTTGAAATTTTACAAAATGGAAAGACAGGATGGAAGGAACATTCTTAAAAAATGAGATTAAAAAAGAGCTCTTACTTATGCCACTTAAAATTAATAATTCTAAATTCGCCTGAAATGTCAGTTGTCATTACGCGATATATTTCAACTGTGGACAACAAATAAAAAAGCGGTTATATTTACATTTACGTCTGGGATGCAATACTAGGGACCATCCCGCCATACGTCTGAAGCGATTGAGTAAACCCAGAAAAATCCTCAATCAGGATGGCGGCTTAAAGCCGAAACATTGAGAGCAAGAAATATCAGGATTGAGAGTGAAAAACAAAAGAAAAAGAAAAAAAGAAAATGGAGGTGGACAAGAGGAGATAATAAAGAAATGATAATGAAAAGGACACGGGTGTATCAGAAGGGAAAATATAGTACATATAATTTTACAATTACATAACAACAGGTAGTACTTGAAGACATATACAATACATAATCTCAAACAAAAACATGGAAAATTATCTCATTAATCATTAGATAAATGCACTTACAAAAGGATATCTTACAGTATAAAATACAGAAAGTCAGTAAAATAATGGTGTGACAGTACTGATTTTCTGAGTAAAAATAATAGTAAAAGTAATGTACATAATGATTTCAGAAAGATTTATAAGCTATAATTTTACATAAAATTTCCGAAATTTGCATTAAGATTTTAACCTTTTTACGGTCGGCCGCGCTCCCGAGGTTCGGGGTAGGGCATGACTTCGCGCCCACCGGCCGAGATAAGAGGTCCTCAATCGACCGCCCCAGCCATTACATCGGGTAGCGATACCAGAGCGTCACCTGCACGTACACTATGTCTAGCACCTGGAAACTGGCAGACGGGCATCGGGTCATCGTCAGGGACGAGTCCCGCTTCTACGTTGATGGTGACGACCAACGGATCCATGTCTGGAGGCGCAGTGGAGAGCGCCACGATAAGCGGTTTGTGATACCCCTTCAAACGTTCCTCCAGTCTGGTGTGATGGTGTGGGGTGCAATATCCTATGGTGCCCGGTCACCGTTAGTGTTCCTCAGGGTCACCGTGATAGCCGCACGGTACGTTCGGGATATCCTGCAACCGGTGGCTCTTTCGTTCGTGAACGTCAACACCCATGCCCTATTTCAACAGGGCAACGTGCGCCTGCTTAACGCAGCTATCTCCGGACCATCCTTTACAGCCGTGGATTATCGCCAGACCTCTCCAGATCTCTCTCCGATCAAAAATGTTTGGGGTGCTGTGGAGCGTGCGATCAGGACCCCACCCCTACCCACTAATCTGCAAGAACTGCGCGCTCAAGTTCAAGCTTCAGGGGATGAACTAGCTCAGGAGTCCATTCGAGACCTGTACAACTCCATGCCGCGACGTCTGGAAGTGTGTGTACCCCAACATGGCGGCCCCACGCCATACTAACATGTACGGTCTGTGGCCGTGTAGCGCAATAAATGTTGTTCCTACAAATGTGAAAGTGTCATTTCACATGCGTCGTACCCTCTACACCCCTGCCAAAAATGATCTCAATCCGTCTCCTCCTCCTGGGTGCAGCTTTTCTTATGACGATGAGTGTATTTGATAAAAAGAACCATTGAAATAAATATGTTCTGATTGTTATCTGATATAAAAACTTTAAAGTATTTGAAATAAACAAATAGAATAAAATAGATTGAAATAACGAGAGCGCATCTCGTTACTGTCAGCGTATTGAAAATGCAGCGGATGCGCTAATAATGTTCGCGCAATCACGAGAGTTGAAGTCATCGACGCATTTGTGAGGAAAATGAGCAGCGTTTCATTCTTTTGAACTACTAGACTGTGAAACCTGATAGGGATATCCCGCGGATTTTTTGGTCTTCCATTTGTTTCAGGAGGTTTAATTTCGGGTATTGATTGCGGTTCCTGCTTCGGTCAGCTGTCAGCTTTGAGATGTAACTTTACTTTCCAGAGCTTTGGTATCATTGTACCTGGCTAAAGCAACGTTTCTCTTTTGTTCGACATCAGGTAGAGGAACAAGAGTAATCAATGTATTTTATCTGATAAATACATCTTAGCCGTGAGACGTTACGGTTTATTCAAATAATAACTGTTCTAAAACATTGAATTCGTAAATTAAAGATACTATTGAGAATACTCTGCATACATTATTTTGAAAGTCGTATTTTTGTGTTTTTTGAAGAGTTAATTTTCATCATCAGTCGCGTATTTGTACTCTGATCATATGTGAGGTACTTTGACACAGCATCGTTGAACGTGTTTAACTACTTATCTCACCAAATGCACATAAATTACCTTTCCCTAAGAAACAGACTTTCCTCGTTTAAAGGAAGATGACTGGCCTATTATGATATTGTAGTTTGAGACAACGAAGGGAATTTCGTGAATATGCCTAATTATTTTTGACTGACTGAAAATTCATGTTGAATGTATGATTACAAATTATAATCTATACTTAGCAGTTTCACAATACGAACAGCAACTGCAATGATTTATATGACAATTCAGTAATGACATTTTTTACTAAATATCAGCCAATACACAATGAAGTGCTTTTGCAAGAGCACGCACTTTCTGAGGTTAATTATTTGTAACGGTTCCGTAAAATATTACTACAACTTTTATTTGTTTAGTACTTGAGCCCTCTCTAATAAGTATGTTTCCTAACGAAGCCCAAGAAATAGAAAAAATCATGTTTCATAAATTTTCGAAAATTGAGTTTTTTAGGAAATTTTAACTTGTACCATAAATAATAGTAAAAAAATTGGAGTCTTTTGATAAAACCATTTTTTTGTATTTTTCAAAAATATTTACAATTTGAATAGAAATTACGCGAAAACTACAAATATTATGAAAGAATGGTGCATGAAATTATTTAAAGATTTAATACTGAATATACATTAAGGAAACAATCTCCAATTTCAATAATCACAGTGTATGACATGCTTGAAAAGATATACTTTTGCAAACGTCAAAATTTCCGACGTTTAAAGAAAAGTAATGATTGTTAAAGCAATAATTCAAAATATTTCTTTTACTTTCTTATTTTATAACTTTCTTCAAATATAATTAAAACTTACAGGCTACATTCATCTGGTTTAGAGCTGTTTGTCTTTAGACCACTGTAAACTCAGGAATTACGATTAAGCAGATAAATATGTTTTTTTTTTCAAAAAGACACAAGGATCCACACTTTAACAAAAGGTAAACGTACATTCACCCTGTACATACAGTAATTACTCTGAATACAAATACATACAAAATACAAATACAAAATTACAGAACGTTTTCGGATTTGAAATACTTGCGTCGATTGTTGTCGATAAATAGGCCTCATATTAAACTCACAATACCATTTAATAAAAATATTAAACTAATATTTACTAACTAAAAATTACACAATCACATGATTATTTATTAACGTAATAACTACATTCTTCACTTCACTTTTGCGCATGTTATTAATGCATGATACCGTTCTTTTAGTCGTTAAAGTAATTAAAGCACGGGCAGGAAAAGAATCATTGATAATTTTGCTTAATTACTTCTTTGCAAAACGATACTCACTGAACGATGCATAGTAGCTAGACCCTTTCTCCGTTTCCCCTGCCATTTATTTCTAAGTATATTTCTGTCATTTTGTGTGTAAACGTGTAAGCCAACGTTTCATCCTACTGAAGCAGGAGGCCATTGCCCTTTTCTATTTTTTAAATTATATAAACATTATTATAAACATATTACTTATTCGTGACCAAATAATAATACACACCCGCATTTCATTTAGGTACTCTAATTTAAAAGGGAAACAATATGGCAAAATAGGTTCTGTTTTATCACATTTAAATCAGCGATATTTTAACCATAGATTTTTTTCAATGTTTTCATCGACATCGAAAACCTTTAGGTGATATATTGAAATATCTGCTGCATAGACGTTTTGAAAAAACTTGCCATCACTACTCACACTCAGGCAGCTGGTGCGAATGCGGATGCGACGGTGGAAGATCAGCGCCAGGCGTAGTGCGCAAACGCTCTTTACTTTTTGGATGACCCTCGTACTTTATTTGTAGAAGCCACCAATTTCATTCGTCTGATTTACTGAGAAACTCCAGAATAACTCACCTTGTTTCTTTTTCGGTACGTTAATCACACGTCTGCAGGAAAGTTATATAGAACTAATGAAAAACGAAGATCATGGAGAGGATGATATACTGATTTTCTTTTGCAAGTATTTGTAGATCGAGAACAGCCTTGAGTGCTAACATATTTTTTCCGAATATACAGACCTGGGTGAAAACATTGAAATCGAAAATTTGATATTGAAAAATTTGAATAATGGACCATGGAGCATTTTAAAGGGCAGCACATACTTTTAATTTTGATATCTTATATATCATAATTAAACTATTCATATTTATACAGCATAATTTGATATTGAGGTCACAAAAGAAGGGTACATTTCAACGGAAATTTAAATGTAGAGATTCTGGGATAATGAGACATTACTATTGCCAGAGGTATGTAGAAGTGATTTTCATTCAAAGGTATATGGCAAGATAACATTAGTTACGGATACTGTGTGTCACTGTCCAGTATTTGACTTTGCACGTTACATGATAACTGGAAGTGGACCCGCAGCAAGATATTGAGATGTCCCTCAATGCAGTCTGTTGGAGCTTGTCAGTAGTAAGAAGAAGACATTAAATTAATAACAATCCTAAATATATTTTGTTTTGCGTACGAGAATGGAAATAATTTATACTCTCAAGACAACACATCTCAGCCCGTACCGTCTTAGGTGGCTCACTGCATCAAATGATATCACTGCTGTCCCTCTGACCGGGAGGTCTTAGGG
This sequence comes from Teleogryllus oceanicus, assembly GCA_964035755.1. Lineage (NCBI taxonomy): Eukaryota > Metazoa > Arthropoda > Insecta > Orthoptera > Gryllidae > Teleogryllus > Teleogryllus oceanicus. The sequence goes on from CAXIVR010000001.1 coordinate 280,853,228, forward strand.
TTCGAGTTTCGGCGGCGTCAAGATTACGTCAGTAGCTAGATAAGCCAGATCGATTTCAGCCGCTGCCTGGAGAACAATTCTAGTGGCCGGCTGCTCTGCTCGATTGTGTTCCGTGATTTCTGTGATCAACACCAAGCGAAAGCCGGAGCAGAACCCTATTAAACTGACTACGGCGGACGGTGCGCGATCTTCCGTTTCTCTTCCTTATCCTATTATCTTCCCTATCGTACACACGCACACATACACACACACACACACACACACCTAAATGCATTACACTACCACACATGTCATATTAGATCTTGTTTCGGTTGGGGCGGTGCCTCTTGTTGGGAGACAACTTGTTGTGGATAAACCCACAAGATGAAGTATATGTCGACGCTGGATCTCGCCATCAATGGAGAAAGATCAATCACCATCTGCGAAAAATATATACACCATGTTAACGGGACTAATGATCTTAGCAGTCCAAGTCCTCGTAAACACTAATCGATCAGTCAGTCAATTAATTTCATCACAGCTTACAATACTGTAACCTCACATAAGTATGATTTTTGTGGGTGTTTAAGTTCGACCGTGTACCAAGTGTCACATTCTTCTATGTCTACCAACAGCTTACCCCAGGGAATCTACGCAGATATTCCCCACCATATTCATTATCATTCAATATCATTCTCTACAAGTAATATTTATTCACAGCCTGGAGACATTTCCTTCGTTCTTCAGACACCCTTGTCATCGTCTCACACTTTTCCATTCCCTTCGTTATGAGGGCCGGTATGAGGCGTCGTAAGCCTCTGAGTTAGATTACTAGAAATCTTTTGGTAGTAAGGGGAATGAATGAAAAGTTGAGAGATTAAAATATTTTACATTTTAATATTTTGCGATTTCCGATGGCATATATTACGGCGAGTAAAGTGAATGCCTTAGAACAACACAATTTCATTAAAACATATCCTTGTTAGTAGAAATATTTTTTTGATAGGCGTTGTTTTTCTTTCGATATTTGCTTTTGTCAATGTCTTAGTCGGCTGTGGCCCCTGAAACCGATATCTTAATCTGATATAATTTTCTTCATGTAATTTCTCTGTATAAATTACTCCGTGATACGAACGTATATCTAGTTTACTATTGTACATGGTACTATTTCATGTGTTCAATGACGATCATTCACTTAACCGTTAAAGAGAACGTCATGCTGGCCTAGAGGATAAAAAAGGTTCAAAAGTATAGCGACATTTAGAATTTTGAGTTGATAAGAGTAACAACAAAGATCGAGAGAACTTGTTTGAGACCTAAGCTCAGAATAGGGCCAGTGCTAGTTTTTGTCACCATGCAGTGATAAAAGCAAAGAGGCTCCAGATTTAAGTGCTTAAACTTGTCCCAATTTAACGCAAAATACGGGGGAAAAATTTTTTTTGGAAAAATTGCACATGGTTCAAGATCTGTATATTAAGGACAGATTTACAGATTTCATTAACAAAAGAAGATTACTCTTACAATATTATTTTAGGAAAATATCGAAAAAAATTTGAACCTTCACTATGTTAAAAAATTAGGAATTTCAATGAAAATTAAACCTGCGTCTTTCTTTTAAATGTCATTTACGGTTTTCGAGTACTAAGTCAAATAAAGAAATTTGCGGCAATGTTTGAGAAAAAGTTAAAAATGTTTTCGACTCTTAATGCAAAGTTCCCCCAAAAATTGAAATATATTTCAAACTTGTAGGGCCTGGATGTCGTTCGAATGTGGGAAAATATATACATTTTGGAGGACGGTTCGGCACAGCCGAACGAACGGACGGACGAACGGACGAACGGACGAACGGACGAACGGACGAACGGACGAACGGACGAACGGACGGACGGACGGACGGAATACGTCAATCTATTTGTTACGTATTAAGCACCCACAAAAATGGATACTGAGTACACAATGTGTTAGAGTTAGAGAAAGTAATGTATTATATATATATATATATATATATATATATATATATATATATAATACATAGTATATATTTGTATCGATGATTTTAAAAAGGAAATAGGTTTTTTCGTAAAAGAGTTGAGGTACACATTTTCATAGATACACGTTATTCTTCGAGCAGTAATCAGTGTAAGAACGAAACTTGTCCAACTTAAAGTATGTGTTCTATTACAAACTAAAAATTGTTATGTCTGGAAAAGAGAAAGAAGTCCAGGATTAGTTTCTGATTCTCATTCTGAAGGACTAATATTATCAGCTAGGAACGGGAGCGGCGGCTCAGTGACTGATGTCTCTGCAGTGCCTATGACCGGGAGTTCCCAGGTTCCAGTCCCGCCGGCGGCTGGATTTACGACACTAGCTTTTCAGCTCAGTCCAGAGAGCGACTAACGCTGTCTGGAGGAGAATTCTAGCGGCCCGCTGTTCTGATTGGTAGTTTTCCGTCGTTTCTCCGATCAACACCTGGCGAATGCCGGAGCAGAACCCTACCAAACGGGCCACGGACTGCACGCGATCCTTCCTTCCCCTTCCTTGTCCTGTCCTCTTTCCTGACACACACACTCGCACTAACATGTTTTATACTACCACACATGCCAGGAGACCGGTCAGTGTCTTACAACTTGTCCCGGGTGGGGCGGTGCCCCGCTAGTTGGGGAAAACCCCGCTGGACGACGGTAGGTCGGCACCGGGGTTTCACCTCTCCATGAAAACACACACACTACACTTACTACACGGGACTAGTGACCTCAGTAGTCGACGCGCCCGGAATCACTAACAATCAATCAATCGCCTAGGAAACGCCCAAATGCTTCATGAAAACAGTAATAGACACTGATGTTATCATAGACTTCAAAACCTGGTGGTCGAACTATTTTAAGAAGACAACCAAGTCTCTTCCTCGTCCTGGCAGACATCACCGTTCACCTCGTTCTTTCCTAGTAAAGCAGCTAAATTTTGGTTACCTCGTGGATCATGAGTACATATATTGATGGGGTTATCAAGTTAGCAAAAGCGAAGGCACGTCCAGATTTGCTTTTCAAGAAAGTTCGTCTCAGCTGTCTCTTCGAATCAGCGAAAAGAAAATGACGTTGTGCACAAAATATTAAAATATATCCCTCATGAATATCTCCACTTTTACCAAAAAGTTTTGACATAATCGCAGAGACAGAAATCGATGATGAGTAGATGCTGATTTTATTAATTTAGTGAGTGTAGTTTTCACGTCCATATAACATAATATGTTAATTCACATCATCATATATTTATTCTATGATTATATTGTATCATAAGTCTAAAAGCAAAGAAATAAAAATTTTGTTCTTATAAATATTTCATAATTATTTTATAAAGAAAATGTCCAAGGTATAAAAACGGTTTGAACATCACAGAAATGTAAATTTGAAGTTACACAGTAGCCCAAGAAATCAATAACGACTAGTTCTACAACTTTTGGGTAGAACATAAAGTCCCAGATGCCAACTGTAAACGTTATTGAGAATTCTTAGTTTTTTCCCAAAACTACCGAGCAAGGACTTATTTCACTTCGCAAATCACCCATTCATATAGGAACAAGATTTATCAGCTTTTTCGTTACCAGGGCCATTCCTCGGCGCAATATTACACTGCTTTCTCTTTTCACAAAGTAACAACAAAGCGACAAAGTAAAATGTATGTACTGGGCATGCTGGTACAATTAGTTATCAATGGTCCATAACAGAACTTTTTGAACCCTTTGTTTTCTCGCGTACGTAGCCAGAAACCGTGACCTGTTCAGGAAGATATCCGTATATGTAAGCTTGCCAGTGTGCACTGGCTCTCGTAAACTAGGTAGCGGAGTGGTTTGCGGGATCGGCTGTAGCGAAATATGATAAAATTGGAATCCGTCTTCGGGTAAACTTGAGTAAAATGACAAGGCAGGCAAATAAAGATTTTCCGATTTTTTAACATACAATCAAAAAAAGGAATGTGAATACAAAAGAATTCATGCGGGTTCCTTGGCCCATTTGTGAGACTACTGCTCCAGCATTCGCCTAAAATTCATAAGACACACCACGGGTAACTACCGGGAAAACGGGAACGGGAAACTTCAGGAAAACCTGCGGGTAGAAATCTTTTCCAGAGAGTGTCTTAGTTCGACCTAGCTATCTAATGTCAAGAATTCGCCACTGCCGGGACTCAAACCCTAGGACCTTCCGAACAACGATGCTACAGTTGTGTTACCGTTGAGCTATGGCAACCAATGCGGAATTTAAATGGCTGAGACTCTCGTTGAAGAACGTATCAGAAAATAGGTGGCAAACTGGACTTGGGGTGAGACCCGCGTCCAATTTTTCCCGCACGCCGTGGTTGTGCCGTAGTGACAGGAGCGTAAGGCACGGCCGTCTCCTGCTATAAATACACGCGCGGGCGCCTATTCTCGCGTGCGGCGCGGCGCGGCGAGTTTCATACGCGAGGTGTCGCTGACCAGCCGCGGGGCCCGGCCGCTGCAAGCCGAGAGCGCTGGCGCGCCGCCACCGCCGTCGTCGCCGCCGCCTACGTCGCCGCCGCTGTCGTCCGCAGCGCACAGTGCTTCGTAATGTGGTTTTGTTCAATGGAAAGGTTCGCGCACGTTCTGCGGTCCGTTGAAATTTCCATTCCAATATCCACCTGGGGCCAAATACGGAATGAACTTCTAAGAGCCAACGGACAGAATTCATTTGCAAAGCAATGACGTCTGGCGAGAGTTATTTATTTGGTGTCGTAAATTCGCCTTTGTGGAACCTGAAACCTACGATTATGTGATGTATGCATCTTGAGATGCAATTGCAGATCCAGAATGCACCCAACGAGTATATATCTTTTCGTCGGTTGCTATTTTTTCTTAGAATTTTATGATAAATGCAAAATTATGTGGTGAGTATTTTACATATTCTTATATTTACGTTTACAAACGCGAAAGGTATAGAACTAATTTTCTTTTGAGAGAAAATGATCCATTATCGTTTATATAGTACAGAGTGCGGCATCAGATTGTAGGTACGATTGAATCCTGCAGACGTTTTGGATGTTTCTACTCTGTAAGTGTAACAGCTGATTGTTACCACTACCATTAAATATTCAGTGGCATCCAACGGTATATCTCCACTTGGACTACAGTGTTATTCGTATCATGACATTTCGTAGGTGACTTGACTTCTTCATTTTATTAATCTCTCTTTGTCTAATTCACTGAATCAAGGTTTTTCATTTATTCTTTGTTTCCAAGCAATATTATTACATATGAAAATTACAATTATAGGACCTGAAATAAGCAAAGGTTGTAAAACAACGAGAGAAAAACAGTGGTGATGGTAAAGGAAATGGAATGACACACACGTTCTTAGATATTTTCCACAGACAGGGTTTATCTGAAAAACAAATGTTCCCCAGGTACTGTAAATATGCTTATGAATAAAGTTTTACAGCTGAGCGTGAGTCACCAAGAGCAATAATCGATACCCTCAAAGAACCTGACTACCTGATCGGTTTGTTTACACGTTTGCAATATCTAATTCCACAGCTCACTCGGTTGGAGCAAGTGTCTGCATAACAAAAATTCCCGCTGTCCATTCCCGGAGAGATCAAATACTGCACTCCATGATACGCCACTTTCAAAGAAACAAATTCTTCAGTTACTTTTCACATAGAGTTCTATCTACTGATTAGAATAGGGCTGCTCAAATTCAATAGCCATGCTACGGATTTCACGCAATCTTTCCTTCCTCTTTCTTGTCCTATCCTCATCCATTACTTATATTTTGATTTTTCTATAGTGGCCAATGACGTTAGGTCATAGTTATACCTCCTCTCTTATGAAATGAATCTTTTTAATCAATTCGTGAACGTCCTTCTCAACGGGGCTCGTGGAGAAATGTGCCTACCACTGTTCAAAATATTCATTTTGTAAGGCAGTAGGTGTAACAGTGTCCTAATGTCATCGGCCACTGTTGAAAATTCTAAATATTCATACACTATAACTTGCATGCACTACACTACCACACGTGTAGGGAGACAGACCAATCTGGAGCTTAGAGCTTGTACATGCTGGGCGGTAACGTACTGGGGGAGGTATCTGTTTCGCGAAAACCCCAGCTAGTAGCCGTGTATGTCGGGACCGGATCTCGCCATCACCCCTACCGCGTGATAATAGTATGCACTACACCTACGGAACTAATGACCTTAGCAGTTGACGGGCCCAAAACAGTAATCAAATAAAAGGTTTAAGGCCAGACAGTTCGTGTTGGGTCGCTGTAGTGGCCTGCGTGCCACTCTTTCACTAAAGCCGATCGCGCCCGATGGCCCCCCTTGCCTGCAGGACTGACTTAATAAGCTTCGCACACCGGTTTCCTGCAGACAAGCGCCAAAGTGGACCGCCCATTCGAGGAGATCTAAACTTCGATTTATTTACAGAAGACGTTGACATTTGATCTGCTGTTCCGGTGTCATCCAAACGGGAGCGTAAACGTCACTAACGTCACTAGTGCCATTCAAGCTCCTGATACGATGATATAGTAACAGCTGTTTTACGAGAAAGGACTCTGTGTTTAAATAGAAACCAGGAGCGGTCGCTCAGTGCATCAACTGATGTCACTGCAGCGCCTCTGACCGGGAGATCCTAGGTTCGAGTCCTGACAGCGGCAGGATTTTTGACACTAGCTTTTCAGCTAGGTCGAATTCAGTCTCTGTCTGGAGGAGAAGTCTAGCAGCCGGCTGTTCTGATTGGTAGTTTTCCGTGGTTTCTCCGATCAACACCAGGCGAATGCCGGAACAGTACCCTACCAAACGGGCCACGGACCGCACGCGATCTGTCCTTCCTCATCCTTGTCCTATCTTCTCCCCTTACACACACACACTTACACTAACATGCACTACACTACCACATATTCCAGGAGATCGGTCGGGAGCTTAGAGCTTGTCCCCGCTGGTAGGAGAGTCCTGGTTAGGGGGAAACCCCACTAGCCGACGGTAGGTCGGCGCCGGATCTCGCCATTCAGCGGGGGAAGATCACTGCCATCTCCCGCGAAAAAAACATGCACTACACCAACGGGACTAATGACCAAAGCAGTTGTCGCGCCCGGAAACACGAAACAATCAATCAATCAAAATAGTATAGAAGACACAACAGTATCTCACTAGAAGCCGCAAGAAGAAGAAGAATTGTGACGTTTCGTTGTGACCATTCCCCGTTCCCCCCCAAGTTGTTTCCCGCCGGTTGCGTGTCGGGCCACCGCCGCCGCTCCCCAACTGGCGGCGGGCGCCGCGGTCGCTTACTGTCGCCACCGCGCAGGCGTCCCCACCACCGCAGCGCGGAGCCGTTGACACAGCCGGCGCCGACACGTCGCAACCGCAGCGGCAGCAGCCGCCGCCGCCGCCGGCGCCGTGCCATCGCCGCGTCGCGCACCGCGCCGCCACCTTCCTCCGACGCACACACCCGGCGCCGCCCCACAGCCGGCCCCGGCCACACAAGTCTCGTTGCATACCAACGGTCTTTCGCCTACGAATGCGATGGTGTAGCGATGGTGTAGCCTACGGCGGCGATGGTGTAGCGGTTAGCGTATCGGACTGCTATACCGAAGTTTGCGGGTTCAAACCCGATCGAAGACGCGGATTTTTAAGGGCGAAAACATCCTTCCTACGCCTTCCTTCGGAGGGGAAGTAAAGCCGGCTGTCCCATGGTAGTACATTTGCTGCATGTAATAGATCCTCAAGCCTAAATGATGCCTCTGAGCTAAATTCAAATCGCCTGTTTCGTCGCCCAAGTAATACCTTCCTTCTCCCATGATTGGTGAAAGGAGTGTAACGAAATTTGCGTGGTCAGACGGAAGAGCAGGCCTCGTGGCCTGAGTCTCGCCACGTAAAATAAGGCCAATTCAATTCAATACGAATGGGACATAAGCGAATGGGACGAGTCCGTATGTGGTGGTCATGTCGAAACACGCCTTGATGTTTTCGTCAGGTTTGGACCGGACACAACCCTTAACCTGCGAGTTAGGCAGATATTGCCTTGTGTGTAGCGCATTCTCGTTTAGAACGAAACTTTCCCATGAACACTCGATCCTCCCTGCGTTTTCTACCTCAGGGAGCTTTGTGGGAAAGCATAAATGGTCATATTTTGACTGAAGACAGCGTAATGGTTTTAGAATATGACGATAGAACTTTCTGACTAGAGCCTGAGGGCATAGTTTTCAGTGCTGATAAAATCTTCTTTCGAAGAGTTACATTTTGCAGCCTCGAGCAGCGTTTCTGTAATGAAATGGTTGCTGACCGTTAGAATGCAAACAGAGAGATACATTTTGCTACCAAATTCTACCCCCGAGGTAACATTTGTGTCGACTCGTATTGCCTAGCCTTTGTTTTGTATTGTGTATTGTTGCCTTTGTATAAAGCAAGGCTTGCTATACGCTTGCAGTTTTGTGCATACTTTTGAGTACGCAAGAATATGTAAAGTATATTGCTGATCGATTCACAGGAATATAGTACATATACATTTATAATTCGGTGTTTACGAAGTAAATCAATTAGTCGTATTTCACAATGTCTTTTTATTCACAGCTCGGAGATTTTCTCGACCATCCATGTTCTAAGGATATTGCATATCTGGCTGGGTGAGTGTAATCACGATCAGTCTTAGCCAAAAACTTTTCTGGGAATCTACCCCATTCAGCATTCAACTCTTAATATGAAAAATATCGAGACAGCTTCTATTGTAATAAATACTAGTGGTGCTAAAACAACACGTACTTTCTCGCCCTATTTTCACGCAAAATTACGCGTAAAGTACTCAAATGTTCGAAAAAGTGTACATGACCTTATTTCAAAACCTATCTTTAAGGAACAGATTTCATTAAGGGAATAAATGTATTGTGTATTTTAGTTGTAGGAAGACCACGAAAATATTTTGAGTTTTTGCAATTTTCAAAAAATCAGACTTTTCAACAAAACTGAGACTTGCATCATTCTCTTAAATGTCCTTTACACTATCCAACAACAACATTTAACAAAAATGATGGAGCCATTTTTTTAAGTTTTTAAAAGTCCCATGGCTTTCATATAAAGAACCACGCAAAATTAAAATATGGGTTTCAAATTCAAAGGCCGTGACATTAGCCAGATCAATTGGGGAATAACAATGTTGGAGAAAATCGGCTGAACGATTTAGTCGCTAGCGTTGTTCACCGAGGGACAGACGGACGGAAGACGAGAGGGAAAGAGGCGACGGACGGAAAGACGGAGACGGAAAGACGGGGACGGAAAGAGACGGACGGAAAGACGGACGGACGGAAAGACGGACGGACGGAAAGACGGACGGACGGAAAGACGGACGGACGGAAAGACGGACGGACGGAAAGACGGACGGACGGAAAGACGGACGGACGGAAGGACGGACGGACGGAAGACGGACGGACGGAAAGACGGACGGACGGACGGAGGACGGACGGAGAGACGGACGGACGGACGGAGAGACGGACGGAAGGACGGACGGAGAGACGGACGGAGAGACGGACGGAAGGACGGACGGAGAGACGGACGGACGGACGGAGAGACCTACGGACGGACGGAGAGACGGACGGACGGAAAGATGGACGGACGGAAAGACGGACAGACGAACCGTGTTAAATATTTTTTTCTAAATTATGCAACTGCATTTGTCCACTATTTCAATACCGAGACCCTGTAATAAGCGTTTTTCTGCTGAAAATTCGCATTTTTTTCGCAGCATTACATAACCTTTTCTCTACTCCGAAATTAATAACTAAAGAGACAAAAATGCCTTCGCTTTCTTCCATCTGTTTCTCAACATTTTTTTGAGGGATAGTGACAACGTGGTAGGCTTGTGAAGATCCGGAAGAAAGAAATAAGAGTTTAACTCCTCTCGCGGTGGGTTCCATAGAACACACGTGTGGCATCGGGATCTGTATTTCTGCCTAGAGGATGACTACAGGGAATATTGTTTCTCCTAGGACAAAGATTACATCTCTCATTTCATTAATAGATGATTGTGATTATTAAATATCCGGGCGACGCAGGGAAAGTCAGCTATCCTGCAATGAATGAGTTGATTCAGTGGTGAGGTGTAGTTGACATTTACATAATTGGAATGATTGAAGGCGTTGTCATTGTCAACAATAGTATTTATTTCACAAATAGCAGAAATGTGAAATAGTGAAATAAATACTATTGTTGACAATGACAACGCCTTCCATCATTCCAATAATGAATGGGTTGTTTAGTACGTAAAATACTATATTCAAACATTCGTTTGTGCTACTTGTACCAGTGAGACAATGTTTTTTGTTGTTGTTTTTTTGTTTACGTCTTTGGTATTTGTTAGTTGAGTCTATCCGCGATACATTTGCTTCAAGGGAGACAAATTGCGATTATATAAAAAATGTTTGCAATGTAAGAAATCTTAATATTTTCTAATAGCGTACATATATACCTTTACGACTAAGGATGTCATCAGTGCTACAGGGTTTAACCCTGACTAATACGAAACATCATTTCATAATTCTCGTTTTCGTAAACCCTTTTCAAAATACACCTTGGGACGAATGAAAATATTTTGAATCACTACTCTGGCACAAATTTATTAGAAGAGTACGAATATATGTCTACAAATGAGAGTAATGATGCGCATTCGGCCTAGTAATGGTTGTAGTGCTCATTTCATGCTTTACGGGTTACATTAGATGTTCGTTAGTGGCTGATCTGCTTTAGATGTTCGTCAGAAAACCTCGCGAATCTGGGATCACGCGCAGCGGAGGCTGGACGGTAGCAATTAAGCTTCCCGGGGGCTCACATTCGATTGCTACTTAGCAGCAAATGGAGCAAAATACATGGATCTCGTTTGCAGTGGTCGCTGCCTGTGCGTGCAACTGACTGATTGCGTGTCCGAAAGCGGATTCCAAATAGCGTCGAACTATTCCACTGCTCTCCCGACGTGCGCTAAAATTTCACATTCTCCGATAGGAATAGGTTCGTCTAAATTTCTGTGTAAGCTACTCTTGTACCCTGAGATCTATTTTGAGAAAAGTTTTGAAGACTTTTAATGCAAACCTATTTCAAATCATTTTCAGATGTATACTGTTTTGGAACAGTTCTTTTTTCATCCATGATATGTTGCTCATTATATTACCAAGATTCCAGGTCCTTTGATCCCGAGTTTCTACCACCTTTCGTTTTATTTAAATTGTAAAAAGAAGATACATATTTTTTAGAGATTGAACAACATTAAGCCGTGTCAACGAGTTTTGAGTTTTTTATACTAGGTATTGAATTCTTGATTTATTTTTCTAAGAAATACCGACTTGTGTTAGTGTTATAGGAACCTACATTACCTATAGTTGAGAATGCTATCGTGCCCAGATATTCGTTTTAAATGTGGGAGTGACATCGAAAATGAGGAATAGAGTGTTTTTATTTAAGTGACGTCTTGTGCGACGTGATATTTGACTATAAACCTAGTCGTAAATTCGACGGAACTTCTTATTAAATTCGTAATTAAAATATCTTATCTGTAGTTCAAGATGATATCTTTTTATTTATTTATTTTTGTTTGTGTGTTTTTATTTATTTATATATGCGCGAAAGTAAAAGTGGTACAAGAAGTGGAAGAGCGGTACTATATTACTAATTTGCAATGCGCGCAAAAATTGAAACAAAATTATGCAGCCCAAAATAATTACCCATCTCGATCAGGTTTTTCGTCCAGTTTCCCTGATCCATTGAGCAAATGCTGAGATGGCCCCTTGTTTTGCTTCTGGACATAAATGTAACTTCATTTTCTGTGCACGTCTTCTAGAATTCAGTGGGAAATACAATTATTCAAATTATCGTTTCCATGTTGTCGCGACAGGAAGTAATAAGAGCCAAAATTTATTGCTTATTTATCCTTGAAAATAGATTTTATTACATGGGAGTTTTTTTTTTTCTCCCTTTCAAAATTCAAAATTTAAGTAGTATATGACTTGGTGTAGGGATCACAGAATTTTGAAAATGTGCAAATAATTCACTTTTCCCCATAGCACGTCATACTCAGTTTTTAACTGTTTTTTGACGTAAAATAAAGTAAAAAAAATTTAAAAAATCAGCCTCCGACCATGTTAGAGGAATCTATGGTTTCGTTTGATACCCTTGTGAATAATATGAATAATTTCAATTTTAATCGAATTTGTGTCATTCCGTCTAATCTCATATCGCGCGTCCCGTCTGAATTTTCCTTCTGTTTCACTAGTTACGACCTCGGTGAGCGTATGGTTACTGGCTTCTGAACCACTAGTGGTGAGGTTCGATTCCGATTGAGGCCAGTGGATTTTCGAAGGGCGAAAAATCCCACAATGGCCATGTCAGGCTTGTGGCATGTAAAAGAAGCGTGGCAGGTGGCTGGCAAAATTAAATCCCTCCGGCAGTCCGTCCTAACGAGATCTCACGTTCTCCCAGCCAGACAGTTCGGATAGAGTTATTTGAGACCGACAACCGGTAGAGAAAGTGACAGTCACACCCAGGTACGTCAGGTAATGCCCACGGAGCGTGCCTGTTAGAAAATTTTCCCTCTAGACGCACGCCCCGTGCAGGGGATAGGCTTCAAAGGAAGCCTGGGTCAAAAATGCTGGTGCGGAAAAAGGCCAGTACCTATCTCCCGCAGCTAATCCCATTAAAAAAACTACTTACGAGGAAATAGTACTTCGAAATAATGCTACAACTGGGCCCCGCTATTTATTATGGAGGCTATTTAAACAAGGAGGAGCTTCCTTTTAGGAAAATCATTTTGTATGGTTTTGTCCAGCAGATTTGTTTCTGCTTAAGGCCGTTAGTCTGATTCTAATTGTACTCTGAAAATTAATACATCTCAATCTGATTAAAGTAGTATAATATTTTGTGACATAATGCTGTATTACTTTGTAGCGTGTCTGTGATGCTAATTGCACAGTATACTTCAATGGTGATTCAGTCTGGTGTTATCTTTCATATTTCATATGAAAGAATGAATAAGTTTACCAGTAAAATCTCCCTCAATATGTCTGATACTAAGCCAAAGATTGATACAGAGTGATTCAGTTCTCGTTGCTGATACGCCACGGCCTTATCCCATATATAATGTTCAGACTCTATGTAAAAACTGGATGATCTTCACGGTTTAATTTTGTAATTATTAACGTTGAACTTTGGACTTTGCGCTTGTGCTCGTGTAACACGGGCTATGGCAAGTGAACGCGCGGCTTTACCTTCACTGGAAAACTCAGTTATTAATGTTATCCGAGAAGCCCTGGAAGCGAGCACAAGGCAAATTGCGCGCGAGGTCAACGCATCACAGTCCGTCACCTGTCGAACAATTCATGCGAAGAGATTAATACTTTTCCACTTTCGGCAGGTGAAGCATTTGCGCAGTACAGACTTATACTTGGGTTTTCTTAACGTGGCGTCTCAAGGTCGCTCGCGAAGGAGTTAGAGGGAAGGTAGACTCCAATGGGGAGCTGCAACGTCACCACAGCTACGACTTTTGGGGCTCCCCATTGGAGTCTGCATTCCCTCTCCCTCCTTCGCACGTGACCTTGAGACGCCACGTTAAGAAAATCCAAGTATAAAGTATCATTCTGAATTCTCTCAGCATTTCCTACCGCAAATGCAAAGAAAACCAGCAATTTCTAAAACACGTTCGTTGGACAGAATAAGCGTGTTTTAAAAGAACTGGAACAATCAATCTGCCCAATTTACATGTGTGGGGCGCGGAAAATTCTCATGTTGGACGTAGCGTACCTCACAAGGAGTCTGTAATTGTGTGGGTTGGCATTGTGGATGAATTTATCATGGTCCTCACTTCCAAGCCGAGTGTTTGAGAGGCGTTCATTATATGAATTTTATTACTGCATAAGAGGATGTCCCTTTGAACGTGCGGGCACAGATGTGATACCAGCATAATGGTGCAGCCCCCATAACTATCGTGGTGTTCGGGAATTTTTTTTGTATTTATTTTCGTCAAAAAAACAATTAAAATTGCGTATGACGTGCTATGGGGAAAAGTGAATTGTGTGCACATTTTCAAAATTCTGTGATCCCTACACCAAGTCATATACTACTTAAATTTTGAATTTTCAAAGGGAGAAAAAAACTCCCATGTAGTAAAATCTATTTTCAAAAAATAAATAAGCAATAAAATTTTGGATTTTGAACATTTGAACATACATTGCAACTTCTATATAGGTGGATCGGACGAGGAGTCTCAATAGCATAGCCGTCTCGGTCTCCGGATTTGAATCTGCAAGACCTTTTTTTCTCAGGATTAATGAAAAACCTCGTTTATGCTCCCGGAATCGTGGATTCTGATGACCTTCTTCGGCGTATAGAATGCGGGGCGGCAGAAATACAGAGACAACTCGGTAATATTGTACGCGTCACGGAGGCCGGGTGACACACGTACCTATTTTGCGTTCACACAAGAGGAGGTCATTTTAAAAGCTTCTAGAGCCTCGGATCATTGACGTGAAAATGCGAAAATTTGCATACGCAAGTAATAATAAAGTATCCTAAACAATACTTTAAATTTTTTTCTCTCTCGCCTTTCATATTCATTAGATACGTATTTATAATAGCAAAAAGGAACAATATTCAATGTAAAATTTGAGCTACCTTTATGCAAAAAAATGATTTTCAAAATTTAGAATATTTCTTTTGCACACATTAATAACGTAGTATATTCTTTCACAGAGTTCTACATGAGAAACGAGGACTGAACAACCAAGTATAAGCTGTGAGTCCATCGAAAAAAATGTTTTATTGCTATATTATTGTACCCCAATTGAAGAGCGTATTTAGATCTTTGATGCCACTACATAATTATAACAACGGGGCAAATCATGTCATCTGGGAGTGTTCAAAGAAATTACAACTGCACTAAAATAACAACAATAATCCGTTCATAACGTCTAGTTACCTAACACAACGCACTAGGATTCCAAAAATATAGAATAAATGTAAAAACAATTATTTTTATGCATCAATATAAACATGATAGTAGAATCGATCGTGATGGTAGAATCAATGTAATTGTGATGATAGAATGTAAGCTTCAACGTGAAATTTGGTAGGGCAAGCATGCAAACGAAGGATGATGCTGGTGTTATTGTCTTCATGTTTTCTAGGCAGTTGACCATAGTGGTGGCTTGCGATTGCCTTCCAATGAATGGGCAATCGAAGGGGTGACCCTGTAGTAATCTACAGTCATATGTACTGAGACTTAAACGCATTGGCACTTCGAGGACACGAGCTGGACGGAGAGGGAACTGTCACCCAATCAGACGCTATGTTACAACTTAAATGTTGCTAATTGGAGTTCCCGATTGAATGACTATGTCCCCCTGTCCTTTCAGCTCGTAACCGAGAGGTCCTAGGTTTGAGTTCTGACGGTGGCAGGATTTTCGACCCTAGGTTTTCAGCTAGATCGAATTTAGTCGCTGTCTGGAGGAGAATTCTCGCGGCCGGCTGCTCTGATCGGTAGTTTTCCGTGGTTTCTCCGATTAACACCAGGCGAATGCTGGAACAGTACCCTAGAAAACGGGCCCCGGACCCCGCGCGTTCCTTTCTTCTTCCTTGTCCTATCCCCTACCCTCCCACATACTGTAACATGCCACATATTCCGGGAGACCGGTCGGGAGCGTAGAGCTTGTCCCGGCTGGGACGGTGCCCCGCGGGTGGGAGAGTCTTGGTTAGGGCGAAACCCCGCTAGCCGACGGTAGGTCGGCGCCGGATCGCACCATCTAGCGGAGGAAGATCATCGGAATATAACGAGGGAAAAAGCATGCACTACACTTACGGGACTAATGACCTAAGCTGTTGACGTTCCAGGGATCACTAACCAACCTTCCAGCTCGTGACCTTGAAAAGCCACGGTGTTAAAATCGGAGTGTAGTACTCACACTCGCATCCTTTGCCTCCGCGTTCTTAAACGCGGCCGCAAGTTCCTGTGCCACCGAAGCAGGCGAATATACAAAGTGTAAATCATTAGTTGTTAAAACACCTTTCTTCAGTAAAGCTAAGGATGTTCCTTCTCAATTCACTCCTATTTCATGTTGTTAATTGGAATCCTAAGAGGATTATGTGATTCTTTTTATACATGCTAACCAGTGTTTTTCCTCAATAACTTGTTCCACACCGCTAACTGCATATTGTGAAACGTTGATCTATGTTAATGAATTGCGTGGTGATTGATATTCATAACTGACAATTTCCACAACGTTCGTAACCCGTGAACAATTTGTGCAGTGTATGTATTAACATTTTCAATGAAATGCATAAAAAGTGGAGATAAATGCTTCATACTACCTTTCTGTCCTCTCCATAAATCTTTTTCCGCTTTTATCACTATTCTTCAGAGCAAACGCGAAGCTCATTCATCTTGTAAAGCTTCCTGTTCAACGAAGTTTCCGTTTATCTCCTAGTCTGCCGCTATTACGAGCGCCATATTTTTTCTTTGAAGTGTCGAGATTTTAGAAAATCTACACGTGCACCGAGGTAAGATTTATTCCCTTTTAGGCAGTGAAAAACGTCCTAATAGTGTAATTTTATCCTATTAGTAGAGAAATGCAATAAATTTTGAACTTTCTGTCTATATTTTATTTCTGCCACAAGCAACTGTACGTCTTGGTGAAAGATATATACATTTACCATTATTTCAATACACATTTAAATTTATATTGTTTCGAACTTGTATATTTTGTTCTGTTTTTATACACAGCTATGTCATTCCGTTCTGGACGCTACGCGTAAGAATATTTTTCACTTAATTTGTGCTCCGTTACAAGAACCTAGTACAAACAGAAATTGTAAATATAGTGAAATAGATTTCATTTCTGTTATTTAAATTTTCACCATTGTGACACTTTTATTTAACAGAAATTCACAGCGCATTTTGCAGGATTTAATAAGTTTCTCGAGTACCTTGCTTTCATTTTGCGTTTTGAAATTTTAATTTTTCTCTGAGGAAAACATCCGCTAATCATTATACTTTACTTTTCTACATAGCGGAATAAAATCTGTGTTCGTGTACCTAATGTTTTTATTTACTTCTTTTCTATCTTTTCAACAATATATGTTTTTCAGAGGAGTTAATTTTTGCCAGTTCATTAACATATGGTTATTAACCTAACTGCCGGTTCCCGTCGGGCAACTAAGAAATTTAGTTTTAATAGACTATTATAAAGACAGATAATAGTAGATTATTTTAGGAGTTTTGATAGGGAGGTTTGATTTTAGGAGATTTATTATAATTTTTAATCTATTTACACAATATTCAATTATGGGGGACGAAATCAGTCTTTTGGAAATTTTGGTTTTATTCGGAGACCTAATTCTCCGGTTTGACCTAAATTGAAATCTTTGGCACAAGTTGCAGATGGAAGAAGATTGAAAACATTTTGGGCTTGATTTGTTATAAATTTTTATGTTCTGGATTTAATTTTAAATTATTTAGGTTAGATTTGATAGTATTTCTCCAAATTGGACAGGCGTAAGTAAACATTGGTTGTATAAATTAATTTTCCAGTATTTAAAGGTAGATTAGATTTTTTTACTGATTAGTGGATAAAGTTATACCATTTTTGCTTTAGTTTTGTTGATTGTGGATTGTGAATGTTTATTCCATTTGGGTTCAGTATCAAGAAGTACACGTAGATATTTAACAGGTGTGGAATTATCCACCCATTCGATAGGAATATTATTTATTTTTTATTATGTGTGAGGTTTAATTTGTCGTAGTGAAAAACATTTTGCTTGTGTTTTACTCTGGTTTAATTTATATTTCACTGATCCGCTCAGTCTGTGAATAGATTAAGATAAGGTAATTGATGGCTGTTTGTAATACATGATGTTTGGCCAAAACTGCGGTATCGTCCGTATATAAAGTCCTATTTGAGAGTTAATTAAAACTGGTAAATCTGAAATGAAGATGTTAAATAGGGTTGGCGATAGTGGCGACCCTTGCGGGATTCCTGCTGAAATTTTGTGAAGATTTGAGTTGGCAAGATTTACTTTAACTCTTGAATTCTCTGTCCTTCAGGAAACGTTTTACTATGTTGAATATGTAGTCTGGGGTGTATTTTTGTTTTAGTTTTTATAATAATCCATGTTGCCAGTCTGTCGAATGCTTTTGAAATGTCTATGAAGATAGCTGTGCTGTATTGATTTTTATGGAAACTATTGGCTGCGAATTCAGTAATTCTCGGAAGTTGATGTTTGCTAGAATAGTTTTGTTTGAAACCAAATTGTGACGGCCAAACTATATTATCTCTTAAAACGTTTGAAGTATTTTTAGAATGAGTGTTTCAAAAAGTCTTGCAAAATATGGGAGCAGACTTATTGGTCTGTAATTTTCTGGATTCTTGGTATTTTTGTTGGGTTTGCAAATGGGTAAACTGTGGCGGTTTTCCTTGCTTTTGGTAAGTAGCCTATTCTCAATGCTGCGTCATAAATTGCAGTTATTCCAGCGATCACGTTCTTACTCAGTTTCTTGAGAGCTTTGTTTGAGATGTTATCGTTCCCTAAGGGTTTTTTGGTTTTGGTTTATGTAATTTCGTGTTTTACTTCCGAAGGCGAAATACATTTTATACTGTTTGGGGCAGAGGGAGTCTGAAGATTGATAACATTTTCCATTTCCTCTTTGAAATTATGATTAACTACTGAGTTATCATTAAATGAGTATTTGAAATGTTTTTCTATTATTTTGGATTTTTTCTTATCTGTGTTTGCGGTAGTTGGGCCATATGTGAGTTGAGGAATATTTTGTTTTTGGTTTTTGAGTTTTTTGATTGTGGTCGATAAGTGTCGAGATGAAAGGTGAATTTGTTTTAAGGAGTATCTGAAATTATCTTAATTGATCTAGTCATGCTTTGATAGTTCTGGATGGTTTTTTAAATTTGCTTTTTGATATCAGGTCTACAATTAGTTCGCCAATATCTCTGTAAATTATGTTTACCTTTTGCTAAATTTTTAATATTAGTAAAAAATTGAACTATTGAGGTATAAATGTAGATACATTTTTGATGGTTGAATCAATATGGTTTGTTAGATAGTGTATTTCCAGGTCAATGTCAGTTTTTGATTTAAGTGAAATTGGGTATTGATAATTTATTTTAATCAGTTCTTTAAATGTATACTAATTAATCTTAGGAGGAAGCGGATAATAATAATCAGAAATATCATAAGCTTGAAAAGTAATTATTACAGGATTATGGTCTGAATCTAATTCTGGTAATACTGTTTGGAAAATTAGTAAATTAAACTCTTCGTGATTATTATGTCCAATATATCTGGAATTGAATTTGGAGTGTATTGATAGTGTGTTGGTTCTGATGGAGCTGAAATTTTAAATTGTAATAATGTAACATCATTTGAAGTGTTCATAGATATACAGCTGATGTAACACTTCCTGTTAAGAGAGTTACGTGACTCATAAACGATTATTCAAGTCATGCGGTGAACTAAACGTTTTTGTAATGTTGCTACAATTATGTATCCGATTTATCGGTATAGTCACGATTATGACTGGTGTCCAAGTGTGGCATTTTGTATATATTTGGAATGTTTGATTTGCTACGTTATTAATGTGTTTTGACTATCTTATTTTAAACATGGGCTAAAACAATATTGCTTGAGAATTTGAAGGATACTGAAGAGTCTTTTATAGGAATTTTCTTAACTTTTAAATCCCATAATATTCACACTTGAACTTCGGTCATCTTTCCCTAGCCTGGCTCAAAACTTGACCTTTTCCGTCTGCGATAATAATAATAATAATAATAATTATTATTATTATTATATTACATATTTATATATTATTATTATTACTATTGCGTGCCAATTCGGTATTCTTTCTCTTAGGCATTCATACTGCAATGAAAAAAATTCTGAGGTCATAATTCTCACGAACCTTTTCTGGCAGCTCGTCTCGATCCCTTTTCTTCGGGACCGCAACCCCGACGCCTCTTCAGCTTCTGCCATAGGGCAACAATCCGACAGCTCAACACGCGAGGAAAGCGGCTCTTCCGAAAACCCACCTCCGAATCTCTGGAGGAAAGCGCGCCCGCAGAAGCGCGACTTTGCGTACAACAATTTTTAATGTGGTCGGAAGTTGGGCAGCTCGCACACTGTCCGTTTCCAGATTTGCCCCGGTTGCCGGCCCCCGCTTGTTCCCCGTCGCGCGCGCCTTGTTTCTCTCCAACCTGCCGCCCCGCCCCCTTTCCCGCATCGCTGTGAGCACCGTCTTCTCTCGTACCTCTCCTCTACAGTCGTTTCTCCCTTATCTCTTCCCAATTCTTCCTCCATGGCCTTCTTCTCCTTTCCTCGCCTTTCTCCGTGACTCTGTTCTGCTCTACCTCTCCTTCCTTACGATCTAGTACTCCCTTACTCTCTCCCGAAAAAGAGAGTACTCCCGTACTTTTTTTTCTACTTTTTGAATCTCGCACCGACCGACGTTTGCTCCCCAAACATGTCTTTACACCATCTCCCTTATTCTCCTCTGTCTTCGCTCATCTTCCCTCATTCTCTCCTCGTGCTCGTCTTGTTTCTTTCCCGGCCTGCCTCGCCTCGTCTCGTTGTGAGGTTTGCGCGACTCAATATCACACCCCCTCTACGTCTTGCTTTCTCCTTCCTCCTGCACCGTCTTCTCTCGTAACTCTCTTGAACGGCTCTTTTCCCCTTTCCTTCCTCCATGAGCTTCTTCTCCCGTACCAATCTCCATTATCCTGTTGTGCTCAACCCCTCCCTGCTCTGCGATTCATTCCTCTCTTACTTTTCCACTCTACATGACCCTCTCCATTTCCCCTTACTTCCCGATTTCTCGTATTCACCAACCCCTCCTTTTCTATCTTTTCCTTCCCGCTCGTACCCAGTTCATCCTCGCAAAACACCCTCTTTCTCCTCCCCTCGTGTTCCCCGTCCCCCAGGCTCCTCTTGTTTTTCTCCCAGGCTGCCTCACCTCGCGTCCCCTCGCTGTGAGATTTGCGCGCGTCAATACCGAATCCCCACTTCGTCTTGCCTTTCTTGCCTTTCCCCCCCTGCTGAACCGTTTTCTCTCCCATTCCTTCTTTTTCCTTCTTCCCCTCCTCCGACCCTCCCTTCCTTTCTTTTCCTCTTACTTCCTGGGCAGTCGTATTTATCAGCTCTTTCTTTTCTATATTATCAATTTCCCTTATGTTTTATACCACCCCCGTCATTCTTCTCTACTCTTCCTAATATTTTCGCCCTACCATATCCATCTGCCTCTCAGAATCGTTTTTCACTGCCTGTCGTCCGCCTCTCCGTCTTCCGCAAAGTTTCCCGCCGCTTATTTTCCTCTCATCTCTTCGCCGTTTTAATAACTTCTTTTCTCCTCAAAATCTGTCCCTCCCGTCTTTCCCTTCACCACCATCACCCCCTTTACTATCTCCATCTCCCTCCTCGTCAAGTTTCTGAGCACGAGATACTGTCGAGATACAATGCGCCTGCTGAATGCAGAAGTGAAGACGTAACCTCCACGATTCATCGAAGCGAGGTGAACTTAAAAGTAAGTTTGTTATTTGGCGATAAAGTGATGTGTAATGAAAAGGAATTGATAAAAGGTAGAAATGTTCCTGCTACAGCTGCTGTGCTGCACGTGTCTGAAAGAGCAATTTTTGAAGAGGAAAACATTTTTCTTTAATGTTATGAATTTTAGAGCACTATTTCATTACATGAATGCGAGTTTGCGACTTTTGTACTTCTAGCAAGGATTTGAAAAAAGTTTCCTCTGAGCATATTTTAGGTTCTCGTTATGTTTCCTCTGCGGTGGTAGTACAATTACATATACGAAGCGAACTTACGAGGCTTACGACAAAAGCCAGGGTAACAACTTTGCTCTGTAATGCGATTGAGGAAAGACATTTTAAACTAGTTTCCAGTCGGAAGGTCGTAACATATGCTAAACTCCCAAGAATGAATTTTGAACAACACAGAGAACATGTTAGAGGAAAACACAAAAACGAACATAGTGTTCGCAACTGTTTATTTCTCTATTAACAGCTATGTCAAACACGTACTCGTACGTATAAAGTGTACATTCTGTTTAAGTAGTTTGCTAAAAAAAGCACACTCCCCTTCCACACTTGACCGACGTGGATGGTGCCACACATCCAAAAGTGATAATTTTGGGAGGTTATCGTTTCTCCACTAAACATTCTCAGCAAATCTCAAATAAATAAGTAAAGTAAGAAAGTAAATAAGTAAAATAAAGTAAGTAAGAAAGTAAATAAGAGTTTGCTCGTGGCGCATAGCAAAGATGCTAGCCTTTCACCCCTGAGGTCCGGGTGCGATTCCCGTTGAATTTCATATGAAATTTGTTCTTACAAAACGAGTTTCGCTGCTTCACAAGGGCTAGGCCAATCCCTGTGAAGTGTCCTAAACCATACCCCTATCATTCTTCCTTCCCAATTCCGGCCGCTGGGTAGTGACGCAGGAGCGCTTAGTTGGAGGCTCGTACGCGGAGATGCTACCTGGCGGTCCTCTTTACAAGTGACTGCCACGTGACGTGACGTAAGACAAATAAAGTGGATAATGGAGGATTACTCCAAAATTGCGCAAAAAGGTAATAGAGGATTACTCCCCAGCACAAAATGGGCTCAACGTTGCGTCAACTTGGACGCAACAAAAAAAATCACATCGGTTTCAAAAATTCGTCTTCCTTAATGCACTAATGAAATTTAAATTAATCTTCAATAAACGTCACTTAGAGCAGGGCCATTTTGCCCGACTCGTGTGTTTCTAAGGGAATAAGATTCGCTTTCTGAAATTCAAGTTTGCAGACGATCTTACAAGCGCTCTCGCGAGAAAACTATTTTTCTCTTCCGCCTGCTTCTGTTTTCTTCTCCATTCTCTTCCTTGTATTGCGGGAACTTCCGCTCTCTCCCTTATATTTTCTCGTCAACGTGCAACACTTTTATTCGCACTTAATTTATCACCGTTAATTCCGTAAGGAATTTGATTAATCTGGGGAATTAATGTCTCATTTACCAAGATTGCCTACTGTTACAAAGAGAGTTGTTTCAAAATCGGGTTGTGACGAATTTCGTTACGCTGGTTAACTTTTACACGAGACTTCGATATTTCCTCACTTTCATCTCGGATTTTCATTTTAAGTTGATTATCTTTTAAAGGTTAAAAACGCTACGAAGAGGTAGCGAATCTCTGAGTTTCTGCAGCGTTCGCCCCTTATATTTTGTAGACGTTTTTCACCACGACGCTGGGATGAAACACGTCTAGGGCAGCACAGCTTCTTGAATAATTTCCCCACTTTTTAAAGACAGCTGCTTCTCCATGCTAGGGAGATGAGCAACGGAAGCTACTAGCGAAGCGTATTCTCAGACTGTCATAAAATATTTTAGGAAAACGTGAATAATTCAATAGTTTAGCTAAGGTCTTTGTTAATGGACAATGTTACCGGATTATTTATTGATATCTAAATTAAAGTGCTTCTATTCAAAACCGTACTAACGTCAAACAACTAACGATTTTTTATACTGACCGCCGATATGCTTTTTTTAATTCCTCTTTAATATGATGATTCCGTTTTTTCTCAAGACAGCACATTAACGAGAGTCTTTTAAGTTCTTCTTCAAATTAATATTAAATTCACTTCAATAATTGGAAATTACTTCCATCTCCCGCCGTATTCACTCTCTAAACCTAGCTTTCACATCACATATAATATTTGCAACTACAACTGCGTGGTGCTACGGCGCAATTCGTCAAATTTCATAGATAAATGCACATGTCAAAAGGACACATCTAGCGCTGCCTCTGTGACAAACGTCAGTGTCGAACGACTCCTAAAGGAGAACGCACGTAATAAACAGGAATTGCCTAACTCCATTATTCCGGATGAAGGAACAGGATCAGTTATCCTCGTACCCGAGCGTGCGCTTTCCACGTGGTTGTGTTGGGTCTTGTTGCACGTTTTACGTGGTAACCGACAGCTGGGTTGTGAAGTGCCCCTATTGACACTGGGCGCCATGTCTAGCAGCTCAGTCGCTTGCATTGCATCCACCACACCTCCGTCGATTCAAATGCCGTGCAGATATTACCAAATACACCACAATATCCAGAAAACTGTATCGCTGAAATCTTTTACGCACCACTGATCCTAAGACGATAATGAGCTATAAAAATATATAACAGAATAGGAATTATTGCTATTTGCAGCAGTTTGCTAATTGTGGAAATTTACTTTATTTGAAATGCGCGTATATCCTTTAAGTATAACATGTAAACTATCCATAACTTTCGCTTCATTAAATCGAACATGATCATAGTTCTCACTCTCCGAATTTGTGAATTTGAATTTCTCTGTACTTGACGTTTACCTTACGCCTCTTATCATTTTCTGCAGTTCCTTCTCCTACGTTTTCAATTGACGTTTGCCGCATAGCTATTGATATAATATTCTGACATATAGAGGATATCATATGAAAGGAGTTGATATCATTTGCGCATTTTAATTACTTCAAAGGTAAAGCTGATATCTCCATCTGCTGTTGTAGAAGAATTTCATACGTTCGCGAGCGCCATTGACATTAGGTTTCTCGGTAGCATTTCTCAATTCACACTTGAATAACTGCATAGATCGCATATTTCGACGTTTTCGAAATTTCATATACTTTTCTAGAAGAAGTAACGTTTTATGGCTGCGTTGTTCAGGTTAACACACGTCAGAACGAATTTTCGAAACGTTCTTTCTCCCGACCCCTTCAGACACCTTTCAATTTAACAAAGGTTATCACTTAACTAATTTTTAAAATACTAGAAGAAATTAATTTTGTATTGTATGCGTTGTAAATTTCCGTTTCATACTTGCAAATGTAAAATATCACAAATATTTCTATGAGGCAGAGTGAATAAATACATTTTTAGCGCCTATTCTTTTACGATGTGAGTGGGTTTTTATGTAAATTGGCGAAAATTAGTTACCGTCCCATTTACTAGATGTCCGAAATCTAATAACTGTTTTCCGAGGACTTCCAGGAGCTTATTATCCCGAATTACAAAAATCTGCGTTGGCCCAAATTCACTATTTGTCAAATACATGTGATACATATTACATATGAAGCACATGTTTTGTCTAGGATCCTCAGACTACCGTAATTATAGGGCCCTTCCCAGAACTAGGACGAAACAAAAAACGGGTCCCAGGTTTAACTGTTGATGAGCGAGCAGCTGTGGTGACAGCGAATCAGGCGGCTCTACTCCCACGTCGCGGCATCATTAACCCTTTATCGACGCGACAAGCGAAGCGGCAAGCGACAACACGCGGCCGTGCGCGGCTACACGTGTTCCCCGGTGGCGCCACCACCACCGCCGCCGCCCCGCGCCGCCGCCGCCACCGCCGCCACCGCCGCCACCGCCGCCGCCGCCGCCGCCGCCGCGCCGCCGCCGCCGCCGCCATTCCGTATTCTCACCATTACCCTTTTCCAGTGGTTCCACCCCGTTACCCCCTTCCCCACGCCCCCCCGCCCTCTCCCGCCTTCCTCTCGCCCTCTACGCGTCGCACCCCTCCATCCCTCTTTCCCCGGTTGCTCATCCGCGATCCACCCCACCCGCGGCCTGCTCACTTGTGTACCTGCGTGGGCGGGGAGCGCGGTGGGCGCTCATTTACTCTGCGCTCGTCTCGTGCGTGGATCGATTTCGCGTCAACGTGCCGGCGAAATACAATGGACTGCGGTTGCTTGTTAAATGCGCTCGAAATTTACGTTAGTGTTCACATTGTACAAGTTCAACAGTATTGTCAGGTTATGAAACTTTTGTTTCCACATGTTTGTTGCAGTTTTTTTAAGCACGTCAGTAAATGATGTATTTATGTATTTAGTTTTATCAACAACTAATAATAGTAATAATAATAATAATAATAATTATAAATAATAATAATAATAATAATAATAATAATAATAATAAAGTGACAGTGACATGCTTAAGTTTTCATCCTTTAAATAAACTTGTAATATTCTCGTAATGGTCGCAGTCTGGAGGAGAATTCTAGCGGCCGGCTGCTCTGATCGGTAGTTTTCCGTGGTTTCTCCGATCGACACCAGACGAATGCCGGAGCAGTACCCTCCTAAATGGTCCACGGACCGCGCGCGATCTGTCCTCCCTCCTCCTTGTCCTATCATCTCCCCTTACACACTCACTTACACTAACATGCACTACACTACCATATATTCCGGGAGACCGGTCGGGAGCTTAGAGCTTGTCCCGGCTGGGGTGGTGCTCCGCTGGTGGGAGAGTCCTGGTTAGGGTGAAACCCCACTAGCCGACGGTAGGTCGGCACCGGATCTCGCCGTCCAGCGGGGGAAGATCACCACCATCTCCCGAGAAAAACATACACTACACTAACGGGACAAATGACCAAAGCCGTTGACGTCCCCGAAAACACGACAAAATCAATCAATCAATCGTAATGGTGTAATTTGAGGGGTCTCTCAGAACTATAATAAACCAGAGTGGTTTATATAAATGCCAATGAGGTAGTAATATTTCTGCATAGTGTTGATGTGTAGCTTTATACTACTGCAATTTTTGTTTGTTCTGAGAGGCCATAATTTTCATATCATGCTACCAAGTTTCTTGAAAATAGTAGGTTCAGGCAACAAAAGTAAATTGTGTTGTAGCTTCATTAGCCTTCAGCAAATCAGAAGGCCTTCGTCCTTGGAGTTAATTAAATGAAAATCTCATTAAACAAGGTATGGAGGCTCTTTGTCCTGCATGAGGAGTGTATGATCCGCATCAATGAGGATGCGATTAAAGCATAATGCAAGCTCTGCTTTGCATTATGCCTTAATAGACCAGCAGGTTTACGGGATGAAAAAAATTAAAAACAGCCTATTCGCGCCTATTTTTTATGGGAGCTATCCTAATAAATAACTTCTGTGTTATGAAAAATATCCAGAAGTTATCTGAAATAGATGGGAAAAATTGAATACTATCTATATCTGGACAAATTGGTATCTCTATATCTGGAAAAGTTGTGGTACAGTGGTTAACATCACACAAAATAGTGAACTTTTCATGTCATAAACATATGGTAGATCTAAATATACGTTACTACAAGTATTTTCTGAAATCATATTTAATTATTTAAATTACTGATGTTATGACCAAAATCCAGCTATTTCATTCCTATAAACCATCTATAAACCACTATAAACCATCGTCATCTGACGTTTAACATCGTTAAGTTCGGGTCCTGCCGAAACGTCAAGTAAATTTCTGGCATCGTACCGAAATCGAATCCGCGACCTTCGAATCACTAGCTTAGGCAGCTCATAGTATGAACAAATGTCACGGCCGTGCCGCTGATCAGGAGGTACTAGGGTTCGAGTCTCGAAGGTGACAGGATTTTTTTAGAGTAGCTAGGTAGCAAGGTCGAATTCAGTCGCTGTCTGGAGGAGAATTCTAGCAGCCGGCTGGTCTGATGTATAGTTTTCCGTGGTGTCTCTGATCAACACCAGGCGAATGTTGTAGCAATATCCTGACGAACGGACTACGGACCGCGCGCGATCTTTCCTTCCCCTTCTTACTATCCTCATCCCTTACTTACACACACTGACACTACACTATTCATGCATGTTGGGATACCAGTTGGGATCTTAGAGCCAGTCGGGAGCTTAGAACTGGGGCGGTGCGTCGCTGGTGGAAGATACCTGAATAGGGAAAATCCCGCTAACCGAAGTGTAGGTCAACACCGGATCTCTCCGCCACCTCCCGAGGTAAACAAGCAGTACACTTGTGAGATTAATGAACTTTGCAGTTGATACACTCGGAAAAAAACAAGCAATCAATAAGTCGAATCTCTAGAACAATGAGCCGTTCCCTTTGCGCTCGCTGCTACCGGTCTTTGAATAATGCTAATTAAAATATATAGTAATAACAACAGTGATGAAGGCGACGATGACGACGACGATGGTGATGGTGTATATATGGGATTCTGCTGGTACCATTAGACTGAAAAAATTAAGCATTGTTTCCAGGGGGTCACGGCATTAGGTTTTATGCTGGGCCATTTTTGCTCATGCTCGTCCGCTACTGTCCACTTCCACCCGGACCTTCAGGGACAAACGGGGGTGCGCAACCTGCAAGTGATACAAATGAAACTCCCGTTAACGCCCGAGAAAAAGCGACTCGCACGAGATTAAAGGGGAAGGCCGCAAAACAGCCACCGAAGAGAAGACAAGTCTCTTGACGGCTCGTTTCGTCCCTCGCGGATATAGCCAATGGGGCAACGCACAGTGTGAAGTTTCCCGATGCCGTCCCACAAAATTCATTCTCTCGACCTGTGATTTCAGAACACTTGCGTATGTAATGATACAGTTGACCTTTTTCCAAGTTCAGAGCAACGGAAATAACTTTCCTCTTTGCTGTAATGGTGAGAACTTAGAATGTCTTACGAGGGCGTTCAAGAGATCTAACAGAGTCGGTGAACGTGTTGTTTTCTGGTAGTATGGCAGTTATGAGTTATGTCGAAATTGTGGACACGTTGATGATGAGTTGTTGACATTATTCAAGGATGAAATAATGGAAGTCTTTCTCAACTTAGATTTATGATTTCTCCCGACTTTTTTTATTTAAACTGTCTCCCGACTTTCGTCACATATAGCGAGACTGATTATGACGGCAATGTCATTAAAAGCAGAGTCTGTTATTCAAACTAAGTTGACAAATATGAGTTCTTCGAAGGATTCCCGTTTGATAGAATGAGGTTTTTATTCGATAACTGCGAACTAGGAATTTTTGAACGTTTGAAATGAAGTAGAAAGCGAATCTGATGCCACAGAAGAACGGCCCAGATTTAAGCGCTGAAAGTCATAAATATTAAAATCTCTTGAGTTAATTTGACTTGAATGTAGCGAGATTTCCATTCCAACACTGCAAAAATTTATTTTGGACATCATGTATTTTTTAATGAAACAAAATCTCTCAGGAATGTCATAATTCGATGTTTAATCTGCTTTAGCGTTATATTTTAGGCAATTGTATTACGAATAGTATTTTGAATGTGAAGATTAAGGAGTCTTTTCTTACTGGGGAAACTATGATCTAGACTTGATCATAAGGAATTAAAACTTGGGTTAACCGATTGATATAGCATGCATGACCGATTACACAAAACTCTTTCCCTAAGCATTGAAAAATGTGAAAATAATGGACGTTTTGTCGCTTTCATCGTGAGAGGTCCCACTGGCAAGCGTTCCGGGGCTGCGTCCCACCGGGCATAAGAGCAGACGAGGGCTAAATGTAGTGGAAGCGGAAGAAACGACGATGGACGGAGTGGACGGGGGCTGTTGCTGTTGGGCCGGCGCTGTTGCGAACAGGCTCCCCGTGAAAAGTGGGCCGTCCTCCCGGGACGGGCTCCGCCGGCAGCGCCCCGGGGGCATCGGAGGGGTAGCCTGCAGGGACGAGTGGATGTTGGGATGGGTCGTGTGGGAGAGCGACCGGAAGAATTATCTCAGGCGTCGGATGGGCATCGGGCTTCCGGTCGCGTCTCTCTTGAGTGCACTGACCACTTTGGCAGCAGATCTCCCCTCGCCCCGCATCGCCACGGGAGGTGTTGTCACTCCCCGTCACGGCCCGGCCCGTTTCTCTGCGCTTCACCCCGGCCCAGCTCATCCCGCCCCCTTCCACTTATACCCACCTCGCCTCGCCTTCTCCCACCTTGCCCCGCCCCCCCTCCACCCGCCCCAGCCACGCACGGCCTCGCCATGCCCTCCCTCGCTCCACCCTGCCACCCCTTACCATTCTCTGCCCCGCCTGTCTCCCTTACTCCTCCCCTCCCTGTCATGTTTCATCCACCCCACCCTTCTTCTCCGCCCTGACTCTCCCTTCCATCTCTTCCCTCTTTGCCCCTTTCCTCGCCACTCCACCCCATGCGATGCCATGCCACTCGTTGTCCCATACCACCTCACCTCGCGCGCCCACTGAATGCTTACGCGTGTGGAATAACGATCAAAGCCAATAGGGAAGCGAGAGGCTAGGAGGCAACCAGAAGTAAAGATGCTGGCCGGCTGCGGCTGACACAAACAGCAACCCGGCCCTGCCTGTCTGTCCGAGATTCGAGAAAGTTGTTAAGGGAAAATTCTTGAGAAGTTTTCGAGATTAGCATTGTTTTCTTGGAGAAATGCCTCGACCGTTGCTACAAGACGCAATTTTATGTTGGTTGGAAGAGGAACGTACCGCATGAATAAGAAGATTTACTTCAAAGCAGATACGAATGATTTGATGAATATATTCTACGGTGGCGAAACCAGGAATGATTTAGTGGATACGTTCAGAAAGCTTTTTTGAGCCACTGGTTCATTATGCAGTTCTTTTGTAAACATAAGTAGTTTTAAGTTTGAAAATGTCTATTCAATGCATTTCTGTTCGGTATTTAATAGTTATTGTTTTAATTTCAGGCAAGGATGTGAAACCAGCATCAGCCCTACTTTCAGCTTGGTACGTTACGTAAAATTGTGCAGAGAAAACATAATTTGCATGGTCTTTTCTTGCGAAATGTAATATAACATTGATTCCTTAAAATTCTAACAACTTATCTTTTTATTTCCATTGTTTATAGTACTTATTTTTTCGTCTATACGTGGATGTTAGAATTAGTGTCAGAATATTGAATGAGATTGCGTTTACCGTGAGGTGAACAAAATGTGCATATTTCACTGAACTGGCGAAAAGCAGTGTTGTGAATAATTCACCGTTCTGACGAAGCAATGATGTTTGTGATACAGGAGAGGTGTAGAAACGTCGCACTTCACTTTTATTACGCAAATAGTTAACATTACCTATATACGTTACCTGGTTTCTCCTTCTTTGGTAATTGCAGTTAGAATGAACTTCCTTGAAAAAAATCTCAATTACAGAATGATATCAGGGAACCAGTTCTTATTGAAATGTAAGTAAAATCCACTTGATATCATTAACAGGCTCAAAAATCTGGGGTGAAAATATTTTCGGTGCTTAAAAAGAAGACGCTCACGTACTGTTCCCTTTCTTTTGACTTCGCAAATGAAAGAAATACGTTGAGGAACTGAAACAAAACAGGCACAAAGTTAATTTGCAAAAATAAATCAGTTAGTTTCTTGAAACTCAATTGCTTTAAATGAAAATAGGTTTTTAATCTACCCCACGAAGATCAAATTACCCCTGATGGTAAAAAATTGCCCAATGACTAGAGACTGAAATTAAAGGTCAGAAAGCCTTAGATGCTTTTAGTAATCTTCTTCCTTTCAAGATTTTAACAGGAGTCGTTCGCCCTCCCAGCTACGGGAGGAATACTAAATCGTTACTGATAAATTCGTTGTAAAGGGTAGATGTCACCACCAGGACAGTCTTTCGGTCTTCGGGGTAGGAGACGGGTGCCAACTTCTTTTTAGGCATGACAAGAGCTCAGTTCATGTCCCTGTCATAAAATGTAGCGTTGAGGAAGAAGTCTTTTGGGATGACATTAAAGAGATCCGCCACTTGGTTCATATCGCGACAAAAAATGACCTCTTTTTAGCGAAGAAGACTAAAAGCGGCGTTGCAGCTCTCCACAATGAAGTACTGTCACCGAAGTTCTTTGGAGGCTAAGGGCGCGACGTGAAAGTGGTATCTCCGTGGATGACCTCTTTCAGGAAAGATTTTATGAGAAATTGAAATTTTAATATTAGTGAATAAACACTTTGCGGCAGCATGCTTTCTGATACAAGTTTTCTTAAAAATCTATATATTCCTTTTGGATTAAACTCTATTTCATTGTTTTTGTGTATTATTCTACTAATAATAATCGTGTTATTGCTAGATGTGAGATTCCTATTAATCATTCCAATAGATCCGGTCTCAATTAGGTTTTAAGTGAAGTTTCCATTGATCCACAGAAAATAATTGAGAAGACCCGTTTTTGTTCCTGCACAATGTTCTTTTTATTCTCATTCCCTCAAATTCGATGTTTTTCTATTGTATCTGCATTCAGACTAAATATTGCAATTAAATATTTGTACAGGTCAGACAATAATTCTCGTCCAATGCATTGTGACAACTGTGTTTGATAATACAATTTAAAAATAAATCATAAAATGTATCTCCAAAGTAAATATTAAGGACACGATAGATGGTCCTAATAACAACAAACATTTGTAATTTTTTAAAATTAATAAATGTAACCGAAAATATTGCTTATATTTAATTGTTCTGTAACAAAAACACGTAGATTTTCTAGGGAATAAAATTTAAAACGGGTTGGCATTGTGACACACTCGTTGATGGAAATGGGGACAGTGTCAATGACACGATGCAATTTACGCAAATAATGTAAAAAACTCATTGATTTCGAAATTCTTACACCGATGACTTGCTTTCTGGACTAGATGCGTGAATCACTATAACTCATGATTAAATGTATTGAGGTGTTGTAGACCGCTTGCTGACCTTGATAGCCGAGATTGCTAGGCTAAGGCTTCGTAGCTTCCTCGGCCCTAAGGTTTCTATGTTCGTTTATTATTTGAGCGGGTTTTTGATTATTTGTCTATAAAGTGGTAAATGCGTGCCGCTATGTTTAACGACCTTGCGACACAACTACAGTATGAAAAATGATAGTATAAAATTACGCTATGACTTATCAATCTTATTTCTACGAATCCGAATTCTGCGCACAATGCAGCAGAACTCATAGAAGCCTTTTCATGGGCTTAAAAACTTCTTTTTTCTACAACTGAAATATTTTTTATGCCTATGCCAGTTATGATTCGTGGTTTGGAGAATTGAACCACTGTTAGAGGAGGATTCTAACGGCCGGTTCCTTCGATCGGTAGTTTTCCGTTGCTTCTCCGATGAGTACCAGGAGAATGCTGGAGCAGTATCCCAACAAAAGGGTCACTGGCCGCCCGCGTTTTTCCTTCATCTTTATTTCTTCCTCTTCCTTTTTATACACATATACATGTACTTCACCGAAACACATGTGGGTAGCTTAGAGCTTGTCCCGGTTGGGACGGTGCCCCACTGGCAGAGGAAACTCCGCAAGATGGCGTGTAGGTTGGTACCTGAGCTCACGTACCAAGTGAAAGTACACCGCCCCTTCTCAGGATATAACACAGAATCACCGATGTAACATAACACTACACTTACGGAACTTATAACCATAGCAGTTGATGGGCCCATAAACACCAATTAGTCAGAAAGAAAATTCTATTTTTTTGTAACATGGATTCCAGAGTTTGGATTAAGTAGAGGAGTTGTAGTATTAGAAAAGTTTATTTCAATTCAATATGGCACAATATTCACTTTGTTACCTCAAAACAAAAATGCTCTGGGAGAAACGTGGATTTTAGTACGTAAGCTATTATCACTTCTTAAATCTCTAAATTATTACAATTCATCATAATTGACATAAACAAATTGTTCCAAAAATAAGAAAAAGTTTTTCTCCAGTTTGTCAATACTATTTTGCTCCTGTTTACTGTATTTTTTTAGTTTTATGTAGCGATGACGTTTACAATTGAAAAGTGTGGGGGAATGTACTGTATCTCAAGTGCTTTCATTCGATCACTCTAGCGTTTAACTCGTCCAATTGAAAATTTCACAGCACGTTAGGTGTTTTTTCCATTCGCTAATGAGAAGCTTCGAGTTCCATCATGGAGGCATTTTGCCAAATTGGAGACCGATTTGAAATCTGTATAGACATGAAAACTGATCAGGAAAATTTTTATGCTCGTGTGAATACTTTAATTGCACAAATAATAAAAAATGGCAAAATTAATTCTCTGAACTTAAAAAAATGAAATTAAATGGAAATAGCTACCGACATCAGATTCACTTGATGGATAATTTTTCGCATATTGATGCATTAGCATATGCAGTTCATATTTAGTCAACCGAGGATTTAACGGTCCAACGGGTGCATCATCTGTCACAATACCTCTCGTAATGGAACAATCGACTTGCTGCCCGTCAATTTCTCTCCCTCTTTCTCTTTCTGTCTGTCTGCATGTATTTCTCTTTCTGTCTACACACGTGGATCGCTCTCGAGTGGACGCCGGTCCAAACGCTCTAGGAGTCACGTGAACCCGAACGAGATGCAGTAGGCGGAAAGAGTACGCTTCCACATTGTTGAACGCTTCCAATGGAAAATGAAACGAATCGAACAGGTGTGAGTGCCATTGCTCGAGCTTCAGATGTGTGTGCTATTACTCGAAATATTTGCTAATTCTTTCACAGCGAACAATAGGGAGCGATTTTATACAATGTGATATGAATATAATTCATTGGATGCATGTAAAATAATAAAATATAGAACGGCTTCTCAGTGACCTGGTCCCATTCAAAATATTTTTTTTCTGTTGCAGCAGTTGATTGAAGTAGGATTGTGTGTGGGTAATTCATGGATGAATAATTGCTTATAGCTCGCATAGATGGAAAAATTAGGCCTATCATTTAATGGTTCAGTGGAATTAATACGAACATCGTCAGTTCCTGCGCTTCAAAACACCTTCAGTAACTTTCTAATTACATGAACAGAATCGGTAACTTTATGTCTGATTTCAAACGATTTTTTTACTGATTAGGAGGTTATACAATTCGTCGTACGTGTTTGTTTTATATTTGCTCAGCCATATTTTTCGGAAATATTCCGGGATTTAAATGAATATTATTTTTCCTTAAAGAGTATAATCTCTTGGTGATATCATGTGGAAACTAGGGAAGCTAAAACAGCACGTACTTTCTCGTCTATATTTTCACGCAAAATTACGCAAAAAGTACTCAAAGTTTCAAAAAATTGCACATGACCTTATTTCAAAATATATCTTTAAGGAACAGATTTCATTGAGGGGAAAAAATCTCTATCTTCGTAATTGTAGTTGTAGGAAGATGCCAATTTTTTTTTAATTTGGCAATTTTCGAAAAACAAGGTTTTCAACGAACATGAAATCTTCACCATTCTATTAAAAGTCCTTTAACATGGTTTTACATGGGTGTGCATGGTTCACATGGTGGTTAAAAGTGCTTTACATGGTTTCCAATTACAAAATTTGACCAAAAATCTGGAGCAATATTTTTTTAATTTGGAAAATATCCCAGGACCTTCTTATGAAGTACCCCCCAATTAAACTATTGGTTTCAAATTAAAGTAAGCGGGACATCAGCCAGATCGATTGGGGAATATCAATTTTGGAGGAAATCGGCTGAACAGTTTAGCTGCTAGTGTTGTTCACAGCGTTCACTGACGGACGTTTTGCTGTCGATTTTTCAGTATCGAGGACCCACAAAACATGGATTCTGGTTACAGCACTTGATAAATGTAAAACAAAATCCTCTAACAACTGGATATATTCACTTTTTCGTTACCTGAGCCCTATAATCAGAGTTTTCTGCCGAATATTCGCTGTTTTTTTCGCGCAGCATTACATAACTTTCTTTATTTTGCCTATGCGATCGCGAGAATGTTAAAAAAAACGTACACGTGCACTTTTGCGTTTTTCAAAATTCATATTCTCCTATGTAAACAAGTGAACAAATTTGTATCACGCATATTAATATTTAGGCTATTTCATATAAAAGTTTTTGAATATTTTTCTGTCCCTTTTTTGATTTAGAACAATCACAATAAATACATACAAAATAAATACATCACATTTTTTATATCATAAATTTATTCTGTGAATATGAAACGGATCCAGATTTCTTCTTTAAAATTCTTGCTCAAGTGGATTAAAAAATCTCGGCATTTTTAAAAATATCAAAAGAAGGCTTTTGAAATTTCGTATATATATTTTACTGAACATAGATTTTTTTTAATGCAATTTGTGAACTTTAGCACTTTAAATGAGTTTGTTGAAAATATTAGAAATTATTCCGTCATTTTCAATTTCACACTAATTTCTAGAAAATTATTCACATTATTTCTTTACAATTTTTGTACACATAGAGAAC
Organism: Teleogryllus oceanicus; assembly: GCA_964035755.1. Lineage (NCBI taxonomy): Eukaryota > Metazoa > Arthropoda > Insecta > Orthoptera > Gryllidae > Teleogryllus > Teleogryllus oceanicus. The sequence continues at coordinate 280,889,177 of CAXIVR010000001.1, forward strand.
AATGCAGTAAATCTTGCGCCATAGGTTTCATTAAATCCACAGTAAAGTGGGATATTCGGGTTTTACTACCTCTCCATACTGATCAAATTCCTGTATATATACGACTGTATTACGTATGCATGAAACCTTCTTCTATTATGAAGCTTTTGAAATTTATTGATACATAATTTTTGGCATTCCATTTACATGTATTTTCAAAATAAATAAATAAACACAACGAGAAAAATGAAAGATCTCTGTGTCTATGAGTGGTTTCAAATGCGCCAACAATTTCCTCAGTTATTGAAGGGGTAATTTGAATTTTCTCGACCATGACTTACCCAGAACATCATAAAGTAACACTACGAATAACGAATTTTGCAAATATCATACTAGAGGTCTGCAGCACCAAAAATGCTGCCGAACAAAATCACACAGAATGGTTTTCTAAAAAGCAGCTTGCTCACTGTTCAAGAACAACAAATAAAACACACTCATTTAACGATGCAATAAATTAAATATTTTAACAAAAAAAAGTCTCCACGAATATTACAATAACGTAGACTAGTATATATAGAGTTCCTTACTAACCAAAGATATCAAAAATCTTCCATGATGCTGTTCGACACGACGATACGTGAATATAAAATATTTAATGGCGATTTACCTCTTCTTTGGAGCCTTGTTGTCGCATTTCTTCATCTGTGTCATAAGTAGTGACACACTGAGTGGAGATTCTCTCGGTACGCTCAGTATGAGAATAGCCGCAATGACACAATCAAATATTTGAATTTTTCTATTCAAATTTGAAAACTTTCAAACTTTTTTGTCCTTTTTATTTTTTTTTTATTTTCGAGTTATATCCTGAGTTCCTGGGTATCTAATAAAACCGTACATGGATCTCACAATGCCAGAGGTTGCATATTTTGCTTTCAATTTCTGGGCGTATTGGAAATAATAAATACGGATTCAGTGTACGTGTTCGAAGATATCGATGCATGACAAACTGGCAATGTGTGGTAGACACAATCGTCAAGTTCTGGAGTACGCCTTCGCAATAATCGCTCTTGTTCTGCTTCAAAGCAGAGGTTAATACAAAAGCGCTGCTGTAGACAGACCGTCTACAGCAGCGCTTTTGTATTAACCTCTGAACACGAAGTCGAGAGCATCGCGTTGACGTGCGTGCTCTGGAGCGAGATGGATTCTGCATGGTGCGCCAGACAGGCACAGCATCTGCTTAAACGCAGCGCCGAGGGTTGCATTTAGGTCGCGAACATGTATATACTGAACGGCTACTTGCGTTTGCATCATACTGAGTAGTTTATTGACATTCTCAGTTGCTCATTAGCTCATTAGTTTTGAGATGAAACGTGTTTCAATTTCTTTCCTTGACACGTGAAGAAATGATTGTTTTTCTATCGTTCATTCTTCTTCTTTTTCGTGTTTCATAGTCCTCTAGTTAGTTATTTTATCCTTACAAATCATCGTAGTAATTCTCCTCTTTATATCATTTCTCTTCTCCTTTTTTTCCTTTCGTGAATACCAGAGCATATGTGTTACGGCTAACGTTCAAAATATAGCTAATGTTACGTGTTAACTGTTAATTCACACGGTTAAAAATGTATGAATGACGATGAACGTATTATTTCGGACTTCGTCCGTCTAATGTAGATTTTAGCCACAGGGCGCTTGTTAAAGGAAGATAGATGTCCGTCTGTGACACGTCTTGTGTGTATTTTCGTACAAAAATGAGTTGCACAGATTCAAGGTAGTTGTATGTAAATTGTGAAGATGGAAGATCAAGGCTCTTCGCTAACTCAAAAATGCGTAGCGTGTGCTATATACTGAGATTAAATTAGGTTAGACGGTATAGGGTAAATAGACATATATTATCGAATTGTGGGAATTCTGATTGGATGTTGTTGACGTTCATATAGGAAGAAATAAAAGAAGTCATCTTCGTCAACATATCATCTTCATATAATATCGACAAAGTGGAACTCCAAACTACATCCCTTGTAACTCACTAGCCTGAGAAACATTCTACAATCAAACTAACCCGTGTTTATCATATATTATCTATTCTTTTCCACCAACCCTGATCACCCTGTTTTGACGCCTACAAACGAAGGCTATGTCAACAACATTTTGTAGATTGGAAATGAGGCATATTTCATATTAACGCACTAACCGGCAAAGCCATATCAAACAATGCAGTACATGGATCATAAGCAATATCGTAGTTCTTTCACCATATGCCACATTGATCTATTTACTTCACTAGAATTATAAGGCAACAGAGAGTTCATAGCTATTGAAAATGCATGATTTGGAACACATAAGTGGTGAGCACATACGAGGGACATTAGTGGCTCTCATGGCCCGGCGGCTGCATATTTACCTGTGGGTCACTCAAATTTTCAATGGATTTAGTCGATAAACTTTGTTAAATGTATTCATCAATTTCTGATGAATCACTTTTAATATTTTATTAGACTTTTTTTTTCATTAAGACATATTCATAAAATTTGCCATCAGCATCAGAATCGCTGGAACTGTCTAGAATTTCAAGCACAATTTTCTCTAATTCCTTACACTTGTTAGCCTTTATTGAACCTGTAACATTGCATAAAACTGTGAATCTAGGCTAAAGCAACTAAAATGTCATTCACTGATACGTAGGCAGTACGCAAATATTTACATAGAATATCGTCATAGTAGCCGCAATAGGTCGCATGTCAAACGAAATCAATTTTTTGTTTATTACACTATTGTGATCAATCTAGAGAACTGCGACAGTTGCAAAAGGTCGTAAGTCGCCGGACGAATGAAAAAAACGAATATCGTAATTTTTCCATTTGTGAAAGCGATTTTCAAGACCGCGAGAGGTAGAGAACGTTTTCCGTTTCTCCTGAAAACTGCATTATATTTGACATGCGACCTATTGCTGTTACCTCGACGGTATGCTGCACTCGTATGCAGGAAGAGCGCGCAAAACTTTCCGTTCGCTAGACGGAACTACTCTCTAGTGGAGAATTCATATATTAACATACACACACTGGGACCCTTTGGTAACTGACAGGGGTTCGCACGAAACTGGAGCGCCAGACCTCATTCTTCCCAACAGAGTTTCTTTTCATGTGGGCCACAGGTGGCTTTCATGATGCTCAATAGGTTAACTTTTACTTTTTTTAAGCATTGCAGCTTTCAAGAACTACTCAATGGAAATATTCATATTTCAAAAATATGCAACTAACTTTTCGTATTAACATGTATTTTGAGTAACTGTGAACATTGGCAAATCTGACAATTTTATCAAAAAATAAAAGATGTCATCTCCGTCAACACAATATATTTACAGAGCCGGTTTTCGACTTTGCCATCATCAGTCTACATATACAAACAAAATAAAATATAAATAAAATACCAAGTAAATACAGAATAAGACAAATTAGGGGATTAATATAAATAGTAGCTACATTTAAAATTATAATAATTAGCAAATGAAATTACAAAATATGAAATGCAAGGGGGTTAAATAGAGACCAGTAACAAATGAAATTACAAAATACAAAATGCAAAGCAGAGATTAATATAATAAATATATACGTTTAAAATGTAATTGTTACAGACCAATAGCAACGAAAGTTCCAAAATATTATATGCAACGGGGGGATTAATACAGATAATAGATAATTTAACATTATTATAGTTATAGACCAATAGCAGTTCAAATTAAAATATATGAAATACAAATAAAGAAAATACACATTATGAAATTGCAAAAGGTACAGAAAAGGGGGAATAGTAATAATAATTAAAACCAATACAGAATTTGGAAGAGAATATGTTGAGCCGCATTTCTTACCTCGCTGCTTGCGGCAAAAGTCGGGAGACTGTTCAGACGGCATTTGACGTTGGATTTTATAGCTTTCTGGATCTCCGGCGAGGGGTCAGAGGAGATCTGTTTTGTGTCGTCTTGGAAATGTCTCAGGAGGCGGGGGTCACTTTATGGGGGAGGGTTGCGTAAAATTATTGGCAGAGGGGACAGAGAAAAATTAGTTTGTTCGTTGAGCAGAGCTTCAGATTTCTGCTTGACTTGAAAAATGTGGAAGATTTCTAAAGCGTTTGTGTTCTAAAATTTAATTTCTATTTCAAAAATTTTAATGTCAATGTCGGGCAGGAAAGAATGGCTTGTGTTTATAAGATGTGTAGCAAAGTGTGATTTCTTTGTATTGTTTCCGTGAATGTAAATGTTCTTTAACTCTGGCATTGAAGCTTCTGCCCCTTTGGCCTATTTATTTATCTTCACAATTGTGCCATTGGAGCTCATAAACTCCATGACTTCGCCATGAGTGGGGTGATGTTGCGAGGTGAGAGTAGGTGTTTGAGAGATTTGTGTGTGGTGAAGGAAACGGAATAGACCTAAATTTTGATGGTTTCTGAGTGACTGAAAGGAGGCTTGTGTACGTTTTCAGTTTTTTTTATTAAATTTGCGTCGTATGTTGTCTAGGGTTGTAACAAACACATCTTCAATACTTTCACACAGACACTGTCATCCACAACCCATCCCAACTTCCATCTGCTCACAAACACGCAGCTTTCCATGCCATGATTCACAGAGTCAGCCTTGCCTTATTACAAGACAATTATCAAAAAGAAACACGCACCATTAAATACATAGCTACCGCTAATGGATACAGTACCACTCTCGTTGACAATATACTATGCCGCATATAAAATAAGAAAAAAGCTGAAAACATGACTATTATTTATATTAATCCCCCACATTGTCTTCTTTTGTACTTACTTCGTATTTTATTTATATTTTATTTTGTTTGTATTTATAGACTCATGATGCGGCAATGCCGTCGAAAGCCGGCTCTCTACATAAACATATTAAGTTGACGGAGACAATATATTTTATTTCTTCTTGTACTTACGTCCAAAACACCGCATCAAAGTTCCCACTGAAAATTATGTGCGGTAGTTTTCCGTGGTTTCTCCGATCAACACCAGGCGAATGCCAGACGCTGTACCCTAGAAAACGGGCCACGGACCTCTCGCGGTTTTTCCTTCCTCTTCCTTGTCCTATCATCTCCCCTTACACACACACACTAACACTAACATGCACTACACTACTACATATTCCGCGAGACCGGTCGGGAACTTAGAGCTTGTCCCGACTAGGGCAGTGCCCCGCTGGAGGGAGAGTCTTGGTTAGGGGGAAACCCCAGTAGCCGACGGTAGGTCGGCGCCGGATCTCGCCATCCAGCGGGGAAGATCACCGCCATCTCCCGAGAAAAACATGCACTTCACTAACGGGAATAATGATCAAAGCAGTTGACACGCTTGGAAACACGAAAAAATCAATCAATCAATCAATTATGTGCGCAAGCTGTCACCGCTTCCCCCGAAGTTACGACTGTGGTTGTTGCAAAACTTTCAATTTTAACTTCCTCACCGCACTGCTTGGTATTCAGAAAACATTCAAACGGACAAACCCCGCGGGTGGAGACAAGATATCAATCCCAGGTAGAAATGACGAGGCAGGAACTTCCGATCCGTTTCCCAGCTTCTCGGCGCCACTCACACCGATAATGCCAAATTGGGCGCTGGGGGTGGCCCCAGTCTGTTCTCCGATCCATGGTGCCGGCATCCCCACGAAGACAAATTTGCGGAGGGACTACCCCTTGCATGTGAGTGGCGTATGGCTCCTGTACCAACCTGAAAAGCTGTTAAGCTTCGAACGGGCAAAACGGCTTCCTCCAGACTTATTTGTAGATGTCATGGGCACTGTATTCTTAGGCAGTGTCGTAGCGGTAGCTCAGTCCATCCACTGATGTCACTGCAGCGCCTCTGACCAGGAGGTCCTAGGTTCGAGTCCTAACGGCGGCAGGATTTTCGACACTAGCTTTTCAGCTAGGTAGAATTCAGTCGCTGTCTGGAGGAGAATTCTAGCGGTCGGCTGCTCTGATCGGTAGTTTTCCGTGGTTTCTCCGATCAACACCAGGCGAATGCCGAAGCAGTACCCTACCAAACGGGCCATGGAACGCGCGCGATCTCTCCTTCCTCTTCCTTGTCCTATCCTCTCCCCTTACACACACTTACACTAACATACACTACCACATATTCCGGGAGACCGGTCGGGAGCTTAGAGCTTGTCCCGGCTGGGGCGGTGCCCCGCTGATGGGAGAGTCCTGGTCAGGGGAAACCGCACTAGTCGACGGTAGGTTGGCGCCGGATCTGGCCATCCAGCGGGGGAAGATCACCGCCATCTCCCGAGGAAAGACATGCACTACACTAACGGGACTAATGACCGAAGCAGTTGACGCGCCCGGAAACACTAAAAAATCAATCAATCAATCTTAGGCCGTGTCCTGTGTGAGTTACAACCGGCAGCGGCGACCAGCGGTAAGTTGCGTCAGCTTCGAGCCATAAGTTGCGATGCCGCGCGACAGAGCGCGTGGTGTCCTACTTAAGCGATAGGAGGCTGCGACAGCCACAGTTGCAATGATTCAAAGGAAACATTCAAGACTTTTATTATCTTCAACAAATTCCACAGACCACAACAAAAATCCACAGATGCCACTCTGCCCGTTTGTAATACGCATTGATTCTCAACGGAATCTCATGACATAAGACAGACTATTTGCAATTGTTTCAATAGTCCTGCCGGTTTGGTTACAAGAGAAACCTAGCCTCATTTACTTCTACAGGAATACTAGTATACAATACATTTTGATGTATGTACTACGCAAAATAATTAGCATCTGACAAATTCAATAAAAATAATATAAATTAACATAATTTAATAACTAAAAAACAAACGTATTTGTTATTTTCAGTGCATTCGTGACTTCCTTTCACAAATTGCCGCTCACAATTCTACTGTGGTAGTTATTCAATCTCTTGTCCCACAATTTCCTTGAATTTTTCACATCTTCAGTTAAACATTCCGTTATATCGCCATTCGACTACTTTAATATGGCAAATTGAAGACCAAAACAGCGAAACTATACGCGCGACACAGCTAGAAGCGGCGACAAGATTCAAACAGGTTTGAATCTTGGACACCGGAGCTTCCAGCGCTTTTGTCGCTTCGCCGCGGATGTCGCTGACGCAGGACGGGCGCATAAGATACTGTGTGTTTGAAATTTGTCGCTTGAAACTGCCGCGTGTCGCTGACGCAAGATGTAGCTCACGCAGGACACGGCCATACGTATTTGGAAAGCTAGTAGGTGCTAACTATGGGCGAAAAGCACCCACTACATACAAAGAAGTCAACTGCAGGCTTATTTATTCCGGACGGTCAGTGAATCCGTACGCACCAAAACATCACAGGAGAGACCTGCCGTCCTCCGGTGAGCAGAGCCGCACAGGACGGGCCGCAGCGGCGGGCGTCGCGAAGCAGATAGCCGGGAGCAAACTCGACCCGGAGTATCGAATATCGGGGGACACGCTGCGACAAGCCCTCCGGCCGCACCGAACCACCCACCTCCCACCGCTCGCTGCCCGGAGGCTAGAGCCCGACACACGGCGCGAGTCGCACGACACGCGCCCACCCCCGCCGAAAACCAAGATCAGTATGCGGCCGACTTCCCACCCGATCCGCGCGTGGCAAAATGCACTGTCCGTCACGTGTGTGAAATGGCGTGTGTGGGTATTGGAAATTTTCCTCACGGGAACGTCCGAAACCGTGGAAAAATGAATAATGAGAAGAAACATGACAAAATCTGCAAGTTTATTTTTTACTACCTGTGGAAGTGATGATTAGTTGATTGATTCTGGGCGTGGCAATTTTTAAGGTCAGTAGTCCCGTAGGTATTGCACATGATGTTTTATCGCGGGAGAGGGTGGTGATCTTCCCTCGCTGGCTGGCGAGATACGGCACCGAGCGAGAGGTTCGACGTTTGGAAGCAATTTTGAAAAGTTGTTTTTGAAATAATCAGAAGTTGTCTACAAGTATTTTTTGAAATTAAAATAAAAGAAGTGTCGCTAAGACCATAACTATAGCAAAAAGACTGCATCAGCAGGAATTCAGGATATCACTAAGATTGTTATCGGCAACTGCTTTTTATACTTTATTATATTTAGAAATGTGTGAATTGTAACCCCCAAAAATTAGTATTTTTTATCTTTGACAAATCAATATTTTACTAATATAGGCAGATATTGAATATTCTCTGTCAAAATAATAGGGCACGTAGAATGTCCTCTGTGCTTGTGAAAAAAATCATATCTTTTCTGAAATAAGATACACAAGGAACCCTCAATTTAAAGTAGGGGTAGATAAGGGTTACCAGACCCCTCTACTTGATGACTTCTAATTAATTATAATTTTTAAACAAATGTATTTGTAAAATGATGAGCAAAAGTTTTCTCTTTTATTGCGACAAATGCATTGAGTTAATAGAATTACAAATGGATATTTAACCAATTAAACATATTTCACGATTTGAAATGATTGTTTAGATTTTTCACTTCACTCTTTTTAAAACAAAAATTTAAATCATTTTTTCTCGACAATCTCCAGGAGTCCCGTGATCGCCGATTGGAGATTGATGTCAGAATGGCGTCCTGTCCTATGCGAGGACTCATGCGAAACACCAGTTGATGAATGGTGAACTTCAGTGTCACAGCTAGCCAAATAATTTGACAGCATATGATTTTCGTTTAGAGACTAGTCAAACAGAACGCTTAAGTATTGTCAGTCTGAATTGTAAAACTACTGAGTGTCTTATAAAAAAGACAACGTTTCCAGTGTTTGCAATGGAAACAGTTAAATAATGTGTTTTCGAAAATATAAACAACGGGTATTGGTATTCAGGCAATGTATTAATGTCGAATACAGTCTTGTCAGTCTGTAGTGAAATCACTGACCGGTGTATCATACTTGTTCCAGAGTCGCCAATCCAGGAAGCTGATTTCATATCCCTTGTTTGATGATTGGGAAGGTTGTTGAATTTGCGCAGTTTCAGTAACGTTCTCTGCTTCTAGTCAGCAGCACCATACCACTCTTGGAGGTTGCGCTTAACTCGCCGACATAACTTTTTTCAATAACATCCAAGTAGTATTACAAAGTTATTTAACGTCTCGCAACACATCATGACGTATATTTTCGCGCCTCAGACATCCACTGACGTCGATCGAGTTTGAATTCATTCATCGGCGCACATGTTAGATTATGCTCCGAGCATGACTTGTGTATTTAAATACAAATGTTAGGTCTTTATTGTAAGTAACATATTCTGTCGATTTTTGTTGTTTATTTTTTGGATCTTTATTCAACATTATCCATTAATTCTCCATTATCCAACTGAGTCAGTAACAAAATAGTTGAAGGTCATGATCATTTATGCTGTGCGTATGAATTGTTTATTCAAGTAGAAATTTTTTAAATTTCATTCTAAGTTAGAATATCGATATTCCTTCTTTCTATTTTGGGCCATCATTCTGCATTGTAAAACTGTTTCTCCAAGCAGCAGGTTAATCAGAGTTTTTGTGGTTCTCGTGAAGTTGTCATTGTAATCATGTGGGTGGTGGTGAACTTGAACGCATCAGGGGAAAATGTGCCCATTAGATCTCAAATCTTTTCGTGAATTTTTTCGGAGGCAACCTGTTGCGTAACGGCCAGCACATTAGCTTTACTCTGTGGGTACGAACATTCACATCTCGGTTTCTCCTGTGGAATGTAGAAGACGAAGATGGTTCACATCATATTTTGGGGTTCCCCGTTTCCCCTAACAATTTTCAATTTGCTTTTTTAAACTCTATCGCCACCATCACCATTGGTTCATGAATTTATTATCATTCATTGCGTGCTCAGATGAGCGAGTCATTTTCTTAATAGTTACATTTCGCATTTCGCATCACCTGCTCCGTACTTTCATATACCAGTTAGGATAGCGGTAGTTGTGGTGTTGGATGAAGAGTTCATTATCGGGATTCAACTTGGAAGTGTATTAACCTAACCATTAATGTTATCAAGGGCATCCATACAATTTCATTTCTAGAAAAATTCTCACGCTCTTAGAGAAAAGTACCAGGCAGTTTAATAAAGTTTACGATTTGTTGAGGACTGGCAGTATTTATAAGGTGTATTGGCAGTTGCATATAAACATGTGGTAACTACCATACTTAAAAACAATTTTTTCGAATGTTGGGATGTTTTATAATTTCTACCAAAGGAAGAAAAAAGTTGTTGGTTAAATTTATATTTGTTCTTAGTAAATTAATACTCAATGGCAACAAGGTGATGTTCTGATCAGTAATTTCGTTTAGTAATAGCCACACTCCGCATGAAACAGTGTAAGTCTCTATCGATTAAGCTTCTGACATGAATCGTTAACACTGTCTCGTTGGAAAAGTGGATTAACATTCCCAACCCAAAAATATGAATTATATTTATTGAAACTACACTATGCAGATCCTGACGTTTATGCACACGCTGCGTTCGTAGCGAATTTTCAGACCATCTCTTAACCGATCCATCGGAAGGATAAGGTCGTATGGCGTACTATTAAAGAAGTTTATAGTAATGTGAGATAAGCAAAAGGGATAAATTCTCCAACCTGTGCGAGCGGATTTTTCTTTGTTTTTTCTTAGCTCTTCCACTACAATGATTCTTTGGATACATACAATATTGGAATGTACAGATGAAAAATGTACAAACCTACGTCTACCCTACCATGCTCGTCACATCATCGAAGAACAACACTCACCTCGCAATCAGACGAGCTAGAAGGCCAGATGGACAGTGTATACTCCATGGGTTGAATGACGCCTCTGGAACGCGCAGATCATTCTCCGGTGTCTCTGCCCGATCTCTACCGTTGCGGGAGTGAGATCTTGCAACGGAGAGAGATATAGATCCTAGCTGCGACGATGTCCGCTGTAGGTGTGCTTCTTGGAAGAGAAACCCGCATATTGGCGTTAGCACGAGGATAACTGCAGCCAGAATGCGTCACGGGTGTCATGACCAAATCCACTTAGTCAGTGTTACCCAAACCGTTTTCCACGAAAAAATTCTTTTCTGTGGAGGTCTGAATTTTATAATTGAAAATATTTTAATTCACTCCATTTCGTCAGATTTGAATTGTAAAAGTCATATACTGCACTAAATATATCCTCACATATCTACTTCAGGTAGCATCGTTAGCAACACACAGGAGATGAAAATCAAACTTTGTCTTGGCTAGATTCAAACAAAATATTTGCACAGTGTAGAAAATAAAGACTTGAATACCTCGTGGTCAAAATGAGCCTTTTTGAATCCTGTTTCCATGTAGCTTTTATGCTACCATACCTGTTTACGACAATGTTCAGAAATGAATTCATCGTCCAGCATTCCCCGTGTGAATGAGGCGAATTTCAGTATATTTCGGTTGGTTTGGCCTTCTGACCCGAATTCTATCGCTCTTTATTCATTTAAATTCTCTCTTTTTTCTTTACTATGCGCGCAACTAAGTTTTTATAAATGAGATAAAAGATTTGTGGTGCACAAATCAATCATTGAGATACTATTTACCGTTTCATGGCTACATTGATTTGATTTATTTAAATTCGCATCAACTACGCATAGATATTACATGACTACATTAATCAGGCGGACCCATTAACATCAAATTTCTCTCCTCTTTTGAGAGAGAGGTTTGGATTATCAGGGTCTTAATGATTGATTACAAGTTTTATTAACTTCTCTCATTTCTGTTGACTAATCTGCAAAGTAATAATTTCATTTCTTTAAAGGATTTAATTCTCCTTTTCTATTGTAATACAGGCGTTATAGGCGTTATTTACTTGCAATTTGCAGATAACATGATGTCAATACAAAGTGATTGCCCAATACAGTCTGTGATATAGAATCAGAAAATGACTGCTGATAGTTTTAGCTGTTATTGATGTACTACAATAAATTCTTCATGCTCCCATTTGTTTTCTATATTCATCTCTATCTACTTAAGGAAAATATGGCCTGATCAGATGTCCACTCTTACAAACTGACTCTAATTTTCTATCACAATCACATCATTTTCCTTGAATTTCTGATGAGAATTTCTCGAAGTCATAGTTACCACATTACCCATTTCAAACGTTTTAAGAATTAAATTCGTTTATAAATTCTGATTTATTCACAATTTAACTTCAAACCTTATTTCATTTTCTGTACATCATTCAAATTTTCATTCTCCTGAACTGATGTAGTGAACCGCGACAGCTTGTAATCCACGCGAATTCGACTACTTGTGCGATAGCCTCTGCAGCGGTAGACAAATTTGCAACAGGATTCTTCACCCCCATTGAGTCTATAAGTACGGCGACTCCTTTAGTAAGGTGAGTGCAGATTTAGACTGTGTTTGCATTGTGTCTCAACAATCAAATAGAAAACCACACAGATGTTCGCGCAAGTTAGGCAGTTCCAAGCACCCTTGTAATTATATAACTTACACTATTACACTACGGGAATGAGCCAAAACAAATTTCATTTCTTACAGCAGTGTAATATTATTAACCATGATCAATCAGCTTTAACCCGTCTCCAAAAGCTAACAACACAAATGGCATACAGTTTAAGGTATTCAAATACCCCGTGTCACTGGAGTACTGACAGTCTGTGACACACGCAAAATAGTCGAAGATCCCCCACCATAGTTTTAATTTATGGGAAAAGTTTCCACGTTAAGCAGTAGCCAAACTAGGGCGATTATAGCACCGTTACTGTGGTTTCGTTCTAATTTCGAATTCCTGGTACTATACTTCTCAGCATTGGCGCATTCAAGTCTCGTCAGAGGTAATGACCCGCAATTTCAGGCCCTTTCTTCCTCCCCGTTCTCCTACCTCCTTCCGGCGCCGCGGTCTAATGATTTACCCACAGAGATGGGGAACCTCACGCCCAGCCCTTCGAAGATTGAATAAAATCGATCGGCGCCATTCGTGTCAAGTGTCACGTGCTGAATCAGCATTACCAAATCCGTCTGAAATTACCTTCAGCCATTTCGAATAATGATAGAAATCCCTATAGATTGAAAGATTTTCAGAGTCAGTTACGTAAATTATTTCAAGTTTTAAAGTCTAATTCAATGGATGCATGCAAGAACCTGATATGTTACATTTTTAAGTTTTGTATACAGAGATGTAAAGTTTCCGGACTAGAATATTAATGTTTTCCCGATATTGTATTACAATTTATTTTTATTAGGTGGTAAAATATTACAGAATTATGTCTGCAAATCTTCATTAGCTTGTTGGTGACACAGCAATGGCACAGCAATTTTTATATATGTTGACACTAGCATTATACAATGACTTGAGTGCAAGAACCTGATATGTTACAATTCATTAAGATTAATCCTGATTTTCTTCATTTTCTGGTTCTCTACTTAACTTTATTCTCCTAAAGCTTTACTACAATACCGATGCTCTAGAAATCTTAGCTATTAAGGCTCGGTGTTACAATTTGAATGCTTTCGTAGTACTCCAGAAACTCACATGGAATGTACGAAAATAGCTTTCTCAAATCTTGCATTTATGCAGCTGAGCGCTTCTTGGCCGAGAAAAAGGCAGTTAACTTTGCGTATTCATTTTACCTGTCTGGTTAACTACTTGCCAGTCAGCTAAATCAGTGTACGAGTAAGCGAAGAAAACGGAACCTGGTTTGTGTATTCTTATTTCAATTTTCGAAGCTTTTTGATTTTTCACTGTGTTTCTTTTAATACTTGTTTTGCGGAAGACTAGGGACGAGACAATAGGAGTGACTAGAAAGAACGTTTCTCCCTCTCTTCATTTTTGTTACATGGAAATGTTTGTTTCGTTTCGCTTCCTTGATAATGTTTACCCACTGCTCTGTAGGGTAAACTGCTAGTGTGGATCTCTTTCTTCTTAATAATCCCAAAGTCTGTCACAATAAAGAAAGGTGTTTCCTGGGAGATTTATACTGCACTTCATCCAAGAAACGTAGATCGTGTACTAAGTTGTACCACAAAGAAATAATATATTTATTCTTGTTCTGGCCACCATAAGAATCAGACCAGGGCATTATTTTTTTCTGCTATAATTTTAGAGTAGTTTTGAAAATAAGAGATCAACATGATGTTATTTCTTGTGATCACCTACTAGCTAAGGGCAAGAGTTGCATTGAACCTTCATCTGCGTTATATTCTCAGAGTTTGTCCGAGCAAGCCCACAGTTTCCTGGAGTAGAAAACCACTTCAGTATGGATATGAGGTATTGGGAGTGCCTGCTGCATATCAAACGCTATTGTCCATGTATTTGAGTCATTCTGCAAACCTAGAAAACAATTTTCCTTCATAGTTTGAGCTGCTTCGGCTTTTAGTAAATGTAGTTCTTTTTCTTTGTTTTTGTATCTTCGTCACATACATTCTTGATATCTATAGCAAGCTTGTCGCATGTTATGTACGCGTTGAATTTAGTATGGCCAAAGTGAAAATTAAATTCCATGACAAATGCTTTTTCTGAAGGTTCGGAATGTTTCTAGTTGAAAATAAAAGTAAAAAGATCGTAACTTACCAGTAGTTTTCACTTGTATCGTCAAATAACTTCTCCGCCGAACGCGTTCGAAAATCAACAAAAAATAGTAAACTCGAAATTTACTTGTAATATTTCCAATAGAAACTTCAAATAACTTCTTCTTTGCATATTTTTCATTTGCATGTCATTCCATTGAAGCGAGAAATATGCAACCTCATTAAGAGATGTGATTATGAATTGTACTATTTATTAAAAATAATGGGTTTCTATTACCATCATTAATAATAACCATGATTCACTCTCAGATTTTTCTCCTTCTCTTAAAATATATCAATCTTGTCTGGTACGTAAATCCCTTACGAGGATTGCAAGAATTATAAACTTTGAACTACTCAAGTATTCCAACGATCGATCTGTCCGTTGTGGATTGGAAAGATGAGCGTTGATAGAAGATAAATAAATTTTCCTTCTGCTGATGTAATAATCTGCAAATCATCGAACACGTAGTGTTTTTCAACCTGCCAGACGTGCATGGTATATCATTCAATTCCTTACAGTAATATATCCCTTACACTTGCTTACTTAAAGCATTTATTCGTCAATTAAATCGAACAAAAACATTGAATATACCGCTAAAATTCGAATTAGTTGCAATTACCATATTGCAACTAATTTTGCATATAATTTTTCTTTTCTTTTTAATCGCCGTGTTGACAACTCTGTTCAGGATTTATCTCCTGTACTCGTAACTAATTAACATGAATTTAATGTGTTAAATTTCACTGCTGTCTTGTCTCTTTTTTATTATCACAAAAGCTGATTACAAAATAAAGGAGTTTTTTTAGAGCGAAAACCGTATAAAAGGAATTTGTGAACAAGTAGTACATTTTGTTTAATTTTACAAAGCTTCTTTAGAAATGAAAGTAAAACACGCATTCCCTATTTTACAGTGCAACTGAGCTCGTATTATACAAATGTTTTCTCATTTGTCAGGCCAAAAGCTACGAAAAAAACTACATATTTTTCAACTTCTTGTGGCAGACGAAATTTACGGAGAATGGGCGAACTTTCTTCATGCAAACTTCAGCAGCTTTGCTGAAACGTAGGTCCTGCTTTGCAAATTTTTTGTCTCCTAATTGCCGGGCGCACGGTAACACGACAAACTCATCAGGCAGCCGTGGAAAGAGAGGAAAGTGCTAGTGTAGATTGCAAAATCTCAAGTGCAAATTCTTGTTGGAATCGCTGAGAGAGAATGTTATAAGTTTTGTAAAGCATTAACATCGTACATCTCTCACTTAACATATCCAAATGATTTCTATAATGACAGTTCCTCGGGAGATAATCCTAAAGTGCGTAGAGATTAGTACATAGATTGTAGATCATATTGGCAGTACATAGATTGTATGATTATAGAGGCACCATGTTTTTGCAACTTTAATTGTAACTTTAGTGCTTTATAAGCATTTTTTTCTATGAGAAGATGCAAAACCATTACAACTTGGCTGTTTATGCCCCGTCAACGTCGGTGCGGACCACCAACCAGCATTTGCTGTACACCGGCCTCTCCTTCCCACTTTACCACAGGCGCACATCAGCTAAGCACGGTTTTAGATGAAAATAATAAATAAGAAAATAAGATTCGAATTCATGAATACACTTTGACCAGGAGTGTACCATGCTATTGCGATCAGGACTAAATCGACATCAGGCAATCAGGAATGAAAAATCTTTCTTATATGTTTCGTTTAGAAGATCTGTGTCTATTGAAGAAATAAAATTCATGTGCTAACTGTATGTGACGTATGCGGGAGAAGCACCGTCTGAGCACGTTTTCTTGAGCATGTTTTTGAAACTAATAGTAAATTGCTGACGATTTGATTTTTATTAATATATTCTTCATCTTAAAAATGTGAAAACTGTGTGTAGTAAAAAAAAATTAAAAATACTTTCACATCAGTTATTCAGTTATATGAAAAGAATTACATAAAATCTTAATGCATGAAAGCATTATATTATATTCTAGTATGTCATTGTTAACGGGTAAGTAAGAATCTCTTCATAGAACACCAAATGTTCTTCGGACATATAATGATTTTGTTTTTCCAAATTCGTAACATTGCACCTCAAAGTGACTTTCCTTGTAGATAATGTATTTTTGGACATTATATTTGAGCAACGTATAAAAAACATGTTTGAATATAGTATTAAGATGCGAAAATGCTTGATCTCTCCGAAGGTCCATAAGAAAGCTGTGACGATACGGTTCATTGATCATTCTAGACGCATTAATTCACCTCCATCTTGTGTTATCAATTACAAAAGGAAACAAAGTTTTTCTAGAGAATGCTATATTTGCTTCTCATTTTTCTTTTCCAGTATATAGAAAATTTTGTTTTTCTAGAATAAGCTGATTTCAAGTGTAATATTTTGCTGGGAGAAGAATTTCAACAATAAATTTTCTTTTTGTTAAACTTTTCAGGATACTCTGTTGTTTTCTTCTATTGACTTTGAACACAGCATTTGTCATTGACTGATTCCCCCTTAAAAAAATTAATCATTATAAAATAGTTCCTTAAACATTCTACATTATTATTATTATTATTATTATTATTATTATTATTATTATTATTATTATCATCATTATCATTATTATTATTTGCTTACACATTGACACTCAAAATAATTCAAATTTGGCGCCTAATTTTGAAATGTAAACATTTGTAACCTCTCTTTGGGATGAATTAACAGTAAAGGGAGTACATTTCAAAAGCGCTTGAGATAGTTATTTTTCGCTCAAAAACCGCCGACTACATTACAGAGAGAAACAAGCAATTTCCCTACAAATACACACTTGAACTACTTCAAAGTTGTCCATGAGAGCGAAGCATCTTTCCGGACCTCCCCGGACGACTGTAGCGGGCGCTCTTATCAAACTCATCAATTGGCGTTATTCGAAGAAATTGGTTCCTTTCCACTTGAACACTATGGTCGCTTATTGGTTTGAACACCAGCGGCCGAGGCATTTGGGTGGCGGATCGCCTCGCTTATTATGAACACCGAAGAAATACTCGAGTATCGACTGCACTGAAACGGTGGATTATTTATGTAAGGTCGGTAACTAGTTTTCGAAGATCCTTGGCACTCTTATTTTCCCCAACCCCTTGTTTTGGCGCGTCAGAACATAGTAAAATCTGCTTGCTTCATATCCGACTCCTTTCTCCAAGGATAAGGTAACATGGATGTTTTCTTCAATACTTAATGTTACAAGCATGTTCTAATGACAATGTGTGCTAACAGTCCTAATATTTGTCTTTACAGAATCCTCTCTTTGACAAATGGAACCGAGAGTGGGTAGCTCAGTGTATCAACTTATGTCACTACAGCACCTCTGACCGGGATGTTCTAGGTTCGAGTCCAGACGGCAGCAGGATTTTCGACACTAGCTTTTCAGCTAGATCGAATTCAGTCGCTGTCTGGAAGAGAATTCTAGCGGCCGGCTGCTCTGATCTGTAGTTTTCCGTGGTTTCTCCTATCAACACCAGGCGAATGCCGGAGCAGTACCCTAACAAACGGGCCACGGACCGCGCTTCCTCTACCTTCTCCTATCCTCTCCCCTTACATACACACACTAACATGCATTACACTATCACATATTCCAGGAGACCGGCCGGGAGCTTAGAGCTTGTCCCGGCTTCCCCACTAGCCGACGGAGCTTAGAGCTACCGTCGGCTAGTGGGGAAACCCCACTAGCCGACGGTAGGCCGGCGCCGGATCTCGCCATCCAGCGGGGGAAGATCACCCCCATCTCCCGAAAGAGAAAAGGACTACACGAAAAGGACTAATGTCCAAAGCAGTTGACGCGCCCGGAAACACGAAAAAAAAATCAATCAAAAGAGACCTGTCAGGAGCTTAGAGGTTGTCCCGGTTGGGGCGGTGACCCGCTGGTGGGAGAGTCCTGGTTAGGGGGAAACCCCGCTAGCCGGCAGTAGGTCGGCGCCGGATCTCGCCATCCAGCAGGGGAAGATCTCCGCCATCTCCTGAGGAAAAACATGCACTACACTAACGGGACTAATGACCTAAGCTGTTGACGCGCCCAGAATCAATAACCAACCAACAAATGGTTCTCCATGAAACTCTCTCAAAGGTAATATATTCAGTGATAATGATGATAATAATAGTAATAATAATAATAATAATAATAATAATAATAATAATGTAACATTTTAAATATACAGAGTGAGGAAAGTAAAACTGAACCCGTAATGAAACCGCATCCCAGTGCTATTAATGACTCTCTTGCAAGTCACACGGCTATTGGACGTAGTATGTGTTAGTACTAATTGGTGCTGCCGGTCGTCATATGATTACTTGCCAGTACAGAATACGTTTAATTTTAGTGCAGTATAGTTAGTGCCGTTGTGTTTCTGTAAAATGTGTAGCGTCGCAATCGTCTGCGATGCCAAGGTCAGACATCGGCCAGCTGATCACCAGTCAACTCTCCCCAGAAATTAAATCTCCTTCAGAACAACTCACTTTTATTATTTATGCTCCAGTACATCCACTACTTATGGAACTTTAGTAACTATCCAGAGACCATTTAATATAGCTTCTTGGATCTGCTGAGCAAGTCTGCTTACTTCGACCTCTCAAACATTTCTGATTATATTTCGCTCCCCAACAACGTTTCCTTTTTTCTAGGCAGGAACAAACTAATACATTAATAATACGTAATGCCTTATTAAATCCGGGAAAGGAAAGCACCTATATTTATCCTCAATCGTTTTCGAAAATACGTTGAGTATTTGTGGAAAATGTTCGGAATGCCTGAATCCCAGAGAAGAGTAGCATACACCATTTATTTAGAAATAGCTCTGGCACTGTCCTATAGAATCCTAACGATATTCGTCCGAGCGAAAACATTCTAATGGAACGTTAGGACTCCATCGGCGAATACCGATAATGAATAACTGCTACTAAACAAATCAGTCACGTTATCCCAACAATCTGGTGTAAGTGCACGTCTTGTAAATTTCTTTTTGAATTAGAATTGAAACCATAGCGCGTTACAACTATGCAACAACTGAAGAAGGCAAAAGAAACGACTTGATTATTGTAAATGGTGTCTTGAAAATATTGTTGGTAAACACATAGACCCGATATCGTATTTCATGCCAAGAGAGACATTATGTAATTTTTCAGGTTCATTTGCCGCCAGATTTTAGGTGGCGAGGAATTCTCACGAAATTGTCGAGCATCCACTTCGCGATCTGAAAACTGGCGTTTGGTGTGCGTATATTTTTATCATACTGACTACACACAAGTTTACCTCACAATTTTCGAAGAACAATGGAACCTATAATGGAAGAGTGGTGCTACAACAGCACATACCTTCTAACGTTATTTCAGTATTACACAATATTATACCACTAAATGAAACTTTATTTCAGCCATCTCTATATTCAATAATATTTTTCTGCATTTTTGAAAATGCAAATAGTTCTCCAAAAAGGGCCAGCAGCAATTTTTTTACCGTCCGTAAGAGGATAAATTTAAAGAAAAATATAACTTTTTTTGGTATCAAAATTTTGAAGTGTGACTACGTAGCGTGTTAATTTACAACATTTAGGAGCAAGATTTATCCACTTTTATGTTATCAGAACAAACATTTATAGTTTTTGTGTCAAAATATTTCCGATTTCCAACGCACGATTACTATACATTCATTTTATTCCTTACGTTGCAAGGCAAAAAAAAATTAAAATGATGATTAACCCTTTAGTGACAAACATACTTCAATTTTATTTAACCCTCCTTTGCTCTTATAGATCCAACACGGATTAATTGTTGATCTCTAGAGGTGGTCAACTGCAAGGAGATTACATTGTTAAAGCCATCGCTGGACTCCGGCAATCGTCGAATTTCTAGGTTTAAGTTACGACGTATAAGAGCAATTCTATTTAATTCATTCACCCAACCTGCCACTTGCATGCCCCCTACTACGGCTAGTCTTGTTTACATGACACTTCAACCTTTAAGTCGCTATTTGCTCACGAACACCAACATTTATAACCCTAAGGTTTTCCTACATATACCTTGATATATTACGTCTTCATTGCTGTACCACACCAATATATTCATTTTTTAAATAGAAAACGTTTTAAAGTATGTGTTTAAATGTATTATTACTCTACAGATTTCACAAAATACCATTGGAAGAAATTACTTAAAGAAAGTTAATGATAAATCTTTTGTTGGTTACGAGAGCACGGTTATCTTACTTAAGCGTGCGCCAACCTTACTGGTTGGTGAGGGTATACTTCGTCATAGGAGCCTAAATTGTGATTCGGCGCTGCTTACATTCTGAGAGAATACGTGCTGTTGATTCGGGTCCGCTGACGCACTCTTTGCAGCTCAGGGCGCTTGCAACGCTGCGCGCTCGTTTGCCGACCACGCCGTTCCGCACACTCGTCCCCCCCCCCCGCTACCCACTCCTATCCCGCCACAACTCCTCCCATCCTTCCCCCTCTTCGCCCACCTCTCCCTCTCGTCCTCGCTCCTCCATCCATCGATTCATCCATCTTCGCCTACCCTCTCCTCGTCGCCCTCACCCGCGCCGCGCCCCCTACGCCTCCGCCACACTAACCGGGAGCAGTAGCTCAGTGCATCAACTGATGTCGCTGCAGCGCCTTTGACCGGGAGGTTCTAGGTGCGAGTCCTGACGGCGGCAGGATTTTCGACACTAGCTTTTCAGCTAAGTCGAATTCAGTCGCTGTCTGGAAGAGATTTCTAGCGGTCAGCTGCTCTGATCGGTAGTTTTCCGTGGTTTCTCCTATCAACACCAGGCGAATGCCGGAGCAGTACCTTACCAAACGGGCCACTGACCGCGCGCGATCTGTCCTCCCTCTTCCTTGTCCTACCCTCTCCTCTTACACACACACACACACACACACACACACACTAACATGCACCACACTATCACATATTCCGGGAGACCGGTCGGGAGCTGACAGCTTGTCCCTGCTGGGGCGGTGCCCCGTTGGTGGGAGAGTCCTGGTTAGGGGGAAACCTCCCTAGGCGACGGTACGTCGGCGCCGGATCTCGCCATCCAGCGGGGGATGAAAAAATCTAATCAAATCAAATCAATCCGCCACTCTACGCTTCGTCGCTGCCTTTTACCTCGTCGCCTCGCTCGCCCACGCCCCTACTTTCTCCCTCGCCACCCCTCTTGTATGTCTCTTCCGCTCCACCATCTCCCCGGATTCCGTTTCTTCACCCCGCGCCGGAACCCCCGCCTCTTTGCCCCCCCCCCCTTCCTTCCCCCCCCCCCCCCACGCTTCCTGTCACCCCATCCCACGATCGCCTCCTGGCCCGCGTGCCACCTCCGCCCACGCCGCAATATTCTCCCTCGCCGACCCTCTCACTACCTCGCCCAACCGATGTCTCCCCCGCCCCGCCACCGCCCACCTTCCGTTCTCCCCCCCGCACACGATCGCCTCCTCGCCCGTGTGCCACCTCCGCCCACGCCGCAACATTCTCCCTCGCCGACCCTCTCACTACCTCGCCCAGCCGATGTCTCCCCCGCCCCGACACCGCCCCACCTTCCGTTCCTCTCACTACCTCGCCCAACCGATGTCTCCCCCGCCCCGACAGCGGCCCACCTTCCGTTGCTCCTCCCCCGCATCCTGCCTCCCAATCCCACGATCGCCTCCCGCCCGTGTGCCACCTCCGCCCACGCCGCAACATTCTCCTCGCCGACCTCTCACTACCTCGCCCAGCCGATGTCTCCCCGCCCCGATACCGCCCCACCTTCCGTTCCTCTCACTACCTCGCCCAACCGATGTCTCCCCCGCCCCGACAGCGGCCCACCTTCCGTTGCTCCTCCCCCGCATCCTGCCTCCCAATCCCACGATCGCCTCCTCGCCCGTGTGCCACCTCCGCCCACGCCGCAACATTCTCCCTCGCCGACCCTCTCACTACCTCGCCCAGCCGATGTCTCCCCCGCCCCGACACCGCCCCACCTTCCGTTCCTCTCACTACCTCGCCCAACCGTTCCCCCCCCCCGCGGCCCCTTCCGTTGCCCCCCCCGCACCCCCCCTGCCACCTCCGCCCGTACACCGCCGCTTCGCCGCCTGCCCGCTCCGCTGCTCCAAAATAGAAAGCAGAGTTATGAGCGGGCGGCGACCTGCGGTCGTGCGGTGTCCCGCCGGGCCTTCCGCAGCGGCGGGGGCGGCGTGCGTGGAGGTGGAGATGACTGCGCCACTGCCACCGCCGCCGCTGCGAGCTAGATTGGGGATTTATTGCTGGATTTTCTCTTCATTGAAGCGAAGTGGAGGTCTATTAAATATCAGCGCCACGGGACGGTGAATTCTCTTTATGCGACGGAGCGAGCAAATGCTGGTAATGAACTTGTGAGTCTCTTCAGAAAGACTGCCGGTGGAGTGGCTCTAATGGTTTTCTTGGGAAGGAAAAACAAACGCCTCCTCGATGTTGGACATGTTTCCAATCGTCAATTGAGGTTGTTATCAATGATTGCTGACGAGCGCTTCATGTAACTACGTCTCTAATCCTTCTAGTGAAAGATGTTTTAAATACGAGTAGACAGTTCTGGCATTTCTATTGAATAAATTTTATAATTTTGTCTTTTCATTCATACATATTTAAATTAAATACGTCAGTGAATTTTATGTTCTTCGAATACGATATACTAAGTGTGCAAATTTCTAAAACTAATATACTGTAATTTCATTTTCGGTCTCGGTTGTACTCTTAGTAAGTTGGAATTTAATATTTTGGTTATGAGTAAAACATTCCGAATTCTAATATGATATTGTAATTTACCTACGCCAACTATATTTTTGTAATCCCTGCTCTGAAATATACGTTTGATAAAATAATCATTTAAAATTATTTCTAGAAAATTTGTTTCATTGTCTTCGTTCATTTATCTAATAAACCAACTGCCCCAAATGCTTGAATTAAGACATAATACATTGTAATGTTTAATGTAATCGATCTTTACCATTAATTGCAAAATAATCAATGGTTTCTTAAAACATATCCCTCATTAGGTTAAGAGAGCAGCAACAATATAATTACAAATTCCAACTGGTAAAATTCAAACGCAATATGATGACATATTGGATATTTTTAATACTTTGTAAAAGATAAGGTGTTCGAATTGAAAGTTCTGATTTTTTTGTCACATTTGGAAATTTACAATATGTTTTCAGGAATAATTCAGTAAATATTTTAAATTGACAACAATAACTTTTACACATTCATTGGTATTGCATATTTAGTTAAAATCATTGTTCGGATAGATGTTTGCCATGTGATCTAATGTACTCCAGAAGCAAACATTCTGCTATCGAGTGTGTAGAAAATAGTGTCTCGGAGTAGCAGAAATGGGCAATTTTGAAATGGAAATCATTAAAACTGGAGCTTCTTTCTTCCATCGTCGTCTGTCGACATCTGTGTCTTAAGCAGTGACACACTGAGTATAGACATCAGGTTTCAGAAATTGAGGATTAACATTAAATATTTGGATTTTTAGTCAAAATCGAAACCGTTTCTTTGCCTTTGTATTTTCCCCATTTTCTGAATATCTAACGAAGCCATTTTCATCTCGCGTACGAGAAGAAGCTGCTTAATATTCTGTCAAATTATGCGTATTTTCGGAATTAGTAATATAGTCAATAGCATATAAATATGTTATCTCTGTTATGAAATTGTATGACTAAATGGTTTGGTTGTTTTCTTAATTTCTTTATATACTGACGGCTTCTGTTCATAATGACATCCAATATGAACTGATTTTTGTTCTGCTCTCCAAAGAATCATGGTGATAAACGTTTTATTTGAAAGCGTAAACTTTTACAGCCAGTGGGCAAAATATCCTGAGGAAAGTTGCAAAATGACGACCGCTATGTTCGCAGCTCTACCTAGGACACGGTGGTATCTCCTGAGCAACATAATATGAAATATTTGGTTTTCTTTTCAGGTAGGCATACATACAAGTAAATATGTCTTCTGAACGGAAAACAAATAAATGTGAGTTGCCATCATATTACTCAAATACTATTTGTTATGAGTTGTGTATTTATTTGAATTTTCATGTGGCGCAATAAATATATAATTTGGTTTCACACGTGTTGTTGTTTTGTTGATGTGTATTTATAATATTATACCTTTAACATTTCGCAACGTAGTATATCCTGTTTTATCGGCGATTAAAAATAAATAGCAATTTTGGTAAAACAGCTATTGAAATTGAGAATATAATTGAGAATAATAGAATAAAACGTATGTGAGTAAACCCAATTTTGCGTAGCGTCGTTGTAGAGTTACCACTCATCCGGGATTAATTTGGGTTAAACAGCGCTTCTGAAAGAAACGTACGCAAATATCCACTGGCGCTCGTGAAACGTTTGGCGCGTGCTCGTAGTAAATATTTCGCTGGCAACGGTTTAATTTCCTGGCACCTGGACAACTTCAATGAGGAGTGCGTCGGCTCTCTCGCGATTTCGTCTTTTTGCACGAGCCAGCTTTTCCCCGTCGAACTGCCTCCTCCGCGTCTTTTAGCGGCTTTCGTCTCAATCCCGAGTTCTCTGTTGGACTTCACGAAGCAGTATTGCGTAGTCATAACTAGCGTATCCTTGCGCAAACTGGCGCACTCTCTCGTGAATTATTGAATGTATTTCATCATTTTGTATCTAAATGTAGAACCGTAATGGAGACAAAAACTCGACACCCTCTCCTCATTCTCATTATAAAACACCAAAAGGTGCAATTTCATATAAAATTTAAAATTCTGAGTAGATAAAAATTGAGGTTCTCAGATGAATCAAACACCCAATAGAAGTCCTTAGGAGATGTCTTGAAAAACAACTCAAGACTTTCAGTTTTGAATTTAAAGTTATGCATGTTCAGTAAAGTAGGAAATGTTGAAGATCTTAGGAAGCACGGTTTTAGAGTGCACGGTTGATTTGTCAGGAAACAAACCGATTAACGGGCCATGAGTTTCCATATATACTCTATACAAAGTCAAAAATGAATTTGTAACCGCCCTGTCAAATTATATTTTATTAGACCTGTTTTGTTATTTTTTCTCAACTTTAGTAGGCATTTATTCGTTAGTTACTGTACATAGTACAGTTTCAATAAATCTATTGACGAGGCATGCAAGCCCATTGCCATTTGCTTCCCCTGTATTCTGCTACATAGATAGATATTAAAGTTCACTTTGAGCTAATGCTCGGTGGCAAACATGATTACTAGATTTACAAAACTATTACGAATATTTACGAATAGAATTACAATTAGAATTAGAGATTGATATCCTAGTTCTAATTAATTTTTAGTTATTACTCTATTCACTTATAGCTTATCTAACACTTCACTTCTCTTCATTTCATTTCACTACACTAAACTGCACTGCACTGAACTCTCTTCCCCTCCCCTTCCCTCCCTCCCCATCACTTCACTTCACTGTATAAGGGACATGACCATATTAATAATAATCATAATAATGTAACCAATAATAATAATAACAACTTACGAAATACATCAAAGCCAATAACAGTGTTAATAATTATATCATCAATAATACGAATCGTAATAATAATAATAATAATAATAATAATAATAATAATAAACGATAAAAGTCTCAGCATTATTAATGATGATGTAGTTGGAATTTAGTATATTTTTAAATTTCACTCCATTAGACAGACAGTTTGTTCCTATCTACTATAATACGCTTCACAAAGGAGAACGTGCCTATATCAGTTCTTTACTTTCTACATCATATTTTCCTAGTATGGTCTCCTCTGCTTTTATTATCTGGTTTCTGTAATGTTTTACCGATGTCTGCTCATGCTGTGTCCCCTTTGTATGTTTTGTACATTACACATAAACGCGCCCGTTCCCTTCTCTTAGATAATGGTTCCTATTCATCCGTCCATCAACGCGCCCATGATTTACCAATTTTCCGGGCCGTTTTTTGAATTTTATCTTACGCCTACGAACTACGCGACAAAATATTACACCGCGCTTATAAACAATGTGAATTCATTGTGAGTTAAAACAAAGCCTCTTTCCACATAAAATACTTCATATAAAGACTAATTTAAAATCCTTTAAAGTTTTCGTAAATGACAAATAATATATAACTTAGCCACATTCTGTCTTACTGCTAGTTTAAGCTAGAGAGACCTCCATTCATTCTTTCGATGTCCGTTGTCTTGTATTTCTAACGTGCGAGATAAACAATACAACTTGTTTTGCTAGTTCTTTTCGTTGGTCGCGGCGACCTGTCATTCACCCTGAGCGGCAGAAAGCGCTACTACGCAATCGCCTCCGTCTCTATGTGCGGGAGGAAGCTTCCTAGTACAAGGAACTAAAATAAGCCTTTTGCCACCGCACATGTTCTCTGGCCTCTTCAATGTTTGGACTATTCGCTGAGGTTAGTGATTTACTCCGCGTACCAGCGTTTCTCTCTGCTCTTGATACTTTGGCAGGAACACTCGAATCGTATATACAGAACGGAAAACTAAATCTTGGAGGATTTACTAAGTTTTATAATAATTAAAATGATATTAATACTTAAGTTTTATTTAAATCATATTTTGGAACGTATGTATTCACTACGTATTAAACTTTTAAACAATGTGAATTCATCGTGTTACAACACATTCTCCTACAATATAAAATACCTAATATAAAGAACAATTCTAATTCCTTTCGATCTTTCCTGTATGACATGTACTAAATAACTTAACTACATTCTATGTTACTGCTAGTTTAACAGACAATTCCTCTCATTCCTTCGATGGCCATTCTCTTATTTCCTTAACGCGCGAGATAAACAATCCGACTTGTTCGGCTAATTCTGTTCATTTGTCGATGCCACTGCAGCGCCTCTGACCGGGAGGTTCTAGGATCGAGTCCTGACGGTGGTAGGATTTTCGACACTAGATTTTCAGCCAGGTCGAATTCAGTAGCTGTCTGGAGGAGAATTCTAGCGCTGGCTGCTCTGATCTGTAGTTTTCCGTGGTTTCTCCGATCAACACCAGGCGAATGCCGGACCAGTACCCTACCAAACGGGCCACGGACCGCGCGCGATCTGTCCTTCTCCTTCCTTGTACTATCCTCTCCCCTTACACACACTTACACTAACATACACTACCACATATTCCGGGAGACCGGTCGGGAGCTAAGAGCTTGTCCCGGCTGGGGCGGTGCCCCGCTGGTGGGAGAGTCCTGGTTAGGGGGTAACCCCACTAACCAACGGTAGGTCGGTGCCGGATCTCGCCATCCAGCGAGGGGAAAATCACCGCCATCTCCCGAGAAAAAAACATGCACTTAACTAACGGGACTAATGACCGAAGCAGTTGACGCGCCCGGAAACACGAAAAAATCAATCAATCAATCTTTTTATTTGTCGCGCAACACTCTTAATCTTAGCGTTTCATTTCTGATGTTCCCTTCGAAGTTGCCCACCACCTACTCCTCTACGTTCCCATAGAGCAATATTTCGAGAGAATATGTGTCTAGTCGTCTACTTCGCCTAATAAAATGTACCCTTCTTCGCTTGTTGATCGTATTTTTCTCTACTTACAACCGCCCATTCGCAGTCAGACTATCCAAGCCTGTTGTTATTTCTTTGTTATTTAGACAATTTTTGTAAACGAATGCAATTCTTCCTGGATGACGTCCTCTCGTCGGCCTCCTATTTGTTGTTTATTGAATACTTTTGAAACCGTGCGGCGATTCCGAGCCCCACTTCCCATGTCATGATTCACATTCTCGCAGGTACTCTACAAGGCAAATGTACGGGGCAAGCCTAATTTACTTGAAAGAACCTGTACATTACTTTTAATAGTTATGTATGCCACAAAGGCTGTTCTAAGATTGAGTGGCGACAAAAATCAGAGGGCCTGTAGCCCGAGGGCTTTTTGTCACCCGAATAAGTTAACGCCCGTGGTACATACAAGATTTTATTGTTTACCTAATGATAATAAAATTACCAAGTGATTCAGATTTACTTAATTATCAATTAACAAGATGATAAATTGACTGGGTTTGTCCTTTTTATATTTATTCCCCATGATTCCATAAGATAACATGTAGCATTATTCAACTGTTTTCATTTTTCATGGAAACCATGATCCTCTCGATTCAGGTACGTTATAGTCTTTATTAAGTTCCTTATCAAAGCTACGCGTGCAACACAGCCTTTTGTTAATATTACGTGGATACCAGCGCCGCAAAAGAGATCTCAATATGAAAAAACTATATAGATTATGATCTTTATAGACATATAAATATATATATATATATATATATATATATATATATATATATATATATATATTATAGTGTGTGGATGGAGACTCACAATGCGTTGGAACATTGCTTATTTATTTTTGAAAATAGATTTTACTACATGGGAGTTTTTGTTTTTTTTTCTCCCTTTCAAAATTCAAAATTTAAGTAGTATATGACTTAGTGTAGGGATCACAGAATTTTGAAAATGTGCACACAATTCACTTTTCCCCATAGCACGTCATACGCAGTTTTTAATTGTTTTTTTGACGTAAAATAAATAAATAAATAAATAAATAAACATTCAATGGTCTTTAATTAGACGTTGGATAAATCGAAAAATTGTTTGATTTCCTTGAAATTTCTGAATCGTTTCTTAATTTATATATGTGCTTTCAATTGTGGAATTCTGATTGTTTTAAAGTAACATTTTATGAATTACAAATAATGCACACTGGCAGCATTCCAAGCCTTCCTGTTTTCGAACATCTGGATGTCACGTGTCTGCAGCCAGCGGCGTCATGTATGCTCCGCCCCCACTTTCCATGCTGAGAGTACATTAATTTTAACCACACATTTTTTTCATCCTAGCCTTTCTTCTCGTTGCTACGGGGTCGACACTAATGGTGGTGGTCTCAGTTTTTATTGATTTTCCATACACTTCATTTTTATCATGATTTGGCGAGGTGTTTACGGACAGATGCCCTTCCTGACGCCAACCACAGGGCACACACAGGCACATTACACTTAGACAACACACACAACCATGGCCGAGGCGGGATTCAGACCCACGTTCCTTCGGTCCGAGACCGCCACGGCACTTCTGCAGCGATCTCGGCGACCCGGATAAGCGATTCTCACCATACGTATGAATAAAAAATCCTCAAGTTTCAAGAAAGTTTCTGTTTCGAGAACAGACGAGTCAACTATTGGATCATAATGGTTGACGATTGAACAATTTGCATATTATACAATGTTGATCGAATATTCTGGGACTTATCAGCCATGAGATCGATGAGTGGGCAATGACGTGGATGTTTAAATGAATTAGGATGACAATAGAAAGTATCAGTTGTATAAGTCACAACCAGTAATGATATTTTCTTATAAGGAAACATCATATAATAACAAAAAATCGTAATAAAGAAGATTAGTATTGAGTCCGATGCATAAAGTTCGTTTTAAAATAGTGTAGTGATGCATTGGCACCTTTATAGAAAAGCTATTATGTAGCCTTTCTTGCGTATTATGAAGTGATAAAGAAGGGCTGTAATTATGCCATTATTTAAATGACCAAAATGGATGTATCCCGACGGCATCCCTCGGTCAACATTTCCTATCAATAAACCATGTACCTGCCTCTCCAAAATGCAGAGCCCGGTTGGATCCCTTTCGCTTTCCTTCGATAGTACAAGGAAGAGCCCTCGCCCAGGTATCAGTGCTTCCAGGATCATATCTTCGCTTTCATATTTGAAGAACGCAAAAAAAAGAGAAAATTAGTCCTTTTAACATTGTTAATTTTATATTACTCTTCTATTGTAATGGTCAAATACTGTACAGAAAGCTTGATTTTTGGAATTCAACTGTATAGAATGTTCTTAATTTATTGAAACTGATTTCTACGTTTACCGTAGGCTGCACCAAAAAGGAGGGACAAGGGCGGGGGCAATGGTGCAGCCATAAAATATGCAAAATTAAAATAATTATATTTTAGTTAAAGAACATAGACAAATCGGAAGAGTCTGCCACATTCACCTGTGTTCAAGTTTTTCTCTGGACTGCACTATGGTTCCTGAGATCTGATTCTGTGTCCAAATTGATTTTTTTCTAGTTTCATAAATGAAATGTCTGTGCACCATAATGGGAAGTAATCACTTGAAAGTTAATTATTTTGCAACTACTTTGTTGATTGTTAGCTCTCCTGTTACGAGGTACGCTTGTAAGGTCGGTACTTCCTCGTTCGTTCTCCGCGCTGAAGTACTAGCCATCAAACCAAGATGAAGTTGACCAATATGTTGTGTTTGCATTATTGTATTTATTCATTGATATCGATCGTTTTGTAATCCTACATGAATTTTTTTTGCGCATTTCAATTCAGAGTTTCTAAAAGTGTCTACGTTATTGGTGTATATTTTAATTCTATTACCGAATACATGAAAATTGGAATTGACTTGAATTTGACGAGGTTTGACGGCCTTGGACCCGATATAGTGTTAGTACGTTATTGAAAATCGTGTTACAAGTTCCAGCGGTAAGTGCAAGTCTTTGCAAAATGATAGTTTTTCTTTAGAAATACACAGCTTCAGAAATGAACACTCAAATACCATTTTCTCAAAAATTGCTCCAAATTCTATCTTGAAATGTTTTGAATACATATTATAAATTGCACTGTTTAATATTATATAAAGTTTATTTTGATGAACTGTAGTTTTCTCACAAACTACACAAATGTAATTGTTTTGAAATATCACTCTCACACCGTTAATATGCACATTTCAATGGATTTGTATACATTATTTAATTTGTACGTGGATGTTCTTTAAATTACTTCAAATGAAGTTTTTCGGAAACTCAGTAGATTCCTGTGAAAAGCAGCTTCAAATTTCACGTTTACAGTAATGCTTAACGCCGCTTTCTTAAAGACGGCGATATTTAGGGCAAGGTTTTAGTCTTCTTTAATATTTTAAAAATACTATTTCGGTTCTACTATTTGGAAACCGAAAAGTTGCGAAAATTGCAAAAAATGTACTTTGGACGGCGATATGTGCCAGCTGATAAGAAGGAACGGAAACAGGAAGGGCAAGTACCAGACACAATCAGGGAAATTAGAAAACTTTACTACGAGAAACACTGTACCATTCTGTAGCACCTCTAGTTTCTATATATAAACTAGTTGCTTAAAATATTTGCAAATTTTTCTGTTTTTTGAAGATCATTTGTCTGGACCAGGCTTTCTTTTAACAACTTATATTCAACTTAATAAACCCATTTGAAAAACGGACGCAAGCTAAGATTAGCTTGAAAGTCTAGAGTCCCAACTTCGAGCCAGTAATTCCATAGACAAATGAGATAACGTAGTTTCCTCGTGTACACCGCCTCTTTGAAGTTACGGTGAGTGGAGAACCAGTAGTGTTGCCTTTGAGGAATAAATTTTGTTTCTTTACTATGCCCTAGGGCCTTTACCATTGGCTGTGAAAGAAACAATACTCCACAGAAACAAAACGGTTCCATCCACATTTTGCCGTAGTCCCTAAACTGTCTGACAAGACGTGCCGCGAGCGTTGATGACTTCTTGCTGAAGGAGAAAGTACCAAAGGGATATAATTAGTTTCATATTTATGTGGTAGTTGAAATGTGTTGCATGCTTTGGCGGCAAAGCATAATAACATCCGACACGCTACTTTGAAGCATTCTCGTGACACTAAACGAGTCAGCATTCCCTTGCAACTTACGAATACGCAAGAGACTGCCGACGGTCTTGTAGTAGAAATCGTGCGCCAGATCAAAATCGTCAACCTTTTAGATATTGCAAACCACAAAACTCCAATTTAAACTTTACGGGTCTTTGAACGTAATTGTTGGAAGAAACGTTAACCGGAAATGTTCCATCGTTTACTTATTTTCTTCTTCATTTATTGTTTGTTGGGTTGTACATGGATCAGTATTGCACTCTTCCATATGTAATGATTACTTACTACTAACTTAATACTACGCTTAACCTAATTCTGCTGTTTCTACTACATTGGGGTAGATTCTTCATGAGCGTACCTACAATTCACAATTGGTTGAGAATATTTTTAGGAATGAATCGAACCGGTATAAATTGTTTATTCTGGTCTGTGTTGTTCGTTGAAGTTAGAATGTATTGTTTTAGTTGATTTATTGAGTTTATGTTGGAGTAGAAATAATTGGATAGGCGCGCTATTTGATAGGTGATTGGGTTCATGGTTAATTTTCTATGGATTTGTTGATTTGAAATGAACCATGGGGCATTAGTGATTGTTCTGAGGAATCTTTTCTGTGTTTTTTGTATTTTATTTACGCTGAATTGTCCATTGGGACATGCATATAGAATTATGGGTCTTATGGTTTTATAAAGTGTTATTACATTTGTTAATGAAAGTTTGGAGTTTTTATTAAGTCATGTTTTGAGTTGGATTAATCTCCCTTGGCCTGTTTTATTTTAATGTATCCTTGAGTTTTGTATCAAGATTTAGTCCTAAGTATTTGATAGGTGGATTCAATGGTGTCCAGTTTATTATGCCTATTTAATAGCAATGGGTGGAGGCAGAGAATGGTCTTAATGAAAAAATAAAAGATTTTGATTTGTTTGGGTTTAGTTTACTTTTCCATTTTGTTGCCCATTCTTCCATTTTGTTTAAATGCTGTTGAATTTTTAAACTGCTATGTGACAGCGTGCGACTTGATATGAATAATGCCGTATCGTCAGCGAACTGTGCATGTTGCGTGTAATATGTGATATGGGGGAATATTTGCTGTGTAAAGATTGAATAGTGTTGGGGATAGTGATAAGCCTTCTGGAACTCCTGCTTCTATTGTGCGTGGGTTGGAGCTATGATTGTCTATGGTTACTGTAAGAGATGTCTGACATAAATTGTGTGATAATATTTAGTATGTATTTAGGTGTTCCTATAGTTTTGAGATTTGGTTTCTGAAACCAAATTGATGATTTGGACCACCTTCTGACATTGTTAGGTGATTATTGAATCGTTTTAAAATTATTTCTTCAAATATTTTTGAAATATTTGAGAGGAGACCTATTGGTCTATAATTCGCTGCAAGACTATGATTAGTGTTTGGTTTAGGGATCGGGATTATATTTTATATTTTCCAAGAACGTGGGAAATAGCATAGATGTTAATCATATATGCAATAGTGGATGTGGGCACGTTTTTTAGCAGACATTTGAAAAAGTACCAAAATGATTTATTCGCGGTATTTAATGATTCTATTTTGGTGTTGAAGGATTGTTGGGTGTGTAGATTTATTGCTTTCTTTGTTATATGATTAAGGAGATTTAGCTCTTTTTTTAGTTGTGGAATTCTATCGTTGCTCTAAGGTTGCCTTCTAGAGTTATTGCGTTTGTTGATTATTTCTATTATTTTGGGGGTAGTTTGGTTTTGTCTGTATGAGAGAATATGTGGGTTTGTTGTCTTGTAAGTGCATTATTGTGTTTATTATTATTGCTTTTATCTGCATGACAGACTTTTCAATTTCTAGGGGAGAGTTTAATATTTTGAATTGTGATGTCTTGGCTCTCACTATTTTCCTGAATGATTCCCAATTTATGTTTTGGGTGTTTAGTTTCTGAGTTGGAGCATGTGGGGTAGGTATTATTTTAGTGGTTATTAATACTGGAATATGATCTGATTCCATCTCAAATACTAGGGTTGAATGATATGTTGTACTTGTGTTAGTAATTGCTATATCTAATATACATGGGTGTTTGGTGCTGTCGTGTGGGAAATGGGTTGGTTCGTATGGCGTAAGTGTAATCAAGTTTGTCTGTTATTATTTTAAGTAGTTGAGAGCCTGCATTGTTGGAAACTCTGCAATCCCAGTTAGTATGTTTTGCATTTAAGTCACAAAGTAGAATCATCAGGGTATTCTGTTGAAGAAGGGAAACGCTTAAAGCCTGGTATGGCTCGATTGTAACAAAGATTAGGAAAATTGCGATTTGTGAGTACAGGGACCGAAGTATTGTTATTTGAATTTTCCTGAGTGGTAGTAGTTTTAGAGTTGTTTTTGTTGGTCTCTGATTTTTTAAAAAAAATAATTACATTCTGCGGACCGAATGTCCGCACGGGCCCTTGCAGTTGTGGCATGTTGGTGTTAACTTTTTTGTGGACATTGTACTGTGTAATGGTCTTTTGCACAGAATGCAAGTACAATTTCATTATTACAGTTATTTCTTGTATGGCCGAAATCCAGACACCTCAAACATTATATTTGTTTTACGTCTTTTTTCAGTTTTGACACACAGATTACATATTGAATTAATTTTTAACACTTCCTCAATACTTTGATGCCCGGCGAATTCTGCTGCAATAACCGGAATGGGAATATTGTCTTTGTATAATATTGTGACATTGATCAGTGAAGGATATCTTGGATACAAATCTTCGTAAATCTCTTCCTGAGTTACTGGCTGGTGAATATTTTTGAAAACTACTGAGAATTTCTTGTTCATGGGATCCTTATAAGTGTGGAATTGTCTATTTTTAATAGATATCTAATGGTTTTCTAAAGTCCGCTATGTACTTGAAAGATAGCTTAATTTTGTCGTTAACCGTGTTAGAAGTGAATCGAGTGGTAATTCCTTTTTATAACCTCTTTGTTGAAATGATTAATTGTCGGAATGTCTTTCACAAATATGAGGGGAATTTTTATGTTCTCGACTTCGTTTCCTCGTCGTCCAGGTAGTTGAATCTCTGGTCTTGGTCCCTATTTTTTTTCAAGAGGAGAGTATTTATTGCTAACAGGTACATTGTATTCACTGCTGCTGGATTGATTTTTTGATGAGCTGCCTAGGAGGTTACTATCATTGCCGTTGATGTTGGCAGGGTCGTGGTTTGCTTGGCCGCGGGCAGGCCTCTGACAGCGTTGGTTGACGAACTAACTGGGGATTGGCGGCTTTCTATGTTCGAGGTTTGTTGCCTGCAGATTCTGGCTGGGTCCATTGCTTTGATTGAAGGAGCTGCCTGATGAATCTGCGAGGATGTGTTGACCCCCGAGTTTCTCGTAGGTGATTTCCATGTCGGCTGTGTTGTACAGGAGCGCCATGGCTCCCGCAATGCTCTGACATAGGTCAGGTCTTGGTGGTTGAAAACTGCTATTAATATTGAAAAGTCAATAGCACGACTTTAGTTCGGTTCACTGCACTCTTAACGTTTAATTATCTGTACGATAAACAAACTTTAAGTCACTGATACTGAGTCAAATTAAAACGTTCTGAGCTGTGCGGAGCTGTGAAGTGGTCGCTGGCTCAGCGCGGAATGGCCATCGTTTACTAATCAATGTCTCAATTTTTGTAAATTATATTTCATTGTGAATAAATTTTATTACTTACTATTTTTTATTAAAAAACCCTACAAAAATTATCGTTCAGTTGTGGACCTGTGGTACTAAGGTGTGTGGTATGAGCTCAACATTATAACGTTTCCATAATTATGGTATGATCTCGCATCACTAGACGGATACCACGAAACACGAAGAAAAAAGAACAGTTGCAGTATATCTGATACAATGTACTGTTACACGGGAACGCATGATAATATAGGCTCAACCAGGATCACTGTTCTGGTTTCGTGACGGAGATTGTTGGAACGAAATGTTGCATCGTGAAGAGTACCTTGTTGCACCACTCGGAAATAATATTTACAGAAATATTATATTCTATAATATATTCTCTCTCTATATATATATATATATATATATATATAGAGAGAGAGAGAGAGAGAGAGAGACATTCATACATAAATAAACAAATAAATAAATAAAAGGTTGCTTGGGCTCGGCTGCTCCTATCCGTGCATTTCTGTAAAGATTATTTCCGAGTGGTGCAACAAGGTACTCTTGTTGTGTGTGTGTGTATATATATATATATATATATATATATATATATATATATATATATATATATTAATGAAATTAAAAAGTTTAGTTTATATGTATCCTTACATTTGCATTTGATGGTTACAAACTAACTTAATCTAGCTTACTACTAACTCTAACCTACATCTGACCAGGAGACTCACAGAGCACCTCAACTGGTTTATTCAATATTGCTGAAAATGTCCAAGAATGTATGTAACGGATATCTGTTTTTAATTCGAGTTTAGCATTCTGTATATTTTCCCAGTTTAAGATTTCTGCTATGGTTGATCAATTGAAAGTTCGAGAAAAAGTTATGGGCGAGATAGGGAATATGGCGAGATAGGCGTGATTGGTTTGATGTTTAATTCGGTGTGTAGTTGCTTGTTGGAGATGAACCTGGGAGCTGGGGTAATGAATCTTAAGAATTTGTTTTGGATGACTTGCAGTTTTTGTAAGCTATATTTGGCAGTATTTGTCCATATTGGACAGGTGTACAGAGGAGGGGTCTGATGATGGATTTATATACGATTATGGCACTGTTAAAGGCAATTTTCACTAGTTTTGTTTGTGAGCGGTTTCAGCTGAAGAATTTTGAATTTGACTTACTGAACTCTGTTATCGATGTGAGTTTTCCAGTTGAGGGTGGTATCCAGATGAAGTCGTAAGTATTTAACTGCCTTATCTTTTTGAGTGCATGGAATGATATTATTATTTATTCTTAGTGTAACGGGACGAGGGTATGGGTTGAATGTGAATATTTTAGATTACAGTGTCATCGGCAAATTGGGCTATTTGGGTTAATTTGGAGAT
The DNA here is from genome assembly GCA_964035755.1 of Teleogryllus oceanicus. Lineage (NCBI taxonomy): Eukaryota > Metazoa > Arthropoda > Insecta > Orthoptera > Gryllidae > Teleogryllus > Teleogryllus oceanicus. Next base: position 280,926,398 of record CAXIVR010000001.1, read on the forward strand.
AGGAATGTCCGCTGTTCACTAACAATGGGGAGAGGGACGATCCTTGTGGGAGTCCTGCTTTTATGGGGCGTGGGTTTGAGATGTGGTTATCTATTACGACTGCAAAAGTTTTGTTTGTGAGGAAGCATGTAATGATTTTGAAGCGGTTTACTGGGGTTCTAATTGATGATCGTTTATATATTAGCCCCTCGTGCCAGACGCGATCGAAGGCTTTAGTGATGTGGATGAATACTGCTATTGAGTGACTTTTTTTAATGATGTGTGAAGGTATTCAGTGATCCGTAGGAGCTGGTGCGCTGTGATATTTTGTTGGAGAAGCCAACAAAGGAGGCTATTGCTTGTTGAATATTTTGAACAATGGCTGGTATAATAGAGTTTATTATATTAATTAAGTGTGTGGATATTGAGTTAATTATATTGTGTAGAATGAAGAATTTAAAAATATGAATGGAGGTGAGTTATTATGGGTGACATTGTTGTGTGAGTTGCTAGCTGATTGGTTTCGGGTAGAGTTTTTTGGGTGCTGGTTATATGCAGGTACATAGGTGAAGTTTGGTATGTGGGTGGTGTTAAGTAAGTTGGGGAAATTATGAGTGGTATTTGGGGGAGGGGTTGATGTTTTCTTTTAGGTTTTGTGACGATTGGTGGGATTTTTTTGATTTATTTTCCAGAATTTTTTTAAACTATGAGCATTCTGATGTTTGGATATCAGCTCTGTGCGCCTCATCGGCGTATTATTTTTTATATAATCTGAGGGCACTAATGAGGGGAGAATGTTTAGTTTTAAGATCTTGATATATTTCCTCTTTAGAAATAGACGAATTAATGTTTTTGTAGGCCACAGAGAACGTTTTGTTAGTTCAGTCCTTGTAGGTGTGGAACTGTTTATTGGTGCTTAGAAAATATTTAATTGCTTTTCTAAAATCTATTTGGTTAAAGTTAATTTTTGCTTTACTATTGTTGTAGGTTGAGGCAAACTGGTTAGTGATGTGGGTTTTAATTTCATTGTTCAGTTCTAAAATGTATTCAGTACTGTTAATATAGATGGAAGGGATTTTATTATTCTCGGAGTTTTCAGGACCGGTGGTGTTTAGGTGTACGGAACTAAATTCATTTTCTTACAGGTTTTTAATGGGTACACCATATTCTTGGGAATGGACAAACACGATTTTTTTGTTAGGTTGCGCGTTAAGATTTGGATCACTATGCCCTCGCTTACAACAAGACTCTTGGGAAATTGGTTCTATACTTGCACTGGTATTGCTGTTACACTTTAAAATATTCGAAGTGCCGTCAGCCGCCAGATAGGTACTGACTTTATTTAGTTGATCGTTAACATTGTCATGCGGCATTGTTCCATTTAACATGTGAGGCTGATGTGAAGGGGGGGGTGAGGTAACCGCCGTTCTACTTGATGTTTGCCTAGTAGATGCTCTAGAATATGTTGCAATGATGTTTCACGGATGTCGCCTTCCTGGTAAGCGACCTCCATTTCGCCCTCGGTCAGGTAGACTTGAGCGACGCCATCTACAATACACTGGCGTTGACGGCTGGATATGTTTCACTAATTTCTTGCAATATTAGCAGCACGCAGTTAGAAGTGTTGTTGAAAAATATTACTGTAGCACTTTGATTTTGACTTTCACTGGAACACAGAACGAAGTACGAGACGAGGCGCAGTGCTGTGCGCGGTAGATCCGTACTGTGCGACAGCTCGCAGCGGAATGGAAGCAACCTTATCGGGGGATCAGACTATGTACTCGGCGTAAGCAAGCAACACTGGTTAGAGGGGCCAGTCTACCGTCATGACGTATCCGGACAAAACTTATAAAAGGAGCCGGTCTTCCGAGTCGGCGTATAGAGCTATACTGGTTGAAGGGCCAGCCGTATTTGTTGCCTTAGTGGTGTTACAAGATACTGATCGTTTATGGGTATAGAATGGATTTCGCGTAGTACTTGCTATTAATAGAATATTCGTTATGTATTTTTGATCCAACAGTAGATCTGTATATTTACCTACACAACCCCCCAACATCTTAAAAAATTGAAATAAGTGCATAAAAATGATGCATTTGATGATAATTTAATTTCACAATAAATTACACGGACAGCCTCGAAAGCCTTTAAATTTTGCAAGGATAATACAATGACTCGAAAAGATTCTACTAAACTAATAACATATAACCCAAGGTGCTGATGCGAAATAAAATAAACATATTATCTACCGTTTCTTTCCATCTTTCTTTCCCCTTTTCTCTCTTTTTGTCACTTCTTCTCCTTCCATCCCCTCTCTCCTCAAATTTTCAGCATGTTCATACGCACAATTCATTGAATCGTTAGGAAGTGCGTCATATGCGTATGGATCTTGCTGTAAAATATTTCTTTGATAATTTCTAAATGACGACGATTTCCAAAATTTTCGCCCAAATGCAATAGTCATGTTAAATGGAATCTCCAGATCGCGAGTCCGAATAACAATTGAATTACCCTGTTTGTAGAAGTCTCATTCGGTCCGTGCTAACATCCAACGTATCTACTTATATTTACCACTGTCAGGACTCTAATTAATCATCTCCCGTACTTCAAAGCTTCAGTTACGGCCTAGTAACTATTCGGTTAACCTACGTTTACGTATTTCTGAGGCTGTCATATCATGTACAGTTGTATTGATTTCTGATAAAATGATATATTAATATTTTGGATTCAGTACGTTTGTAAAAATCATTAAAAAGTACGTACACTATGACTTGATATTACTTCGATGAAAATTGTGTGTTCCATGGGCTTTTTATGTAAGTCAATGTTAGAAATTTATTTTTAATTCAATATTTTCAATATTACATTCAAATAATCTGGAACTTGAATTTTATTAATTAAAGAATCTTATTTGAAGAAAGCATTGGAGTAGCAGATGAGACCAGAAATATTTATAGATGGAAACTGATTTCTGGTCCTAGTACGTTACGTGCATCTGCGATCAGACCTAGGAGCACATCGCTTGTGTCGAAATCCTTCACAAACTCTATAGAATTTGTGCTACGTAGTATTCGGATCTAGCGGTAATATATTTCTCACCTCGCTCAATTTCTTCTAGAACAGTAAACGGTAATACAGAGTTGAAGAATTATAGTTGTAAAAATAAATACTTAATACTAGATAATTAGTAATACATTTACTTAAATTTTTATTTATTAAGTCGAACTTTTTAGCAGTTTAAGTCCGAATTAAACTGAATTATATTTGTATATAGTTTACTCATACCTGATTGTCGTTTCTCACTGCCTTCTCTAATTCTTTATGTTACGATTCCACCCAAACTCGATTTTACGTAGCGACTTATTACGAAGTTTCAACATGCGAAAGGAAAAATGTAAGATTACGAGAATAGCGTTGTGCAGTAGTCTACGAGTATGTAATGTTTATTCAACGTGTTGGTACTACCGCTGCTGGCGGGATTCAGGACGCTCTCCCCGAGCCTTATTTTGTATTCCGCGAGGTCTTCGCCCGATGTCTCCGAGCCCGGGCCCGAGGCCCTAGCTACGTTGGTATTGGAGGCGCTTACTTTTCTTTTGCGAAGTACAGACTTTTCTGTCACTTCTCGCTTCTCTTGTGAAAGTTTGTAAACTAGATTACGAGAAATTACACTGCAGCTGTTAGATATTCGTCATTATAATTTACATTTCTTTGATCATGGATTGATTCGACGACAGTCTTCCCGGCACTGCGAAATAAATACAATAAGTGGAATTTTGTAAACCAGTTCTAAGAGAAATGGTTAGGAAGATGTATTAAGAACGTTGAATTAACACTGTTAAAAATTAGAAGAGTTTTGCAAACATTTAATTTTTTCAAGTAAAATATTTTAAAAAGTCTATCTAATTTACATGTAGTGGCAGTTAATGAGTACAAGTAAACTGTCAAATAATTTTCTGAAGATACAATTCACCATTCATCTGAAAGCAAATTAGAAATACGTACGAATATATTGTTAAACGATTGATCGTTATTTATCAACTGCTTTCATTAATATGTTTCTCATACATGGCTGATTATTTGACTAGAGATACAGCACGGTTATTGTGTGATGCATAATTTCTGGGCAAAAAGGCAGCTGGGAAAAAGTTCCCACCTCGGAAAGCGATCCTAGCAATGGGAGGAAATGGTTCATATGAAAGACAGAGTACTCCAAAGATAATATCATTTTTTTTTCTAACCAAATACAAAATAATTTATTATACATATTTAATATTTTATTAAAGTACGAACGGTGTATTTCTATGCTTTGGTTACGGGGTTGAAGTCTTCACCAGAACGGTCGGTTCCTGCAGTGAAAAGAGGATAGAATTCTTTGACTCATTGCCAGAGCACGAGAAAAGCGACACGTTTAAAAATGTTCTTAGTTTGCAGTAGATCGATTTTAATATGAACGGTCTTGTTCATTTCGTGGCCAAAGATAAAGTTCTTCATTCTATGTGCTCCCTGTCTAGTGTGAAATATTAATATGAAACTTTCACTGGTAAAAATACACTATTTTCTTATCATATGTCTTCTCTTAACTCAATCATGACGATAAAGAATTTGTACAAAGTATAATATTTTTTTTTTTTTTTATTTAATAGGTAATTATTACAGACAAATTAGAAAACTTGATGCAATGTGGCTAGGCCGAAGGCCTTTAAGCCATTACAATACCTACATTCTACCGCGTTCTAACCTTTCGGATTCTGGTATTCACCCCAAATGGTCTCTCCATCGCATCAAAGCCGCGGAAAAGAGACCATAAGGTACGGCTGAGGAAAAAACCCCTGAAGGGAGAAAAACCTGCCGTCAGAAGCCGAGTACATGCTAATCCATCCGGTTTTTAAACTATTTATTTATTTGGCGCGGGCGTCAGGCATTCTCCTTCCAGTGTTTGGCCTCCTCCGCACCTGAAAACAAACAGCACCACAGAAAATCGTCCGCACCAACGCCTCTGCCCTAACATTTCCGATTCCCACTTCCCTTCGCCCCCTAATGTGTTTTATTTTAACCGTTTCGTTTTATTTTATTTTAATTTAATTTAATTTTAATTTATTTAACTTATTTTAATCAATTTAATTTTAATTTATTTAACATATTTTAATTATTTTAAGTTAATTTATTTATTTTTATTGACTTATTTATCTACTTATATTTAACAATTGACTACAATTTATAACTTTTTTGTACTGTTTACTAACCTAACATAACTTACTAACTTAATTATTGTTAATTACAAAGTATATTATGTATTCAAGTGTATACTTGCCCAATTCATTTGCATGTGTGTGTGTGTGTGTGTGCGTATTTTCTTGAGTCTTTAAGTTTAAAAAAATGTAAAATGAGAAAGTGTATGTGTTGCTAAACTACCAAAAAGGACATAGATTCCACTGCAACTGCTCACAATGTCTCTCGATATCTATGTTAGGTCCTGAATATATTTCTTCTAAAGGTGTAATTTTTGGCATTTGCAGTCCTTTCGCATTCCTAGCCACCTTTTTTTTGCATAGGCCCGGAAGTCCGCCACCTCCTGCTGACGCCGTCAATAGCAGTTGCAGCTTCTCCCTCCAGGGCGCAGGCAAAGGAGGCGGCCGCCTGCCACGGCTGTGATATCGCATAATAAAAAGCGGGAGGCGGGCGGTGTGCTAGCTCCATGATTGAGAACGTCACTCTCCCCGCTCGGCAAGCCGGACAAATGTGTGGGCGGGGTGGGCGGTGAGCCTTTTTTTCTGATTGTCAGAGAGGGGGAAAGTGTTTCCCTCGGCGGCTGAGAGGGAGAGAGACAGAGGGAAGGGAGGGAGGGCGAGACTCGGCGAAAGTGGCCCAGGAAAAAGCAGTGGGCGACAAACGAAGGAGACGCAGGAGGGAACTAGGCGTCGCGGGGGTGGCACGAGCGCGCGCAAAGGAAAAGAAGGGTCGGGAGGCGGAGTTCTGGCGTGGGCGAGGGCAAGGGCGGGGGCGGGGGCGGGGGAGTTCGCGATGCCTCGGATTACGGCAGGACAGAAGACGGCGAATGCACTGCCGCCCCCTCCCTCCCGTGCCGCAAAGCCTCAGGCCCCATGGGAAATGCGGCAGGCGGAGGAGAAGGAAGAGAGCGCGGCGAAGGTGGGGGCGGGGCGGGGAAGGGGAGGAGAAACGTGACCCGATCCGAATGTCACAGTTGGAGAGCGAAGCCACCGCCGTAGGCCCGCGACGCGCTGTGCTCGATGCGACAGCCGCCGCCGCCGCTGCTGCCGCGGACCTGCATCTCACGGTTTCCCGCTGCGCTAGAAAAACGGAGAGAGTTCTTTGGAGTGTTGCTTGAGTTGCAGAAAGACGACAGATTGCGGGGCGTTCATGGGATGTTTCTAAAGATATGTATAGTTGTTTAAATCTGCTCTTTTCAAGGGAGCAATATAGTAAATTATTCTGATTATTTTTTGTTGTAACTGTATAATATAATATATTACTATTTTGATCCCAAGAAATTAAAGACTTATTTTATAAAAATTATTAATAAATTCATTTCACAGACGTCCGTTTTCCCTTACTTTGTAACACGTGTTCACAAAGATTTTTTTCTCTTTATTTATTATTATTTTTAACATTAGTTAGAAACGCGTATTCCATTAATTTCATTTCCAAATTTATATGCCAAATGTTAAATCGGATCTTACGAAACTCTTCTTTGCTTAAAATCAATGCAAAAGTTAATCCACAAGCCTCTTTCACAATTTCAGATTCAATTATGTTTTCATTACCTTTCGTTCCGAGCATAAACAACTAAATAGAGACTAATTTATAATAATTTACCTAATGTACTCGTGATTAATACTATTATTAATAACTCCAATGTAATTCGCCATCTCAACGATCCGATTCCAGAATTGAAGACATTCAATATTGTATATTCCACAACATGTACCCAGTGTGACCTACCATTTATAGAACAAACTCGTATAATAATATAATATAAAATATAATATAAAAATAATATTAGATTACCTTTTGAGAAACAAAACTCCTTAACCGCTCGTAGAATAAATCAGGGCAATATTATTGATTTTCACAATCCGGCAATTTTATCAATAGAACCAAACTGGAGTTCCAGGCTAGTTCTCAATTCATTGTCACCGGGAGCGGTAGCTCAGTGCATCAAGTGATGTCACTGTGAATGCAGCGCCTCTGACCGGGAGGTCCTAGGTTCGAGTCCTGACGGCGGCAAGAGTTTCGACGCTAGCTTTTCAGCTAGGTCGAATTCAGTAGCTGTCTGGAGGACAATTCAAGCGGCCGGCTGCTCTGATCAGTAGTTTTCCGTGGTTTCACCGATCAACACCAGGCGAATGCCGGAGCAGTACCCTAACAAACGGGCTACGGACCACGCGCGATCTGTCGTTCCTCTTCTTTGTTCTATCCTCTCCCCTTACACACACACTTACACTAACATGCACTACACTACCACATATTTTGGGAGCTCAGAGCTTGTCCCGGCTGGGGCGGTGTTCCGTTGGTGGGAGAGTCCTGGTGAGGGGGAAACCCCACTAGTCGACGGTAGGTCGGCGCCTGATCTCGCCATCTAGCGGGTGAAGATCACCGCCATCTCCCGAGAAAAACACGCACCACACTAACGGGACTAATGACCAAAGCAGTTGACGCGCCGGGAAACACGAAAAAATCAATGAATCAAATCTCTGTTTAGTAAAATGAATTCTTCCATGAATTCTAATCTAGAATGTAATATGTTTGCCAACTGTTATAATTCCATATTAATACAATTCAGTAAACGTAAAAATCAACATTTTGAACTCTCTAATTTTGAGAGAGTACAACATAACTTTAATTTCACTCATCAAGGTGATTTCAATGATGAAATTCAAAGTAGTTTTCGTCACTCTGACAAATCCCCAAGTCGCTCCCTTAAAACCTATAAAAGCTATTACTATCTTTTCATGTCCTTATTTCATGTCCACGTTGATCCACCAGTCTTTCCGATAAAGCTGCCCCTAACCGTCCCTCCTTCCCCCGCCCCTCCTTTCCATCCTTACCCCCTCCTAGAATTCATCAAATCCAGCAACACTCGTGTCAGTACTCTCTCCGTAGTAGGAGCGTTCAAAGTCTCCAATAGTAACACTCAGATGTTTGTCTTGACATTAATTCTCATCCTCTACATTTCCATATTAGTATCATTTTTCTCTTGCTTGGCAATTGCTTTGTGTCAGTATTACTATTTTAATTCAGAATTAAGAATATTTAAACTCGCATGTTAATTTCTAAATTAAAATAATTTGGATTTGGTCTAACCACAATCGCAATTTAATTCTAATTTTATAGGTAATTTAGTTCAACATGTTACCAAGAAATAATGTGACTTTTGTAACGTTTTTCTCATTCCAAATTCATTAAATGTATGTATTCTTTTAAAATTTGTAATTTCAATTTGAATTAATTTAGATTATGAATATCAAAACTTACATGTTAATTTTCTAAAGTATAAAAATGTTGGATGTCTTATAACGAACATTCTAGTTGAAATTGGAATATTACAGGAAATTTATTTAAACGTGAAATCAAGAATTAAGGTCATTATTGTAATGTTTTCTCCCATCCAATCCTCTCATCCAATTGTTACAGGTCTGATGATGGAGGCACAATTTGACCTCTGAAATGTTGCTAGGGCAATCTTGTACAAAATACTACTTGGAACGTAATAATGAAACTTGTTTTAATAAATGTAATTATGACTGTCTATAAAAAGAAATATTGGAATATTTATTAAGAAAAAAACTTAATATCAGACAGTCTATATCTCAACTTAATGATCACTGTTTGTCAAGGAATACGTGGAGAGGAAATTCAAGTAACGAAGTTACGCATGCGTCTTTTGCTAATGAGAGTCGGGCAACGTCTCTTGCACCGCTGTTTGGTGGGTTTCATTCGTACGCAACGAGATTTCGCATTCCAGACAAGCAGCAATTTATGAAGCGTTTTCTATCCTTCAGGAGCAAATGTCGGGAGTAACTTGATTATATGTTTCCCAACCTATGTTCATTGGCAAAAAGTTATATTTTATACATGCCCTAGTAGTTTGTAACTTTTATTCTGAGGCCCCTGTATTTCACATTTAATTGAATTATTGGTTGAATCAACTACTCATAGCACATTCTTATTTCCTTGACATACAAAATATTTTTCATTATTCATCTGTCAGAAATATATCTAAATAAATAAATTATCACTTGTAAAATCCCACTGTGTATGTGAAGTCATGTTACAGACATAAAATGGTTCTCTGAAATGTTGATATCACTAAACTCAAAACTAGTTGTTCCTTTTAAATTGTGAGTCATACGAGAAATAAAAGTTCTAGCGTTCATATTGAAAACTTAATACTTAACTTCATATCGACGTCTTCAATAGCATTCAGGGCAGATAAGTATAATTTACAGGAAATTAAATTCAATGATGCTGCTATTTTTTTTTTGTTGTTTTGTAGAGTTATGAAAACCAAATACGGTCTCACACTTGCGAAAAAAATGTATCTCAAAGTCAGCATTCTCTGACTGCGCAGTTTGAATATTTGCATGGAGCAGTCGTGCATAATTTGCACAACTGTGTTGGCTTTGTTAGTCGGATGGTGGGTTTCGAACTTCATTCCTAAGCGACGAGCGAGTCTGAAGAGCATGTAAAAGGTAAATATCTATACGCGGAAAGGTCGGAGCAGTTGAAAATAAATTGTGAGATTTCGAAGTGAGGTTTGACTTGTTTAATTACAAACATCGTACATTTGGAATGCATGCAGCCTCCGGACGCATTTGGTGTCTGTTTATAGAGTTTTCAACTGTATGCAGAGAGATAAATGAACTCCGACTTTTCATCAATAGAACTGAGCCGAAGAACAAATAACACAATATTATATATTCTGTTCCTCTCTACAATCATAATTTTCGTGCTCTGGTTGCAGAATTCCCGAGTCTATATCGTCATTTCGTTTTCAAAGTAGTTTGAAACCCAGATTCTTCTTAGTTCCGTATCTTGGAATCGTAGATGGCCAAATCCAAGACGCCTGTGTCTAGTTATCGAGTTTAATTACAAATTTATGATTATTTGGAGGTTTCATTTGGTATGCCCATTAGTATAACAACGTAACGCAAAGAAACAAATGGACAGTAATACAAAAGTCTAGATTATTTTCTATAACGGTACTTATGAGCTTGATGACGGTACTATATTTGGTTGGTATATTAATGTGGGTGTCGGTGTGAGTTTCGTACGCTTTTAACGTGAATATTTAGAACGTTAATTTTCTTGGTCTCAAGTACAGCGACTTTTAATTGCCCGTTAGACCCTGAAAACTGTTCTTGTTAGTCGACTTGATTAGCTGATATCATAAGGGCGGGATCATCTTGCCCCAGGCATGAATGATTGGTTTTGTGTGGTGGGATGCTTCCAACTTCGATGTACCATTTTTCAACCCTCTTCCTTTTTCATTTCTTGGCGATGTGACACCTAGGTGTCACGTGCGTTACACCTAGGTGACACCTAGGCTATGGATTTGAACCCCGTATAAGACATGAATGTTGTGTGTTTTGGCATGCACGCAGTCACCGTGTGTCACACTCCAGCCATATTTCCTTCTCATTATGGAGTGAGATAACCTTCTCGAAACCGACTTTCCTTAGCCGAGGTATGCATAGATGCGTCTCGGTAGTTCTACCAAACAGCCGCTGTTAGAGATACGCATACGTGCCAAATCTGACATCCCTGTTCCATCCCGACAAAAGCTGAATGGATCATGAGAACGTGGATAGTTTTTTTTTTTTTTTTCGGGAAAGTCAACAGCTATAATCATTAGTCCCGTATGTGCAGTGAATGTTGTATCCCAGAAAGTAGTGTTGACCTTTCCCCCCGAAAAAGCTTTCAAGTTCTAAAGTATACTAATCTTGAACATTAGAGCGGAAATAAGAACTTACTTTGAGATGCGCTATTGAAATGAACCTTGATGACCATGTATAATCCAAAAATTAATAAGGTGAAGGGCTTACTAGATGCAGCGCAGATGATTTTCTCCCCCACACGTCACATACTGTTTTGACTGTTTTTGACAAAATAAATAAATACTATTATCCCTCAATGCACGCTCGTTGTGAGAAACGGTTCCCTCAACACGAAATCAATGATAGATACTTCATAGATGCGACTGCTTTCGATTTCAAAGATATTTCTGTAGATATATCTCGTAGAAGAACTTCATCTGTGTCTTTCATCTCTGCACAACCAGTAATACATTCAATTTTTGGTAACTTTGACGACAACATATCACCTAGAGTCTGTGGATATTCCGTCCATGAAACGGTTTAAATGATATCCATCGTTCCTTTTTCTGTGGGACACGAAACTTCTAATTTTTAACAGGAAATTACTATTAGTCTATTTAGTAACAATAATGTTATACGACGAGTGGAGGTCATCGTAAAATTTCAATAAATCCAAATGCGTTTTCTTAAGCCAACTTTGCTGAAGTAATTTCAATATAGCCATTTTTGGATCATAACTCTTTAGTTCTTGAGATGTACAAAATTCACATATTTGGCTTGGTAATGTTTGAAACAGATATGTGTATTAAAATAATGATTTTAAGAAATCCGGGCCCTATTTATGAATAACGAAACGAAGTAGTGTGTTATATATGTATTGATTCAGAAAGCTCACACATTTAGTCTTAGTTTAAGTTACGAAAACATATCTCCACAAAGAGAAAGAAGTTAGGAAAACACTTCCATAGCCAGAATTCTTAGACAGAATGCATACAAAGAACATTTATCAACAAACTAAGGAATAAATTATAATCAGAGTAAAAAAGTCAGGTACTAAATCAACATTAAAGAGAAAAAAGAGACGTTTGTAGCATTGAAACTAAGAGAAGAATTAAAATGCACAAGAAACCTAGACCAAAATTAAAAGGAGAAATTTACAGAAATCAACAAACTTACCAAGCGTCATATCAGGAATGACTTCAGAAGGTACAAAGAAAATATTGTGAAAATATCATGGATTGCTCAAAACCACTGAAGAAATCCACTGAAAAATAGATAAAAATCGGAAAAACTATTGGAAAAAAACAAAAATTAATTAAACAAGGAAGGGCATAATCTAAGAAGCAAGAAAGTTTTACAAAGAATTGTATAAGAGCACATATAAGAATAGAGGTCTTCAAAAATGTATATTTAAATTGGAAAACCAAGAAGAATCTGTGCCATACTTCATGCAGTGAGAAATAGAAGCAGTTATAACGGAATTTAAATGCCAGAAAAGCCCAGGCGACGACAAGAATCAACAATTATCTGAAAATGGGGATAGAAGAAGTTACTCCACCCATTAGAGACTTCTTCAACAAAATCGTAGAAAATGAAAATTCAGAACAATATCAGAGCAGCACAATCATTTTATTACATAAAAAAGGAGACAGGACAGAATTAAATAATTGTAGACCAATAAGTTTAATATGAAACGTTTACAAAATCTTTTCGAAATAAATAACAAAAAGAATCAATAACATTTTAGAAGAAAATCAAACCCCAGAACAGACAGGATATTGTACAGGTTACTCCACAATAGACCATATCCACTGATTATTACAGCTCGTAGAGAAATTTCAAGAATACAATTTGAATCTGTACCTTCTCTTCATATACTTCAAAAATTCCTTCGATTCAGTGGAACATAAAGCAATTCTGGAAGCATTACACGTAGTGGGAGTAAAAATCGTAGGAAAAATATACCTAAAAAGTAAAGCAAAAGTGAGAACAGATAAGATAGACAACATTGAAAAAAAAAGTAAAAAAAAATTTAATTTTAAAAAAAAAAATACGGCATAAACATCAAGGAAAAATATAAATCTCGATTTCTGTACATAGTTTTATAACAAGCAGCAAGAATTAAGAAATGCTAGACGACCTCCTCCAAAATAAGATAATAAATACTCAAAATACAAAAATAATGACCAATTGTACGACAATACCGATAACAGCTTATGGTGAAAACACAAAATACGTAGACAAGTACCAATATTTGGGGCAGATCATATATTTTAAGAATTCCTCCCAATCCACAATAGAAAACAGGATATCACAAGCATGAAAAAAATTCTGCTCTTTAAAATTCATATCACTGAAAAATAACTATAGCCTAAAAATAGATACATTACGAACACTTGTGTCCTACCAGCATTATAATGCGGTTCACAGATGTGGTCACTTACGGAAAAGGAGAAAAATGTGATAAAAATATGTCAAAGGAAGATGGAAAGGAAAATATTAGGTATAAGTCTAAAGGACAAAGGAATAATGCTTACATTAGACAAAGAACAATGTCAAAATGACGTAGGTCAACTCACACGTCTTTTAAAATGGAAATGGGCAAGACATGTAATGAGGATGAATACAAGCAGATGAACTTACAAAATTATAATATGGGACCCAATGACTAGCAGGAGAAATATCGGGAGACAGAGAACACGGTGGTATGACGACATAGTAAGAAGACTGAGAAGACTGTGGATCAGAACAGCAGGCAACTGCACAAAATGGAGAGAAGTCATTGACACACACGACGCAGTCCTCAGAGAAAAAGATTAAACAAATAAAAAGGAACTGTGACACAAAAACAAAGAGCACACCGATAAGTGAAGTGATGATAAGTGACGTGATAACTGATAGTGAAGTGATGATATCTGATAAGTGAAGTACTAGCTTATTTAGAACCTTACAATGTGAGAGGCCTTTGCCCTACTAAGGGTGTGAACGGGCTAATAATAATATTAATAATAATAATAATAATAATAATAATAATAATAATAATAATAATAATAATAATAATAATAATAATAATAATACTTCAGTTTCACTATTTCACTAGTTTACTATTTTAGCAACCGTTTCCAGATTTGTATTTCAAGACAAAGCCCTATAATTCTATTGATGGATGTTTAATATGAACATGAATTTTTCATGAATTATGCCTAAAAATGTTATAATGTCCTAAAACGCCCTCACATATTCGTACTTCAGAAATTGAACATCGATCAAATTAATAAATATAAACTACGCGGGAAAATTTAGCATTGAAAATAGTATAGCACAGTATTGATCATCATTTTCAATTAACAAATTGTTGAGGATGACGTAGATTAATTGAAAAGGAATAAATTAATTTGCTTTTGCTTTTTGCAAAGCACTCACCGAAATGTTTCCCAGCAACAGAGATCTCCATTGTTCTTTAAAAAAAGCACAGAAGTCGAATATACAGGATCGAAATACGCGGGACCGACGTAACCGAAGTCAACAGAACAGGAAACGACAGATAACGATTCCACTCCCCGAGAGAGATCCGCAAAAAAAGCATCCCTTGTGTCTCGGGTTTAGCTTAATGTTTTCGGGCCCGCACCTGGCAGGGAAGCGGCGACTGGGAGGCGCCGCAAACGGGGAGGTGTATTTCACGAGCGGATGCTGGTGGGGGGGGGCGGTGGTACGGGGAAAGACAGAGAGCCGGGGAGGGGCGTAAGAGATGACGGAAAGCGGCGCTAGAGGACGGGAGATGAAGATCCAGGGGAGGGGCGAGGGAGGGAGGGAGGGAGGGAGGGAGAGTCGGTATAGAGGGGTGGGAGGGGACGGGAAGGCTTGTGTGAGTGAGCGGGGTGGGAGTAGGGAATGGTGAAGGCAGTGGGAGGGCGTCGGAGATAGCGACCCGGTGGCGCTTCCATAAGGAATATTGAAACCGCGTCGGAGCCCCTGCGTCCAGATGCCGCGGGAGCTTTTCACGAAGGCGGAAAACAGGGGAGAGAGGAAGGGGTGAGAGGATGAGGATGGGGGAGGGGAAGAGGGGGGTGAAACAAAAAGAACGACGCTGCCTGTTCGGAATACGGTTGCTGACGGCGACAAGAAAGCAGTCGACGGAAAAATACGCCAAGAGATTGTGAACAGAATTCAAGCATGAACCTTTTGGCTCTTGTATGAATCCAAAAATTATGAGAATTACTTATTTGCATATGCAATCGTTTCATTCTGAATGAAATCTTTGTATACACTTATAATATTGGATACATTACTCACAAACCAAAGGGAATTTATCGAATAGGTACGAAACAGTCACGAATACCACTGACAAGAAAGATAGTATAAGGTGTAGACGATAATTAAATGAACTTAATGCTATGTTTTGGGAGAGATTTATAATTTTACTTACAAGTAATATTCTATATATGATGATAATTATTAGTATCTTTCAAAGAAATTAATGTTTCTGTTTTAGAAAAACAAGAAAAATAATACACCATTCTGCAGAAACAAATTGATTCTGGTCGTGGTCTTACATTTGTCATTGCAAAATATTGCGATTGATTCTTGCGCTTGCAATTTATGTGAAGCATTTCCAAAAATTAAAATATGACAACATCGAGTTCGACGCGAAGGAGCGGCGAAGTACCATTTCGGAGAGAATCATGTTTACTCTTTAGGATTAGTGTGCTTCACACACGGAAGATCAGAATAACAGGGTTATAATAAAAAAAATCCTATTAAAATATCGAGGACCGCCGAAACTTGTATTTGCGTCAAACTGTGGACACTAGCTTGTTGCTCCGTAACAATCCCCACACTACATATCCCAGAAGTAAAAAGTGGAAGTCTTAGAACAGAATAATGTAGAGAGACCTGTGGCTTTTCTAAAAGGGAGTATTTCTTTTCCAATATAAGAAAAATAAATTTTTGTAGAGGTATCTGCTGTGCGATAACTAACTTAAAGTGAATAGTGATTATTTGGGTAGTGGTTAGATTTTAGGCAAAAGATAATTGCAGGGCTTGATTTCTGCCACAACGCGACGGAATGGCGTTCCGGTACCTCGGAAAAAAATCTAAAAAACAAACGCATAAAACAAAAAAAGGAGATGTCAAACACTTGGAATCTTCGACTTTAAGTTCGGCGAACTTTCGTAAACTCAAAATTTAATAATTTTCCATTTCATTGTATCATCATTTCTACGAATATCATTTCTATTACCATACCATTTCTACGAATGTAAAAACATTTTCTGTTAAAATCACGAAACGTATTATAAGCTATTGTGTATTTATTGTTTCTATATTCACACAGAGCCAGAATTACCACTGTATTTTTATTATTATTTTTGTTATTAAGTGTCATTTCTAATTATTAAACTATATTATAAATAAGTATATGACTGTTTCTATTAATTAATAATTACTTTCGAACCCGTTCCGGAAAATTTTATAAGTTAAGCATTGGATGATTATCAAAAATACAGAATTACAAACACTTACAGTAAACATAATGGTAGAATTTTTATTGCAGGTTTGGGTGACGTTTTACCATCAGTAATGTATTGTATTTTAGAAATATGTCTGTTGCAAACTCTCGTGGCATTTCATGAAAGGGATGTTTAAGAAATTCTGTATCCGCAATATATTTCGGGTTTCACGAGATGAGTCGATACGCGTATATTGGGAGAGGATTACCTTTCCCAGGAGATTTTCCGGGATTTCAAGTTTTAGCAAGGTTTTCGGAAAGATTCTGTTGATCGAAGGATTTAGGGAAGGCCAACACGTTATATCGTAGGATCGCATTCAACAAACTGCTTCGCAAGTACATTTCTCATCGCGCAATAACTCTAGCAAGATATGAAAGTTGGGCTTTAACTTGAGAGAAAAGACCTGAGACGCAACCATTAAATGATAGCTAAGAAGACGTGTTATAAAAACTTCTAGGGCATGTAGTGGGTCAAAGATGATAATTGTTTGCCTATGCACGTTGGCACGTAGGATGGGAAAACAAATATAATGAAATGACACGTAGGATATTTCTGACATGGCGCCCCTAATTGATAGGAATCTGATCTTCCACTGGTTCTTGATACATACACAAATGGGGAGTGGGAGAGTGGCTCAGGGCATCAACTGATGTCACTGCACTGCCTCTGATCGGGAGGTCCTAGGCTCAAATACCGGCAGTGGCAAGATTTTCGACATTAGCTAGGTAGAATTCAGTCGCTGTCTGGAGGAGACTTCTAGATGCCAGCTGCTCAGATCGGTAGTTTGGCGTTCTCCGATCAACATCAGGTGAATGCCGGAACAATTCACTAGAAACGGGCCACAGTCTGAACGCGATCTGTCCTTCACCTTCCTTGATCTGTACTTACAAACACATTGGCATGTAGTACATTATCACACACACTGGTTGAAGAACTGACTGTTAGAAGGTGCACTACCGTAATCGCTCATGCATCAGACCTTGTGTCCGACATTTCAAGAAAACTTTTGTAGGCAACGCAGGTCATCCCCTGAGAGTGTACGTGTTAATCGTCAGGGTAGGATAATTTTCCTACCAGTGAGATGTCCAAGAACTGAAATGATACATGTCTAACTTTTTAAGGAACGTACATACGTGTACGTAAGTTCTTTTTATGTTAAAAGGTAATTAAATGTTTTAATTTGCAGTTGTGGGTAACTGAATTCCTTAACCAAGCTTTGGGAAGTCATGAAGCGAAAGCAACTCGAGAGAGAGCGAAAATTATACTTTCCCCCACGTACGTCATATACAGTTTTCATTGTTTTTATGATAAGTAATTAATTATTCGCAATCCGACACCGACCTATGCGTCGACTTGCGGGGTTTTCCACATCCAGATATCTCCTATCAGCAGGGCACCGCTGTAATTTCCCCAAGGGTCTCCCGACATGTGTTCGGAGGGTCTCGTGTAGTGCATGAAAGTGTGAGTGTGTGTGAGCATGGGGAGAAGAGAGGAAGGAAAGATCGTACGCTGACCGTGTCCTGTTTGTTAAGGTACTGCTCCGGCATTCGCTTGGTATTCATCGGAGAAACGACGGAAAACTAGTGATCAGGGCAGCCGGTCGCTAGAATTCTCCTACAGACAGCGGTCAGAGTATCTTCAGACTCAATGGCAGTGCCGGGTCGGTGCTCAACTTGCCTGTGAGGCAAGTCACGGCCACGCGGAGTGCTACTGGCACTCGAAGTCAATCTTTTTAGTACTGCAACCAAGCCTGCAATAAGAGATAAGCATGTTAGCTTAATTCGGGAAGTCGAATTTGGGGGAAATCCCTGGTTTGTGATGTCACAGCCCAGTCTGAAATTTCTTTATTGTCATCATTACTCGAAAACATTGTAATGTAACATAAGAAACTGTAAGGAGAAGTATTAGCCTTTATTAGTTAATAATATAAAATTATATTAGTTTCACCGGCAAAAATCTAAGCGCATTTGAAAGGGATCCAGTCGCGTAAACCATTTCCCTTTATTCTACGAACGCCGGGATTGGTGTTGAAGCATTAGGTAAGTATGACCGGGTGCGCTTATGTAAAACGTAGGCTGTGCAAAATCGCTCAAAGTGCACTTCGAGCACCGTAGCGGCTGAATTCGATCCAGAGATCTAACTAGGGTCGAAAATCCTGCCCGAACTCTAGAACCTCCCGGTCAGAGGTAATGCAGTGACATCAGTTTATGCCCTGAGCGACCTGACCCGCTTGGGCGGCGCCCATGCAAGATCGCGAAGCCCTATGTCTTCTCGGGGACGAAAATGTGTGTAAACACATACCCTTTGTAAGGAAGGAATATGATTGTTCTCTCATAATTGTAACCCTTTCAAGGAGCACGATTTTAACCTGGCACGAAATACAACTGTTTTAACAGTACAACACTCCCTTCACATTTCTTTACCGACAAATCACATTGAAGGTAAAATTAAATTAGAGAAAGAAAGAGCAAAACACCTCATGTGGAGTTCGTTGTCAAAAATGTCTTTCAGATAAAACACTTGCAACTACTTTCCGTGAGAATACATGTCTCGTGTAGCAGGAAATGGCAGCTCTCATAAACGGAGTAGACGATCCTCAACAGTCGTTGTACCTTCTTGAAAACAGCCAATGAACGTCACTCAGATGCTTATATTAGGTAGCGTTCAAAAAAACTGCTCATCCAGACGCTTAGTTAGAAAAGACAGCCACCACGTTCCCTTTAATAATAGACACTCCCAGCGAGCTGCGCAGCCAGTCTCCGTTCTCGTAAATGTCTCACTAGATACACTAAATTGCGGCAAGCACCCCACCTAGCGTAATATCTCGACAGCGTGGGCGCACAGCAGCTAACCGGGGGACGTGAAATATTAAAAGGGATTCGCTCCCTGTTTCCGCCGCCGACCTGACCGGCGCGGCGGAAAAAAGCAATACACCGGAGAGTGGCGGGGCGCGGCGCGGGGTGGCCTGAACCCGGTGTTTCCGCCGGGGTTGGAAAACAATAAGTGATGACAGCAGGAAGAACACGGCGGTAGAAACGGATTTGAAATGAAGGGGGGTGTGGGAGTTCAACGCAGAGAGGGAGAGGAGGACGGGAAGAGCGTCCGCAAAAATAAACAAAATGTTTCATTTACAAATCAGAGGTTAAAAAATACGAATAAGTCATTGGCGAGAGAGGAACGGGTTAGGAGTTTTGGAGTTCTACATTTTCAGCATTTACTTCTGGAAAACAGTAAATGATGTAGCCGGAAGAACACCGCGTTGAAAACGGATTTACAGTGAAGAAGGAGTTCACGGAGAGAAAGAGCGTACTCGAGGATAAACAAAATGTTTAATAGAGCGCATCAGAGGGTTAGGAAACGAAATAAGTCTTTGGTTGTGTGCAAACAGGGTGCGAGATTACGTACTTATGAGTTCAAAGCTTTCTGTATTGCCTTGACGAGAACAAGAAGAAACGACAGAAGGAAAGAACATGGCGACTGAAATGGATTTGGAGCGAAATGGTGTCGGGAAGTTAACGGAGACGAGAGAAGGGGACGGAAGGAGTGTCCCTGAGAGTAATCAAAATGTTTTATTGGACGAACCAGTGGCTTTGAAAATGGAATAAGATATTGGTGACAGGCAAATAATGTTGGAGTTTAGTACGTTTAAGTTATTTTATTCACTTGCGAAACAGTAAGTGATGACAAATGGAATAACATGGAGGCGGAAATGGATTTTAAACCTTTCACTACAAATGGGTCATATATGTTCTGCTGGGTTGTGTAGCTTCTGATGGGGCAAACAAGTGTTCAAAAATGTTGTACCGATGTCCCATTGTTGCTGCTGATCAAAGCAATCTATGTTTTGCTTAATTTTACCTGCATTTGCACCTAGGAAGTTGAAAGAATTGACTATTATTTTACTTTGGTGCGTGTGTCGTATTTATTATACAAAGAAAAAAATACCAATAAAAATTAAATTGGTAGTGAAAGAGTTAAGTGAAGATGGACGTGAAAGTTCAATGGAGACCATAGAGAAAGCAAGTGAAAGAGTGTTCGCGAAAAAAAAATGTCTCAAAAATGTCTCAAACTGTCTGTTTGTGGTTGGAAAAACAGAATAACTCCTCAGATATAGGTAAACAGGGTTGGAGTTCATGATGATGTGTACGTTTTCTGAATTCATTTTTGGTAGTAGGGTTTCGAAATATGGATGATTGAATTCGGAATACCATTTTGGCATTATTTAATAGTCGCGCACCAATGCCATCGCGGACCCTGAAAATACCGATCATTGAGCGATTGATTGGTTAGTGATTCCGGGCGATCCAACTGCTAAGTATAGTCGTTAGTCCCTTAAGTGTCGTCACGTCCCGCGCTGGATGGCGAGACCGGCGCAGAGTTACGTTGGCTTGGGGAGGACTTTCCGCAACCAGGTATCTCCCAACAGCGGGGCCCCGCCCCAGCCGGGACAAGCTCTGAACTCCTGACTGGTGCCCCGATATGTTTAATAGTGACGTGCATGTCTGTACGTACAAGTGTAAGTAAGGGGTGATGATAGGACGTCGGAAAGGACGGAAAGTACGCTTGCGGTCCGTGGCTACTGTTGGAGTACTGGTTCGGCATTCGCAATTGGAATTGAAAGAAGGAACCGTAGAAAACTACCAAACTCATAAATTTCCTTGTGTTTTGGCTGTTCAAAAACATCTTTTATTTATTTATATTGTATCTGGTTTACAAATGGCGGTAATTTTTGTTTTACGCCGTGCGCCATTTTTCGCATTTGTATAGGTTTACTCTCTTCAAAAATTATTCAGCTCTGGGTTGTTCTAGCATTCTAGAATAAAAAGCATTGGATTCAAAGTACTCTGGCCTACAAATCGAAATATTATTTACGTACCTATGTGTTTATTTGAGAAATATTTGCAACTAAACTATGGAACGCAAATTAATCAAGTTCTATTTTCAGAGAGTAATTTCTCAAAGAAGGAAAAGATTCTCAGCCTTAATGACTCTGAGCTTTTACACATAACAGTGTAGTTACTTTTTGTAAAATATCATTGGTAAGTAAGGTACCCCTTGAAAATTACATCCTTTTAAGAACTGGAATTTTCGATTTTTTCCCAAATAAAAGATAAAAATGTTTATTTTGATTGTTGAGGGTACTTTTCATGAAGCCTCAACAACATTTTCAAAGTTTTCTCAGAACACCTTTAAATTTATTGATTAAACTTTATGCTCGAAAGAACGTTTAGGGAATGATTCAGGTGTCTTTTTCGGTGAAATCCCTGATTTTTGGATAATTACAAAAATTCATTGTTTTGATGTTTTCCTACAACTACAATATTCAAGATAGATTTTTTCTTAATGATATCTGTTCTTTAAATAGTCTTGAAATAAGGTCTAGAGTGAGAATGTATTCATTTTTTGAAAACAGTACTTTTCGCGACGTGAAATTCACATTTTGCAATTGATTCGCCTATTTAGAGGGCAACAACAAGAAAACAAGTAATCTACATAGTCCATGGGACGGACTGCTTCACGATCGATATGTGAGGTTGGAGTTCTCGGAAGTTCAAATCAAGTGGTTAAACAGAGACGCAGGCTGTCCGTCTGCTTAAACATAGGCAATTTCTATTCAGCTTAATCAGACACAATATAGACACACAACTTCACTATTACATGAGAAGTTGAGGTAACAATAAAACTCATTTCTAAAGCAAGACTTCAAGAAGGAAACTTGAGTTTCAGAGAGGACGTGATGAAGGGAGACAATTTTTTTCTACTCCCATTGAATAATGCTGTCAATTGAAGGCTGTAACCTGTTGCATAATGATACTCATTACGACACAAATTTCATTACGATACAGATTATTGGCTAATCACAGAGAAGCTTACAAACCAATTATTGACACTTTATTCATCATAGAGAATCGTTCTAGTAAATGTTTCGTTCGATTGTGTACATTAAAATTGCATTTGATATCATATTATACAAGCTTGTCAGTTTTAATTTATTTTATTATTACTAATTTGTCGTGTTATTTATTATTCGCACAATGTTATTTATTATTATTATTCGCACAATATTATTTACAATAAATTGATTCGTACTTTCACTTTGATCCTATTTGACTAGCGCAGTACTCCCTCATTACATCATCTTTTTATAATGTACTATACTACTTGAACTTCATTATCCCAATGGCTTGATGTTGAGAAACATTGAATTCTGATTCCACATTATTTCTTGTATTAATTTTTTGATAATTGCAGATGCAAGTGATGAACATTTTTTAAACGCTTAAAAATTGATTTCACGGCATTCGGCTGATGATGTAGTAATAATGCGCCTGGCTATCTCTAAGGCCATCAGTTACAATCTCAGTGCGGAGAAAACAAGATTGCTGGTTGCAAACACTTTTGCGGGTTCAGGTAATGTTCTAATATCGCGTTCCCCATACAAATAATGCAAGAAAGTGTGTGCTGGTGTAGCATCTCTAGTTTATTTCTATAGGATAAAACTACGATTGCTGAAAATTTTCGATTGTAATATTTTTTAAAACGAAACTTTTCGCAGTTTTTATGTCAAAAACTTTTAATTGTAGCGGTCTTAGCACTGAAATTTTTGAAAATGGCTATGTAAATCATGGTCTGATTCTCAGAAGCGCATTTTATTTTCGGAATCAAAACATTACACTCGTATTTTCGTCAGTGTAATACACATGAAGAACATACATTTAAGATACAGCTTCATCAATTATACCTTGAAAACATTTATTGCATAGCTGAGAAAGGGAGTCAACTTTTGTAGAAAATTGGCCATAGAACTAATTCTTGGTGCTTTTTTATTGAGTGCTCACATTTGACATCCGGAGACCCAAACTAGAAAACGTCGTAATATAATTAAAAAGTCTTGTTTTGAGCTCATCAAAATTGAAGTTTCATCACAAGATCTTCCAGGAGCAACGGGACAATCACATGATAGAAAATCCTGGTTCTAAAATCAATTATTTGATATGAAAAACTTGTCAAATTGAAAACGTGTTGAGTTCAATACTTCCGAGTCGAGATGCCGCTGTCCCAAATATAATGAGAACTATTGTTTGAGTGGTATTTTGAAGTTTATTTCTGTGATAATAAAAATTGTTCATAGTAAGCAATTCGACTTGTGATGTTTCAGTAATATATATCTCTAATATTTTATGTGGACTTTATAATGAAATATCCTTTACTAGATTTCAGGTCGTGAAAGTCAACTTTCGATTCACCCAAGTGCACGCCAAAAGGAGATCCTATTATTACAGCCGTATATTTAAACTTCATTAACGTAACACTGATTCCAGAAACGATTGCCGTCCTTCACAGCTGTTGAAACTTGCCACTTAAAATAAAAAAAAGATAAATTTAATTGATAACCTGTGTGATCAATTAAATGCATATCACATTAAATTTTCCACGCTTTCAACTTGTTTAGGAGGGTAAACATTGGTCGTTACAGATTTTTTCCTTCACGATTCTGGTGTTTTATTTAATGATCTTTAATAGAGCACAAATTAATTAATCACAAAATTCATCCGCAGATCCGTACCTTGTGCAAGCATTATAAGTGTCAAACTTGGCCGAATTGTGTCATTTTCATCTAGAATAAATCCATAAATTGGTGGAAACTTTGTGAATTTGTATCTTCTGGAGTGAGTTCTAGCCCCATGGTCCTTTTCCTTGCGTGTGTCGCTACATTAGGCATTGGCATTGTTGGTTTCCCGACGTTTTCACTGTTATGTATTTAATGAAAATGAAAACACGCAAAGAGCTTTAGGGTCGAACAAGAAGCAGAACATATGAATGTACGTATTTGGCATTTTAGTTCTCATATACAGTAAAATCTGTATATGACGTATGGGGGAGAAGAATTTTTGCGCACGTTTTCTTGAGTACCAGAATCCATCCCATTTTACCGATAAATAGTTGAAAGTTAAAACAATAATAATAATAATAATAATAATAATAATAATAATAATAATAATAATAATAATAATAATAATAATAATAAAATTTAGAAAAGCGGAAGATTATCATTTGAAAAACTAGACGTTTTTGTTCCCAAGTTATAGAAACTATTTGCAACGATAAACGAACCACCATAATCCGCCTATTGCCCGCAAGTGGTGTCCCCAGACGGCTTTTACTTATTATCCACTCCTGGAGGTAAATGAGATAGATATATGGCGAGCATGATATGTTTCCATAATCCTACTCAGCTTACTTGATCTGTATTAGAAAGCAAAGCAAGTAAAATAAGATTTCGACGCTTCTGAACATCGCTTTTTGAACAACCACAGTATCTCGAAAATACGTTCGCGACCAGGAATAGTATCAAGGTTGGAAAGAATCAAGGTGCCTTAGCAAAGGTGTGTTACTTCCCCATCATATAAAATGTAATTTTTGTCAGTCTGCCTCTGTGTGTCTAGAAATTCCTGAATCAATTTTGTACCTACGTTTGCAGATTAGATGCTAACTTCCACGCAAAATCACCGGAAGTAATAACTCTTGTCTTCTGAAGTTTCATATTCTATTCGCTGCCACGAAGAACCGTCCACCCGATTCGCGAGCAAACGCCTTTTATTTTCTGTCTTGCTCGCTTACTCTCTCTCAATCTTACATGCCATCGTGTCTCCGAACGCCTCGAGGTTGCTACTATGAGCTGCGAGGCGAGAGTTCGATCTCCAACTACGTTTTCGCCTTATAACACTTGATGAAGACCAGAGAGAGAGACACACACACACAAAGTGAGAGAGAGGGAGGGAAAAAGAGACGGAGCGAGAGGGAAGGCGTCAGGCTTGCAAAACCTCATCGCATGTGCTCTTTGTAACAGGAACGAGTTCCCAATCTTGTCTCCTGTCTACTATGCATATCTCTCATATGCATAGCTTGAGGAGCAGGAGGAGGAGAAGGAGGAGGATCGTGTTCCTCGCTAAAGTTCTCTTTTTGTCCACCTGCAGGCGAAACGTTGGTTCCAGATTGCGCGCAGAGCGGGTAAGGGTTGATAACAAGTTTATAACCAACGCCCTCGCTGTTACAGCAATTGCTGTGTTCGTGTTGTGGAGGAAATTGTGGAGGATGATATACTATCTGTTCTGTTTGAAACGTCATTCCCTTCTTGTTGAAAATCTGGTTTTGGATTATAACCGTATCTGAAGAAATGTTTTAACTTCGAAAAGTGACCCATTGTTGGTCTTTTATTTATTTTTACTTTATCATATACATACGTATATGCGCAGTAATATACGTAGTATAGAGGACGTTATGTAATGCTGCGGAAAATCGATTTCGAGATTTCTACGGAAACGCACGTTTTGGGATCCTCTGATACATAATTTTTTTTTTAAATCGACCATCTGTTTGTCTGTCTGCCCGTCTGTCTGCCCGTCTGTCTGCCCGTCTGTCTGCCCGTCTGTCTGCCCGTCTGTCTGCCCGTCTGTCTGCCCGTCTGTCTGCCCGTCTGTCTGCCCGTCTGTCTGCCCGTCTGTCTGTCGTCCGTCCGTCTGTCCGTCCGTCTGTCTGTCTGCACGTCTGTCTGCCTGCCCGTCCGCTTGTCTGTCTCTCCGTCCGTCTGTGAACACTACTAACGCCTAAACTATCCATACGATCTTTTCCAAATTGAGGAATCTGGCTGTAGTTGAAGCTTTAACATTTTGAGGAACATTCTTTAAATAGAGTAAAATACACGTACAAAGGAGGCATAGGTCCCATTTTCGCCATTTACTTGAGTTTTCGAAAATTTCAAACGTTTGAATTTTTTCGGCGTCTTCTTACAACTATAAAATTGAAGATAGATATTTTTCCTTCAAGTGATATTTTTTGTTATATATAAATAGTTCTTTCATGAAGGTCAAGTACATTTTTTTGAAAATTTTAGTAGTTTTCGTTCAGTAGTGCGTGCAATATTTGCAATTTTAAAAAATAACAAAAACAATATTTTCTCAAAAACGGCTACAAATTATTTCGTTAAATGTTTGGTAGAGTTGGCGCCAAACAAACCCAATACGGTGACACAAACGCCATATTGCTTGTTCAAAAATTACAAAAGTGTAATTTTTTTGACTTGTCTCCCGCGTCGGTAATATTTACATTAGAGGCGAATTCTTTGTAATCTTTATGAGTACATGTACTTTAAATAATGTCATTTACAGTTTCTCGAAAACTCACCAATTTCCGTGAAAATGAGCTGAAAATTCCACATTTTCAGAAACTCTGAAACGCCACTGTACTTTAGGCGACGATAGATGCCAGCTGGCAAGAGGATGAGGGAACATCGTAAAAGCCCGTCCGCACAAATTAAATTAGAAAACTTTATTACGAGAAATTCTGTGCTATTATGTAGCACCTCTAGTTACTTTCTCGTATACGACTTACGGTACAGAGAAAGTTATGCAATGCTGCGGCGAAAACGGAACGTTTTTGGGACAAAAAGTTGTATTGTAAGTCCCTGTTATCGAAAAGTGGATAATTCTTGTCCATAGTAGTACTAAATAACTTCCTCGAAACGTTGTAGTGAGAATCTACATTTTGTTTCCTTGATATCGAAACATTAGTTTGGCCGAAACGTCTTTCGTCGGTTCCCCCGACCGTTTATCCATCCGTCCGTCTATTAACAAGACGGCTAAACCTTAGGCAGGATTTTCACCAAAATTGATAGTCCCTGATCAATTTCCGGATGTCACGCTCCATGAATTTGAAACGTATTGGTTGTTTTTTTGGGGGGAGAGGGCTCACAATACACGAAACCGAAGCGACATTTTCAAATTTTTCTCAAAATTGTATCCACAATTTTCTTTTCTCAGATCGAGTACGCTTACAAAAATGGCGTCCATTTTTGTCCAATATTCATTGAAAGAGCAATCTCTAAATTTTTTAAGAAGACCGAAGTTTAATATTTTTACGTCTTCTTACAACTACAATATTGAAAATTAAGATCGTTCTTCTTGGTAAAATGCATTTTTGAAAATTTGTTCTCTAAATAATGTCTTGTACATTTTTTCAAACGTATGGGTAGTTTTCGCGTAACTTTTCGTGAAGTAAAGGAAATTTTGAAAATTGTTTTTTTCAGGAAACGAATTAAAATATATCTTTTAAAGTTTTGGAAGAGAGAGAGAGATAAATGCATTGAATAACATGGCCTCATCCATATTTTTATGAAATCTTTTAATGTTTCAAAAATTACAGAACTGTATCTTCGAGTAGTGTTATACTAGGTAACTGTTACTAATAATGCTAGAATATTTGCTGGCGTACATTTATTTTGTTGCATTTTCCCCTCTAATTAAGTAAGTGCATATTAGGTTTTTATGAAAACTGTATGTTTTCTTTCCTATAGGTGTACCAAATCCATATTTTATGACGATTTTTTATGATGACCAACCTTATACTTAATTCTAAAATTTTATTTCACTCTTGGTTCATTCATATATGTGCGGAGTGCTTCCGGATGATTAATGTTTCATATTCGGTGTGTTTTGAAATGAATAATGATGTAAGACATTTTTTGCGAAATATTAATTTTTTCATATTATATTGTCGAATACGTGACTAAGGAAATAATAATAGCAGTATATGTAACGTAATATGTGGAAAATGAAATGCTTGAAAAAATCTTAAGGAATGTTTCGTATTAATTTTCTATACTTTTGTCTAATTTTTACGCAATTTCATACAAGTTTATTACATTTACATTCTCACGAGCATGCACATAAATTAGTTACATGTCTAAAAGTTAGTCTCGTTCTTTAATCATA
Source organism: Teleogryllus oceanicus (assembly GCA_964035755.1). Classification (NCBI taxonomy): domain Eukaryota; kingdom Metazoa; phylum Arthropoda; class Insecta; order Orthoptera; family Gryllidae; genus Teleogryllus; species Teleogryllus oceanicus. The sequence goes on from CAXIVR010000001.1 coordinate 280,954,487, forward strand.
ATTATCCTTTGTGCCATTTTAATCTCGCTCTTCTATATGTGTAGGGAAAATATGTTTCAACAAGATCAAAGAGTGGCATCATTCTTGTGGCTCTTAGATATTAAGGCGTACGCAAGGGTTTCCAGAGTATGAGAGTTTTGATCTATTGGAACAAAGGGATCAAAGATAAAAACGTAAAAGCGAAGTGTTTTACACCAGACTGTAGCATCACGTTGGCGGCTGTGGGTGGGAGGACGAGCGGAAGTATCGCATACCTGCGTGCTGAATAGTCTGGGCGCCCCGGCGTTGGGATATATTTAGACCAAGTTAACCTGACCTGGAAGGTCACGTGTAGACGCGAGCCACCCTCCTACACCAAGGACGGTCACGTGACAGCTACACTCTAGGTATAAAATCGACCCGACGAGCTCACACGTTTTGTTTTGTTTTGGAAACCTCGCGCGATGCGCAAAACTTTTCGCCCAGGCTGGAGCGTGTCGTGTCTCTTGCACGGGTGACGTGGTCACGGTAGTGGCGCGGGAGAAGCGTCAGTGGAAGCGGGGCCTCCCTAGCTATGTGGGGTATTCACAGGGAAATACTCAAAAGTGTGTAGTTTCGGAGCAGAATGTAGTTATTGTGCATACATGTGAATAAACTTGTACATGATTGTAAATGTCTGTGTGTTTTTCTCGATGACGCCACAAGACATTAAAATCTACCATAATCTGTAAATACACGCTACCAAATACACTTTTGCATTACGGAAAAACATTAATTGAATTTTATTTTATCATTAACGTATGTGCTACTACAAAAATGTTCTCATCTGAACTCGTAAGAGAGCTCTCGCTTTGACATTTACATTTATGACAAGCTCATAAATATCAATATATTTTGTTTTAGAGCCGCCGCAATTTCTCGGAAGCCCCTGGTATCCAACAGTCTCGCATAATTCTATGACCCTTGTTAAATTAAAAGAGTTAAGAGAGTTTTCTATTTTTAACTGGTATGTAATGTCACGGTTTACTCATGTTACAAACATAATAATAATAATAATAATAATAATAATAATAATAATAATAATAATACAACAACCTTTCTCTCCAAAAAGCCCTGACATGATACACAGTATATAATTTATTGGTACGATAAATTACGTTGTTTTTAGGCATCATGCAGAAGGTTCAAAATCTGTACGCAAGCTTATAATAATAAATTACTTGTGTAGACGGGCTAGTACAATTATGAAACACAGATAACCACACGATAAAAGGACACTAAAATATTAGGCACTTGTAAATATAATTCAATGGGTGAATGCAAGAACCTGATAGGTTACATTTTTAAAGTTTTGAGGTATAGAGGTGTAAAGTTTTCGGGCTATAATATTAATATTTTCAAAATTTTTAATTGCAGTTTATTTTTATTAGATGGTAAAATATTACAGAATTATACTTGAGATACTGCAAATATACTTGAGATCACGGTTCTTTGTTTCTAGAAATATGAGGTACGGAGCCTATTTTATAAATTTTGACACTAGCATCATAGAGTGACGAGTGCAAGAACCTGATATGTTACAATTTATTAAGATTAATTCTGATTTTCTTCATTATCTGGTTCTCTACTTCACTTTATTCTTCTAAATCCTTACTACAATGCTGTTGCTCTTGAAATCTTAGCTTTATAGAGCTTGGCGTTACACACATTGGATGCTTTCATAGTTCTCCCGAAACACATGGAATGTACGAAAATAGCTTTCTCAAATCTTGCATTTCTGCAGCTGGGGGCTTCCTTTTTTGGCAGAGAAAAAGGTAAATAACTTTGAATAATCATTTTAGCCCGCTTGTTGATTTCTTGCCATTCAGCTAAATCAGTGTACGAGTATGCAAAGAAAACGGAACCTGGTTTGTCTTATTTCAACTTCAACTGTTTTGCGAAAGACTAGGGACGAGACAATAGAACTGAAGGAAAAAAAACATCTCTCTCTCTCTCTCTTCATTTTTGTTACATGAGTTATTGTTATTATTATTATTATTATTATTATTATTATTAATGGAAATTAAAGGAATATCACATACGTGAATCACTCTTGGGAGCATCTAATTTGTATATCTGATTATCTGCGACTTCCTTTTTCGTTTACCGATTTTATTTTGTTAGTGCCAAAGCGATGCCATTAGCGCCCTAGAAAAGTTTTGAAATCTAGAGTTATCAATCTCTAACCTTGATTGTCACTTGGTTTATTGTTCATAAGGTCTAAGCCGTTACAAACGTGTTAAAACTTTCTATTTAATTCACAAATATATTAGTACATATTTATCATCCGGTGTCCGTGCTTGAGAGATGATTCTCAAGTTCCTTCACAATTGCTCCACGTTGTGACCGCTCTACCTTTTCACTATATTAGCTAATTTTGCTATATTCACTATATTCGCTAATTCTGCTTTGATTTGAACAGTAGCTTTCGTTAATTTTAATTCTAACGCCTAGGTTGTTTCTTCTAAGTCTTCGGCAAGTTTCGACAGTTGATGACTTTGCTCATCTAACCTAGCCGTAATTCATTCATTTTGTTGCTCTATTTTATTAGACAACTCCTCATTTAATCTTGTTGACTGCTTCGCTATCTGTGCTGATATTTGTAAATTTCAATTTGCTGATTGTTCCGCTATTCGATTTTCTATTTTCTCCGAAAGCTGTTGGTTTTGATTTTCTATCTTCACGGAAAGCTGTTCGTTCAAACTAGCTTATTGTGTGTTGGCAATATCGAATTTATGTTTGATTTAAGTCATAAACTGAGACATTAACCTAGCCATCATTTGGTTCGCGCGGTTGAGGTCAGCTTCAGTGGCGGCTTGAACTCGCAAAGTAGATTCCGTTGGGGAAGGTTTCGGCGTCGATGTTACCTCAATAGCTCCCCTTGCTTGCATTTGTGACTGTTCTTACGGTTGTTCAGTTATATTCCTTTCCTCCACACTACCTGACGAGATTTGTTCAAGGTTTTTTGCCCTATCAAACTTATCTGCCATTTTCTCCAGTCGTAATTCTGAACATCTGAATGTGTACTCACGCACAAACGAATAGCTTCGCATGAAATCATCTGCCTACACCAAGGGTTCACTTCCAAGAAAGTGCAACAAACCGCAATAGAAACAAGTGAGTTTTGCTTTTATTTTTGTTCGTACTGCTTTACACGAGCACTAAATGAAGCGTTGGGAATCATACAGACCTAAGCAGGCGCCGTTTGGTCATTTTATTTTTTTAGTATATAATGGTAAACTGCATTATATTTTGTTTCCATAACCTTCTATGGTCTTGGATGAGTATTTGGTGGAAGAATGAACACAGATTTTTATATTTTGTGGAATTTTTGACTTATTGAATCTTTGTTTTGTTCTCTTGCAAAATGTTTTCTTGGTGGTATTTTTTATCTTGGTCTCTGTAATTGTCACCACTTCAATTGTTAAAGGGAAGTGTTAGTTTCCTTTCAAATGATTTGTTCTTTTCAAAGGATTAGATAATTCTCTTTCGCTACATCGTATTAATTTAAATTGAGATAATGATTACTAGTCGAATCATGTATTCTTGTAGTCTTAATTCTGTAGAAATGTTAAAGTCCAAATTCCATTTCAGCTGTTAAATCGTGCATTTTAGTCCGGTCGAGTTTGCTCAGAGCCAGCTTTACCGTCACCTCTGCAACTACTGAAAGGTTCTATGGTTCGAATCTTGACGTGGCAGATGTTTCAGACAAGCTAATTAACTAGGTCGAATTTAGTCTCTGTGTATTGGAGAAATCTAGCGGCCGTCTGTTATGATCGGTAGTTATCCGTCGTTTCTCCTGTCAGTACCGGGCGAATACTGGAACATTGCCCTAACAAACAGCATGCGAACCACACACAATTTTCCTTCCTCTTCCTTGTTCTGTTTTGTCCACATACACTCGCACTTACATACACTATACTACGGGAGCTTAGATATTGCTTCCTGCTTGGTTACTCCCATTCACTACACTAACGAAACTAATGTTCACAGCCCTTGAAGTGTCTGGAAACATCAATCAGCCAATTGTGCATAAGATTTGTCGGTTAGCAACGTGGTCAAAATTGACCCCCTAGGGATCAATGGAATTCTAAAGGGAGTCAGGGATGGTCAAGGGGTTGACTAGGGGGTCGATAGTCAAATACACCTGGGATCATTATAATGAAAATCAAGATCAAGATAATTAATTGCTTTATGTATTATGTTGTGAAACATGTAATTATAAATTATTAATTATCCTTTATTAATATTTTTGTGTCTTTCTTTTATTTCATGTTTGTTTTCTGTCATTTGTGAGCATTCTTTTATGTTCAATATGTCGTACTGTAGAAAAATACTGAAATGGATCGATGAAGACAATCATTCGTTAAATAAGGATCAGTTGAAGAAAAAGGGTGGAAATCCCTGCTCCTGTACCTATTTAGACCGAAGCGTCGCAATGTTGCCCCAATGGATTAGGTTGCGGCTGCTACAGATCTACAACCAGGGCGCGGCCCAAGCCTTTGTCGGAATTCTTGTTGGAATTGCTAGGTTATTCGACTTTTTGCCTTCTTCTGAATTGCCTTACCTCTTTGGTACAATCCATGGTGACCGAGTAGAACTGCACGCCTTCCACCACGAGTCCTTGGTTCGAATCCGGTGGATTCATGAGACGTTTGTGGTAGACAAAGCGGGTTGATGGTTCACACAGGCGGTTCCCGGCAGGAATTTTGCTGTTATCCTAATTCTCCTTTCTCATTGCACCAACATCTTTCATATATCTTCTTCATAGTCTTTCCATGAAAATCATTCACCTATTGCATTTCCAAGTACGGCCAGAAGGCTGAGGCACTGGTATAATTTAATAAAGAACACCCGGCGGCGTTTCCCCAGAGGAATGCAGACTGGGGGATCTCATGGAGCGCGGCGGCTGCCGCGCCGCCGCCCACGAGGCGTGCCTGTTGGCGGCGCCTGGCGGAGCGGGGCGGAGGGGGCGAGCGAAGACGCAGGCGGGGCGGGGTGACGGTCGAACGTCTGCTTCGGACGGCAATCAGGGAAAGCGCCCGCTGCGCAGCCAATTCCGCCGCCTCCGTCGCCTCCTGACCGCCGCTGCTACGCCACCGGCCCCGCCACCGCCGCCGCCACAGGCCCCGCCACAGGCCCCGCCACAGGCCCCGCCACAGGCCCCGCCACAGGCCCCGCCACAGGCCCCGCCACAGGCCCCGCCACAGGCCCCGCCACAGGCCCCGCCACAGGCCCCGCCACAGGCCCCGCCACAGGCCCGCCACAGGCCCCGCCACAGGCCCCGCCACAGGCCCCGCCACAGGCCCCGCCACAGGCCCGCCACAGGCCCGCCACAGGCCCGCCACAGGCCCCGCCACAGGCCCGCCACAGGCCCCGCCGCCACAGGTCCGCTACTGCCCCGCCACCGCCCGCCACAGCCCGCCACAGGCCTCGCCGCCACAGGCCCCACTACTGCCCCGCCACGGCCCCGCCAAGGGCCCGCCGCCACCGGCCACGCCGCCGCTCCGCCACCGCCCCGCCACGCCCCGACCACCGCCTCGCCACCCCACCCCGCCCGCCACGGGCCCCGCCGCCATAGGCCCCGCCACTGCCCCGCCACCGCCCGGCCACCACCCTGCCACCACCCCGCCACCTCCCGCCACTGCCCCGCCACCGCCATCCTCATCGTTACCACCACCAACAGCAGCAGCAGCAGAACCCCCACCAATACTACGACTGCCACCGCCATCCCAACCTCTGACGCCGTTACCCCCGCCACTTATTGCCCATCGCGAGCGGCAGCGCCCTCTCTCGCTCATCCGCCACGCCCCACCTTCGCTCGCGCCCGCGCCAGCTCCTATCTCTGTCTCGGCCCTCGCGCTGGCTCCCCGCGAACAGGCTGTCTTCATTACAGGATTCTGCCCTTTTGTGAATTTCCTTTCAGTCTCGTTTGCGGTTATGTGGTATCTGTTCTGCTTGGATGAGAATTCTAGAGAGCGGCTGTTCTTATCGCTTGCTTCCGTGGTTTCCTTCCATCAAATCAAGGTGCAGGTTAGGAAAACGTAAACAATACGCGATGAACAGGCTCTTCCCTTCGAAACGAGTGTCTCTTTGTGAAATTTATTCGAGTATTTTATGTGGATGATTCATTGATTACTAGTGATTCCGGGCACGTCAACTGCTAAGGTCTTTAGTTGCCGACCTACTATCAACTAGCGGGATTTTTCCCAACCAGGAATCTCCCACCAGCGGGACACGCTAGAATTCTCCTCCAGACAGCGGCTGAACGTGACCTAGCTATCTGACTAGTGTCCACCTGGACGAGAATATTTGTAGTCGGCTACTCTGCTTCATGATTCAGGGTTTCCTGCGATCAATGCTGGGAGGGTGTTGGAAAAGTACTTAAACAATTGTCAGCTGACTGCCTGGCATCTTTTGTTCCCCATTGTGACCCACTCTTTTTGTGACGGTAACGCAATGGGTTGGTGCATTCTCATCCCTGTTTTTTTAAATTTGTTGCGTCTTTGTTGACGCGTTGCGTCAACGCGTCTCTGTACCCTTGATGGGCGTTGAATGCTGATATGAAGTAGTCCTCCGTTATTATTTTGTCATATTTTTTATTGTTGTTGAATATGATCTTTATCTTTTTCTATTTGTTTATATTGATTTTGGTTGGATCAGCATTTTTCGAGGTGGAGGATCCATATAACATTAGGGGGCAGCTTGGTAGTTTTATTGCTCTTGGATATTGATAGCTTAGATTTTCTGTTTAATATGGATTTGATTTGAGTTAGTCTGAATTCGGTCTGCTGTATTTTAATGCTTTTGTAAGTTTTTGAATTGAATCCTGTATCTATTTAATCCTAAGTACTTGATAGATTAATTTTGTGGTTCCCAATTTGCAATATACGGTCATCACATTCAAACTCCCGCGCTGGCAGCGGTGACGGCATTTGCCGCATCTACTCGCCGCAGGCAGCAGACATTAGGGAGCTCAGTAGATAGCAGGCGTGTGTTGCGCTCCAGCGAACGCGCGAGTGGGAGACGCTCTCAGCGAGCGCGTTCGGCAGCAGCACCGCCACGCCCACACTGGCGTCGCACCTCAGCGGCGCAGCCAATCAGAAGCCGCGGGAAACTCACTTTGACACTCACCCTGGGGCATATACTCCGATTTAAACATAGCTGCACTTCAAGGAGACGAGCTGGAAGGAGAGTGGGTCTCTGTTATCCAATTGGGAGCTCCAATAACAAAACTTTAAGTCCTAACGAAGCTCCCGATAGGGTGAGTTCCCCTCTCCTTCCGGCTCGTGACTTTGAAATGCAGCTACGTTGAAAGCATACATGGGTTTCTGTAACCTGGCTGATGACGGTTACGTACGGTTTTGTACAATCGGGAGCTTAAACGTCACCACAGTGACATCACCGTGATGTTTTAGCTCTCGATTGGATGACACCGTAACAGCCAATGAAGTCTCATCGGCCAGGTTACGAAAACCCTAATATAGTATAAATCCATCGGCAAGGGACAGTAATTTCTGGTGCCTAGTAGCAGTCAGAGAGTTGAAGTGCGAGTACGACAAAGTTCGACAACGCGGGCTTTTTCATCTGACTCTTCTGACTTCTCAGTGACTCAGGCAAGTTTTTCAGGCACAACTTCTAGCATCTCAGCGACTACTGCAAAGTTTTCCGGCACATCTTTCATCGACGACAATCTGGCGAGAGGATAGGTGTATTTCTTCGGGTTATTCGCCGACTCGTTCTTGGTATTTTCTTTCGTATTTGGCTTTTGTAAATAAATTTAATTTTTAATTAAACCATGTCAAAACGTATCACAATTGTAATTGTGTTAGTTTATTTGTAACGGGTTTCGGGACAAATTGTGATCTTGAGGAAAAATATTTTTACATTCGATTTGGTTCGATTTAGATTTATCAACTAGCAAAATACCTGGCGTCGCTCGGGCTTTCTTCATATTCAATCCTTGCGAATGAGGGAAAAGATCAATTTTAAGTAAACCACTGCGTTTAATATTATTTTTAACGTTTAAATTAAAAAAAAAATACTATAATTTTCTTACATTTTATTATACAACACATTGCTATTAGATAAAATTTTTCTAATCTTATGCACCGCTAGCGACCTCTAGCGAATAAATTAGGTACCAGTTTTGCTGCAGCACTACTGGGCTCTGGCGCAATATTTGGAACCACTTGCTTTAAGCGATAGGCGAAAAATGGTCGCGGTGCATCTACAAACATATAATTTAAATCATTTATTTCCCGCATTTGAGTTTTGTTAATCTTTACCAAACTTTGCAAAGCCACTGCGAAAATCCTGGAAAAGAGTCTGTAAAACTTTCATATCTATTCATACGCTACTTTTTCTGGCATTGACTTCGTATGAAGATAATGTATTGTAACTGTGCGCCGAAAATCGGCGAATTTTCGGCGGACAAACTCTTATTGTCGCCCCCGATAACGGAAGAGTGGATACATTTTTTCCTATAGATAGTAAATTACTTCCTCTCACACGTTGTGTTGTCAGAATCAATTTTGTGGGTCGCTGATAACGAAAAATGTGGTGCAGGTCTCTTTTTCGTTGATAATCCCTGACTTCTTCTTACAAACACAATATTGAACACATTTTTTATCGCCAAAAATCTGTTGAAAGGCATTTCTTGAAATAATGTAATGCACAGAGTTTCAACTTATGAGCAGTTTTTGCGTATTTTTGTGTGAAATGTGGGCAAATTTTAAAATGTGATGTATACATTTTTATTTTACTTTCTCCTCGTATGTGTCAAAGGATGGCACTAAAATTGGTTCCAGTATCATTTTCAAGAAACAAATCTGTATTTGCGAAAATTGCAAAATTTTTTTACATTTAAATCTTACAAAACTGAAGATGTAATTGTTTGCCTTAAACAAAATCAGCTCTAAAAAAAGGTCTCTTACAATTTTTTGAATAAAAACAAGTATTTTTTATTAATTTGTACTTGAAATAAATGCAGTTTATTAAATAACATTTTCTCAAAAACTGCTCCAACTTTTTTCACGAATAAAATAATGGCGCAAGACTCATTTTCGTCGAACTATCTGAATTTTCGAAATTTACTAATTCAGAAACAATGCGAGAGAGTGTGTGATGCTGTAGCACCGCTAGTTTTCTTGGTTTGAGGGAAATATCCTATTCTGAGTGCGGAATTGAAGATATATGCAACTGCGAGTGTGGATACGTTTTTAGTATCGTTTTGCTAATTTGATAGCGTCCAGGAACTTTTCTTTGGGTATTTTTTTTATTAAGTTCTTGAATTTTCTATGAAGAAACTTTTATTCTGTATGGGACACTGCATTTTGGTGCTACCCACGTAATTAGTTGTCAAGCGCTTCACTTCATACGTGCTTTCAATAAACACATTATTGCCTACAATCAGTACACACTTCCATACCAATTTTTTAACAAAAATAACAAAAACCTAAATAATACTACATCTATGTTTTTAATGACAATTTTCCCCTTAACTGCTCGTATATTTACACTTTCACGGTCAGTCCAAAAATCTTTTGCAGGTAATGTTTATTTTTCGATTTGCAAAGAAGAATTTCTGCGACTCAGATTGTTGCATTTGTGTTCAATTTTTCAAATTATGATCTCTTCTGATAAAATACGTCGGATTATAACTTGCTCTTAATTTCCTTCCACGCAGGGAAACCTATGTGTATAACCTTATGTAAAATGCTAATCCTAGTCAACTTGCGTCTCACATAATAATACGTCTTTATCTCATAAATAATATTTTAAAGCAAAAAAGCACATTTTCTGGACATCTTTGTGACATTTGTCTTCATGTGCATAAGTGACTTTCTATACTTTTCAGAGGGATTCCATGGTGTTTCACTCATGCGAGTTTCGCATCGAATAAGATGATTGCAGCACGCCAGTGGGAATGAATTGTATTATCGTACGATTTGAATTCGCATGCATCAGCAGTGAAGCAATTTCGATAGTTCCCCACAACCGAGAGAAGGTCGAACGATAGAACAAAGACTCCGGTCTTATCGCCGTGTTCATTTTCTCTCATTTGCTCACCGTTGAATGGCGGTATTCCTGTTCATTTCGTTCTTCTGTAACATGAGTGTCTCGCTGAGTACGTTGTTCAGCTGGTTCGTTCGATGAACTTCGTTTACCCGACACAATGTAGCGTTTCGCGCTGGTTCGCTGTTCTATTGAGCTGACTAGTGAATATGGGGCTGCGCGGTTTGACTCTATCTCTTTCTCTCCGCGGACCCTTTGTTCGTCCCTTCGTACGTCCGTCCGTCAATGTGACCTTCAGCCCCCACAAATGCCCGCTGCCGCCCACGCTCACACACGTATTTCGGTACACCCTTATTCACCTGCCCATTTCAACTCGATTCACTTCCAATTTGGATGCAAATAGAGTAAAAATAGATATTTGTCTAATTGTCATATTGTATTAAAATGGTTAGCGGAATAAGATAGGCAAACGTGACCCAGCGATAAGTTTTTTTTCTGTAGAAAATCGTATTTGGTGTCTAAAAAGCTAGTTTTTTGCCGGATGTAAATCTATTTACCGGGACTACTTCACACTAAAAAACGTGATTTTGAATTTCATGTATCTGTTTTTTTAACCACATTAAGTCTATGAATACTGACTTCAATCCTTATTGCAATTTTCTGTAGATGATAAAAATGTTTCGAGAATTCTTTAGGTGTCTGAAGGTTGCGAACGTGTAGCAGTAGCAGTCTTCGCATCGCAGGGATATGCCATCCGCAGAGTTTTGCTCAGAACCAGTATTAGCGCTCACTCTGGAACGACTCTGGGCCAAAGCTTTTAGGGTAAAAGTCCCGACAGTGGCGAATATTCAGCACTAGCTCAGAATTCAGCTGCTGTCTGGAGGAAAAGTCTAGCGACCGACTGCTCTGAACGTTAGTATCCGTTGTTTCTTCGATTAGTACCAGGCGAGTGACGGAGCAGTGCCCTAACAAACCGACCACGGAGCGCGCACGGTATTTTCTTCCTCTTTGTCTTATCTTCTCCCCGTACACAGACACACACAGACACACACACTTACACCATTCAGGAGTTCAGATCTTCTCCTGGCTGGGCGGTACTTTGCTGGGGAAGATACGTAAAAGGCGAAATCCTTGCTAGCTGATATGCAGATCGGCGCCGGATCTCACCATCCAGGGAAGGAAGAACTCCACTTCCTGTAATAAAACATTAAATACAGTAACGGGCCTAATGACCGTACGAGTTGACGTGCCTGGAGATCAATCAATCAGTGCCTGGAGCTTCGTTATAACTAAAGGTGTTGGGACCTTCGTTACAACTTTAATTTTTGGCATTGAGTGGTAATATCACATATAATACACGCTACAATATCCATGTGGCAATACCCCACATAATAAATTACTAGGCTCAACTGTGTCTAAAATTAAGCAAGTGCTGTGACCTGGCTTTTATTCGCATGTGTTGTATATTTCGTTTTTGCAAGGTCACGTGCCAAAGACGTAGAGTAAGAGGTAAAGAAGTAGACTCCAATGGGGAGCTGCAACATTACTAATGCTCCGACTCTTTCGGCTTCCTATTGGAGTCTGCTTACCTCTCTGTCTTTCTTGCGCGACCTTGAGACGCCACGTTAAAAAAAGAAGTCTAATTATGATACAATGTTGCCAACATATCTAACATGAACATAAGAAAATTTCATTTATATTGTCTACAATTATCTAATCCAAATAAATACACAGTAAACGTAAGCAAATAGAGGAGGATACAATTTGAATAAAGAAAGATGGGAAATTTACAATAATGTTACAACAATGAAAAATAAGAACCTAACTATTGTTGCTCTATGAAGTGAAAGAAAGAAACAAAACTATTATTTGTTGAAAATATTTTTGTAAATACTTATCAGTCTTTCAATATACGTTTTGCGATTCCTTACTCTATCACTATTTTTTTAATATAAAAGATTTCTTTAACGATTATCTTCTTGAAATGCTCTTTGTCTAAAAATTGGTTTATATACAAGTCAAGTGCTGTGAATTTATGGCAAATTTGGCTATTGAATGATGTTTGGTTTTATATGTTATTTTATTGAATTGCGGCGAAAATCTTTTCGTATATTTCTTACATTCTAGGTTCGAATCCCGAGGGCGCACGGTGGTTGGAAAGCTGAAAATGCGGCCAAAAATCAAATTTTCAAAATTGTGTCATTTCCTTCATTTAAGCACATATGAACAGAAAAATGCCCAATGCTTTATGTATTATACTATATTTTGATATTTTCTTGTCCGTTATTGTGTACAAGGCGCGCAAAAATGAGAGATTTATAAGAGCCCGGACGGTCATAAATTCATACCATTTTGGAATGCACATTTCTCAGTTCCTATTAAAGTTATGAAATTCGTTTTTTTTTGTTACTGTTCAATACTTTATAAGTAAATTTCTTACAAAAACATATTTTTCACTTTCACATTAGTTGTAAACGGGGGAAAATCAACGGGGCAAAAGCGTGCTCAACACTTACGAGACTAATGACCTTAGCAGTTGAGGCGCACGGAATCACTAATCAATAAAAAATGTAACTGGGTTCGATTGCAGGAACGGCTGGGTGCGGGTGCGGGCATCGGCGGCACGCGGTGAAGCCGCCGCAATGTGCCGCGGTGAAGCCGCCGTTGTCAGCGACGCAATGTTGGGCGCGCTCGCTACACTCGTTCTCTTTCTCGTTCTTTCGACTCACAGCGAGCCAGCGGTCGGGGCTCGTCGACTCGAGGCGTGTCGGCGTCCGGCGCGCGCGGATTAGCCAAGGCCAGGGACTGCTCGTTAGGGCGGAATCGAGCGCTCGTGAGTGCGCGGCCGCCGCCGCCGCCGCCGCCGCCGCCGCCGCCGCCGCCGCCGCCGTCGCCGCAGTGGAGGTCGCGATAGCGCTCTGCCGAGTTCGCCGTCGGACAAAGCCGCCAATCCCGGTAAACTGTTCCGCTCGCGCGAGTGTGCAATAAGGTTAGGGGCGCGCCGCAGGTGTGGCGGCTACCGCGCGCGGTTTTCTGCACGAGTCTTATCTACGCATGCTTCAAAATATTTTTTTATTCTTGTCCTTCCTCTCTTCCTCCTCTTTGTCCTTCATTTTACCGGATGTTTAACTCGGAGCCACTATAGCGCTGTCTGTGCGGCGAATCAGGTCGGCAGGTGCCAGGGTTCGTGTCCCGGCGGTGGCGGATTTTCGACGCTAGACCGATAGCTGGGTCGACTTTAGTAGAAGTCTGAAGGACAAATCTAGCAATTTTCAGCTCTGATCGGTAATTTCTCTAAACAGTAGCCAGCGTCCCAACAAACGGACCACGGACCGTACGCTCTTATCTTCCACTTTCTTGACCTTTCCTCTTCCCTACTCTCTCACTTAAACGCTGTACATAAACACATATATCGGTATGCCTTTGAGGTTGTCCCAGCGGGGACGGTAATAACGCGGGCGCAGATACTGGGAGAAGAAACATCTGCTAGCCAACGTAAATCGGTGCCGAATCTTTCCATACAACGCGGGTGGAACTCCACCACCTTCCGAGACAAAAAAAAGCATTCACTTCACTAACGGGACTTACGACCATAGCAGCTTACATGTCCGGAAACATCAATAAATCAGTCTCTTTGATCTTCTTCTCGTGCCCCATCTGATCCACATTTTTCGATGTTCTTTTTCCCCTCCCTCTTGTTCTTCTTCTATTGTATCTTCATATTCTTCCTTAATGAATCTTCGTCTTTTCCTCCTCATGCTTCATGTTCGTCCTTTCCTCCAATTCCACGTTTTTCTTTATATCATTTTCCACTAATTATTTTTTATGATTTATTCTTCCTTTCTTACGTCCTTACCTGAATATTCTTTATTTATTATTCCTTTTCCCGTACTACTTTGTCGAAAGTCTCTCCAATGGATGAAGCTACTGTTCTGATTGATAATTGGCAAAGTCGGTCCGACAATTTACAGACGCCGGTTTGATCCCAGAAGTGGCGGGCAGAACTCTAGGGCAGAGCCCTCTTCAAAAAATAAATTACGGAAACTTTAGAGAACATGTTACTCATTCACGAAATCGAGTTGTTTAATTTACGTAAACTGCCAGCATACGTTTTCAGGATAAACATTTTATACGTTCGTGTAAGCTAATGATCAACATTTTTAGAATGAACCGTGTTGCGGACTCAGGGCCGGCCGGCCTGGAAGTTAGTACATGCTAGGTAATAGATACATGTGAATAGTAGGGGTATCGAGGTTAGGGGAGGGGCAGCTTGTTGCAAATAGGGTTTCCTGGGGCGGAATCCTCATGGTTACACTGGGCGCCGCTGGGCATGCGAACACATGTCCCCGGAAAGTGCGGAACGCATGTATCGTACCCTCCGTGGTAGAGCGTACCCTCCGGTGGCATTGAAATTCACTAGCAGAAGCAAGGCGATGTTGGTCATGTGAGCAGCCCCTGGTATTCGTGGGTTTCTTCGAAGCATTGGAATATTACATTTCCAAAACCAGTTTCCAGTACATGGCGTGCGATTGCACGATTATATTCAGTTCTGCTATGCGTATGATAGATAAATTGTTGTGTCGCGGAATATAACGATTAAAGTTTGAGTAGTTCCCAACGGTGTTCGAATTTTTTGTTGAAAATGATTTCTGTAGATAGTGTGATCAATATTTTTAGTATTGACCGACAAAATCTTACTTTTCGAATCAAGTTACACGAGGAAAGGTTAGGACCACAGAGAGCTGGTTTAAATATAATACAGACCCAAAAGCACAAATCTTTATGGAGCTTCTTGTCAGTGGCACGTGGCAAATGGAAGGAGAGGAGAATAGACTTCCATTATAAACGTGATAACTACGGTAAGAACATTATGCCTTTTTCATAAATTATTTCTTTATAAATGATATGTTTCTTCATGAGTTTTCTTTTCAAAAATTACTATTTTCTCTGTTAGAAATGTTTTAAAATTATCTATTGTAGATCTCAGATTGTTATCTTTTATCAACAAAGTAAATGTTCCCTTAGGCAGGAATTTAAATTCCGATTCTTGCAAAATCGGTCGAAGTACTCTAAATTTGTCTCCTTTCAAGAAATATTCTAAAGGCAGAAAATGAATGTAATTGTTCGGAGATGCATGACTTCTGAATTGCAACCCAGCAGTCGCCACTGGATCCCAACTCAGAAATGAGGTTTCTTAAACAGTGGAAATCCCACAATGTCACTGTCTTAATATTCACTAAAAACAATATTTCACTGCTTTACTCATTTATTTACAAACGAGCTTCGCTTTTTGCTGCTATGGTTTTCTGTTTTCGTTTCAGCGGTGATCACCTAAGACAACGTCATGCCGCTAGAACGCTTCTCCTTCCACCACGTTCCTTCTTTTATTCGGCGATCAACTTTCATTTCCACTAATTTTTTCATAATCACACTTCCGCAAGCAGATATTTTAATATGTTTAGTCGGCTTTGGCTTCCGTAATGATTTGATATGTTATGCATTTAGAATTACAATAACAATATTTAAAGTCAATAAACGGAATGAAGTGCATATGGTGATTCCATGCAATAAAAAAGGCAAAAATAATGGCTCTATTCTAGCTACGTGTAAGCGATATGTCATTAGATGTCTGTCCAAATCAGAACATACGTCAATTTTCGTGCAAATATCGAATATTCGTGCCGCCAGGGAACAAGTCAAATAGCGAAGAAATGTCACCGAGACTGTTTTGTGGCGGTCCCAAGTGGCAAGTACAGGAGTCGAAATTAATTGGTTACTCGTGAGAATTTCGAATGTCAAGATAAACATTACCAGCAGCGCCCACTCGCCACGGAGAACTGAATGGCTTCCTAGTTTCCAACCCATGTAAACTAACCAACAATACAAACAAGAGTATCTTGCCATCATACGTCTACCCCATTTAATTCTCTCTATTCAGTATTCTCTAACTGGTTCGGTACATACGTTTCCATTTGACATTTTTAGCTGCGTAAATGCTGTTATTCAACTAGAGCCTGTTGTTAACTTCAGAAACAGATATAGACCAAAATGCACGTTATGTAATTTAATGCGGTTGAAAATCTAATAATGTCGATTTTATATTTTAAAAAATTTACTGTTTATAAAAACAAGTAGCAACTCCTATAATTTCGGAACGCATCCTCTTCATCCGAGAAAAAAATCTGAAATGGCCGTTGATTCGCTTCTGGACACAAAATGTAACTTTTTTATTTAAGTTCGCATCAACATCTAAGTAATCAGCGACCACTATTGGTGTTAACGTAATGGTACCTGTGAAGATGAAACGATATGGTGATGATAAGGGGTGAAACGACGAACACAAATACAACCATGTCCCAGGCGGGACTCGAACCCACGATACTTCGGTCCGAGATCGCTACGACACTACGGCCTTAGGGATCTCGGCCATCGGATCAGCAATAAGTAACTTTCTTAAAATTCCATACAGTTCTTACTGAATTTCACCTTAAAAACCAAAATAATACATTTATGATTTTGAGACAATCTTGCAGTATGGCAACACAGGTAAATACGTGTGTCTATTGCATTCATGCATTGATTTTTGCACATCTTTCAGATGCTTATTTATTGTTTATAAATGCAACCAGTTCAAGGCTTTGGGTGCTTATTCATCGACGTAAAGAATATGTGCTTCTCCGTGAAGTATAAATCCACTTTGCATTTCAGAGATCATGTTTCACTTTACCCATGACGGAGTTTAAGAGCGCATTGGTATATTATCATTATAACACTTGACATCTTAAAATTGCTTCTTTATTTAACGGAGACACCTGATTTGAAAAATCTTCGCCTACCGACGGTAGGTCGGCGCCGTGTCTCGCCATTCAGCGGGGAAAAACACCGCACCCTCCAGAGAGAGAAAAACACTTACGGGCCTATTGGCCCTAGTACCCCGCGGTCGGAATCACTCACAATCAATCAATCTTCTGATATTCAATTGCGTGTTTTATTTGCATCTACAGTTTACATACACGATATTTGCAAATACACATTTCGTAATGTATAGTACAAAAAGGACTGAGAATATTTTTTGACTGCTAGGTGATAACGCACTCAATGTATTTCAGTGAGAAAGCGGCGATGAAGATTTATGAAATGACTGTATTCAGCTGAAACAGCGCGGCGATCAGTGACAGCGGCAGAAGCCATTTCATTTCTGCTTGTTCAGTTCAGTCATTTGCATGTGGCTCTTAAGGTTTGAATGTTTGATGTGTCCAGTGAAAATATTTAAAATCTTTAATCACCGCATTCAATCTTTTATTTTTTCAATGAGATCGTAGAAAATATGTTGTTTATGTGCAAGAAGTAGCTGATGTCTTGATAAAAAATATGCTGAGCAATGCTCCGTAATGGCAATAATGGAAATTTGCCTTCCGCGACCGTCATTTGAAGAGTTTTCATGCAGACATTGTAGTAGTTGTCAGTTTGTTTTTATTTGTTTGTTTGTTTGTTTGTTCGTTCGTTCGTTCGTTCGTTCGTTCTTCAATTATATGGTTTTTTGGATTGTGACAACCAAAATATTTTCATGAAAAGCCATTTTTTGTCGGTTTGTGTCATTGGTGAACATGAATTTGTGATCTTGCAAGTACGTGTGGGTGAGCTCCTACCACCATCTACTTGAATCATCTGGAAACACGAGCACTCAAAAATGCCTGATTTTTAAAGTACAATTGTACCGTCTTAAGTGGCTCAGGACTTCAACTGATTTCACTGTGGTGTCTCTGACAAGAACAGTCCAAGGGTTGGAGTCCCAATGGTGGCAGGATTTTCGACACTAGGTAGATAATAGGGTCAATTATTCAGCCGCGGACTAGCAGGGAATTCTAGCGACCTGCTACTGTATTCAGTAGTTTTCCTTACACACACACACACACTCTCACACACACATACACACTCTCTCTCTCTCTCACACACACACACACACACACACACACATATATATATATATATATATATATATATATATATATATATATCACACACTTAGATGGAAACCCCATCTACTTATGACCGCCTGTTCGTATTTGGTCAGCGTAAGAAAACGCGAGTTAACCTGCTAAATAATAATTCTGATAAATTACGACAAAATCTGCTAACAATGATAATTTTGAACGAAGTCAGCTAACTTTATGTACGTAACATTTACCAAACATTTCCCATACATTCAAATGTGTTTGTTTTACAACTCAACGTCTTGGAAATGTCAAGTTTGCTTTGGCTGCGCTGCAGTTATTGACCGAAGACGTCCAGGGTTATTCAGTGAAAGGAGTTGATAGGAAGTGCGATAAGAGTGAAAGCACACTTGCCTGAAGGTCGAGTATGATAAATCGATATTTACAGTCCCAGTTTTTGTAAGACATGTCGGCCCTGAGAAGGACCTCTTCTTCGCTAGAAATTAGACGATCAAAGAGACATAACTGGATTGATTCAACGAAAGATACAATTCGAATGAACTTGATATTGAGTGACAAATATTTTCCCCCATATCGTAAAAATGAGTATGAGCGTAACCATTAAATTTGTAATTATATTCATTGAGCTATTAGTACAATTTTTGTGTTTTTAGTAATTATAGTCCCTGTAGAACCGTTTGCATGCCTCCGTTTGCCAGTGCAAAATTTTAATTGCTGAAATGCCAAAATTGTTCATTCTTTGATTCTTTTGGTATGGGAAATATATTAATAATACGTGTTTAAGGGGTGAGTCTGTTATAAGAGGTGACCTGTACTGCTGAAAAACTATTTTCAAAAGCAAAATTATTTTCGTAAAAGACACAAAGGTAAGCTACGTGAATCTTCCTCCTTTAAAATGTTTGAATGATACTAGTTGCTAACGTGTGTACTCTTATATACATGGCCATAATATACAAAATCATTTATTTTTCGTCTTACATCTATTCCATGCTCTTCTCAAAGGTAATTTCCTACCCAGTAGTAGTATACTTATGGTATTTTGTATCCATCGCCTCTTTTAAATAATAGAAATAAATCATCCCTCTTTAGCGTATTATATAGAGAAATATGGTTTATTTCCACTTAGTTAAGAATTTCTTTGTTATTTTCATTTCAAACTAAACTGAATAGTCTTTATTGTGTGTTCTGAAGTTTGAATATACCCCGATTTTAATTTGCACATGACTTGTGATTGTTGTCAATAATGAAGCTGTGCAGTCTTGCCCTTTATAAGCAAAATTTTAAATTACAATAAATAAATCTCATGGGCACACTTTAAAAGTAGTGGGGTATTAATCTAGACAAGCAATGCTTTACATATGGACAACTATATGTAGTCTTTTCGACAGACTCCATTTGGTGATAATTTATTTATTAGTGTTCCAGGAAGAAAGGCTGTTAATGTAGTTTATAAAATTATCAAGCAAATATTCGAAAGAAAGTATTATGCTTTTCTAATAGTGTTATTGTTAATGTTTGTTATGATTTACTTCTTAATAAGCAGGTTTTTATTCCATTTTCCGTGATCCTTTGAGTGGATGCTGAGATGGACTCTTGTTTTGCTTCTAGATATAAATGTAACTTCACTATTTCTGTACGTCTTCTAGAGTTCGTTGGGAAATATAGTAACTGAAGTTATGGTTCATCATGACACAGCAGGACCTCGATTCTTTCAGGAAGGGCACGATAAGAAACATGAGTTCAAAACTATAGTGGATTTGCTCTTCCAAATAATTTTATTACACCGAAGAGTAAAGTTTCCTGTCAATTCTTGCCAAAAACGTTCATATCTTTCTGTATTCCGAATTCTACTTGTTTATGGCTTATTCTAGAATTAAGAAAATTGGCACAGAATACATCTGTCCCAGTAACGCGTCACACACAGTTTTTAACTGTCTTTGATGTTAAATCAATGTAATTAAAATAAATTTGTGTCGCTTTAAATAGTTCAAAGGTGTTCATAAAATACATGCATGCTCCACTTCAGCAAAATACATGCATTCTCATTCTAGAGTACAATAAGCACAATGAAGAATTAATAAGTCAAATACTGCAGATCTTAACTGACGCCGCCAGATATGGAGGTAGGGAAGATATCACAAAAACACGGAAATATTTACGCACAAATAGTTGTTTCCCACAAATAAACCCCCAAAAACGGGAATAAAATAGCGATAATGTGTTTTTAATAAGTGTCTAAAGAAACAAAGGACATTATATTGTCGTAATCCACAGACAATGAACATTTAGATTAAATTTTAATTTCTGTACACCAGTAACTTCCTCCCTGTTGTTCAGAATTTAGACCTCGTTGTTGGATGGTCCCTCTATATGCCAGATACACTTTTTTATTGTTTTTGACGTTCAAAAAAAATAAACGAATTAGTAATAAACAAATCCATCATTCGCAAATTCCTTAGCTCTCGTTTTCCATTTTTGTTAGGTGGCAGTGATACGAGTATCGTCATATTTATTTTGTTTTATTGCGTTATTAATATTATTGTAATTATTACTCATTGTCCGTTATATGTTTTTCTATATCTTCTACACACTTCCGCTTCTTTTAATTTTATTGAATTAATATTTGATATGACAATCTGACGTTTACGTTCTCGTTATTAAAATGTCACAACACCCACGCGGCAGACTTAGCAGTAGAACAGTATAATAATTTCTTATACATCAAAGAAATACGAGAGTACCTCAAACAACAAATGTATCCTCGTCCTGCACCTCCTGACGCAGCCACGCGCCGAAGAACAGAACGCCGGCGGGAGGGTGCGTGTTTGTAGACGAACACGTAATATGCTCCGCCCACGACTCCGGTGTCGCGCTCAACGCCGCCTCCGCCCCCGCTCCCGCACCGCGGTTCCTTCCCTGTCCCCGCTCCGCCTCGCCTCGGCTTCGCCTCAAGTTCACCGCGCAACGCTTCACTCTCCCCGTATGGTCCCCGCCCGACCCGCTCCCTCTTTACACTCTTCCCGCCACGTCCTACATCCGCCCTGTCCTGCCCGCCCGCCCCTCTGTGCCCCCTTCCCGCCCCTCTCCCGCCCCTTCTGCTCCCGAATTCAGATCGCTCTCCTGTCCCCGTCTGCCCCCCGCCACGCCACGCCACGCCACTGCTCCTTCGTGTTCCTCCCACGCCCCCCCCCCAAATTTTTTCCCTCACCCCTTCTTCCCCCTACGCATCTGACCTCCCACACACTTTCCCCTCCACCCCGTCACTGAAGCCATCGCCACACCGCAACCGTAACTGCCCTAGCCCCCTGCGTTCGGCTTCCACTCCGCGTCCGTCCTCCCCCCCCGCTCCTTCCACCTTCCCCGCCCCACCCTCTCTGCGCGCCCAGCGGCCCGCCGCCCGTCGTCAGCAAACCCCGTTAGCATTCCGCTGCGCAAACTGAGTTCATGCTTGGCGCAGCGCGGGCAAAAACGGCGTGCGCCGCGGCCGGAGACCCTAGGCACGTTCTTGCGGCGGGGAAGAGGCGGCGCGGCGCGGGGGGGGGGGGGGGGGGGCCGGGTTTTCCCGGGGGGCGCCGCGCGGGGCGGGCGACGAGATGACGGGATAAGACGAAACTTACGCGGCCCCGCTGCTCAGGTTCAGCCCGCGCCGATTAATAACGGGACGTATTGACGCACGGAAAATGCTTGCGATCTACTGGAAAGGAAGGAGCGTTGTATTTGGGATGAAATAATGGACGTCAATTGTTATGGTCATAAGTGTGTATAAATATGTATACACGGTATAAATATGTAAATACGGTATAAATGTGTATAAACAACCTGTAACAAGTATTGTATTGCATCCTCCGGGTCAATGACCCCCATCTCGATGAGGTTGTTCGTCCAGTTTCCTTGATCCATTGAGCAAATGCTGAGATGGCCTCTTGTTTTGCTTCCGGACATAAATGTAACTTCATTTTCTGTGCACGTCTTCTAGAATTCAGTGGGAAATACAATTATTCAAATTATCGTTTCCATGTTGTAGCGGCAGAAAGTTTTCCAAAATTTAAGTAGTATGTGACTTAGTGTAGGGATCACAGAATTTTGGAAATGTGCACGCAATTCACTTTTCCCCATAGCACGTCATACGCAGTTTTAACTTTTTTTGACGTAAAATAAAAATAAGTTCTGTTCGTGTTGTCAGTGTTTTATTGTGAGAGATGACGGTGTAACTTCCTCGCTGGATGGAGAGATCCGGCGCCGACCTACATGCCGACTTTCGGTTTTTTCCCATTTAAATATCTCCCCCAGCGGGGCACCGTCCCAGGCGGACCAAGCTCTAAACTCCCGACTGGGTCGACCGGGTAGCCGGTTCAAAAGGAGACGTATTCACGGGCGGAAATGTTCCGCGGTACCTGGAAGTGAGGATTGTTAGTTTTTTTATTGAGTGATCAACGTAATCTGCGATTGTCGTAAGTCCAGTTAGTGTAGTGAATGTTGTATTGCGGGAGGGGACGTTGTGGCTTCCCCGCTGGATGGTGAGATCCGGCGCCGACCTACATATCGACTCGCGTGGATTTTTTCATCTCCAGGTAACTCTCCTCAGAGGGGCGCCGTCCCAGTCGGGACAAGTTCTACAGCGGTTAGACAATGAATTAGGAATTTCCATAAATCCTTACATTTTATTGCTTTATTTCAGTTTGCTTATTGCATTTACTAGTTTCCTACTATATTTCAAAAGTTATTTACTAATATACTTATTTTCATATTAATTGTGCAATCTAATTCTTTGTTAGCATCATCTTTTTCTTTAACATCCTTAATGCGTCTTGGCATTCTGTCGACACTAAGTGCCACAAATTCCGCAATAGCCGCATAATGTTGCCATAGTAGTTCCAGATGCCGTTTAATTTCAGGAATATTATTGACCATTAGACTACTGACAATATTCATAATATTCCGTATCCCTTCTATGGGATTTATGTCTGAGCTGTTCCCTGGCCAGTCCAACACCTTGATGCCTAACTATTGCAGATGTCTCAAGATAAATTTTGAAGTGTGCACGATCACTCATCCTGCTTGACAGTTCCATTATTTTCTGGAAACCACTCACTCATTTGAAGAATTAGGCAAGTATACTGGGCAAGTTTGTATTATTCTTTCTCCTCATGGTACCCTCAACAAAATACAATGCTCCAGTGCCGTGGAGAGATATCACACTCCATACCGTAAGTTTACTGGAATATTAAATAGTATTGTTAAGACACTCAAATTTAAACTGCTATCCAGATATCCTATCCTTACTTACTGCTACTAATTTTGCATATTTTCCAATATCGACTCATTTGAGAAGCAAACTAGCAACAAGGGAATGAATGGAGTAAAACATGTGAAAAAATTAGTCATTGAAAATATTTTTAAGTTTTAATAAAATGTTGACAAAGCCTGCAACAGAGGGAGGTCAATGAATATAATTAATTCATAAAGCATTATAACTAATAAACTTACCTATGACCAATCTCTTAGTCCAATGTTTATGACTCGAAACCGAACATAAATGCCTCCTCGTCATGGCCGGTTTTAACTTGGGAATTTTTATTGGTCGGTGGCATCGTTAACCCCATCCGTGAAGTCACCTACGAACTGTCTTTGTGCTTAAATTACAACGTGAATAACTTGAAAGATCACGAATGTTCTGAACAGTGGCCTTTCAGCTACACAAAGTACTTTTTTTTCTACATTCGTTCTTGCATTGGTGTGTTTTTTCTATGTTCGCTACAGTTTTGCCCCTTTGTTGGTGTAAGTGGTTAACTTCATTCTACCTTCCTTTTAATTATTCCAACACATTGTGAGAAACATTACAATTCCTGGCTATTTCACACGCTCTCCAGCTTCGAAAATGTCAGCAAAACCTGAATTTCCCTTTTTTCTTTCAACTCAGGTCTCCTTTCTTACCATTGGTATTGTTTCCTTATTAATCACAAATGTACAAGTCAATTCATACAATATTTACTGGAAAAACTCTGATAATTGTTAAACTATTTCATTAAGTTCAATAACACAACTTCCTTTGCCAACAGTGTACGTAAACCAAGAGGAGCAAAATAACACACACAACGTATAGCCGCACTTACACCACACACCGAGAAAAACTCAAGACTTCTAAGGTATCTAGCAGTGGAGAACTGAATTGTCGCATTATTCAAGGCAAGGAAGAATTCCCCACATTCATTTCCACTCAGACAAATAAACTGAGTTAGTATAAAGTTGCTAAAAAGATCCGGAAATGGGACCAAAAATAGATAGTCCTAATTCGTTGTCTAGTGACTATAAACTCCCGACTAGTCCCCTGACATGTACGGTAGTGCACTGCATGTAAGGGTGTGTGTGTGTAAAGGGAGAGGATAGGTCAAGGAAGAGAAAAGAAAGATCACGTGCGCGGCTCGTGGCCCGTTAGGGTATTGGTCTGGCATTCGCCTGGCATTCATGGGAGAAACCAAAGAAAACTATCGAACAGAGCTGCCGACCGCTAGAAATCTTCTCCAGACAGCGTCGGAATTCGACCTACATAGACTATGACGATAGTAAATACATAGCTACGATAAAAATTACACAACCGTCGAGACTCGAAACCTACGACCTCCCAGTCAGAGACGCTGCAGTCCGAGGCAACGCTGTCTATGAGCTAAGCTCTGCGGATATTGTTTTCGTAGCTTTCTCATAACATGCTCTTTGTAGGTTGTAGACGTAGGTGTTCGACAAGGTAATTATTGATAGTATTGATTATATGGTAGCTCGATGATTATTAATAATACTCGACGTGACGGACTATAGTTGTAGAGCGGTTTAACTAATATTAAAACTTGCACTCGCGGTTGTGAAGTGTTGATATGAGCACGTCATTGTAAACAGCGCGTCCTTTATATATATATATATATATATATATATATATATATATATATATGAGAGAGAGAGAGAGAGAGAGAGAGAGAGAGAGAGAGAGATAGAAGTCATAAATGAGTGGCTAAAAATTTTAAACAGAATTTATAGAAAATAATGTAAATATTGTCATAGTATTGTTTGCAGATGATCAAGTCATTGTAGGCTCCAAAGAAGATGGTATCCCGGAAGCAATATATAAATTAGATAATATGCTAAGCAATATAACACGGCCATATCAATATACAAAGCTAAAATCATGGCTTTTAAGGGTTGTGAGCCAAGAAGAGCAAATATAACCCTTGCAAAAAATATAATAGAACAGTTAAATGTAGTTAATAATCTTGGGTATATTATAAAAATAATGATTTTTAAGTAAAATTAAACAGAAATAGACACTTCTGTGGCACAGTAGCTCGAACTTTAAAAACTTAAGTTAGAAAAGAAACTATAATGAAACTACAAAACAATGGCCCTACCCATGTTGTTATACAAAAGTGAGTGTTAGACATTAACTAAAGACCAAATAGAAAATTAGAATCGGTTGAAATGAAGTTTCTTCGAACCATAGCAGATTCTTGATCACAAGAAAAGCGAGGAAATTAGAAATGAACTAGAAATGTGAAATGTGATATTATCAAAGAATACAGAGAAAAATGAAAAAAAAACATATTAAGAATGCCCGAAGAAATAATAGTCAAAGTTGCCTACGAGCCAAAAGGGAGAAAAACTGTGGGAAGGCCTCGGAGAAGAGGAAGTGAGCAGTTTTCAGGAGCCGGTACAGACTGAACAAGTCTAACCCTTGTAGTTGATGATGATGATGATGATGATGATCGACCAACATATCAGAATTTATCGGCACCACATTACTGATGCAAAACACATCAAACAAATGTCTGGCAAGCTTGATCATAGAGCCAGTATTGCCGTGTGTGGAATTTGCAGCGACTCTGATCGGAAGGTTCTAGTGTTCGAGACCCGACTGTGGGGCTAGCTAGAGAGCTAGGTCGAATTCAGCCTCTGTCTGGTTTCCGTAGTTTCTCAGAATAATACTAGGCGAATGCCGGAGTAGTTTTCTAACAAAAGAGCCACAGACCGCGCGCTACCTTTCCTTCCTCGTCAATGTCCTATCCCCTTGCAGACACGTTTACATACACTACAGTACCACCCATGTCCTGAACCCAGGCGATAGCGAAGAGCTTGTCGCGACTGGGGCACTGCCCCGCTCGCGGCGGTACCTTGTGGTCCGTTTCCGCGTTGGACAGGTTCCCTTTCATGCTGTGCAAAATGCCATTTAACTTCACCGGACGGAGACATTTTCAGGTTAAGGCAGGTTTTCGGCATGTACATGTTCCGGTTTAGACAGATTGCTCTGTATTATTTGTATATTTTACTAGGCGGTTTTAAATTTAGAATTATTTAGGAAGCATAAATTACTATATAGTAATTATTAATATTAATCATAAATAAATAAATAAAATATTAATCAGGCCTACTGTTGGAAAGGCGAAGCTTACAAATTACGACCCAAGTCTTGAACTCCGAGGAAGGAAAATGATAATTTCGAGTTACCTTCTGTGTGTGTGTGTGGTGGTGGGGGGGAATCGGTTCCTGTGTTGTATCAGCTCCATTGCTTAGTGTCAACAGGAACAAAGTTGCAACCCACTTTAAATGCCTAAAACGTCACACTTCATGTTCAAGACTTCGTAATTTCATAATTTTGTTCCATATTTTAGATGCCTAAATCATCACGTTTTGAGCCTAAAATTCAGGGGTCTACTCAAAATGTATATTTTCAATTCATATTAATTAAACATTTGAGTAAATTACTGCATAGTTTTGAATGGAATTACACAAGTAAAATACACTGCTGGTAACTTCTAATTGGGGAGTTTCGCCGCTTTACGCCGTAGTGGCGAGAGCTAAATCTCCACTGGCGAGGACCTGCTTCTACAGTTACAGTGGGAAAAACAAAAAGTTATGTTTCCACCGGGAGTGAACATTTCACTCAGAGAAGCCTTTTAGAGGTACAAATTAATCTCACGCCTCGAGGCTTGTTGCGGCTTACAGCTTGTACACTGCTGTAAATTTACATTTGTATGTTGTTTGATGTATGTGAAAGTGATCCGTTAAACGAAGTGAACCATGAAGCATTCATGTGAACTATAAATGTAATGGAAGTTGAGGTATGGTCTACTAATAAAAGCAGAGTAGCATTTTATGATTGAAAATTATTTCATATGACGTTTCGTATTTGTTCGTTTGTTCATTCTAAACCAAATGAAATTTGGTTCGGATGGCGTAGTTTGCCCAATTGCTTAACTACGGCTAATGAAGTCATGGAATGTTAAGCAACTAGAGACACTACGTATTCTTGGTTAGGTGACTGGGAATCTCGGGTACAAACGGTACCGAGGCCCTGGACGAAGGGACAAAAAAGGAATGACGGACCGCGACGTTACGAAACAGAAGACAAAATTTAACGAAATATTGCCATATATATATATATATATATATATATATATATATATATATATATATATATGTATATATATATACACACACACACACACACACACACACATACACACACGCTCTACGCCCAAATGGCTCTGCGCCCCACTACGGGGCGTATTCGGGAAACGCTACCATTAAATAATTTTTTTATGAATTTGTGGAAATCAATGAAGCAATCCTGAATATAACACTTTTGAATTTGACACGAATAAACGAAATTAATGAATTAAGGATTTTTTCACGACTCCACCTGTGTACCGATCAAATAATTCATCAAGTAACTGGCACAGTTAAATATGCGAGTAAAAACCCTAAGAGGAACTTCTCTCCATACCTTTGCGACCTGCAGCAAAATTTCACACGTTCTCAACGCGGCAGCAAGTCCCACACAACGGCGATGTAAAGGCAAAACAGATAACGGACGACCTTTTTGCGACGGCTGTTATCTTTCGCTGCAGACTCACCACGCCACGACAAAGAGACGTTTACGTCAAGGAAAAAGTTTTTTTGGCAACACGCGCCGGAAATAACTCCAGGAAACGCACAAGGGGCTCACATATTGGAGGGAGAGGAAATTTTTCTCCAAAGACACCGAATTGATGGAGGTTGAAATGTTCGTAATATTTAAAGAATCCATTCTTTCGTTTCCGATATTCCTGGCAATTGTATTGATTCTGTTGAATCAAAAATATCATTGTAAAAATACTAAAATTCCACTTCTAGAAGTTCAGGCGTGTTCGTTCTCGTTTTGGTTCTTCATATGACTACTTCAGTCAGGAATAAAAGATATTTTCCGGTTAATTACATTAATAAAATGAATGATGTTTGTGGAACGCGAAACGTATTATGAACATTTTTAATTTGTTGAGAATATTTAGTGGGTGTCATAAAGGAATTAAAATACTTTTATTTTCTTATTTAAATTCACAATGGATATCAATCGATATTTACATAAGATCGATAGCCAAGTATCAATACTTCGTAGTTAATACAGATATTTAACATCGTATCCATTCAAATATCCCAACAACCTCCATCGATTTGCGCTGCTCCGTAGTCGCTGCAACCCATGATCCAAGGAAATGGGTGAGTTATTCTGACCCAATTAGTTTTTTTTTCGTTCTGTGCAGCGCCATTTTACGTCACGAGCCACGTGACCACAGAATGGGCACTTCGTTGAAAAGCCCCATTACACGCTGGTCGTCCTGTTGCTTGGAAAGCGACAAGTTTTGAGAAATATTTTGAAAGTGTCATAAAATGAAAATCATCAACGAGAAATACGATCAAGTTGTAATCGAAATAAATAATGCCATATAAAAAAATACTTCATATATGTTTCAGTTTTGGTATCTGGCTGCATTTACAATTTCCGCTAATATTGTTACGCGAACTGGGGCCTAAAGCTCATTGGCAGAAGTCGGATATGATGCTCTGTAGCTCACCCATTCTCTTCACCACGGCTGTAACCCGTTGTTTTTTTTAGGTAAATCCGCATTTCCTTAATGCATTATGGACCAAGCATTGAAATAATATTTTTTCATCATAGTATTATTTACACTAATATTACACTAGAAAGGGTTAAAAAACTCATTTGTCATTTTTTTAACCAATAGTTAATGTACAACAACATGTTGCGTGTACGCAGCTTTGAGACCTTCGGGTATATCAATCCTTCTTGACGTAAGACGACTGAAAACAGTTTGAATGGAGGTGAACATTGCTATTTTTTACGTTTGTAAATTGTGGTATATTTGCACAATCTGCATCTCCTTCTGACTTTGGTTTCTGCCTTTAAAATCGCGTGTTCTACATCATGAGTGATTGATTCTCCGAACGGCGGCTGAATTCGATCTAGCTATGAAGCTAGTGTCTAAAGTTCTGCCGTTGTCGGGGCTCGGTCACACATTTAGGCCCTGAGTCACCTCCGTCGGTATCCGTAAATCATCATAACGTACTTCTTTAAATACGAAAGTGTTTGTGGGTCGACCAAAATGGAATTTTTCAGCCTTCTGTGTATTCATTGACTCATTATCGCATTCATTTCCTTTTCCAAGCACTTCAGATTTCATTAGTCTAAGTGAGAGCAAAATTATAGTTGGGACATCTTTTCTTCATTCCCAATATTATATATTTTCCATGAATTGACAATTTCATGTCAATCAATTTTTCTTTTTCTACTTCTTTTTCCTCCAGAAGATCATCTGTATTTTCCTTAAGTCAAGTCATTTTGTCAACATTAGGAGGAATATGCAGACCATCAATCATATTTGCAGAAATAAGGTCTACATCTTCCTCCAGAAATCAGTTCAGCAGTTGATAGAGGCCTTGATTTCTTCTACCATTCCAGAAACAAGCAGAGTTTTTCCGGATGCTTTTTTAAAATTTTATTTTATTGATTTTGTTGGATGTACATAGGTCAGTTTTAGTATTGGCTACATATGCTAACTACATATGTTTGATAGACTTACTTACTAACTTATATTTAAAACTTATTTCTAAGACTTAAATCTAACATAAGGTTGAGGATACCTTATTGGGTCCTCTATTCTGGTTCAAATTCGGAGAAGGTTTTGAAGAATATATTGTAGGGGTATGTTTTTTATTCTGGTGTGGTTCGGGTTTTTAGCGAGTCTAAAATTTGCAAGGGAAGAGATTTGAGGTAAATAATAATAAAAGTTGCTGGCTAAGTATGTGATGTGATGTTCAATGAGTTCTAAGTTGAGTTGTTTGTGAAGCTGATGATTAGTGACAAACCACGGTGCATTAGTAATGGTTCTGAAAAATTTGTTTTGAATGATTTGTAATTTCTTTACATTGTTTTGTGCGGAATTTATCCAGATAGGACAAGCATACAGCAGTAGCGGTCTTAGAATGGGTTTATATATTGCAATTCAGGAATGATATGGTAATGGACTGTTTCTATAGATTAAAGGTTTTAATTGCAGTAGTTTTATCTTAGCCTGTTTTATTTTTTCGTCTATGAGCTGTTTCCAATTCAGTTTAGTATCTAGGTTTAATCCAAGGTATTTAGTAGGTTTCTGGATGCTAAATAATTACGCTTGAAGCATTTTTATACAATAATGCAACAAAGCATAATAAGACACTATGTCCAAGATAAGATAATTTTATCAGGAACGGAAATATGAAACAGTAGTTCCCAGATTCGCAGCTAGGGTCTTGTGCGCCCCTAGCAAGATTTGAATTTTGCGCCCCAAAGACTTATTTTCTAGGACGAGAAACAACAATAAACAATAACTCTGAAAGCCTAATTTATATTTAAGTTATGTATACAATTAAGCATAATATTAGTTTTTACTTACTGTTATGGGGAAACGGAACAATACAATAAGAATTCGTTTATTTAGACATTATATTGTCTCTTAGAAGTTTACTTTTCTGACTTTTTCTGAGGCAAATTTGTCAGTAATGTGGTCTATATACTTACGGATTGTAACCGCCCATATGTCGGTTCCATTGATTTTTGAGAAGCACCAGAGAACGTCAAGACACGACAGATGCAATTATAATGTTACCGAATTGCAAGAGATCGCGCCAGCTGTAAATGATATCCCTTGCGAGAATTAATTAAGATTTCTGAACGCACTCGCGTAGAATAGCACCAGAACTAATCAGAAATTACCGTTGAATATATCAGCACTAGCGCAAAGCACCGCTACGAAAAGCTCTCTCTTTGCTGCCGACCGCCGATCTGGACGCACCGAAATTGTTTGTGTTGGACAGAGAAGATAATTCGCCGTATTTCGACGATAAGAAACTTGAAGAAGGTAATTCGTCTCATCATGTTGAAATAACGATACCGTGTGTGAGAGAATTCAGAACTTTAAATCATGAATATTCTGATAAATTCACGTGAACGCATTACGTATAAATATGCTATTTTTCTATCAACGAGGAAATAATATATTTCAACGTTCAAGAACGTATACTGAAGTAGAAAGCATGTGCTATAGGAAATGTTTCTTTTTATTTCCAGCGGTTTTTTTTTGTCTTGACTTACCACGTAAGAAATTCATTACGCGGAGATATTGCAGTCATATTGTGTAAAATTCGGAGGACTGTGGAAGCGAGTCATCGGGGGACGTTTTCGCCGAAGCAAGGGGTTGCCATGACCTTGAAAGATTTTGGGTCGCCGTCGCCGCCCCGAGCTGTGGAAATATTTCTTCGAGACGACGTGTCGTGTGTCAGAAAGAAAAAACTTGAAAACTTTACTAGAAACTCTTTTGAAAAAAAAACTATGGAAGAAGCGAGAATTATTCTACAGAGATAGAATTCACCTCACTTACAGACGTAGATAGTCGAGTAATTAAATTAAAGAGATTACAATATTGCAGTCGTAGAAGGACGCAAAATTCATGTAAAGAATTGTAAAAACCTATTTTTTTCTTTTTTCTGTGAACAATAATATTTGTTCTTTTAGTATGTGTTTTCAATTTATTGTTTAATCGTTTCCAAATTGTTCAAAATCAATAATTAGTAAAAGAGTTATTATTAATTGTACGTTCATTGCATAAAATTTTTTTCTTTGCTGGCTGAATTGTATAAAGTAATAATCTACGTGAAAGTGAAACAACTTCTTGTATATATTTCATTCACTATTCAAGTGACAATTTCTTTGAAAGTGTATGTAAAGAGTACTTTGGTATGTGATTCTTTTTCAGTATTTTGAGTTTCCATGTATTATTTTCTTATGTAGAAACCGTCTAGATGTGGCTGACGAATTTGAGATGAAACCCACATTTATGACGAAAATGTAAATGACGGTCACGAATTTTTTTAAATCACTTATGTAGGGTTCGGGAGAAATTTTCTGTATTAACGTATCCTTCCTTATCTGTGCCCGCCCGCAATCGTTATCAAGAGCAAGTTTTTTATGTGTGTTAGCATCATGTTTTTATTTTGTGTGCTCGTGCCCCAGCGGCCCCCAGGCTGAGGGTCTGCAAACTGCCCTCCCCCTGCGAAGGTTGCGCGCCGGCAGCCCCTAACTACAACGCTTGTAGTTACATGTCTATTACTCCAAGTTTACATTCCAATTGCATTCGTTCAATCTTGTTCTCACTAATGTAATATATATTCACTAATCCCAATGTTGCGTAAAGGAAGCATTATTGCAAATTATCAATAATAGCTGTGTAAGGACTTATCATCGTAATAAATATTCTAAAACGATAAAAGAAGTTTGCGACCCGGTGGCCGAGGTCGCTACGGCAGTTGTGCCGAAGTGATCTCGGACCGAAGGGTCGCGTTTTCGAGTCCCGCCTCGGACGTGGTTGTATTTGTGTTCATCCTTTCACCCATTTTCATCATCATTTCGTCTCATCTTCAGTTCTCATAACATTAATTCCAATAATGATCCGCTTATGACCTAGATGTTGATGCGAACTTAAATAACCAAAAAGAAGGTTCTAGCAATTTTTTCGAGAAATATCCAGTAAAAAAAGTATTGTGTAATAGTTAAATTAAAAATATTGAATATCGGTTGCGCAATCCATTACATTATCTTCAAAATTCAAAATTCAACGAAGCTTATGTTTTTACACACTGCAAATACATTCTTTGTCTGCAGTGCAATCTCTAGCAAGCGTCTCTTTCTGCCGAAATAATTTAAACATAAAGTACCAAAATACTACTGCTTGACTGAACATGCGCGAGCTACTTGAATAGTCATGGCGTCCGTCTTCACAGACATCTTAAAAATGCACGTTGGTGCTCTGCGCGTTGTGAACTGTTTTGTTAAATCTTTCCGAGAAGCTTACACAAAATTGTTAGACGATTACATATTTTGCATTGTTATATTTTCTCATGCACAATTCTAAAATAATATCAATTATATATATGTTGATTTAACAAACAAATTTCTATCGTGAGATCATATGTTTTATGTAAAGTCTGTAATGTTTTTCTATTTATTCCGTGGAAGGTTAAGGATAGTGTTAATAGCCGTTACTATGTATACAAAAATATTATATCATTAAATTATTCATTAAATTCATTCATTAAATCATTGTTATATCATTAAATTATAAGAATTGTTCAATTTTGTTGTTTTTGTTCTCATATTATTTCTTCTTGAAAATGTCTAAACATCTGATACAAATCATTTTCAATCAAAAAGCCAATGTAGAAAGACAATTACTCTGATGACTATCAAAATGGACACTAGTAAAGTAGTCTTGATGGTTTATAAATATATTTGAACATACGATTTCCCGAAGGTGTCTTTGTGAAGATGACAACGAAAGATTATTATTGGATGAGCAGTGTTAATACCAACGTAGTCAAAGTGAGTAACCGCCCAACAGTTTTGCATGTAACTAAGGTGAATAACCGCGCCATGAAATGAATGTTACGATATGCATTGGGAATTTTAAAATGGTAATTTCCAGGCACCTTGGTCCGCAAGATATGATGAGAATACAGGGTTCCAAATACAAAGATAAGCACTAACAATTTCAGTCATTTTCTTATCGTCTTGGAGATATTTCTTTAATTTCCTGCCGACAAAATTAGAATTCTTCTGATTAATGGCATACCTAACTTCTAAAAAGAGAGAAGACGATGAAACAAACTTTATCGTAACTACCCAAGGATATGATGCAGCGTTTATAAGGCAGGCAGTTATTCTGGTGTAAAGCTTTCCATGTGACTTAAACAGAATCATTAAGTTAACTCTTAATCACCGTTGTGCGGTAACTGTGACCGCGTGCAAATTCCAAAATTTGCTTTGCAAGCTTAATTGTATGCAAGCGTAAGAGTAATTGTATTTACGTAGTAAACAGAATGTATATTGTAATACTGCAGAGGAAAGTGGGGATTTTTCATTAGAAAAGCACGTGACGCTGGTGATGTGGGGGCAACGTGAATGGGTGGTAAAGCTAACAACCTAAATTCGAAACCCAGCGAAGATAAAAAAATTGCTCATTGGAAACGTTTTTGCAGGTTCACGTAGTAGTATTTTAATATTGCGCACCCGTTACAAATAATGCGATAAATTAGTATATGCGATTGTAGCGACTCTAGTACTTTTTAGTATTGTAACCCATTACGGATTGTCTAGAAACTGAGGGATTTTTGGGATGGTGATATATTTTAAAGAAGTGTTGTTTTTTATACAACAATCAGGATCTGTTGTGATTGTTCATCTAGTACGAAACCACGATCATTCTTCTTTTGATCCTAAAAAAATATGTAAATCGTGCACAGTAACCGCTCTACGGTGTTCGCGTGTCTCATGTAGCTCCACGGCCAGTTACAGGTTAAGCCCAAATTTCTGAAGAAAGCATTGATATTATATTCTCTAATTTCGAGCTTTTCATATATGTTATCAACATATGTGTCAGGAAATCGATACAATATGTCTATTTTACCACGTGATGCCTACTGACTTGTCTGCTCTTTTTTCATCTGATTACGAGTCTTCTTATTCCCCCTGCATTTAACATTGATCTAATCAGTGTTAATATTTTAGTTCTCATTGCCGTTGATCCCGAAGACAAGCAAAGCTCATTTGATCACCACAAACATTAAAATCTGAAGAGGTAATGTCTGGGCTATAAAGGGAATGAGGTTGGAGCTCCCTATTCACTGAGCCACATGTACAAAGCTATAGAATAACCTTGCAAGTAAAACGTAGAAGTACAAAGTGTTGATTTCGAGGAAAAGGTATAAGTAAAAGGATATACTTCTTTCTCTATGTATATTGATTACCTTATTCTTGAGAGGATATCCTCCAAGTATGCACGATTATGCACTGGAACGTTTCCAGATATTTTCAAAACAGCTAAAATTAAGCCGCTTTTCAAAAAAGGCAACAAAAATGAAATTCAAAATTATCGGCCCATTTCTCTTCTATCAGTCTTTTCAAAAATATTAGAGAGACTTTTTTACATACGAATGGAAACCTTTCTCAGTAAACACGACGCGCTTTCAGATTGCCAACATGGATTTAGAAAATCAAAATCAACGGAAACAGCTATATTTTCTTTTCTTAAAGATGTCGCCTCATCATTGGATCAAAACGAGGCACCTATTGGATTATTTTTAGATCTCTCAAAAGCTTTTGACGTCATTGATCATGACATTGAGTTGCTAGATTGGTTATGTTCGTACCTTAAACAACGATCTCATTCGTGGATTGCTCTAGATTGGTTATGTTGTACCTTAAACAACGATCTCAGAGAGTTGAAATACCTTACTGGAATGATGGAACATTACGTACGCACCTTTCCGACTCTTTGCCCGTTGCATGTGGAGTTCCTCAAGGATCGATTTTAGGCCCTATTCTGTTCCTGCTTTACGTAAACGATATGCCCTCGACGATTCAAAACGGAAGAACGGTTCTCTTTGCGGATGATACGAACATCATTTGCAATAGGCCCTATAAATCGTT
This sequence comes from Teleogryllus oceanicus, assembly GCA_964035755.1. Lineage (NCBI taxonomy): Eukaryota > Metazoa > Arthropoda > Insecta > Orthoptera > Gryllidae > Teleogryllus > Teleogryllus oceanicus. The sequence goes on from CAXIVR010000001.1 coordinate 280,990,319, forward strand.
TAATAAAATTGGTTCCGAAATAACAAATTAATAGTGAACGAAAAGAAAACGGTTTTAATGCAGTTTTCCATTTCAAATAAACAATTCTGTGCCCCATTGACAATGAACAATGTACCATTGAATGATGTTAAGGCAACAAAATTTTTAGGTCTCTCAATTCAGTCAAACCTTAAATGGAACGTCCATTTAAATGAATTGAACACAAAATTAAGTTCATTGTGCTACGCGTTCAGAATTCTTGCAAATTCAGTGAGCCTTCATACTGCTCGTTGTGTATACTTCGCGAATGTTCATTCCCGCCTGCGATATGGCATAATATTCTGGGGAAATACATCTTATAGCTCCCAGACTTTTAGATTACAAAAACGAATTGTACGAATAATAACCAAATCCCACCCACGTGATTCATGTAAGCCTCTCTTCATTAATTTAGGAATTCTACCATTACCGTGTCTTCTTATTTACGAATCAGTGGTTTTTGTAAAAAATGACTTGCTCAAGGGCGGGAATATATTTTCAGAAAATGCCGAAATCTATTACTATAACACTCGACGTAGAAATCATATTCACCAGGTGACAGTATCAACAGCTCATTACAAAAAATTCACATACAATACATGCACATTATTTTACAACACTTTGCCAGATGACATTAAACGATTAAATTCAATAGAAAGGTTTAAATCCCAAGTGAAATCGTTTCTGCTGCATAACTGTTTCTATACAATTAGAGACTATACTGAGCTTCACAAGAAAAGTAACATTAATTTTAACAATGATACATAATGCTTTATTTACCATTTGAATTGTGTAGATGAGTATAAACAGCCTGTAACAACTATTGTACTACAGCTTCCGGGTCAATGACCCCCATCTCGATCAGGTTTTTCGTCCAGTTTCCCTGATCCATTGAGCAAATGCTGAGATTCCCCTTATTTTGCTTCTGGACATAAATGTAACTTCATTTCCTGTGCACGTCTTCTAGAATTCAGTGGGAAATACAATTATTCAAATTATCGTTTCCATGTTGTCGCGGCAGGAAGTAATAAGAGCCAAAATTTATTGCTTATTTATCTTTGAAAATAGATTTTATTACATGGGAGTTTTTTTGATTGTTTTTTTCTCCCTTTCAAAATTCAAAATTTATTGCTTATTTATCTTTGAAAATAGATTTTATTACATGGGAGTTTTTTGTTTTTCTCCTTTCAAAATTCAAAATTTATTGCTTATTTATCCATGAAAATAGATTTTATTACATGGGAGTTTTTGTTTTTTTTTCTCCCTTTCAAAATTCAAAATTTAAGTAATATATGACTTAGAGTAGGGATCACAGAATTTTGAAAATGTGCACACAATTCACTTTTCCCCATAGCACGTCATACGCAGTTTTTAACTGTTTTTTTTGACGTAAAATAAATAAATAAAAAGTAGAAGCAAGAGTGTCAGAGAGAAACTCTCGAAACAGGTGATGCTCCGATCGATAAGTCAGATTGCAGCGTATAGTTGACATCTTATAGACAGTTATCAGCGCATTGAACGTGCACTCTGTTCATTAACAAGACGTGATAGCACTTTGTTTGGTAAAGCGAAACATTTGCGTTTGTAGTGTACTTCATTGTTACGTCATTACCACATTTGTGAAAAAAAATGTGTCTTCCTCAAGTGATAGTAAAAGTTAAAGGAACAACGTGAATAATGAATTGCAGTTCATTGCCGATGAAGAAATTATTTAAAAGAGAAGGAACAAAGAATACAGCAAAATTAATTTAAATCATGTTAACAGTACAATTAAAACTAGCTGTACTAAACGTTTCAAGACAAGAATTTGTAACCGTTTTTGAGAAATTAACGTTTGAGCGTTTTGAAAATGCGGAAGTTTGAACTCGTTTTCCAACAAAACGAGAGGTTTTGAGAAAATTTATGACATCATTTAAGCATCAGCTCTTAAATGCAACAATGTGAACAAATCGCCACTAATGTTAATATTAAGGACGTGCGAGGCTAGTAAAGCAATATATTTTTGTAATTTTTGAAAAAAACAAACAAACAAACAAAAGTATAGAGCAAAATCGGGTTTATGTCATCTCATAGGGTACATTAAGCACTGTGCCTACCAACAGTTTAAAGAAAAAAATTTGGAGCCATTTTGAGAGAATCTTGTATTTGTTATTTTTTAAAATTGCACATATTGCTCGCAATATTCCGCGAAAGCTACTAAAATTTTAAAAAAATGTTCCTGAACTTAATTAAAGAACGAATTATGATCAACAAATTTGAAGGCAAAATCTCCATCTTCAATTTTGTAGTTGTAGGAAGACGCCAGAAAAATTAAAACTTTTGCAATTTTCGAAAATTCAGAGTTAACCTTCAAAATTGGACCAATGCCATCTTTATAAGCATAATTTAGTCTATCCTTACAATAAATTTGAAGAAAACATTTGGAGCCATTTAAAAAAAAAAATGATAAAGTCCCTGGGGCTCCATGTAAAGTACCCCCAAATTTTGAAGAAAGTTTTTCAAAATCGCAGCGCCTCAAGTAGAGCTAGGTCGGCCTGGGAATACCCATTTTGGAAGAAATTGTACATATGTTTTAGCCGCGCTAAAACATATGTAGAAATTAGTGGTGTTCACAGACGGACAGACGGTCGTTAAAAAAATAAAATTAAAATAAAATTCAAAAAACTTTTTCGGTATCAGGGGGTTTCGTGGGCTGTCATTGACACTGCACTCGCAATATATAAAACAATAGTCAGACCCCTCCTACTGCATGCATGCCAAATATGGGTAAATGCAGCTATAACCAATCTTAACAAAATCCAAATTATCCAATATCAGTTCCTACGGACGATTACCAACGCACCATGGTTCATATCTAATGCACAGCTCTATAAAGAATTCAATCTCGAACCCATAACCCAGCACATTCTATACTTATCCACCCAATTCTATTCCAAGCTAATGCAGATAACAGATTTAACCGGATTCAACCTAGCCAGAAACCACATCTATTCCACAAGAATAAAAAATAAGTACCCTTTCCATATATTCCTATAACAATTTTTCGAAATGAACCCTGATTAGAGGTGGCCATTAGGTTTACTCGACCGCAATGCTAGTTGTAAGATTAATTTTAGTTTAGTTAGTAAGTCAACAAACATATGTAGAGGTAATGTAACTGAGCTATGTATATATCATCAAGGAAAACAATAAATTGAAAAAAAGGGATACACTTTGCAATGTTAATGTGAAAAGACCAGAGTTATGATGCGGCTGCACATAACCAACTGCATACGATTCTCTTGCAGCCCTACGACACCGACGAAAATAAACTTTTAATAATTGTTAAATTCGATAACAGTTCTTTTTGTCAACAAACTTACAACTTTCTTTTAGATTATGTTGATATCAGTTTTAATTCTAGTGTTGGTAGCAAACAAATAATTTTATCTTTAAATCAGTAACTTTACAGTAAAGCCTACAAACATTTTATTGTACTTACTTCGCAGTTTGCAAGTTTTTCAGTTACAGTAAAAAAAAATATTTTTATTTGAGAATTGCCCAACGATTACTGTGTCTAATTTGGATAGGTTTCCACTGTCTGCTGTCACAAAATTTCTTTCCATTTTAGAAAAAATCAGAAATCAGTACCTAATTCACGACTAGTACGCAGTTGGCTAATAAATAAGAAATTTAAAAACCTTTATCCGCCACTCACGACGATGAAAGTAATTTCTTCTGTCGTACTTAGCTCGCGCTATATACGCGGAGACCAGCTTTAAACTTGTTACACGTATGTGACGTCACACGAAATGCGACCAATCACAGAGCTCTTTAAATTATGCGATGGAGCCCTCAAAAACATATAATTTTAGTGAATAATTTTATGTAAATAATGCACACTTGTTTAGCAAAAATATTACAAGCTCCGCCCTATTTTTTAATTAATAGCTCCGAGCAGGTAGTCGGCTGGGTGGTCACTGTATAAAAAAGTCTTGAATGTAAAGTAATCTTCTTGGATAGCGGCAAGTCGATTTATATTTATAAATCAGTCAAAATAGCCTACTGCGCAATGTTTTTGCGGTGCTATGGAGCACCATACAGGAAACAATTATTTTTGGCAAGTCTTGTAATTTCGCGCGACAAACGTACTGTAAAATAGGAAAGCGACGTTTCAATTGTCCGAAACATCGTTCCATTATAACTGTCTCGCTTCTCAAAAGTTTGTTGCGATCAGTGGCGGCCGGTGGTTTGCGGATCAGGAGGGGCGGCATATATGTTCGAACTATCACATGCATTTTGCCTCTTCAAAAATATTTCAATGAACGAGGAAAACTATGCCATGTACAGTACAACCGATTTTCATGCATCGGGGTTTTATCCCTGTCTATGACAACTTTTATGTTGATTACGGAAAACACAATTGTGCTCACACGAAAATAAACGATTTTTAAATATATTTCCAGCCAACAAAACAGTAATTTATGAAATCAGATGAAAGAGTGCGTATTCTTAGCTCAGTTAGTAGGCGCGGACTCTGCCGATCAAACCCCTAATAGCAGCACGCTGCCCCCACCCAACTTCCAGTATCCCCACTCTTCCTCACGCTTCAATTGTATCGCATGCACCAGCCACGGACGGACTGCCGGTACTACACAATACTACCCATTCCAAAAACAGCATTTCGCTAAACCCTCTTTACACAAGTCATACTATAGTTTAGTTTCTTTTGTATGATGGAATGAGTTGTGACAACACTTGTAAATCATTTTAGTATCGTATTGCATGAGTAGATATTCTAAAACCTACTTTTACGCCGCGTTGTGATAAGTGTATCACTTCAGTATCAACTTAGAGAGCGGGTAAGCTTCGTGCCTGCGAATCGGTCCCATCCGTCCGATGTAGCGAGATTATATGAGTACATGTTCACATACTTCGAATTTTCTATAGTAACCGATGATATTAGATACCTGTCACACCTCCTGCGTTATTAAAATAATCTTTTTAACAGTGGTAAGCACATTTCTAAAATCATGAGCCCCGTGGAAAAGGACGTTCGTGAATTAATTAAAATGAATCATTTGATCAGGCAGGAGGTGTAGCAATGACCTGTCATCAGCCACTATACAAAAATCGAAGCATAGAACTCATTGCATTCTCACGTATCGAAATGCTAAATTGACGTTGCGTTTAAAGTGATGGCAGAGGTGAGTGTGAAAGCAAAAGCTATGGATTCACCCTGGAACCTCAAACTCCCTGGTGCTACTAAGTAGACAGCAAGAGTTTATTGCTCGTGGTGTGACTATCGTTATCCAAGAGCATCATGCTGTCTGGAGGAGAAGTCTAGCGGCCGGCTGCTCTGATCGGTAGTTTTCCGTTGTTTCTCCGATTAACACCAGGCGAATGCCGGAGCAGTACCCTACCAAACGGGCCACGTACCGCGCGCGATCTGTCCTTCCCCTTCCTTGTCCTGTCCTCTCCACTTACACACTCACTTACACTAACATGCACTACACTACCACATATTCCGGGAGAGTGGTCGGGGGTTTAGAGCTTGTCCCGGCTGGGGCGGTGCCCCGCTGGTGGGAAAGTCCTTGTTAGGGGGAAACCCCACTAGCCAACGGTAGGTCGGTGCCGGATTTCACCATCCAGGGAGGGGAAAACCCACTGCCATCTCCCGAGAAAAACATGCACTACACTAACGGGACTAATGACCACAGCAGTTGACGCGATCGGAAACACGAAAAAATCAAATCGAATGAAAATCCAAGAGCATCATCTGATGCCGATTTCGAATGAGTGGCGATATCACGTTGAAACGGCAGGATATATAGGGGCGGGATATATAGCCGGCGGGATCTGTGGGGTGTCATTCAACACATTATCGCAAAATCAGCAGGTTTTTCTATGCTGAGTATCATACAGCGGTCCTAGACGCCGATGCTCTTTTAAACAAGCCAGGTTGGATATTTGGGATATTTTGTACTACCTAATTACCGAAAGCATGCATCCACCCGTAAATGACCTGTTACCGGCAGCTAATTTTGTTATACTAGCATAATAGTATTTAAGAGTTTCCCTAATACAATGTAATATTTTCTAATGGAGGGGCAAACACATCGTCTAATGGAGGGGCAAACACAGTCTAAGTCGTCATAGCCCTTTTTCTTCTTCTCATGGAAGATAACATGTTTTTAACAAAATAGAAAAGAACTATAGAGCGGGGATATCTAGTTACGATAGTTTCCGACGAAATATTGTTGAATAAAGGTACTATGTCATCAAGGAGTATTGGTCTAGGTCTATGTCTTCAAGGTACTAGTATACAAGGTGCTATGCCTTCGGTTGTGCAAGCGTCATCTTCGTATCAGTTAGGGTTTAGAAGGAAAAGGGGCTGTTATGTCATGCTTAGATCATTCGTACTGTATGTTCTTTCGTACCTCACGTTCTATTTAAAAAAATGTTCCAGAGTACCAATTAGAAATTTCATTATCAACAATATTTCCTGTCAGTAGAAGTTGTCCCCTATATACACATCACTTTCCTATTTTATTATTTTCACTTTAGTAGCTTCAGTTACTCCCAGCTATTGCAACATCGATGTTTTGCTTTCAGTGTTTTCTTCAGATTCATATATTTGTTCAGAAACATCGAAATTTCCAAAAAAATGCACTATTTGTTTTGTAGATTGCTCGCAATCAACAGCCATTCACAACTGTTACTGTAATCGATACCCAGACGGCACGAAACCGTTTGCTACTCGCAACCTTTCTCCAGTGTTATTATCTTTTTGGCTGTTTTTTACGTGGTCACATCGTTAAACTGAATTTTGTACCTTGACTACATAGAACATTGATGAGAGAATGAAGATGACAATCAGATTTAAGGCAGAATACACTTTGAACTAATACTGACGTGTTACGTATTATCTTGGAACCAGGACATTTTACATCGATATGTTTTATCATATTTAAAACATCGATGGTTTCATCGACAACGAAAACCTTTTATTGATGTATCGATTTTTTGCTAAAATATGTCTTCACTAGTTCCATGAACACAATCCTGTGGTCAACAGTGTCTATCTCCAGGTCTCTCAGATGACCTCTTCTTCCGACCTCTGCCGCTGGTCCCCTCCCCCCTGCTCTGTTGCACCACTTGTGTGTCCTCGCCACAGACCTCCCCTGCGTACGCCCTTCCCCCGCTTCCGCACCGGTTCCGTCCCCCCAACTCGCAACTGCGCCCTCGCCCGTGCTCTTGCCCCTGCACTCGCCCGTCAAATCATCCCGGTACTCGACCTTGTTCTTCCACATTAACCTGTCTCCACCGTATCTCCGGCCCACGGCCACTCACCAGCTCTGCCTCCGCACTCGCTCTGAGCACTGCGTCCGCCCCTGCATCCACCCCACCCACCCCGTCCCACCCCGCCACACCTCACACCCATCCATTCCTCCACTTTGGCTTCTACCTCTGCTCACGTTCTTGCCTTCGCCGACCTTCTTAGTCACGCCTTCCCTACATCGCGCCTGCCCTTGCCCTCTTCCCGCAATTGCCGCGCCTCAAATAATGTTCCTGCCCTGGCCTCAACCCGAGACCTGCCCTCGAATTGCCTAGACCATTTTCCAGCGTCCTCCCGCTTCACGGAGCCCCACCCCTGTACCGCCCCGCTGCCACTTTCCTGCGTCCTTTCACAGGCCGCCGCCTCTGCCCACAGCCGCGGGGCGCCGCGAGTTGGCGAGTCGCCTGAACAGACGGCGCCGCCTCCTCCCCCCCCCGCCTCCCCCACTATCCGCCGCCCCGCTACCCCGCCGCCCCCGCAGTCTGGGTGACGAGATTCTCAGCCGCGGTTCGGGAGCGGCGCGACGGCCAAGCAGCGGAGCGGGGTGCCGCCGCCGTCTCAGCACTTTCGCTCGCTGCGCCTTCAAAGGACGGTGATTGGCGGGGTGCGTCCCCCGCTTTCGCCGCACCGTCCCTTCCCATCCCGCTTCGCTCCCCGTCCCGCATCCGCCGACCTGCTCAACAGCTGGAAGTGCAGGGCGCGCGGCCTATGCCTCCAGGCACTCAACCCGCACAACCGACGCGTTCCTCCCGCCCCCACCCCCAGTTTATCCCCACCGCTCTCTCCTTGCCTCACGTCCGATTATCGTTATTTTCATTAACTCCGATACTGTATATTTGAGTTTAAAAGAAATGTATTGTGCCAATTCATATTGCTGAAGATTGAATGCTTATGGAACAAAAACATTTAAAGTTTCAGATAACTAGTTATTCGTAATAGATATTGGATGACTATTCTGTTTGCCCTTAGAGAAAAGCTGAACCAAACCGGAGGTATGACCTGAACAAGAAACAAACCGGAGGTATTCATCCGCCTTGCTCCGATTCTCAATCGCCGACTCCGCTCGCACTACTTTCGGCCACGCGCGCTCGATATAGTCAGTGGTCGCTCAAAAACGGAACACGACATCTGCAGATCAGCAGGCGAGTATTAACATTTCTAACAGCTCCGCAAACGCATGTTTACAAACATTAACAAAAACTACGTGATAGTAAAACTAATTAATCGTCCGTAAATACCAGTTTGCAAAGTTATATTTAAAAAATTGTGAGCAAGTAAATGTCAATATCGAATTTACATTGTTTCGACTGTATTAACTAATATTCACCCTTTAATCTGTTGCAAACAATTTTCTTACTATCACTCTGATTCAGAGGAGGTTAAATTCCTTGCATGTCTGAAGCAGATGATTCTGTGTTGGAAGAGGAACCATCGGCGATGACTATCTTGTCCACGACACTGTCACTGAAGTCATCTACCTCCCACATCCTCTGTTCGTGTTTAAAAGTATGCACTACACCAGCGTTCTGGCGTCCCTTCAGAAATACATTGCTCGAGAAGTGCTGTAAAGCGCTAAAATGTATTTAAAACGTTCGATACCACACTTTTTCACCACTCCGTAATAGTTTATCATTGTAGTTTCAACTACGAAAGGTTCTGCACCGCTCTCCGACATCTTCAAGCGAACGTTTCGAACTGCTTGACGAAAATCTCTAAACTGATCTGCTTCTTCGCTTCGCATGAGCATACCACCGCCCACCGTGCGTGACCGAACCTGCGTCTGTCATCAATTCTTACGAAATCAACAGCTCCAGGTACTGCTGCCACGTGCGTGGGGTACAGTTCCCCTCTTGACTCTCCGGATTCTTTTTTTCCGTTAGAGCTGATACCAAGCAGGCGCTGGACATAACTTTCACCGACATCGATATCTCCTCTTCCGGAAGGGCAGGCGTGGGAACAATCGATTTCTAATTTTGAAATCCGTGTTGTAGATTGTAAGTTTAGTCTGGAATTTTAACATTGTGAGAGATATGAGCTACTACACCGAAAACTATTTCCTTCTTGAGGTTGTAACGCGTCAACTAACGAACGCCAAGCATCCCAAAGCACGTGCCATTGTTTACATCCACTTTCTTTCTTAGGATGAAAGGAGAATAATAGCACTGTCCATAAGTTTTCATTAATTTTATTGATAAATGAATGATAGATAAGGGCGAGGTAGGTAACGTGGCCGTAGCCTGGAGGAAATACACTGTAAAATCATTCATTTATGGAAACAGCAAATATCTTCCAAACGGTTTGACGTTTTGAAATGCGGTTTGCGCCGAGTTGGGGAATGATTAGCGAATTTGTTTTTCATTTGTAACAGTTTTAATTTTGGACAACCTTTATTTTTTTGACACAACCTTTATTTTTTTAAATAAAAGTAAGTATAAATTTCTTTTATTTGCAATCTAAAGTTTTGGAAGAAAGGAATACAACGATATAGGTGTTGATATTTGGAAAGAAGTTGTAGAAAAAAGCGTTCTACAGTTCCTCAAAACCACAGGTTTCCCGCCTTTTGACAACGGTTTGCAGAAAGATTGGAAGAATGTTGCCATGCGCGGGCGTCATACCGCTCTGCGGTATAAATAGAACTCGAATTCAACTTCATTTTTTCTTTCTCGTATACATACTACGTATACACGGGAGTAAAATACGTATGTACAGAAAAGGTTATGTAATTCTGCGAAAAATCGATTTCGAGATTTCAACGGAAACACACGTTTTGGTTGTGGTCCCCTGATACCAAAAAGTTAGTTTCTTTAAAAACATCCGTCCGCCCGTCCGTCCGTCCGTCCGTCTCTGTCCGTCCGTCCGTCCGTCCGTCCGTCTGTCTGTCTGTCTGTCCGTCCGTCCGTCTGTCGTATGTGAAGAAACCTAGCGCCTAAACCACACGTACGATCTTTTCCAAATTGAAAAACCTCTGTCCATCTGACTCCAGTTGAAACTTTGAAATTTTGAAAAACATTCTTTCAAATTTGAGGGTATTTTATATGAAGGCCTCCGGATATTTTCAAACTTATTTTCAAAAAAGGCTTGAATTTTTTTCTTTCAATTTCTCGTAAGAATAGAGTGAAATACTCTTATAAAGGCAGCGTAGGTCCCATTTCCACGGTTAACTCTAAATTTTCGATAGTTGCAAGTTTGATTTTTGGAGGTCTACCTACAACTACAAGGTAGGTGTTTCATCAAGTTGTTTCATCAAGGTCATGTAGACTTTTTGAAATTTTAATAATTTTTGTGCAATCGAATATTTGCAATTAAAAAATTACAAAAACATGATTTTCTCAAAAACGGCTAAAACTTTTTCTTTAAATTTTAAGCAGGTTAGTGCGCAATCAACCCTATCCGATAACATATACGCTATATTGCTACATACTTTTGTTTTCTCAAAAAATACAAACATGTGATTTCTTTATTTGTCTCTCACGTCGGTAATATTTACATTAGAGGGCATTTCTTCAATTATTAGAGTTATGAGTGCATGTGCTTTGAATAATGTCAAATAACGTTTCACGAAAAATCAACTGGTTTCTGTAAAAATGAGCTCAAAATTCCGAATTTTCATAAACGTTCAAACGCCATATTCTCAAAAATGGCTCCAATTTTTTTCATCAAATTTCTGGGATGGATAGTACTAATTGCACTTTTTAATATCGTGTAAAATCCATTTTGGTGTATTCTTTTGTGTTTTTTTTAATACACAAATGTAATTGTTTTGAGATATCTCTCACGCCGTTAATATGTACCTTTCCGTCGATTTGTATACATTATTACATTTGTGAATGGAAGTGCTTGAAAGGAGATCAAATGAATTTTTTCGAAAACTCAATATATTCGTGCGAAAAAGAGCTTCAAATTTCGAATTTATTTTAATGCTTAATCGCCATTTTCTGAAAAAGGCTTCAAATTTTTCAAAGAAAATTTCTATTTATGACGAGATTTTACTCTAATATTCTTGATGTAATATGTCGGTTCTACCATTAAGTTACCGAAAAGTTAAGAAAACGTCAAGAAAATGTATTTTCTGTTAGATGCCAGCTGGCCGGAGAATGGAGGAAGACGTTAAAGCCAGTTCACGCCATGAAAAATAGAAAAAAATTGCTACGAGAAAGGCTGTACCATTCTGTAGCAACTCTACTTTAAAATTGCAAATATTTTACACTCCATTACACGAAAACTACTGAAAGTTTCGAAAAAGTCCACATGACCTTAATGGAAGAACTGATTATGGGCAACAACTAAAATTCGAGTGGAATAACTTCCGGAGATCTTGGTGGCCAGTTTTGAGGTCTACCGCGACCGATCCATCTTCCTGGATGCATCAAATGAAGAAAGTTTCGCTCATTTCGTTTGAAATGCGGAGGCAATTCATATTGCTGAAAATACGTTCACATCCAGAGAAGGCAGCTAGTGAGGCCCATCCACTAGGAGAGAAGTTCATTCATTTTGAAAGAACATCAAATAGCTGTCTTTGGTAAACGTTCTATCAAAGAAGTGCGGTCCTATAATTTGATTTTGACAATTCTGTACCAAATATTTAAGAAATACTGTATTTGGTATCGCCATTCACATGTTGCATGCGGGTTAGAAGGAATCCACAAATAACTCTGGAATTAATAGTTCCGCTTCTTGTAAACTGTACTTCATTTATGAATAAAATCTTACTCTAAATATCAGGTCTTCGAAGAAACCAGGTACAGAAGTACATATGCGATTCCCTGCTGAGGCTTGTGACAAAATTTGTGAGTACAAATTTTCTTTGTGAGGAAATTCTCATAAGGTCACTTACTTCTTCCGAATCAAGAGAAAGACTGTATTTGGAAGTCAGAGAAAATGAACCTCATTCGGAACTGCCGTCGTAAAAATCGTAAATCTAAATCATGTGTGCCTATTCCTCTTCTTTACTGTAAATTTGCGTTTCTGTAAAATTTTCAAATGAATTGCGCGTGCAAGTATTCGAAAATTGATTAGAGATCCCACAAATGACACCTTGTTTCTGCATTTTTCAAAAAAAAGGCGTCAGTAGCATGCTGACTACAATACCGCTTTTGATCCTGAGCGACTACTTAATTAACGTTTCTCAGTCACGCGTTCTGCGGAATATCGATTATTTCATTTTACTGGACAAAATTCATCATGCGAATGTAGCTAATGGAGGAAGAGATGATATGTACACAGAAGTTTATTGTACTCGGAACTTCAAAAGTAAAGTTTTAAGTTTTCGTCATTTCTATCTTGGACTCTCTCTATAAACGCGATGTACAGCAATCGACCGCCAGTTGGTCTTAGAAAACGCAAGAGAACTTTTACTTGTCTTATTTTATACATAAGTAAATATAATACATATCTGAGATCTGAATAACTGCTGGATGGTTTCATATGATGTAGGTGTAGTCAAGGTCCCAATTCATTATTGCTGCAATTTTAATCAATGTAGATAATTAAGAATATTTGAGATTGTTCTCTGTCAATTTAGAAGTATATTGAACTATGTGCGAATAATTATCACGAGATCAATTCGTTCATAATAATAGATTCATTTCACCTCGCAGGGTTATTATAGCAAAGAAGTTTTTCTTACATTTCACATAAAAGTGATGCACCAGTGAAAGTGAAGCAATCGATGGTCACATATCTTGTGTCAGAAATAACATGAAGTAAAGAAAATATTATCTCTTTTTTCTGGGCAACAACATTTCTGGATGTGTACGCATTCGTGATGAATGAAGAGGAATACAATGAAATATAATGACGTATATTGAAGAATCGTGAACCTACTTTCATATTTTCTTATATCATTTCTAACAAGGGATGGGAATATTCTTTGTCGTCGAAAATAAACTACATACTTACTGTGTACTAGGACTTCTCAGAACTCGTTTCCCACGCAAATGATGTAAAAAAATCTTTTTGAGGGTTCAGGAAACGGATCATTATCGGTGTTAGATTCAATTTAACTTGTGAATTCATTCTATTCAATCATCGATGACAATGGTATTCTGTTCGCAGAAGGCAGAGCGTTCATTAGTTTTTCTCCTAACTACAGTTTTACCCGCCGTAATGACCACACTCGTTTTTTCTCCTTTTCTATCTTACCCTCGTTTTCGTACGAAATCTCTTCGGGCCATCGTACGGCTAGGGGGGTGATCCTTCAGGCCTCTTTCGGAATTCGTAGCCGAGGTTCACTCCACGGGCGAATCACTTCCAGTGAAACGCTTTCGGAGCTTAGTGAAGCACAAGTTTGTTTGCGCCGACCTCTGCGCCCCGACGGACCGACGGCGGCGGCAGCGGCGGCGGCGGCGGCGGCGGCGGCAGGGGCGTTGGGAGCGCCAGCCCCAGATAAGTTTGCTTTGTTCGCGAGGGAGATGAAAAGTATTACGAGGAGGCGCCGCATGAGACGTCAGAGCGAAGAAGTGCGTGGGCGGTGCGTCCTCCTCCGGTTCCTTTTAAGCCAAAGCCGCGCTCCAGCTGGGGCGCGGGATCCCTCAGGGCGCGGGAAAAATTTGGGCGCAAAATGGCTGCAAGCAAAGGTGGCTAATGGATCTATTAATCATTGGCTGCGACGAAAAAAGTGCGATGTTTTCACTGTCGATTATGCCTGTTTGCCTTATCCGAGTGTTTTGTTGCAAAATTTGGCGAGAAATAAAAAGCTAAGCTATTTATGTAGAGAGGAGCGGGTTGACAACGATCAGTAGGCTTTTCACTTGTTAGGAACGGGTTCTTTCATGCAATGACTAATACGAAGGAGTTATGACTCCTTTGAATAATAAACATAGAGTTGATACTAAAAGTTTAATGAATATTAGTGAATTGAAGGGCTCAGTAGAACAAGAGTCTATTCCACATTGGCATCGTTCTGAGATAGTGAGGGTTTTACCTAACGTCCCTTATACAACTCAGTACATTTTTAAATTTTAAACGCATTACACGTGCATGTAAGTCCATTTTTGATTTAAATAACATTTTACACTAAAAGAATAATATTTGAAGTTTTATGTAATGCCAATAACCCCATTTCATAAAAAAAATGAGATAGCCCCTTGTTCTACTGAGCCCTTCAATTATTCAATGAGAGATCGGATAGTTGATGACATCAATTTATTGTGTTATATTATTGCGTTATGTAATGTATAGTTGCTTTTTGAGAGCTTTTTTGCTTTCCTTGACAGCATTGCTAAATGACCAGTCTAAAATTATTGAGAAATATATCAACACTAAGCTATTATGACTAAATGGGCAGGAAGAAGACACGTGTATTGCCGCCAACGGAATCGGAAGATAAGAGTGGAGTCTACTTATGAACTAGATTCTAACTTAACAACCTCTTTCCTTAATGGAGTTCTTCACAACTCACTGAAATGTAATTATAATCCAGCTTAATCATACCTAAGATGTGAGAATGAATTCCATTCATATCAAACCGCATGTGGACTCAATAATGTTTGTTTCTGTTGTAAAATTGTAGTAAATGTAATGGGCTGATTTTAATATTCTTTTTTTATTTATCTTGATCACAAAATTCTACCAATGAAAAACAGACAGTTGTGAGTTTCGTCTTTTTGTAGTGACACTTTCCCATCCATGATGTGATATATTAAAACGTGAAATCGACAAAAAAACTAGAAGCCCAATTGAGCATGTATTAAGATAAACATAGTAGTTTCGTATATAACGTTTTTCGATAATACGTAGGGTACCCGAAAATTAGGTATTTTTTCGTAATCGTGTATCTGAAAATTATAGGTCCGAACGTGAACTAACTGTAAAGCTACAATTCATAGTTTCGGTGCTATAATATTTCAAAATTTTGAGTCTAAGTGTATTGTTTTCGTTACAATAATTTACTTCTACATTTTGCACGAACGGCATGGAGAAGCTTGCATGGTTGGTTAACTTAGATGCACGTGTGATACCAGTCAATAACCAGAGGGAACATAAAAACATACCATAAATAAAATTCTTGATTAACACGTTCACAAAATTACTTGACATTAAAATGGTATAGCTAGAAAGTTGAAAGTAATGAAACAATTACAGCTCACGAAAGTTATTTCTACAGGTGTATTTTAAAAAGTTATGGTATTGCTTTCTTCAAGGCATGTATTATAAACACGAATTCATTGTGTTTCTCAAGGAGGAAGGCGTATTATTTATGTAGGTATAGAAGAAAAGGGACTCAACCCTTCGCGTCACCCTGTTCACTTGACAATGAATCAGAGAGATGAACCGGCTGAGTTGTTTCATTGACAACACTCGTTAGCGCTGTAGAGTCTCTAACAGGGGGTCCTAGGAATTGATTCCCGACGGTGACCAATTTTTGACAGTAGTTACACAACTAGGTCGAATGCACCCGTCTGGAGAATTCTAGGGGGTCGCTATAATCGGTAATTTTCCATATTTTTCTAATCAGTGCCAGAAAATTCCAGAGCAGTGCTGTAACAGACAGATCGGGAAATACGTTCTATCTTCCCTTCTTCCATACTCTCCTTCTCTCCCCTTACATACACACACATACACACATGCACTACAGTAGGTGACTAGAATTTTAATAACAGTACACTTATTTGTGTAATTTCTAGTTTAAATGTTTTTTTGAGCAAAGAATTTGATTTCGATACGATTTGTAGTATTACTGTTATCATTACCATTGTTCTTAATAAGTGACAACATTCTATGCCTGCGTTGAAACAAGTGACGGCGAACGTGGGGGTAAATATGACAGGAAAAGGTTCACCAGTCTTCGTACAGATCGTACAATCAGGGATATTTGCCTCAAAAATCGTGTTGCCCGTCTAACTACCATAATAAACGTCAAGAAAGTAACAGATTCCAAAAGGACAGTCCAGAGACGGTTAACAGATGAGCACCTGATCGGATGTCGTCCTAGCAAGAAACCATGCCTCACCCCGGCCATGGAGAACAAGCGACTGCAATGAGCCAGACAACATTTAAACGTGACTGTTGGAGATTGGAGTCGAGTAATACAACGTTTTTACATATATACAACAGTAGTGCATTTCATCAGTATAATGTTTAAGAATATTTCACAGGCATGCTCCTCTGACGAATAAACGTGCAGATGTTGGTCGACTAAAGTTCATTTGTCCGACGACGCCCTGGAGTTCGGTTCCATTCAAACTACCGAATGGAGACGGTTAAACATCAGTTAGTGTCATGGTGTGGTCTGTGATCTCAGCGAAGGGTATATGGGGCACCTATACAACGGAGAAAGAACCGGCATGAGAACCGGAATGAGGCGAGGCCAGTACAAGCGAGTTCTAGAAATGCTGCTTCTGCCATAGCTCGAAGTTCGAAGAATGGTTCCTTGATTAAGAATAATTTTTTATAGTCGATTCAAGACCGTGCCACAAAGCCAGGAGAATTACTGCAATCCTGGCAGAAAAATTTTGCCGCCCTCCGGAACTCACCAGAGAAGAATCCTATAGAGAACTCATGTGGGAACTCTCTGTTGGAACCTATGATGGAAGCTCACCAAACGGCCGATCGCCAAGCACGTCATCACCACCCAGAGACAGTTAATTGGAATTCTCAACAAAGAATAGCATCACAATATCGAACAGCAAAAAATGCAAAAGCCTGCATAGAGAGCATGTCGCGACGCATTGAAGCTTATTGCATCGAATGGTGGCGTCACTAAATACTAGTATTAATTTTACCTAAAAATAGTTTTACCTAAATATCTTAATAGCTTTTACGATTTTAATAATGCACTCTTATGGATAAAAAATACCCAATAATAAAAAACAATGCTTAGTTTGCTACTATAAAACTCAAAATTCTGAGTTCTTACAGCTTGCCTTACTCGGAAAGTTTAGTAAATAATATTATTTCATGCTAGCAAAGTATCTTTACTATTTGAAATCGATGTTCAATGCACGATGATTTGCAATTCAGCTTAATGCAACGAATTTCATATGAAGGAGATTTTGAAAATAAATCTATGATCAGAGACGACAAATAATTTCGAAAGATATAAACACATTATAGATACAGCGATGAAGCAACATCTTTAAGAAACTAAAATAAAAACTCTTCGTAGCTTTCACAATAAGCAAGTAACTCATCAACTAAGTTTTACATCTTTGTCTTGAATTGTTATTACGCTGCGATCACAGTATGTGTGTCGAGATCTATCGTGTTTTCATATTTGTAGGATATGAATCAAAATTCTTATCCCGAATGACATTGAACGATGGACTTCCCTTTCAAGTGGTGGTACCGGGAGCGGCAGCTCAGTGCATCAACTGATGTCACTGCAGCGCTTCTGACCTGGAGGTCCTAGGTTGGAGTCCTGACGGCGGCACGATTTTCGACACTAGCTTTTCAGCTAGGTCGAATTCAGTCGCTGTCTGGAGGAGAATTCTAGAGCCGGCAGCTCTGATCGGTAGTTTCTCGTGGTTTCTCCGATCAACACCAGGCGAATGCCGGAGCAGTACCCTAAAAATCGGGCCACGGACCGCGCGCGATCTGTCCTTCCTCTTCCTTGTCATATCCTCTCCCCTTACACACACACACACACACACACACACACACACACACACTTACACTAACAAGCACTACACTATCACATATTCCGGGAGACCGGTCGGGAGCTTAGACTTTGTCCCGGGTGGGGCGGTGCCCTGCTGGTGGGAGAGTCCTGGTAATGGGGAAACCCCACTAGCCGACGGTAGGTTTGCGCCGGATCCAGCGGGGAAGATCAGCGCCATCTCCCGAGAAAAAAAACATGCACTTCACTAACGGGACTAATGACTACAGCAATTGACGCGCCCGGAAACATGAAAAAAATCAATCAATCAATCAATCAAACCTTTCAAGTGGTCTTGTCAAAATATTTGGGTTACAAATATGAAACAATAGCTGCTTTCCATCCGTGGAAATTTTCATTTAGTTCTTTTTAAACGAAACGCGGCACGAGCATGAAGTCGGACGCACTGCGTGTTAGGTGGAAGCCAGTAAACTTGATACGCATTTTCTATTAGAGAATCATTCGACATCAAAAAGCGTTCCCTCACACAACGGCTGGTAGCGTTGTGAAAAAGTTTTTTTTATAACTTCCATCTTCTCGTTTTACGTTCTCTCGTTTTATATCGTTCTTGATCCTCAAAGTGTTCGTAAGGGCGCACGGGAAGTTGCCGGCAAAAGAAAATATTCTGACATGCAGTAGAATGATATTCATAAAAACACATTTCGACCAACATTTATTTTTGTGAAGACTTATGAAACGCACTTATGGCCGATATGTTAAAAAATGAAATTAATTCCGATGTTTCATTGTGCGAGGCCCGTCTCATTGTTATATCAAATAAACAATTTGTTATAGAAACTTTTGGATTTTTTAGTTCTTTCTAAACGAAACGCGGGGTACAACAATCATGTAGTCGGACCCACTCCGTCTTAGTTGGGAGCCAGTAAACTTGATACGCGATTTCTATTAGGGAATCTTTCGACATAAAAAGGCGTTTCTTCACACAACGGCTGGTAGAGCGTTAGAAGTTGTGCACCGAATACAAGAGAAAACCATTCCTGTCAAAGATGAGATTAGAAGAAACTATCCTTTGAGTCGAGAAGTTCTGACGCTACGAGGTTTAACTTCCAAGCACATTCACTCTATCAGTATTTTACTTAACAAAATGCCAATAGTACGTAATCGTATTTTAACTTGCATGTAAATTTCATTAAATTGGTATAGGGATCTTGTGTGTAGGTCAGGGAAAGCAGCTAATTTTTCTTCAGTCCAATGATTTAGAGATATTTTCCTTTTCAAAGCTACAAATGACCTAGTGCACTAAAAACTGTTCTTGAATAAAGTTAAATGTCTCATTCCGCTCCGAGCAGTCGACCTGTGCGAACCTCTGAGCGCAGTGATAATCTCAGTAGCAGTTTATCTTTCGTAGTGTTAAGGTGCAATAGCGAAAAGTCTACACAGTGTGCAAAGTTAAATCTAAGTGCAGTGATTTAATAAGTGATTAACTCAACGCTGGCCTCAGCCAGTGCATCGCGCCGATGCCTTAGCCTTGGTTTATCCAACCGACGGTCAAATGGAGGTCGCGGAAGGCGACGGCCGTGATTTTCCAGCTCCATACGCTCCAGCGTATCTACCAACGCCATCTCAACAAGCGCAGATGTTTCATTATTCAGCACCATATTCAATGGAAGCAACCAGTACGCAGCCACATTTACAAAATAATATTCAACCAACTCAGGTCAGTCATTTTGTGCCAGCACTTGGTGCAACGTCTTCTTCAAGATGCAGTGATAATATTATTGCAAACTCCGTTCCCAGCCCCCAAATGAACAGTGGCAAACGCGGAAACAGTGATCCTATCCAAAACCCCAATCTATTTAAAAAAAGAACTTACTAACTCTAATACTATTTATGCTATTCCAACAGAGAATAGATTCAGCAGTCTAGCTGGCCTTCCCGATGACGGTGTTAGTAACTCCACCGACCCCGCTATACCTGAAAATATTAGAATTCCACTAGTCCACATTAAACAATATTACAAACATTGTTGAACTAAATAAGGAAATTAAAACCCAAATCGGTGCGCAATTCACCGTAACATGTAACAATAGCAAAGTCAAAGTTAATTTTCAAAAAATTGAAGACTTCAGAAAAGCAATTCAGTATTTCGTAAACACGGAAAAACAATTTCGTACGTACAGGGACCCAACCAACAAAAGTTTTTCGTGGTTTTCAAAAAATTCATCCCTCCATCACCCAGGTGGAAATATACAACGACATGAAGGAACTCTTCCCTTAATAGTGTCACAGGATTACATAAAGATAATCAGCCTATCCCAGTTTTCCGGTGAACAATGGATTGAATTAATCCTCCGAACCAGCCAAATCTGCAACTTAAAAAGTCAAAGTTGAAAGAACTGGAAACAAAATTCAATAATTCAGTGCCTTCGTTGTATAGACATTGGACATACTAAAAATTACTGTTGCAAACAAATCTGTATACACTGTAAGATAGAGAATAGTAGAAACAGAATCATTACTCGGTAAATTGCCCCAGTCTGAACCAACCTCCAAAATGCAGAAACTATGATGGGACTCACCGTGCGGATATCCGTACGAATGAATGCCAATATTTTAAAAAATATCAGAAAATAAAACTATTATGCCCTTAAACTCCTCTTTCAATATGGGAACCAACAAATCAATTCCGCCCCCACCCCCGCCTCAAAACGTCCGCCATTTCCCTGGACTCCATAGAACCGCTAAGATACCATACTTTGCCCATTAAACAGCATTTAATCGTCCACCAAATAATATCTCACCATACGTCCCAAATTACAATTCACAAAATAGTCTCTCCCAAAACAACTTTCTGAACACATCTCTCATTCATAATATTATCACTCATATAATAACTCATATAATCGACATCGTAAATTCAGTCATCCCAATTGTTCTTCAAAATATACAACAAGCAATTACTTTTAATTTTCGTTTCCCCAATGGCTCGAAATAACTCTAATCAAAAATTAATCCTAATGAACTGGAACGCATGTGGCATCAGCAGTAAAAAGCGAACTTCATTTCTTTCTCCAAACACACAATGTTGACATTGCATGCATCACCGAGTCCCATTTAAAATCTCCAGCTACTTTGAAACTACCAGGTCACAACACAGTAAGAAAGGATAGGGCTAACTCTACAGGCGGCGTCATCATACTCATTAAAAACACTATCGCCTATTTCGAAGAAAATTCAACACTGGCATCACCATCACTGGCATCACCATCACTGGCATTGTAACAGTAGCTGTTTCACTTACCTACGCAACCCGAATCTTACTATCATTGCCACTTATAAACCCCCAACATAAGAACAATTTTTTCAGATCTAAACATTTTAATTTCGCCCTTACCATCTTACATCTGTTTAGATCTAAATGCTAAACATGTAGAATGGGGAATGGGGAATGGGAATCAACCCTTAAAATTTGTTCTAACAAACCGAATTAATTTGTTCTCACCTCCAGAACCAACATACTTTCTCTATGATCCAATCAAGCTTCCTGATATACTAGACATAGGAATAAACCTTAATGTCAAGTTTCACTCAAACCCGCATTTAGAACTCAACTCAGATCACCTTCCAGTCTTGATTTCTACAGATCAAATCCCCCTCCCAATTCACCCATTCCGGCATTAAATACTTACAACTTAAATTGGACCAAATTCAAAAACATAATGCAAAACGAAACACCCAATTTTAAAATTTCAAACTCTCCAGCTGAAATAGACCAGGCAATAACGCAACTAAGTAATATAATAATCAACAATAATCAAACTCAATCCTGAACGTCCGAACACCCTTCGGAAACACATATCAAATAAATTACCGCAAAGCATTATCAAAATCAGGGAAACTAAAAAAAAACTAGAAGATTATTGAGGACACTTACAATTCCTTCACTTAAAAAAGAACTAAATACTGTAATCAAAATAAGTAAAAAATCTCTAGAACACTATAAACAAACTAAATACAATAATATCATACATTCATTAAATAAAAGAAGTAACTCTCACTGGAATTTCACGAAACGTTTCCGCAAAAAAAAACAACAACAAAAAACAACAAAAAAACAACAACATAATCCCCCACTAGCTCCTCGAAATGAAGAAAAAACGTATAACTGCTGATAAAACGGAAGTATTAGCCGACCATCTCGCATCAATTTTCACTCTAAACCTCACTCCTCCCCACCCATATCACACCCAAATTAAACTCTTCGTCAATTCCCCTAATTGCAAAGTACCACATAAACTACATCTACAAACTAAATCTTAGTAATTTTTAGAAGCGCTCGGTGAGTCCCCTCGTCAATTGTAGTTTAGAGTTAATATATAAGAATTAGATATAAGCCAATACAAATGAAGATTTCTATGTAAACTGAACTTTGTAATTCAATCCTATACAAAATATTTTTTTTTAAAAATTGGTACATACCTGGTCATGGGCAGCCCTGATGACACTGCCGAAACATTGACCAGCAGATCATGTAGCTATTTTAACTCAGGATCCGATATCCCAATTCAATTTCAAGAGATGAAGATACCAAGAATCGTTATATATTTCGTTGGTTGAAAACGTTTTAAAATACATAAATAAATTTTAATTATTAACGCCAAAAACTATAATAAATACACGAGGCATCTAAGGAATGGCATGGAAAACGATTTTCGTCAGAAGTAAGCAGGGAACTCTCCCAAAATGTATTCTGTTCTGTTAGTACATACAGTTAGGAGTTGATAGCGGAACATAAAACGAAGCTGAACACGTGCACTTGTGTGTGTAATCACACTACTCAGTTCAAACTTAAATAGAAACATTCAGTATTGTAAATCAAATATTGCTCTAATTTCAAACACAACTCGTAGTTTCTTGTCGTTTTGAAGGGTATCGAGATCTGAGGTTGCTGTGGAGACCTTCTCGAGAGTCATTCCGGGAACTCGCAAGAGAGTTCACGAAGATTCCAGGAGACACCTACTCTATTGCTTATTGAATGAGTAAGTTACAAGCCAGCACAACCGGGGCGCAGTCCTTGAGTATGTGACTAATTGTGACTAATGTGACTGTATTATTTATTCTGTACAAGTGATGCTAGCGCTACCTAGCGCCATATCCATCAACTGTTTCCCTGAATGTACAGTAGTAAACCCCGGAGTGGAGGGAAGCGTTGGTGCGGTCGCTTCGATCAAGAGGAGTGGAATAGTTCTCTTGCGACGGCCTCGTGTGCCGTAGTACCAAGCCAGTCACGGCCGTGAGAGGCAGGTTGTTCACACTGTTTAAAGCAACGAAGTGGGCTTTTGGTCGGCCTTGTGGTTCTTTATTTCACGCTGGTTACATTTACGAGAGTTTGGAGATGCCCAAATGTTGTGTAAATTGCGTTAATACTATTAGCATTATGGATGGTGGGCATTTCACTTGTTTTATACAAGAACAAGAATTGCGAAAGAAGTGGTTGATTGCAGATGGGGAAAAAACTAAGCCGCAGGTAACGCAAATCAAGATAAATTAAAATATTGCTAAATAATAGAACATAGTCTATTCAATTAATGCTACAATATAAATGAACATATTTTATTATGAACAGTATAACTTTATTGTAATACCTGTGTTTGTAGTGGAATGTATGTGGCGGGAAATATTCTTTATTGAAAGCCTCGTATTATTAATCAGGCGTACTTGCAGTAATGAATTTTGAGTATACAAAAAGAACGAATATTTATTCATCATCATTGATCATTTTAGTGTCGCAGTTTTTGATGTCTTAATATAGGAAGATTTTGTGTTAATAATGTAATTCATTCCATAAGGAAAGTGACTAACTGATTACACTGCTTCCTATTTTGAAATAAAAATATAGATGTTTTTGTTTTGAATGCTCTCCGGCCCAATTATGGAGTGCTGATTCCAAATATGCTATCAGTTCTCCTCTACCCCTTAAACATCCAGTTAAAAAAAACAATAACATGTTTATATTTACCCATGACCGATATGCATTATTTATACCCTCCTACAATATCATTGTCATGAAGAAGGTGCAGTATATTAAAGTGTGTAATCATGCAATAATAAACATAGAGCACATACATATCACAAGAATTACTAATAATTGATATTATTTTACAGACAGGTAATTTCATTTTGCACTTCTTCCATGGAGAGGAGAAATACTTTGCATTTACAGGGAAAGCAGTAGTCTGATATCATGTTAATAGTTGAACCACCATGGTATCTTCTTTCAGTGACTTTCAAATCTTGGTGAAAACGTTCACCATGTTCTCCGCAGTAAAATCCAAGTCTACATGGAAAATAATCAGTGTGAGCATGTAGTAAGAGTAATTTGAAAGTCATGATACAGTCTAATTTTCGCAAATTTTCTAACATGGTGTTCACTGGTTCACGGGTAACATGATGTTCAATGGTTTTGAAATATGCACTCCTGTTTCCTAAGAACTTTTTTACATCTTTGTAATATCGCCAGAGTTGTTTTACTGTTGGCTAATTGTATTCTCAAAATTCGGATCACACATTAATTTCCTCATCCGAGGTCCAGTAAAAGCATTTGCTTTTAGCTTATCTAAGGTCGTTCTCTGATAAACACTACATATGAACTTGAAACATTCATTGTTTTTGTCAAGGACACGTATAAACTGGTGTAAATCGTAAAACATAAAATAGTGTAATCACACTTTAATATACTTCCCACACCGTACAATGGTATATAAACGTTACTTTTATGAAAAACGTATTCTTAATTTTCTGGCAAGCCTAACGCGAAAGAAACAACGGATTACATTATTCGGTGCTAAAACTCCGGTTAGAAGCACGCATTAATTCGAAAACATTATTTTTTCGGCAGAGCAGTGTTATTAGTTGAAATTCACTATTGTGTATCGAACATTTTTGTATTGTGCAGTATGGATAACAATTGTATTTTCTATTGTGTAACGTTCTTGTTGTTGTTGTAGAGTATATACAGGGTGAGTCACGTAACTTTAGCACCTCCTATAACTTTTGAACGGTTGAAGATATTGAAATGTAGTTTTCACGGAAGTGCATGAGAAAATAGGGCTAACTGATACGTGTATTTATTTCTATTTTATCACTTGCATTTTACGAGATATTTGAGGTAACTTTGTTTTTTCAAATGGAACTATACATATTTTTTCAGTCTATCATAAAGAGCGTAAAAAGACGAATCCAATGATACACATAATGTCATATGTTAAATAAGGATTTGTTTGAGAAATTTTTATTCTTTTGCGACCAGATCTTAACGGATATTTTGAATGTAACCGACCACCACAGAAGGTCACGCAGCGCTCCACCAGCCAGCGCGCCTCGGGGAAGGGAAGGGATCTTAGTATTTCAAGACACAAAACATATTCCCAATATTCACTAAACTTGCCATTTTTTCCCTGAACTCTGCTTTCATCCTTCCCCATTTTCAAATATTTTATTACTTAAGGATTGAAAATATGGATTTGTCATATGTAGTATGTATTAAAATAAGATTGTTATTTAAATTTAATTTAAAGGGATATCATACCACAGGATATTAATGGGATCTTGGAAACTAAACACAGTAAGAATAAATTATTAAGACTTTACAAAGAATATTGCATATTTTCAGCAAATAGTTGTATTGTTAATGATAATATAACAATATTTATGAAAACAAATAAATACAGAAAGATAATGATAATGACAAAAATAAAAATAGAATTAAAAAATACTAAATAAAAATACATTACTATTCAAATTACTTTTGAATGTGTTCAATATGACCACCATTCTCAGACAAACACATCTGCAGGCGCTTTTGAAAAGATTTCTTAACTGCGACCAATGTTTCTTTTTTAACTTCAGAACATGCAGCTACAATGCGTCTACACATATCTTGTGATGTAGATGGAGCCTCTTGGTAGACGTGGTTTTTAAGAAAACCCTAAAGAAAAAAATCTAGTAGCGTCAAGTCTGGGGAACGCGCGGGCCAACACACAGTACCACCCATTAATATCCTGTAATATAAAACCCCATTAACTGGAATAGAAGTAATAAACAATTTTATTACAATACATACAATAAACCCTTATTTTTAACCCTTCCATTTCTTAAAAATAAGCTGAAAATGGGGAAGGATGGAACGCTGAGTTCAGGGAAAAAACTACAACAGTTTTGTGAATATTTGGAATATGTTTTGTGTCTTGAAATACTAAGATCCCTTCCCCCGAGCGCGCGCTGGCTGGTGGAGCGCTGCGTGACCTTCTGTGGCGGTCGGTTACATTCAAAATATCCGTTAAGAACTGGTCGCAAAAGAATAAAAATTTCTCAAAAAAATCCTTATTTAACATATGACATTATGTATATCATTGGATTCGTCTTTTTACGCTCTTTATGATAGACTGAAAAAATATGTATAGTTCCATTTGAAAAAACAAAGTTACCTCAAATATCTCATAAAATACAAGTGATTGTTTTAAGAAATTATATGACCGAAAATTTTTAAATTCCAAATCTTACCCTATTTTCTCATGCACTTCCGTGAAAACTGCATTTCAATATCTTCAACCGTTCAAAAGTTATAGGAGGTGCTAAAGTTACGTGACTCACCCTGTATAACATTTGTACGGAATCCTCTTTACTAAAGCTGATGAAACAAAATTATTGAAGCTTGTTTTTGAAGTGTAAATTATAGTGCAACAAGAGATTTGTACCGATTGGTGCAACAGTTAATTACCAAAGAGGTTTTAAACGATTTTTTGCTTTGTTTGCTCATTTTTGTTAATTACGAAAATAGATGAACCCTTGTATTAAAATTGTATTTGGTCTAGAATTTGTTACAATTAATAGTCATAAAGTTTAATTTGCCGGCCCGGTGGCCGAGATTGCTAAAGAAGTAGTGTCGTATTAATGTCGGACCGAAGGGTTGCGGGTTCGTGTCCTGCCTCGGGCATGGTTGTATTTGTGTTCGTCCTTTCACCTTTAGCATCACCATTTCGTTTCATCTTCATAGTTGCCATGACGTTAACTCCAATAGTGGTCGCTAATGACCTAGATGTTGATGCGACCTTAAATAACAAAAAAAAGTTTATTTTATCAATCAATCTTCATTTCAGATTAAAGTAATTTTGAAGTGGCTCATTTCATTTCTAAATCCAATTCGTATCCCATCCAAATAAAGTACTGAGCTATTAGAAGGAGGAAATTTGCATGCACATTTCTTTCAGTATGTAATGTTGGAGTACTCCTAGCTTAATTTTAGTACCAAACGTAATTTTCTTCTGTCGAGTGCCCTTCCTGCTGCATATTGTTCCTAATACTTTTACTTTTGGAGAAATTAAGCAATCTTTGATTTTTACTTTCGTATTACCGTGGTAGAGAGAAGGATATGTAATGTTGCGAGAAAAAAAATCGGCGAATTTTCGGCAGAAAAAACTTATTACAAGGTCCTAGCAACGAAAACGTGGATAACTCCAGCTGCTAAATTTGAAGAGAAAACCTAACACATGGTGTAGCTAGAATCCGTGTTTTGTGGATCCTTAATATTGAAAAATTAACTGACGGCACATCAGATTGTCTCTGAACAAGGCTAGCGACTAAACCTTCCTAGCGACTAAACCAGCCGAGTTTTCCAAAATTGATAGCCCCAATCGATCTGGCTGATGTTTCGACTCCTTTAATTTGAAATCATGTTTTCATTCAGGAGGTACTTTACTTGAACCCCTGGGATATTTTCAAACTTTTCAAATAAATGGCTCTATTAATTTTTAGCTTTTTATTAATTTTTGTTGTTGGATAGTGTAAAGGCCGTTTAAGAGAATAGTGCAGGTCTCATTTTCATTGAAAACACTGATTTTTTTGAAAATTGAAAAAAAAATTAAAAAATTCGGCGTCTTCCTACGACTAAATCATTAAAGATAGTTAATATTATATTAAATTATAATAATATAAATAATAATATAAATATTATTATATTTTTATATAAATATTAAAGATAGGCACAAACAGACTCGTAGCAATTTTTTTTTAATTTCCGTGGTGTGGGCTGGCTATAAGGTCTTGCCAGCTGCCATCTCTCTGCTCAGTCTGCTTCTCTGGCCAGCTGCCATCAATCGTCAATAAATTTTATTTGAAGGAAAAATCAGTCTCCAATTTTATAGTTGTCGGAAGACGCAGAAAAATTCAAACTTTTGCAATTTTCGAAAATTCTGAGTTAACTGAAATTGGACCTATGACCTTTTAAGTGATTTTACTATTCTTACAAGAAATTTAAAGAAAAAATTGGAGCCGTTTTTGAGAAAATTTTGAAAATGTCTGGGGGGCTTCATGTAACGTTCCCCCAACTTTTAAAGAATGGTTTTCAAAATTTCAAAGCTTTAACTAGAGCCGGATGTGGAGGAGTTGCTTCAATTTGGAAAAGATCGTATGTGTCGTTTAGGCGCTACGTATGTTCACATACGGCGGACGGAGGGACGGACGGACGTTAAAAAAAAATACTTTTTCGGTAACAGGGGACCCCAAAACGTGTATTTCCGTTGAAATCTCGAAACCGATTTTCCGCAGCAGTACATAACTTTCTCTATACTACGTATATTTCTTCTGTATATTGTGGCGTCATGGAGAAAAACACAGACATTTACAAGTATGTACAAGTTTATTTACACGTATGTACAATAACTAAACTCTGCTCCGAAACTACACACTTATGTGTATTTCCCTGTAGATACCCCACATAGCTAGGGAGGCCCCGCCTCCACTGACGCTTCTCCCGCGCCACTCCCGTGACCTCGTCACCCGTGCAAGAGGCACGACACGCTCCAGTCTGGGCATAAAGTTTTGCGCATCGCGCGCAGTATCCAAAACAAAGAAAACGTGCGTGCTCGTTGGCTCGATTTTATACCTAGAGTGTAGTCTTCACGTCAGCGTCCTTGGTGTAGGAGAGAGGCTCGCGTCTACCACGTGACCTTCCAGGTCAAGCTGGCGTCCACTTGGTCTAAATATATCCCAATGCCGTGGCGTCGAGGCTATTCAGCCCGCAGTTATGCGATACTTCCGCTCCTCCTCAACCCACGGCCGCCAACGTGACGCAACAATATACGTATGTATACATGACAGTAAAAAAATATATGTATTTTCATGCTTCGCTTGTTTAAGAATTTTTCAAACGGTTTTTGAAGTGTAAGGTAGAAATTGTTATATTATAATCATAGCCATTAACAGTATTGCGACTATACATTTTTCACCTGCAAATGATACATCAGAAAAAGATTGTTCATGATTAATTTTGAGAATCAAATATATTTATGACACGTTATTTGAAATTATACACAGTACTTTGTTGGTTAATATTTCCTTTTAGCAGCCCGTGCAGCGATTGCCTTCAGGGCAGGTGGCCTTCGCGACGCCGAAGAAGGGAGGAATGCAGGCATAACTAATGCATCATTTGATGGTTCTGACAGGAATGACATAGAAACAAACACATATATTAATGATTAAAATGAAAGAAATATATTTTTTTCTAGTGATCGAAATGAATAGAACATTTGTTCCATTGGCTAAAATTCTAAAATACCAATTGTCTAAAAAGGACGAAACAAAAAGTGACAGCATGAGAAAGATAAATAATAATAACAATAACAATAATGATTATAATAATAATAATTAATAATAATAAATTCTGTGGTGGCAGGAGCAACTATTGCGGTAGAACTCATTGACCCCAGATAGTTTAAAGAGATAATAATAATAATAATAATAATAATAATAATAATAATAATAATAATAATAATAATAATAATAATAATAATAATAATGGGAGCGATAGCTCAGTGCATCAACTGATGTCACTGCAGCTCCTCTGACCGGGAGGTCCTAGTGTCGTCGTGTGTATGGGGGGTGATGAGAAAAGCTCTGTATATAAAGTAATGACCACGATTCGGGAACAATGTTGAAATTTTAAAAAAATGTATTACGTTTCGGTGGTACGTTTTCCACCAGCCGAAGGTAAACTTTCTGAAACGTAATATATTTTTTAAAATGTCAACATTCTTTTACTTGCATCAATTTAACGTAACATGTTAATAAACGTTTTGAGTTTATCTCAACAATATGTGATTTTTCTCTTCAACCCTCTTCATCAGTAATTCCGAAACATCCTAGGTAATACAAGTGTGGCAGAAAAAATTAGAATCTGAATAATCATACAAAAGGCACGTGAACTTACGTAATTCATGAAAGATATAGTAATTCTACTGAAATTTATTTTGTGTACCGTGAAACATTTAGTGTAGATATTTACACACTGTATTTGTAAAATACATAAAATCACCAGTAAGCGATTCGTGTACTCCACCATGTTTCTTCTGCGATACCCTGAAATTGAACCATGCCAGTTGAGCCCCGGTGTGCGAAGCTAGGAGGGCCTAGTACGGAGACGTTAACGGCCTGGCGAATCGAGTGGCGCTAGTGTCGGAAGTGACGGCGGCGGCGGCGGAGGCGGTGGAACGAGCGCGCTTGCACGAGTCATTGGCGGGCAGCGGTGCCGAACGGCGCGGCGGGCCGCAGCGCCGCTCCCGCAGTTAGCACGGTGCGCCGGGCGACGCACAAGGTGCGACGTGGACCAACGCGGACGGAGGTGGGCTACCGCGTCCCGCCGGCCTGTCGAGCCCCGTCCGGTGACGTCATCGTCGCCGCCGCTATCACCAACGGCATCACTGCCAACGCCCCCACCACTTTTCATTAATATTACCACCACCACCATCACTATCACCAACGCCGCCACCTCTTTCCATTAATATTACCACCACCACCATCACTATCACCAACGCCACCACCACTATCACCAACGCCACCACCACTACACCAACGCCCCACCACCACTACAACCCCAAAACCACTGTAACCACCGCCACCCTTTTTTAATGTCCAGACAACATAACTGTCACTATAACTACTTCTATTGCAGTTAAGATCACCATCATCAGTATCAACTCGTACTCCACCATCAACACCACCCCTGCAACAGATCACTTCAATACAACACTACTAAACAATACTACGCAATACTACACACTCTACACTTCACATTCCCTCCGACTTTTCACAACACTACTTTAATCGCGGACGCTACCACCGATGCCAAACACAATTTCAACCATGATTGTTACCATCGTAAATGTCTCCATTATAATACTACCACCATATTATTATTCCTCCTAACATTGCTGCTTCAATTACGTTGCTGCCTGCATTAACCTTGCTGCCACAATTCCTGTCGTGATATGTCGAAACGCTGGTGAGTTACAATTATGCAATACGGCTATTTTAAATACATTTATTACGATCGCGCCTTTTTCAATGAAATTTTTGCCTTTAAAATGTTTCGTTACAGCTGTTTTGTTCTTACATTTTGTGTGCTAGTTTACATTTTTAATCACTTTCAATTGTTTATATCTATAATTATGCAACAGAAGAAAATTACTTGGCTTTTCATAAAACAAGGATGCGAGTAGAAAGGCTATGAGGAAAATATCAATGATTAGATGAATGATTACATTAAGGAGTAAATAAATCCTAATGAGCCATGCAACAAAATAACCATGAGTTAAGAATAATCGAGGGACACCTATGAAGGGACCTCGTGACAAATTTACAGTCTGATGACCAATTCATTAATGACACATTTATGCTATATTTATTTTAAGTACAAATGTTCCTACGCATTGCATTTAGATTCTTTTTTCTTCAAATCTGGGTGCATTATATTTAATATTTTATTGGTAAATATGTATATAATTGTTTGAATATCAATGTTGCAATGAGCTATTGAAGCGTATGTATTTTGGAGTTGTCTTCTGACCTAATATGCCACGCGCGGGAGATGAAGATGATATCTCTTGATCTGAGAGATATTATAATTTACACAGGACGGTTTTCCAATTTTTTGCTTTTTCTCATTTCAAGTAATGATGGATGGCACATTTCATGCAACGCGCTGTATTTTGCACTTGGCCTGGGTGCGCTCAAGGTCCTCACAGTTTTTGCTTTGAATTATTGAGCGATTTTTTGCCGAAATATATTTCAGACTATACTATAGAGAAGTCTGGTTATTTTTCTTGACCATTATAATTGTCTCATGACTGTAGAGCATGATTTTGTATTTACTTGGTGTTACGTAATCTGTAAACACTTTTACCTAATAACTGCTAACATTTTGATGGTATGATATAAGCCATGAAGGGGTACGGAAGGGATGGGTCTGGGAGGATGGGTTTGGATTATATCATTTGAAATTAGTCCATTTTGGAGATCAGTGAGAGTTGGTTTCTAGATTTGCTCCATATTTTAGGCACTCTATTACACATTTGACGGTTTATCTTCGTTTTACTAGAAACTTTATGTATGCATTCGGTGTTCGTGGAACCGTACACAAAGACATGTTCCTTCCGCACAGTACGCGCGACAATTAACCGGTAAACAATGTGGTTGGACACATTGTGGTTTGCCCTTTAATTCCACATTCTCAATTTGATATATATTCTCCATTCGAATCAGAAACCAGTCGTTGGTCTCTGTGCAGGGAACTGTCTTCATCTCAAAGCTCGCCGATAATTGGCTCATTTTTTTATAAAATAAAATATTTTAAAAACCATTTTGCAAGGAGTTTAAATTTATTCTCTACAAAGTTTTAGAATAAGTTTCTTTCCGAAAATCCCGTCTGGTTAAAAATAATTTGGAGGAATGATACTAGTTTACTCATGTTACCACGCCTTAATCAAATACGTCGGTATAACACTCATAACTGGTTCGTTTATAACTGCACCCTTTCAGAGAGGATAGCGAACATTGCCTGTCTAAGACGTGAAAATTGGTAGATTTCACTTGTTAGCCGTTGATTACTGTGTAACAACTGAAGATCACGTTGCTGAGATTTGTTATAATGTGACGAAAGTGCGCCTCTCTGTAAAAATCACTTGAAAGTTCTAAGTAAGTCTGCATACTACAACGGATGAAGTCTCAAGGAGTGGCGGGTCGAAGATAAATAAAATGTTTATCATGAACATCATTCACTGCCTCAGTGTGTGGGCATGGCTTGGTATTATTCGACCCACTAGCAGACCCGTTTATATGATCCTACTACGTTTGCACATGCTGCGTCGTTGTTTGTCCGGGTAACATCTGCCACATGAATAGCAAATCGTGATCTCGTCGTTAGATATCGTTTATTGCGAGAGAATTGCTTTCATGCCACTCGTCTGTTTGGAAATCATATTTCGTGAATGATCTGATTCAGTAGTTGCATTGAATTCAACCCTTCATTTAAAAATATATTGTTAATTTAAAATGCGACCACACTTATAATCGAAAATGAAAAAAATTTCATTTTGTGATAATACCAAAATAATTTTAATCTGGATATTAATAAATGACTGGGCATGCCTCTTCATCGATTGTGGTCATCTTATGCATCAATTACCTCATCTTGATCCCAACGATTTAAAAATCTTGCTTGGCAAGAGGCTCCGCGGCTGTTTATAATACATTGGTTTGTTTTGTACTATCTGATGAGTTGTAAGATCTGTGATATTTGGGATACAAGCGACACGATGATAGCGAGAAATGGACGAAGTTAGGAGCGATGCCGAGTTAATTATGTAGTTGAAAATTTGGTAAGTTCAAACCAGGAAGTTTTTATAGTTCTTTTAGACGATTAGAGGATTTGCTAGCCCAGGACAAAATAGACGCGTATGAGGTAAGGTCGGATCATTGATTGGGAAAGATGAACTGCAACGTGTAATCGGATGTGTAGGGATTTTTTTGAGCTGCGGTTTAATTGAAGAGTTTGACAGGTAGCCAAAGTTACTCGTAATCCGATATTTCGTTTCCAAGTAGGTCTTTTATCGAACAACACACAAAGATATTTAACTTGTTTGTTGGATTGCAGCCAAGTAATGCTTGGATTTTGATGCATGAAAGGGCATTGACCATTTAGTCGACAGAGCGTGAATATTTTCGCCTGATTTTTTTGTTGAATTTCTAGATCGGCCATTTTTTGGCCAAGTCAGCAAACTGCTTGCAGTGATGAATGTGTTCTGTTTCTGAATATACATAGTGTACCACAGATTGTGCAGTATAATTGGTGAGCCTTGGAATAGATGTATATGGGGAGGTTTGTAGATGGGCTGTGTAATAGTAAATAATGTGTGTAAGAGGACGAATCCCCAAGATAATTATTTTATAGTGAATGGCGATGAGAGTTCCAGGGACCAGGACTGAGGCACAGCAATCTGCGAGGAATCATTTAGTGATTCGCGCAAGATATTTGGAATTAAGATATGTTTCTATTATACCCCTATTCTATAATGCCTCAATATGGCTATTACAGAAACTCCTCCTAAAAGCTGCAAGGAAAGGGGAACAGTATCATGGACCGAGAGCTTTGTTAGGACTAAATGTTTGCTATTGAAGCTCCTGATTGGATGATAGTGCCCCTCTCCCCCCTCGCTTTCCAACTCGTGACCTTGAGGAGACACTTCATTTAAATCAGACTCTAGATGCCGGACGGTGTCGAATGCTTTGCCTTTATCAAGAAAGATCAGTGTATATTTTTCTAGTAAAAAGCTTTCATTGTCCTTTCTAGTACTTGAAATATTTAATTTGTAGGTAGTAGTTGTTGAAAATCAAATTAAGATAGTGATAGGACGTGAACAGAACTGAGATGAGAGATTAATCTCGTAAGCATATACTTTTCAATCAGCCTATTCCGTTAATATCTAACATACTCTTGCACTACGTTTGATCGATGGCAGCTCTACTCGTTCATACAATCGTTAAAAAAATAACAAAAAAAAGTATCGCAATGAAGTGCGGAATATCTATTGCTTGTTGGAATATAGTATAGTGGGATAATTTCAGGTGTAGCGAGGCTGGTTTAGAAATGTTCATTTGCATTTGAACACTGTGATGGCTTGCGTTTAACTTAGGGAGATTCCTTTGAACGTATCTGATATTCTAGAACTTTCCGCTCCGACGACTGTAGACGCGTGATTTCAAACACATTCACAGGTTGGCTATCTGCAAACTGCTAAATATGGATATTGGAGAATGTGATTTGCTGTGGGGTGATTGTTAAAGATACACAGACCAGACCCAGCTTCAATGAGCAGCTGAATCTAATCATAGCCGTGAGGTAAGGTTAACCCTCGGGTAGCCTTGCAGGTTAGTGTAGCGTCGTGTCGCTAAAAACAGCGTGGGCACGTGGCACAGTGTGCACCGAATGCGTAGACAAAGGCAGAAGCTATGACGCACGGTTTTTTTCCGACAGGGTGTGCGCATCGCTAGGGCGGAGGCAATGGAGGCGGCGGGCAGCGTCGCGAGGGCTATTTAAGGGCCGTGAGAACAATAGCTCTTCCTTCTTGGTTCTGGCAGCAGCGGCAGTGTAGGTCGTCCGTGAGAGGTTCGAACGTGGACGCGAGAAGCAGGCAGTTATTGTCGTGACTATTGAGACATATAGTCGGTCTCAGAGCAGGCGTACTACGCACGGCGAAACATTTAGTAGCATGTTGCGGTGTGGTAGCCGTTGTAAATATCTCTCCTAGCAGTGGGGTCTCTTTAGTTAGTCAATTGTATACAGTGCATTGGTTATTTGTGACTACAGTCTAAATTGTGAATAAACCTGCTATTATTACCACCCACTCTCGTCTATGTACTGATTACACCCGTATGACGCCACATTAGTCATGAACAGTGCGACGATTCTCCTTACAAAGAAAGAAACTTGAAGTGTATACTGACGCAGTCAGTTCTGGCACAGATGTAATGCAGTGTTTAAAATAATTCAGAAAGTCTCGTGTCAACAGTGCACTAGTGCCGCGGCCCTCCAGAAGGAATATCCCTGTTGACAGTAAAAATAGGCAGCAGAGGTGGCCTCCAGTTCCTGGCCAAGCCCGAAATGCCATCGATGATTGTCCAGTTAATCTCGAGCAAATGCTGAGCTGTGTTCTCCATGTGTATTCGTTTCGTTTTTCTTGAATATGTAAATGGAAATACTGACATAACGAAAATTGTGTGTGTACGTTAACAATTTTTTATAAGTAAACAGAAGAGTACAAGAAATTACTAAGTGACTACTGAGATAAAATTAAAGTCCTTTGTTGACAGACAGTTGAATTGGGGGTGTAAATGATCAAAATATCTCATTAACCCATGATTTCTAAAACTCTTCGTGATACTACTGCATTTGGCACTAGAAATAATGTTCAAATTCTGTACTATGAAATTCAATTTATATTTTAAATGGTATTTGAATTAATGTTTTAAAGAAAAGTGTACCGAAAAGTGTGGGTACATACAAATTAGCTGTGTTGAAATTAACGGCTAGTGTGAAAATCAACATTTTGACTTCTCTATTTCGCTACTTGACTAATTTCAATAAAAATTACTAGAACGTATGGTTACAAGTCATATTTTTATATTCAGAACAATAAAATTGTTTCTAATTCCACTTTCCTTTATTTGGAGAATAGTATATAATCTATGCTTTCATTTTGTATATTTTTACAGTACGTTCTCGTTCGTCTCTCTCCGAAGCATATCCTATTTCATTCCTGTGAAGTGTGCAACTGTGAACGTTCTTAGAGGCTTCTGTCAGCGTTCCTCTAAGCTCGTGTAGTGCAAAATAAAGTTTTTCTATGTAAATATTGTTCTTTCTCTTAGAAAACGTTGTTCTTTCTGCTTACAGGAGTCACCGGGGATGTAACATTGGAAGATACGGCGGGAGATCTCTTTTCGGATATCCTTTGGGTAAGTACACTTCAACATAAAGTACATTGCAAACGGTGAAACTCTAATGTAACTGTAATAGGCTTGGATTCTCTCACCGTATGGCCAAAAATATCACAGTTCGTACCTGAAACATTGAATATACACTTATGCGTAATCTGGAGCGCATCGTGACGAATTCGCAATTATAGAGAACATCACGAAGGTAGAGGTTTTGGAAGTCATTTGAATCTCCAGATATATAGTTCCTATGATTAAGAACGTGTAAACCATGAAAAAAGATATAGACTTGGGTATCTCAAAACCTGCAATCTATTTCATTCGATTCCACTTTCCATTATTAAAATATAACAAGAATGTTTAACACGAACAACACTGAAACACGGTAAACATCACAGCGTACTGCTACACTCCCGTACGAGAAACACACGTCTTCTCCAACCCATGCGTTATGCAGTTTTATAAACGTATTTGACGTTAAATAAATAAATAGATACGAAGTTGATTAGTTGATATTTAAAATACCTATATCTTGTGAGTTGGTGTCATAAACTTTTCAAAAAATCGCTTGATTTTTACTCTCTTTATGTTTAATATTTTCACTTCTTTTTCGTTATAAACTCTGAAATTGATCTTCAATTTTCCACATCTATTTACTTACTTTCTTTAAAGTACACACACCGGGAGTGGTAGCTCAGTCCATCAACTGATGTCACTGCAGCGCCCCTGACCGGGAGGTCCTAGGTTCTATTCCTGACGGCGGCAGGATTTTCGACACTAGCTTCTCAGCTAGGTCAAAGAAGTCTCCTTCAGTCGTTGTCTGGAGGAGAATTCTAGAAGTCGGCTGCTCTGATCGGTAGTTTTTCGTGGTTTCTCCGATCAACACGAGGCGAATGCCGGAGCAGTACCCTACCGAACGGGTCACGGACCGCGCACGATCTGTCCATCCTCTTCCTTGTCCTATCCTCTCCCCTCACACACACACTTACACTAGCATGCACTACACTACCACAGGTTCCGGGAGACCGATCGGGAGCTTAGAGCTTGTCCCGGCTGGAGCGGTGCTCCGCTGGTGAGAGAGTCCTGATGACGGGAAATACCACCAGTCGACGGTAGGTCGGCACCGGATCTTGCCATCCAGCGGGGGAAGATCACCGCCATCTCCCTAGAAAAAACATGCACTACACTAACGTGACTAATGACCAGAGCAGTTGACGCGCCCGGAAACACGAAAAAACAATGAATCAATACATTTAAATTACATATTTAAAAATACGTTATGTATTTTTTTATGATTTACTCTTCAGCGTCATTTGGATTATCCATCTTTCTACTTTCAGAAAATACATAGTTTTGTATACCTTCAGTGCGTAACTCGTCTTAAAAGGTTTAATGGCAAGCAGTGGCGGCCTGTATGGAATTCTATTGGTGGTGCCAGTTCGTGATGCGACATCGATGTCACCAATTATCAGTAGTCAGAATTGAAACATCGGTGTTAATAGAGCATCGATCATGAACCATCGATGCGATGTTTTAAAACTGGTTTAGTTATCTGTAAAATAAAATTCCTTGGCAACAAAATTTAATTTTACAGTGACCGTGTTTATTGAGTTGTAATGAAAATAAAACTGAAGACAAACTAAATTATAAGAACGGATCCATGAAGATAATATTTAATAATAATAATAATAATAATAATAATAATAATAATAATAATAATTGAGAACAAATTTCAGCTAGAAATTCAGAGAAACCACAGTAATCGCAATGGGTCATAGCTTCCTGAGATCGCTGAAGAAGAGGGAGGCCCAGGAGTTTGCCCCCTCTCCATGTGCAAAACAAATGGGAAGACGTACAAAATACCTGGACATCGAGAGAGAGTCTGCTTGATGGAGGTAGTGCCATTGGTGCACTCTATGGAACAACGTGAACTAGTGTGCCAGTTCAACTTCGGCACCGTCTCATCCATAAGAGACGCATACAAAGCAAACACAACGTTCTTTATACAACGTTAAATGGGCATATACAGTGCCAATCTGTAGGTGGCTTAGCGGTTTGGAAACAGGCCGACAGAGAGCGACGCACTCCGCCCTGGGCGTTTGAAGAGAGTATTGATTGAGCAACGAAGGACTTCGTTGCTCTATCAATATGCTCGTTAAAATGATTACTGTAAATAAATTTTTGAAGAAACGATATATTTTATACACATATTTATGGTGAAAATTTTCTTTTTCTTCACTTTTGTGGGTGGTGTCATGGCACACTGGCACAACCCTACAACTCGCCACTAATAGGTAGCATATGAAAGTATTCACCCTTGTGCCCTAGCATCATTTTATTCACATTTTCTACTAACATGGGGTTATTCACAATCCCGTGCTTTATCTCCATGACTTACACAAGATAAATGTCAGGAATTATCTAAATTATTGGAAATACATTTTTATTATCAGAATTTAAAAAAAGTACATTCTTGCTTTTTTTATCTCATTATAACTTTATCTCTATATGTACCTAAAACGAATTTACTAACAAAGCAAGTTTCATGACGATGTTCTGAACAAACAGATGTCCCGAATTTACAGCAAGAAGTTTTTTTTGTCTAATTTTCTGGCGCAAGTGATACATGTAGCTTGCTTTTCTAATATGTTTCAAAATTGTTGTTTTTCCTCAATAGCTCTTTTTTGTGTAAGCAATAGTTTGTTGATGGCATTTCGAAGATTACAAGGGAAATTTCCTGTTAAACTGTGCAAAATGTGATCCTTTGCCTGCTAAACACCTCAAAGAGAAAGGTTCTTCTTTTACATTTTTCCTTCCCTTCAGGGAACTTTTTATACACTTCAGTGTATAAAAACATTGCATATATTCCCGCTTGGTCCGACATTCCATAAAAGAATTTCATTAGCCATCTGCGACTTTTTCTGCTCACAGAATAAGAGTGGATAAGTTGATCAAATTTTGTCAACCCCCACCTTTTGTCATATTATGCACATGATAGGGCCAAATACATTAGGTTTTGAGTAGCTAAATACATACGTATTTAAAATACTTCAAATACTCAAAATACAGTAAATACATTTTTTATTATTACTTTTTTATAGCCACACTTTATTTTAATTGTCAATAACAATATTTCACTAATTGACAGTCATAAAATTTTTAACAATAACTTACAAGTCCAACTCAAATAAACAGAATTTCCTTTTAAAGCGACCAGCTTTTCAAACGTATCATCGGACAGTAACCCCCTATTTGGCGAATGTATCAAACCCGCAAAGGAAAACGGTCGTTCAACTGGCACGGATGTAAACTAATGTGATAAGTTGAGCTCGGGCACGTAGGATCTAAAAGGGTCGAAAATAGGCAGGCAAATAATCACCTGAAAACTTTAAATAGGCAGGGAAATAGGCATTATAGTATGCAACAGGTAGTCGCGTAGGAAGTAAAAATTTAAAAATAGGCAGGGAAACGACATTATGGTTGAATAATATTAAAATGTATACGCAATGCATGCTACATAAAGGATGAACATAATTCTCTAAAAACAAATCGAATTTCTTTGATTGTCAAAACATATTGCGGAGTTAGATAATATTTCCAAAGAGAACTCATGTGGAATTTTATGTTTTGTATATTTTGTTGGTTAAACTTGTTAAATTTTAGATATTCAAGTTTTAAAAATGGAATCTTTGCGGCACGGGACGTTAGGTTTAAACACAGACGTGATGGGATGGGAGTTTCCCACTGAGCAGGGAGGAGATTTGTCGCTCATGGCTATCTGCTAAAATGAGTATCTTTTTGATGAGCTCAGTGGCAATGTCGTTGTTTTCTTGTAGGCCAGGTTGCGCAACTCTACGTGTCTTTATTTCTTTGCATTTTCTAGCCTGTTTGCGTTGGTTGGTGAACGGATGTGTCGATGATGGAAGGGGGTAGTGAGGATTGGCTTTTCTTGTAATCCCAGATTTTCTCGTCACCCTGTTCTGCACCCGAAATGGTAGCATATCGTAAGTAAAGCCTTACGTTGTTGTTTTTTTTAAATAGAGTATTTAGTATACTAATTTTCTGCTTCTCTTTATTTTTGTAAAACGGGCATCCAAATTGATTGTTTTTTATGTCATGACGGTTTAAACCTTTTTTACATTAGCATTTTTTACTGCAAAGCAAACATTTTTCCATAACTATAAGTATATATCCACTGTATTAAGAGTAGAACTGAACTATAAAAAATAGTGTAAGTTCTATATTCTAAACAACAATTACTGTCAATAGCAACTCCTTCCCTTGGTGCGCAACGAGTCACTGTCATATGCTGGGGTATCTCAACATGTATCTCAACATGTCGTGTGACACCACTTTCGCGCCAAAGGCGCCGTGAATTTACTTCGGGGTTTAACGGATGTTGCACTTTTAACGGTGATTCAAGAAAGACGAACTCTTTATTACTCTGAAACCACGGCAGTGAGGAGAAAACTTGTTATCCCCTATAATTTCTAGATAAAATTAAAGATTTCATAATTACAGGTCCCTCGATTTAATTATCGCCCGTAATGTAATGCCTTTCCGAGCGGGCGTTAATTAATCCTTCTGGTATCGTAGCCGTCTAGCAATTTTCGGCTTGCGCTAAATTAATTTGTGTCGACTGGAATTGCGTTAGCGTAGTCTGCGTCGCAGCTAGTCTCACGCCGATAGCCACACGTCTGCGGCATGTGCGGTGACTGTCGCGACGCGTCACGTTAATCACAAAGACACTCGTATAACCGCCATCCTGTGCATCCGACAATTGTAACTCATATTGTACGTAAAATTGCAGTTCCTGTTTTTTTTAAATATAGGATTGCTTGAAAAGCCTTGCTGTTTATTCAGGTATGATCAACACCAAGTGCAGTGGCGAATTCCCCTATACATCGCGTATACAGCTGGTATACCTAGTAGTTCGAAGTGTGTAATAAGTATTTCATAAGTTTGGTAATCCTCTAAAAATGAGAGATTTTGGAAGCTTTAAAACAGATGAAAAAAAAAATAACAGTTTTGCTTCCGACGGCCAGTCTTCCGCATCCGTAAGCGCTAAAAAGTGCGATAGAGTGAGAAGTTTCAAACAGTTCTTAATGCTGTCCATAGAATTCGCTAGAACAGGCGAAGGCACCACATATGCCAGCCACGACAATCTAGGTGTCATCATGTTTCAAGGGCGGGGAGAGGGGAGGATGCACATCTGGACGGTCGGTAGTCACTGCAAAATATTGCGGTGAACAGTTCTTCTCTGGTCGTTCGTAAGTTAAGCTTCTCTCAAGCTTATGTGAAAATGGAGTATGTTAATGATCTAGAAGTTAATGGTTTGTGTAATTGTCTTATAAATTATTATTAAGGGCGGAATTTCATAGCATTGGAATTTCAGAAAAGCTCAAAATAAAAGAACGTCAGAGGTAGCGTCCATAAAGTGCGGTTTACTTAAAATAATGTTCAAGATTCGCCACTGACCAATTGGATATGTGCATTTGAAGAGAAAATACTGACGCGAGCTTAACTGAAAAGAAAGTAGCATATAAGATAAATAATTGAACTAAGATACAGTTACGAGAAGCTACTCAATGCTATTCATTTTTCTAGCTAACTGCGTGCAAATGAAGAGCTGCATAGGGAGACTGAGATATAGAGACTAACTCACACGATAAAGCTTTAATATTGAACATTATGATAGTATAACTATCATATAATGAAAATGAGGCACGATTGGAATACGTTATTTAGAATACGTTATTTATGTAGTTTGCTTACTTTCTCTTCCTGTGTATGGATAAGATAGTAGATTGCCAATAAAAACCATTCAATACCACCCACACTAATGCAATACGATGAGTTTCAACCAGGTACATACGGAAATTCTAGTGAACTCTTGTGAGTTCAGCAATTTGCTTCACCACTAACGACGGATTCCTATGCAACAACAAATTGAAAATTTTTAAAACGATGCGCTTTTCGCTACTTCGAAGAGATTTTCCTCCCTTGTGTTTATTGAAGGACCAGTCACTCTCGCTGATATGCCCAAACGAACTGAATAGTATTTACAAATAAACGTATCCAAAGTTTTTTTATGACAATCATTTATTCAGTAATTTCACAACGTTTCGTAATTCGTTTTGTTACATCTTCAGGTGTTAAACTTAGTGAGGGAACTCTATCCCATTGAATGACCACCTCAGCAGAACATTCAAGGAGACAATACGAAATACCTCACACAGTTGATACCACATAACTCACAACTAGTATACTGAATAGTATTTCCTCGCAGGCCGAAGGGCGACGCTGCACCGCGATCCGAACCGCCTTCCACGCAGCT
The DNA here is from genome assembly GCA_964035755.1 of Teleogryllus oceanicus. Classification (NCBI taxonomy): domain Eukaryota; kingdom Metazoa; phylum Arthropoda; class Insecta; order Orthoptera; family Gryllidae; genus Teleogryllus; species Teleogryllus oceanicus. Next base: position 281,033,369 of record CAXIVR010000001.1, read on the forward strand.
ATACTGCGGTTTTTACTGAGCTGCGTTTGACATTTGATCAGCTGTTACGGTGACGTCCAATCAGGACCTTACACGTTACTACACTGACGTCATAATGGTGGCGTTCAACTTTCCGATTGGATGACACCAGCTGATTTACTTCAAGCGCAGGTTTGTAAATAACGCAATGTCGATCTGCACATCCTGAGCTGAAATATCAGAGGCCCTTATCGCCGAGCAGCACGCATGCAGTTTACAATTGTCTTCTTCTTCGTTGCAATAGTTTTGATATAAAGGTTTATTTAACAAACGATGGCTCAAATTAGTGCTTATGTAGAGAACTAACACTTGTGTTTCTTTGTATCAGGATTTTTCTTAGGATGAAAGGATAATAATCCGTGGTGGCCAGGCTGCAGCAGGCTTTGGCGCGCGCATCTTCCCATCCATCTCTCCCCCCTACTTCCACAGAGACCGCCGGGGGCTTGGGATAAATTTGGAATAAATCACCGAGTTGCAAAATTTGACTTCTAATAATTCAGGAGAAAAAAGGTCAGGTCTTGAATTCTGAATATTTGATAATATTTTCAGAAACAAATAAACTGGACTTAATAAATTCACAGAATTCTTCTAAACACTATTTATACAGCGTATTATAATCCCCTATGATTCCGCATTGTTTAGCGAAAACTGCGTTTTGATATCGTGAACCGTTTAAAAGTTATAGGGGTGGTGCATAGTTGATGGGACTCCCTGAAGTTCATATCCACCTTAATCTCATTCGAAATGTGGCAGTAATATGTCACTATCATACAGCGTGTACATGTGCGAAGATAATTTGTTTCTCCTGTAAAATCTTCGCGAATGGAATGAACTAGTTTTGGTAGCAAACGCTTTAAGTGTTACTTTCCTCTTTGGTATCTTTTTTTCTTTAGCACATCATTTTACAAAAACAATGACATTTATTTTCTCACTTTTCGGGTATCTTAATATTAAATTTTCTGGTCGATAAGCACGGGATTCACAGTGACTATTTTACTCCGGTCTCCGTAGGGACTTTGCAGCAAAGTTCATTTTATTTTTCATCGCTCATAATTTGCGTCTGTATTTTAAGTACGTTAACTTTAAGTTCAGAACCCTTAATGTCTTTAACTTACTTGATGGTTGATAGTGATTCCGGGCGCGTCAACCCCTTAGGTCATTAGTCCCGTGAGTGTAGTGCATGTTTTTCCTCGGAGATGGCGGTAATCGTCCACCTGGCTGGATGGCGAAATCTGTCGCCGACCTACCGCCGGCTAGCGGAGTTTCTCCCTAATCAGGACTCTCCCACCAGCGGGGCACCACCCCAGCCGGGACAAGCTCTAAGCTCCCGACCGATCTCTCGGAATGTGTGGTAGTGTAGTGCAGGTTAGTGTAAGTGTGTGTAAGGGGAGAAGATAGGAAGGAAGAGGAAGGAAAGTTTGCGCGCGGTGCGTGGCCCGTTTGTTTGGGTACTGCTCCGGCATTCGCCGGGTGTTGATCGGAGAAACCACTGAAAACTACCGATCAGAACAGCCGGCCTCTAGTATTCTCCTCCAGACAGCGACTGAATCCGACCTGGCTGAAAAGCTAGTTTAGAAAATCCTGCCGCCGTCGGGTCTTACCTAGGATCTCCCGGTCAGAGGAACTGCAGTGACATCAGTTGATGCTCTGAGCCACCGCTCCCGGTTTTAATTCACTTTAAATTATTAATTGAACGATTTGACGTGAAAATGAAAATTTTATTTCAATAGTTATGTACAATAAATTTTTTTCGAGAGGTGAGAGGAGGGAAGATTATTTTTACTTTTCACATTTTGCTTATACGTTTGCATTTATGACTTCTACCAATGTTGAAGTAAATGTGCCAAATTCAGTCGTGTGACATATGCGCCATTTATAACAATCTTTACAGTGCTGGAAGCTAGCGAAATAATATGGAATGGCCCCTTAACCCTGGTGACTACATTTGTTCCCTAGGTTATACTTTCAGATACTGTCAAATTTTCATTCAGATCAAGAAGTTCATTTCTTAGTATATATTGTGGTGATTTTGTACCACATGTCTCGAGTCGTCGACGTACCTCCCAGAACATCAGATAGAACATGTGTTTTTCATTTACATGAAGGTTTATATTCATAATTTTATTTTTTATTTTATTTTATTTTTTTGGATTTTATTATTTTATTTTATTTTGGATAATTTTATTTATATTGGATGTTACATACTTTGGGTGCAGATCTTCCTTCTCCGACGTTTTTCTCACAACTTCAGGCATTAAATGCGCTAAGCAAATAGAAAATATGCTTATTATGAAGCATTGGGATTTCTTGAATTAAATATTTATAATTCTTACTTAACAGAAAATAAATACTTAAGATATCTTCATTAAAAATCAGATTGTAAATTATAACGCTAAAAATTTTCGTTTCTAATTTTAACCTACTTACTTATTTCTCTGTGTACAACTCAATAATATTCACCGCATTTTACAAGAAGTTCAATGAGATTTCACGGAGATATTCGCCGTACTTCAACATAAATGATTGCTCCTTCACATTTTTTAGGAGTTATGCAGAGCACCAGCGGTTCTAAAATAGATGGTGCACTTGGATTGAATAAACTCTCACAACAGAAGATTGAAACTCTCCAGTTAATATCCGTCAGGAATTTCCTATACTTCCTTCTCACATCTCCTTATATTCTCCTATTTAATTTCCGAGTCATGCATAGGGTGGGAACATTCATGTCAGGCGTTGCTGAACCTAGATTCAGAGTCAGGAAATGAGGTTATGAGCCAAATACTGAACTTAATTGAAACAAGACGTTAAAGAAATCTGTTCCGTCTTGATTCAGAAATAGGGATAAGTAGTTCTCGTTATCGTAGTGGCATTATTCTGACTTTTCAGCTAAAGCCAAGACGTTGAGGTACTGGTCTACCTCAGTTGTAAAATATCCGTTTGTGGCATATATTAATTTAAGCACGCTTACTTAGATTAAGTAGTAACGAAGATTAGATAGTAACGAAGTCAAACATATTTTTTAAAGTAATTATTTCATCTAGTATGCCGTTCTTTTCTTCGAAAAGCAGGACATGATCTGTAACATCATAATTCATAAAACGTTAACATTTTTTATGATTTCTTATTAAGATTGTGATTTAGATTTTATTTTAGTGCCTGAACCTAAATTTGAAGATTGATAGGGGACTTGTACGTACTTTACACGAATTTGAATTAGAAGATTTAAAAATCTCTGATAACAACGTCGATTAACAAAATAATTTATTATGGTTAATATGCATTTTTTGTAACAGTTTCAGGTTTAGGCATACGAATGTACTTTCGCCTATTTAATAAAAAACAAATCTTAAAGGTATCTTCAAAAGTAGAAGAGTTATGATGTTTCAAGTCAGCTCGAACATGTGTTCCGCTTTTAATTTCAAATTGTGTCTGTTTTTTTAGCTATTTGATGTTTCCTTGTGTTACACAAATTCAGTTCTCGCACCATAGGTACAAAGTTTGATGGACATCCTGTCATTTTTTGACGTAGCATGTGTGTGCACATTCGGAAAAGTACAAATAAATAAAAAACTAACAAACTGAGAAACAAACGGTTTAAACATTGAAAAACACATATCGCAATGCACAAGAAACAGTGAAAAACAAAAATTGCAATTTTTCACAGAAAAACATAATTTTACCTTCATTTACTTTGGTGTAAAAATGTTTCATTATTATAAATTTGTTACGATTTTACGAAAATACGGGAGAACTACTTTTATGAGCAATAAGATCAAAATGATTTATGATAGGCATATACTACCCTAACCGATTTGGAAGTAGAGATGAATTTCTTATGACATCATCACTGGAAACGATTTATTGTTGTTTAATGCCCCTAACCTAAAAAAATGGTTATTGGTCCACCACTGCTGTGGAATACATTGTTTGTATTATTTCTAAGTTCGCAGTCGTATACAGGCACTCAATACACACAGTTTTCCCCAAATTTATTCAAGAACCCAAACAACAACGGTCTCAACAAAATTTTTTTGTCCTCTGATTTTGCGTCTATGAGACATAATTCGAACAAAAATTATCCAATTTTATTATTCCATGCATTGAACTAGATTTTCTTATACATGCCAAAAGCGAAATTTTGCACAATGACGATTTTCCGCCACTGGGAAATCCACTACCTCCAATTACGTCTTAATGCGAGAACTCGAGTTATGAAAGCCAGAGTTACCCCCCCCCCACTACGGGAGCCTGCATATAGCGATCTTGTCAATTAGTTTCTCAACTATGTAACACCGACCTTTCATGGCTATTTTCGGACGCTTCTTTTCCAAGCAAATTGTAATCCCATTCGACCATACTTCAAAATTTTGTTCGATGTAACTCCGCTTAAAATTATGTCTTTCTGTCTGAGCTCTATTTCTTTGGAAGTCGAAATTTTCGGCGTGTTTTACGGCTCAGCAAACCTTATCGCGATAAATTATTTATAGTAGCGGTCGGAATCCTACTTGATAAATAGCTTTTCTGAATGCGTAACGCTAAGCCTTTGTGAAGCTCTTTTCGTGAAGCGTTTTAGAGAGTAATTGTATGGTAAACCGTTACGGCTGGTTTGAGACTCCATCCTGGAACTTAAACGCTAAAGACAGTTAAATCTTCCAAAATCACTGACTGTCTAAGGAAATTGATCATTGAAAATACTATAAATAATTCATTTGCTTCGCAAAATAGAAAATGTGGAACTGAAAGAATTCTTTCGAATATAAATGCATCGTAAAGATAACTTTCTTGCGTGATGATTACTTACAGATTCCTTTTCATTGAGGAAAGAACAGTGCTATGATTTGACAGTACTTTGCCTAACACCTGGTTTTAACATCATTTTCATAAAAAACTTACTACAATATTGTGGTAATTTTTCTGAAGTGAAACGCGTGTTTTAAAAACATTTCTGTCTGTACTGTTAGGTCTAAATATTATTTAAATTAAAAGAAGCGTTTGTAGTGTTGTCTTGTCATTTTTTAAATATTATTGAAAATGTTAGACAAACATACCGTTTAGGGGAAGGAGAATGTTTCGTACAATTTTTGGATATCTCATATTTGTCTTTTTAAATGAGCCGTCTATATATTTTAACCATCAGTGTGCATGTCACTGGAATACTCTAAACACACTGACTGTTTGTATTCAAACAACGTATTCAACCATACTTTTCTGTAGACAGTGCTTTCTTTGCTTATCTTCCTTAATTATCTTCCTATAAATAAACACATATGTAATAAGTATAAAATAAATAGGTAATCTTCCGTAACGTAAATGTACAATTTTTCGAAAATATAAGTAGTGTTTGCGTAGTTTTGTTTGAAACAATAATTTTTAAAATGAAAAAAATACTTTTTCAAAAAGGGCTCAAAAATGTTTCATTAAATTTTCTCTTCGTATGTATTAAAGAACGGGGAAAATGATTTTAGTCGCGATTAACTTGGCTATCAGGGAGACGCCGCGTCCAGGGCACAGGTGCCAACGTTTCGGTCGCCATTATGCGACCTTCCTCAGGGCGTAGTACTGCGATTTTAGTCGCATTTCAGGCAAAGTCCCTATTTATCCAAAATTGCAAAATCATTTCCAATCTAAAACGTTGATGTTTTTTTGCCTTAAGAAACATTGTTCTCAAAATTTAAGCTCTTTAAAAAAGATCATGTACAATTTTTTTTAACAAAAAACGACTAGTTAATGCTTCAAATTAAATCAATTTTAAAAAAGCATTTTCTCAATCACAAACCAAAAAGTTCTCCAATTTTTTCAACCGATAGTGCAAGGAACTCTCAAGAACTCAAGGATAGAAGGTGCCAAAAAATAGCGCTGGTATAATTTTCGTTGAAATCTCTGAATTTTCGAAAATTGTAAATTTTCTAGGAAATACAAGAAAGTATATTCTGTTGAAGCACCAATATTTGGTTTAATTGTTCACAATCGTCTACGTTCGTGGCGGGAGCTTTACAGAAAGAGCTTGAAGGCAATGTCTATTGTGAATGAAATGGTGCATGTGTTCTATGTAATACAATGCAATTGTTCTGGCATAAAGATCGAGTACATATTATGTTTAGCAAATAAATAACTTCGGATTTATCAACATACTTTTGTTTTCAGTATTGAAACGAAGATAAATATTTGAGAAGTTGAAATGCAGAATTTCAATATATGTACAAGAGATTTCGAGATATGTAGAAAAAAATAATCTTGTACATATCTTCTACAGCATCTATGACAGAGATGAAAATATACATCGAGCTAGCCAAAAACCAGTATACTAAATTTTCTGAACTGTTATTCCGACCTATTAAGAAAATAATGGACTTCCAGTATAACGAGTTTTTTTGGGAGGGGCAAGATTTTTCTCGGGTAATTTGTTCGTGATAAATATCAAAATTAGAAAACAATCTATGGCAGATGTGAAATGAAAAGACATAAAGCTATGTATTTGTTGTTGTTATTATTATTATTATTATTATTATTGGTATTATTGTTATTATTATTAAAAATATGAATTACTTGTTGTGCAAGTAACACAAATAAATTTTACATAGATATAATTTTTTTCGCTTGCTTCATACGCATGTCGATTTCCTGTCTGTTTAAATATTTAAGGTTTGGGAGTGAAAAAATGGAATCTAAGAAACTTAACATTTCCAAACTAGTAGAAACTTAATGATAGTGTGGTTTTGAATTCCACGCTTATCATATAGTAACACTTAATCACGATTCTTTTCCTTATCTTGCACATCTTACCTCCTTACATTTTTTCAGTCGAATATTTCACTTCATGTTTATGACAGGAAAAATGAAGATTTAGAGAAGATTAAATGTAGAATTTTCGAGTTCGTTCCATAAACTTCACAAATTGTGTAAATATGTAAATGAGAAATCAAGTTGTAGCGGCATTGTCGCTGAGTAATATTAGTAGACCCTTTGCTGTGCCTACTGTTTTTCATTTTGACGCAAAGCGAAAAATGGAATTGCCAGCGGCGAAAATTCATAAATGAGACTCAGAATTTGAATTTACTTCAAAAGGACCGCAGCGCATTCAGTGGTGCGCGCCCATTTTTCCCTACTGCCCGCAAATCCTCTGGCTTTAATTAGTGCATCGACGCGTCGCTGCAATACTAATTTCTGCGTTGTAAACTTTCAAAAACACTACAGCTTGTGAAACACATCAATTTTGACTTTGAAAAAGGTATTACATGAATGGAAGCAAATATTTTTATGGACGGTATATGAATGTACAGCAGCAATACATGTTCAGGAATGAACAAAGGCAAAACAACCCGAAAAAATAGGAACATTTACGTTTGAAATTTCCAAAACAATTCAGTGTATGCTCTAAGATGTCGGCTTATTCAATACATTATGGTAATTGCGAATGTGATTCAGAGTAAAACTAAAATATTTATTGTTCACTTTGTTCTTGAAATAAAGTAATAATATTGATTTCTTTAAATGTAGGATGTATTATTGTCACAAATGTGTGCAAACATATTTTTGTTGTTATTATGGTAGCATTTGTTCGAGATAAAACAATTAAGGAAATATTTCTTCATTTTCACAATTTTTACAAATATGAAACAGTCGCTTGAACTTGGACAGAAGTTTTGAATATGTATGGATATAGATTGAATGCTGAGATGGCACCAGGTGAATGTGCGCCTGAACAGTTAGTCAATAAGATATTATTCGTATGGACGTTGACATTCTGTATAAACTATTTCTTCACGTTGTTGTTATTATTATTATTATTATTATTATTATTATTATTATTATTATTATTATTATTATATTTATTATTATTATATTTATTATTATTACTATAATAATATTATTTATAGTAATAATAATAATAATAAAATAACTTTTTATAGACTGTTATTATGGGGCAAGTGCTTGAAAAACAAAGAAACTTATATGCATGGTACATTGATTATGCTGAAGCATTCGACAACATACCCCGTTCTCGGCTCCTTCAATGTTTGGAGTATACAAGGTCCATCCGTTTGTCCAAAACTTCCTGAAAACGGTAATTAAACGATAGAATACAAAAGTGTCTCTCTCTAATGGAAAACAATTAGTCCAGACAGATACTCTACATATTGGCGGAAGGATTTTCCAGGGTGACTCTTTAAGCTGTCTTTGCTCTGCTTAGCCTTGAATCCTCTGTCTACTGTACTAAATGCATTATAATATCGCTCTTGAATAATTATAATATCGCTCTTGAAAAAGATATATCCCTATAAATATATTAAATTATTTATGAACTCTTCTCGTAGAAATTGTGTAGTAGTATTACTGCATGATTTTCGATATTTAATAAATTGAGTTCTTGCAACTGACTGAAAAATTCAATACTGTTACTTATAGAATGTTTAAATTGTTTTCTAAAATGGATTTAAATAATGAATTTAAAAATTTACAAAGAAAATAATCTGTAGTACTTTTAGAAGATGACGACAGGGTGCATTAAAAATTCGGGTTTATGGGCTTTTATTAGGCCATAAGCTCATGCAATATTAGCTGTCGTAGGATATGTGTACGTAAACAACCTATTCTTCTGTTTATAACTGACCATTGTTTAAATAATATATTCAATTATGTCTGATGATGGAAACAAATAGTTTCCGAAACATTGCGCTGGGCATTATGTAATAAATATTATTATGAAAAATGTTCTTCCTGTAAAAAACAGGCCAAAAGTATTATAGTATGTTGAAGAAATATAGACAGAAAAAAATTAATTTTAACTCTAGTGAAAGCTAGTTACCTTGCCCATGACCTTCTCTTGCCTGGCCTAGGGTTTATGTCAATCAAAAGCTGAAGTTCTTTCCTTTTTCTGCGCGTCAGCGTTGAAGCAGAGCTGTATATTCTAATCTCGCGCAATCATGGTGCCCGATGGTGTGCGATGGAATCATGGAATTACGAATCGATTCATTACTCGAATTTAACCTGTTCAAAAAGTCATTCAGTTTTCCTGGAAATAGAACGAATCAAAAGGCAACATGCAGTGACGACGATGACGACGAAAACAATATTCTAGTGTCATCGACTGTCGATGTGTAGGGTTACCGGCACAGTGTGATAGCACCAGCAGACAGCAATTATAATGGCTTCCTATACAGGATGCAAAATTTTGGATTCGCAGAAGAGCTAAGGCTACTGCAGTAGTGTGATGGTCAACGAGGTCAAAGTACAGAGACAAAGTCCAATGAAAGTCGAAAATGAATTTAATAGATAATAATAGCGCTCCAGAGCATCATCAAATGATTACTTCAGTGCTTCTGAACAGCTTGAATATTATCAGCAAATTGAGGTAGTTTTTAAAGGAAATACGGAAGTATGAGGCTGATACGGAAGTATGAGGCTCGTCTCAATTATCTTCGACTTGGATATAATGAATACACCTACTTAGGTCGTTTGATTAGTGTGGTAAATTTCTCCTAAGGAGGGCAAATGTTGATATTACGGCATTATTACAAAACATCGTTACGTAATTGTTTGAATTTGTAACCAAATTCGACACCTAGTTCTTTGTTGGCAACCAGTTGAATGTGTGAATTTGACGTACAGTCTAGGACAGAGAGAGAGAGAGAGAGAGAGAGAGAAAGAGAGAAAGAGAGAGAAAGAGAGAGAAAGAGAGAGAAAAACGAGTTTTGTGCTGTGATTATACATTTTTATTTGAAGGGTTGGACTGCAGCGCAGATGAAACCCGAAGTAGGTGAAGTACATATGGGCTCTCCACCAGCATTGAAGACAATTTACTTCCCGATTAATGAATTCAAATTGGGTTGCAGAAGCTCGCTCCGGGCGGCCAGTTCAGGTAGTAAATATCCTAGATGTTTACGCACTCTAAATCACTCTTTCGTTATTTTCAAATTCATCCTAGTTCCTATAGTGTGTCTGTAGCGTTGACCGGCATTTAGGAGCCCTTTCATAAATATGATTACATACGTAAATACAGTTCGCAAGCCATCACCCGCTTTGGGTTTGAGAACCATCAATACGATAATGTTAATGATAACGTTATACTATTTATCTTGCGAAACAAGTCATACATGAATGTGACGATTACTTGTATGTTTATGCGCACATAACATTACAGAATAATAATAGTAATTATTGTAATAATAATTGTTAATAATAACAATAATTGTAATAATGCCGATCCAACTGGGTGCGGTGGCTCAGTGCATCAACTGATGTCACTGCAGCGCCTGTGACCGGGAGGTCCTAGGTTCGATTCCTGACGGCGGTAGGATTTTCGACACTAGCTTTTCAGCGAGGTCAAATTCAGTCGCTGTCTAGAGGAGAATTCTTGCAGCCGGCTGCTCTGATCGGTAGTTTTCCGTGATTTCTCGATCAACATCAGGCGAATGCCGGAGCAGTACCCTACCAAACGGGCAACGGACCGCCCGCGATCTGTCCTTCCTCTTCCTTGTCCTATCCTCTCCTCTTACACACACACACACACACACACACACACACACACACAAAATAACATGCAGTACACTATCACATATCCAGGGAGATCGGTCGGGAGGATAGAGCTTGTGCCCTGCTGATGGGAGAGTCCTGGTTAGGGGGAACCCCACTAGCCGACGGTAGGTCGGTGCCGGATCTCACCATCCAGGGGGGAAAGATCACCGCCATCTCCCGAGAAAAGAACATACACTACACTTACGGGACGAATGACCAAAGAAGTTCACACACCCGAAAACACGAAAAAATCAATCAATCAAAGATGCCGATCCGGGTAGCCGAGATCGTTAAGGCAGTATTGCCGTGGCGGTCTTGGACCGAAGGATGGCGGGTTCGGGTCCCGCCTCGGGCATGGTTGTGTTGTGTGTTTCTGTATATTTGTGATATTCCATTTCATCCTTCATCATCATTATCATTTCACCTCATCTCCCAGGGCTAGCAACTCTGGGTGTAAAATCGGATTCAGTACGGAAATGCTCACCCCCCCATAGTAATCAGGTGCACCTAAAATTGATTGGGCCGAAGAGTGCACTTGATAAATATGATTGAGCCCCGGTGAGTTGCACGTTCGCGTGATCCCGAGTTGGCAAATTCGTGACAATAATAATAATAATAATAATTATTATTATTATTATAATAATAATTATTATTATTATAATAATAATAATTTATTATTATTATTATAATTATAATAATAATAATTATTATTATTATTATTATTATTATTATTATAATGTTGATGATGATGCGAGATTGGCTACATATTACGTCGCGTGTTTTTGTCTTTGGGGTTTCTCAATGTCAGGAATTGCCGTTTTTTCGCGTTCTTCGCAGTAATGCTGGCGCTACTGAAGGGCTCGTCCCACAGATGCAAAGGGCGGACATAGCGCGTGCTGCTGACCGCGGTCGGCGGCTGAGCATAAGTACGGATGCTGAACGAGCAGCGGAACCCGGGTGCGAGAGAAAGGGCGAGGAGCACTCGGACTGAACTGGCGAGACGCTTTCTCGGCCGTGACCCTTCGTGTTAAGCCAGTCTTTCTTCCCTCGTTTTCGGTATCATTCTCTTCGACCTACTCGTCTGCGTGGTCAAGTGGGCTTTCCTCCTCATCAAGCTTTCCTATTAACATCAAACCTTCTCCCATGTTTCCAATTATCCTCCTTTCCTCTTTTACTTTTCTCGGCGACTTTTCTCTCTCAGAATCAATTTTTCTCTCCTTTCTGGTTCTCTTGATGAAACCTCGTCTCAATCCTCTAAAATCTCCTCCCTCTCCCTCTTTCCCCTTTCCCTTTACTTAATTTTCTTTCTATACTAATGTCACCACCATCGCCTTCGACTTCATTATATTCACTGGCACCTTCATCGCCATAGCCACCGCAACCGCCATTGTCTCCGTCACCGCCATAGCCACAGCCTCCGCCATAACCACCGCCACAACCAACCACCGCCACAACCAACCACCGCCTCAACCAACCACCGCCACAACCAACCACCGCCACAACCAACCACCGCCACAACCAACCACCGCCACAACCAACCACCGCCACAACCAACCACCGCCACAACCAACCACCGCCACAACCAACCACCGCCACAACCAACCACCGCCACAACCAACCACCGCCACAACCAACCACCGCCACAACCAACCACCCCCTCAACCAACCACCGCCTCAACCAACCACCGCCACAACCAACCACCGCCACAACCAACCACCGCCACAACCAACCACCCCACAACCAACCACCCCACAACCAACCACCCCACAACCAACCACCCCACAACCAACCACCGCCACAACCAACCACCGCCACAACCAACCACCGCCACAACCAACCACCGCCACAACCAACCACCGCCACAACCAACCATCGCCACAACCAAACCACCGCCACAACCAACCACCGCCACAACCAACCACCGCCACAACCAACCACCGCCACAACCAACCACCGCCACAACCAACCACCGCCACAACCAACCACCCCCACAACCAACCACCCACAACCACCCACCACCACAACCAACCACCACCACCACCACCACCCACCACCACCACCACCACCACACCAACCACCGCCACAACCAACACCGCAACAACCAACCACCGCCACAACAAACTACCGCAACAACCACCGCGTATATCACCACCACCACCACCACCATCACCACCACCACCACCACCATCACCACCACCACCACCACCACCATCACCACCACCACCATCACCACCACCACCACAACCAACAACCACCATCACCACCACCACCACCACCACCACCATCACCACCACCACCACCACCCCACCCCAACCCCTCGTACTCCACAGTCTGTTTCTCCTGCAAGTTTCTCATCAGCTCCTTCCACCCCCGTCTTCGCCCATTTCCACCATCCTTTTTATCCTGCTTCGCTTCGTCTTCTCTCCCTCCTCTGCGGCTACGCACTTAACGCGCGTGCGGCGCACTCGACCTCCGGCCCGAGGAGCCCGCAGGATTTCTTTCTCTAGAGTAAATCTTCCACCTCTCCCCTCCTTCCATCGCGGCTCGCCCCGACGCGCCCGGGAGCGCTCGCCGTCAGATTCCCCTCGCGCGGGATGCAGCCACTCGCCGGACTCGTCCGCCAGCACGCGAGGGCGCGGCTGCGATGTGGGTCAGGTGGCGAGAAATCCCTGGCAGAAATAAAGTGCAATTGGAGAGAGATTTACAAAAGGGCCGAATCTCCATGAAACACATTTTTTCAGGAAGGGAAAGTATATGCTTTCTGTCTTGTAGTCGAAGATATGATTCGACGGTCCGCTTTCACTTTTAGAATGGTTTAGTTGGACTGTGTGATTGGTTCATACAAGACAGTCTGTAGCTCATTTGAGCAGTAATCACGGGCGCGGGTGCAGGACTGCTTCCGGCTCCAATCAGACGTAGACGTGATTGCCCGACACGTTCACATGAGTCACTGGTACAAATAGACACATGTACAATATTGATGGTTTAGTTACATTTAAATACTTCAGTTAACTCTGTGATGGTCATTGTGAAACATCTAAAAATTAAGAAATAGACTGCATGCTTCAGAGGATCAAAATTAAACTTGCGATTGGCGAAGTAATAGGTTATGTCCGCGTAATTAATTAACGCTCATCATGAGACATAGAGGAAGTTCGTAAAGCTGTGCACTTGACGCGGAGATATTACATAGATAGACTACTTGTTTTCTACAAAGTTTGCGACGACTCACACGCGTGTGAACCGTATGTTGCCTGATTTCCTCTCCCGGGGGCGGTTGCGCCGCAGAAATTTTCTGCGCTAGTGCGCGGAGCGAGCAGAGATTGGTCTATAACAGTTTAGTATTCACAATTTGTTCTGGAATGAGCTCTTAGCTTTATGCAATAAGATCGGTTACAACCGTTGATTGTTGATTGATTGATTGATTGATTATTTTTTTCGTGTTTCCGGGCGTGTCAACTGCTTCGGTCGTTAGTCCCGTTAGTGAAGTGCATGTTTTTTTCTCGGGAGATGGAGGTGATCTTCCCCCGCTGGATGGCGACATCCGGCGCCGACCTACCGTCGGCTACTGGTGTTTCCCCCTAACCAGGACTCTCCCACCAGCGGGGCACCGCCCCAGTCGGGACAAGCTCTAAGCTCCCGACCGGTCTCCCGGAACATGTGGTAGTGTAGTGCATGTTAGTGTAAGTGTGTGTGTAAGGGGAGAGGATAGGACAAGGAAGAGGAAGGACAGATCGCGCGCGGTCCACGGAAAACTGCCGATCCGAGCAGCCGGCCGCTAGAATTCTCTTCCAGACAGCAGCTGAATTCGACAGCTAGCTGAAAAGCTAGTGTCGAAAATCCTGCCGCCGTCAGGACTCGAACCTAGGACCTCTCGGTTAGAGGCGCTCCAGTGATATCAATTGATGCACTGAGCTACCGCTACCGGTCCGTTGCTTTGTTCTGTCTTGCGAGGTGTTTTCGGAAAAGGGCGTAAATATATATATATATATATATATATATATATATATATATATATATATATATATATATATATATATATCAGATGTTTACGAGTAGGATTCAATACCCCTTGTGTTATAATATAAAATGTACCATTTTGAAACCCTTCGAGAAACAGAATTATCGAACGAGAAGAAATAATTCTTTTAAAAAAGATATAGCGGGGTCGTCCACACTAGCGGGCGATCATCCTGTGTATGCTGTAAGCAGCGCAAACCAGGCAGTGATTCTGTGCTAAAGGAGAATCCATGATATAAAATGTAGCAGAGTTTATATAATTTTCTGCTTTGCATGTGGGTCCGAAGAGGTTTCTGGATATCGTTGAATATAGGTGAAACGCAATCGTTATATATTTGGCCGCATGATGGACAAGAAACTTCAGGATATACTGATACGTAAAATAAGATAAGATTACTGAGAAATAGAACACAAACGAAGGTACATGTACGTTACTTTGGGAATAAGCTTCAATTTCGAGAGGTAGAAAGTGAAATATAATTATATTAAAACTTAGATGACATGTTTGAATATTTTTTTTTGTAAATTTTGGCGAAATGCAAATTTATTTCATCTTTGGATTATGGAAAGTGAATTCAACATTTTTCTGGTAAATACTGTCATTTACATTTCAGTTATTCCGATCTATGAATAGTAGAGATATCACCCTTTACCTCTGAAGCAGAGAAATATTCTGTTGACGTGGAATTAATGTAACGAGAAGAGGAAAAATTTAATTAATTTGACACAAAGAACGGCTGTTTGCATTTCAGAATTGTCACAATGTTCATACATGCTCTTGAAATAAATACATCCCTTTGAAATAAAAAAAAATATATCATATCATTGTGAATTTTCTCTTTGAACGTGAGAAAAGAGCGAATATGTTTTGAGATAATTCTGCATACCAGCGATCCATTAACTTATTAATGCGCTATTACGTAATAGTTTGTGGAAATCCAAAATATTTTTGCTTAACACTGGATTTCATAAGATTAGTGCAATCCATGGAAATTAGTTTTATTCGTTATCTTATTTGTAACACTAAGTACTACGCGTGCTAAATTGCAGTTACATTCAATCTTGAAACCCGCTAGCTTTGCTGTATGAGAAAATAGAATTCTTTAAAAAATGTTTTATTCCTGAGGTCTCTGTATCAGGAGTACACGTTTAAAATACACATCTTTACTGATTGATTTATTTCTTCTAATGTACTATTAGCAAGTGGGGCTGCTTCTTGAGGACTCGAGGGTGGCGTTCCTCCCCACAAAAGTCAATTTTGGGTAAAGTTGCAGATGTATTAATCTTACACTAAATCGATTTGATTTATTGGTTTATATTGTTTGATTGATTGTATCGTGTTTCCGGACGCGTCAACTGCTTTGGCCATTAGTCCGGTTAGTGTAGTGCATGTTCTTTCCTCGGGAGATGGCAGTGAACTTCCCCCGATGGATGGCGAGATCCGGCGCCGACCTACCGTCGGCTAGTGGGGTTTCCCCGTAACCAGGACTCTCCCACCAGCGGGGCACCGCCCCAGCCGGGACAAGCTCTAAGCTCCCGACCGGTCTCCCGGAATATGTGATAGTGTGGTGCATGTTAGTGTGTGTAAGAGGAGAGGATAGTACAAGGAAGCGGAAGGACAGATCGCGCGCGGTCCGTGGCCCGTTTGGTTGGGTACTGCTCCGGCATTCGCTTGGCGTTGATCGGAGTAACTACGGAAAACTACCGATCAGAGCAGCCGGCCGCTAGAATTCTGCTCCAGACAGCGACTCTATTCGACCTAGCTGAAAAGCTAGTGTCGAAAATCCTGCCGCCGTCAGGACTCGAACCTAGGACTTCCCGGTCAGGGGCGCTGCAGTGACATCAGTTGAAGCACTGAGCTACCGCTACCGGTAATTAGTTTATAGCACAAGCGCAGGATGTGAGTACGAATTTAATTCCATGTGCCGTGGTAAGCGAATGATCAATGTTTTTAGAATGGGACGCATCGCCTCGCCATCCGTAGTTGGAGCCCGTGGAAGTATGAGGAAGCCAGGGAAGTGGGGAATCTGGAGGGGCTGCGTCTGGCTAAAGGGTTTCGTTCGGTAAGTCCGCGCGTATTAACTGAGCAAAAAATATAGACTTTCATGCAATTTTATTAATCACTGTTTTGTTTGCTGCCAATATTAAAGAAAAGGTATTTTCGTGAGTAGCATTGTATCTTCCGTTATAAACGTAAAAGTTGTAGACAACGATTAAAATCGCGCTGCTTGCAGGTTCGTCATACACTTCATGCCATAGTTTCTCTCGTTTAGATTTTGGTTGCTCAGTTATTCTAGGTGTGTCAATAGTCCCGTAAGTATAATGCATGTTTTTATCGCGGAATTTGGCGGTGATCTTCCCCCGCTGGATGGAGAAGTTCGGCCTCGACCTACGTCGCTTTTCGGAGTTTTCATCAACAAAGTACCTCCGACTAACTGGGCACCGCCCCTGCCTGGACAATCTCTAAGCTCCCGACCGGTCTCCCGACAAGTGTGGTAGTGTGGTACATGTGAATGTAAGAGGTGAGGTGAGGAGAGGCCAAGGATGAGGAAGCGCGTGGTTCATGGCCCATTTGTTAGGGTACTACTTCAGCATTCGCCTGGTGTTGATCGGAGAAACCACCAAAAACTATCAATCAGAGCAGCCAGCAGCTAGAATTCTCCTGGAGACAGCGACTGCATTCGACCTAGCTATCTAGATAGTGTCGAAATCCCTGTCAGCGTCGGCACACGAACCCAAGGACCTCCTGTCAGAGGGACATAAATTCATGCCTTGAGCCATCTTTTCCAGTGCCCTCGTTCAAGAAATATTTTGAAGGGACAAATGTATGTCATTGTTCTGACACACATGCCTGCCAATCTAATTTGCAAATCACAGGCTGTCTGTACTGCTATGTGAAAGAAACTTGAAAAAATTTCCTCTCTAATTCTGGGACAGTTGTTCACTACCTCAACTCTTCTTTATATTGAAATATAATGAGTTAGCAGAAGGTATCGAAAGACTCCATAGATGATTTTGATTTATTTTGTAAAAAACAACAAAAAACAGTAAAAATCAGAATGTGTCGTCGAGGGACAAGAACCATCCGAGCACTTTTTCTGAGCTCCATAATCTCTAATATAGTTGGCGTATAGGTAACGAATAAATGTACCAACCAAACGTGATTGGAAAATTTTAAAACTAGACATTTGCCCTCCTTAGTTATTACTAACCGAGTAGCACTAATTTTCAACGGTAAAGAAACCTCAGATTTGATTTGTGGTATTGCTAACAAAATAGCAATCCCACCCGGCTCTACACCTTCCTCAACTAGTAAAAGTAGAGCTCAACAAAAGAGCGCGTAGTTACGCTACATTTTTTCTAAAAATCAAAACAAGGGGCCATCTCCGAATTTGCTCAATGGATCAGCGAAACAGGACGAAAACCCCGATCGAGATGGAGATCATTGAAGCTGAAGCTGAAGCAGAAGAGCATTATTTGTTACAGGTAATTTTAGTCTTTTAAAAGTACACAGTACATATGCTAACTAAAGCATTATTGAAATAAATATTATGCACTTCACCTACTGATCGCAGTTGCAAGGTTTACAATATGGAATTTGGGAATATGTTGTTTCGCAGTTGTCATTTACCGAAGCAACCCCATAGATTAGCATGAATAATTTATATCGGGTTAGATTTGTACTGGGTAAGTCAATTCTTTGAACAATCACAACGTAATTTATAAATTAAATATTATTTTCCTTTTGAATGAACAATCCAAATCGGAACATTTTTTATGATATTCTTGGTAAAGTACATCATTTTAAGTCAATGTAGGTTTATTGCATATTCGTTAAGGCATTCTGCCACCTAATTCTCACACTTCATTGCAGAATTAAAAATAAATCCAATGTAATAATTAGATCTAGGATTTTGATAATTTTTTGCATGGTGTTTCTCGTTCTGGAGAAACACTTGTTCTTTGGTACTAACATATTTTGCAGTGTTTAGAGACGTTTGACATGCATTTGTTAGGGCATTTTTTGTCATTGTGTGGTTGAAAAGGCATTTTTTTGCATTTTTGAGTTCGTAGGTCATTGTTTGATCATTTTCACTTGTTTTAGCATGATGACCATGAGCCACCCGAGAGGTAGTGAATTTAATATTGTTGAAATATTCTTCGCTTTACAAAACTCATACATTTTATTACCATTTTTCTGCCAATTGACTTATCATTTAACTGCTTTTACAAGTACACCATCGACTTCCACAATGTGTGGCTGGCACACTGTGAACTTTCCCCCTCTCCACTGTGTGGATCGTCGAGCTAAGTGGTCTCGCTCTGGGTGAACGCGTTTCTTCGAGCGCAGAATATACACGGTCGTAACGCCCGTCCCAACACACCTACGCCGTCGTAGGAAATGGGTTTCTGATACATTCTCTTAGCCCGCGTCAATCCCTGCACTTCGCGTTGTCCCAAGAAGCCACTGAATAAAATGTAAATTGCATCATCTCCATTGTCTAGCTGAGAATGGTAGCTTCTGACATTCTCTAGTAGGTATCTACAAAATAATATCTCTGTGTTTTTTTCAGATACTACTTTATGATTATACTTTATTTTGTTAATTGCTTGATAATGTTCAGTAATCATAATGTTCTGACCAACCGGCGAAATACATTTTCCAAAGTTCTACTGCGGGATTCAAGTGGACTGCAACCACTGATATATTAGTTTTCGAAAAATAGCCTCCAAAACTCTATCAATAATTTTCAATATGCGCAGAAAGGGAAAGAAAAACATGAAGCGTCCCGCCTTGTGTGAGGTGCCTATGGTTTCTTTAGATACTCAGAAACTCGTGAAAAGTACAATGAAACAGTGTAGATTTTGTCTGGCAAATGCAAATATTTGATAGTGGTATTTTGCCTATTCTCATACTGCACGTACCGACTGAATTTTCTTAGTGCGCCACAGTTTACGGTGGGTAAGTGATTAGCTTACGGGACTCCAAACCACCAGCGCGCGGGTACGATTCCGACGCAAGTGTGTGGGATTTCAAATGGCTAAAAATCCACTAGTGACCATGTCAGGCTTGTGGCATGTGAAAGAACCGTGGCAGGTGCCCGGCAAAATTAAATTCCTCCGGCAATTTCGTATCCTAACGAGATATCACATTCTCCCAACCGGACTCTTCGGATATATTTAACTGAGACCGACGTCTGAAGGAGAAAGTGAGAATCACATCCAGGTGCATCAGGTGACTCAGACAGGGTGCGCTTGCTCGAAAAATGTTCCCTACATCTGCGCCGAGGGAAGGCTTCAATTTAAGACTGGGACGAAAACCCAGGTGCAAGATTATGACCAATGGCCGTTTCCTCACAAATAACCCCATATGATATGAACCTTTGCGGTATCCATTTTGATTTTCAGCCAGGATAGAATTCGATGCACAGTGATGTTCCATAATCATCGATAGACAACTAGTGATAAATAAAATAATTAGAGTTAAGGCATGTGATAGACCGGTATTTTGCAGAATCTACAGTATCACTAGTATTGGGCTTCATAAATGTGACACCTTCAGGTAGATAATGCGGCATTTTTTTGAAATAATTCAGGTAGTTGTTGATGAAATTTAATATCTTCCTGTGGATACTGGTGAATTTTTTGAACCAATAGTTATGAAGACCATCTAACCCCCGTCCTTTTATCCGACTGACAAAAATGATCAATAAGAGAATTTATACTATCAGAAAAATATTTTGTGATATTTTCTCAACCCCAAATTCAAACTCAAAACCAATTTTGAAAAAAAATAACAAAAAATAATTTTTATTGTCTTAAAACCATGGAGCAGGCTCGAAAAAATTTCAAACGTTCCTTTTAAATCACCAATTCATTTGAATTTTTTCAGATTCTTTTAACACCTGGGCTGCAGTTTAAAATATAATAACCATTTTCCCGCCTTTATATCATCTTGACTTTAAATATACATGGAAAATGACTGCAATAGTTCTGTACATTTATTTTAGTGTTTACAATACATTTGTATACATTGTTGTAGCACGCAGTTATTTTCATTTTGGAATTTAGTTACAAAATCACATTTGTTTAAATCTTTCTAATCGTTTGCATAAGTGTATCATACACTAAAGAAAGACTATAGTTTTTGGCAGTTTATAATGAATAATTCGGTGAGAAGTGAAGGATATGTGGAGGAAATCTGGGGAAATGAAGGGGAACAGGTTGAACCCGGATTTGCCAGACCTGTTTTAGAGCACCGACCCGCGCATGAAAAAATCTTAAAACTTCATCTCAGAACAGGTGCGAATTTTTTCACACCTTTTTAATTGCTGGGCCATAGTTTAAAAATAAGGCTCTGTAGTCAAGTAGTCGACTGCCCGTTAGACGCCGCGTCCTAGGCACCTGCGACCTTCCTCCAGGAGGAATGTTTCAGAATGGCGCCTGAAACGGTGGTAATTATGCCTAGATTGCGGCATCTCCCGGACAGCTAAATACTTGCCGACTCCGGCAGCGGAAGCCAACGCTCTCACATCTGTAGAAGTTTAAGACCAGACAAAAAAGTTGCCTTTTCCCTTACCTAAGTATTTTTCTTGTATACGTATAAATAAGTATAAACAATCCGGACTCGGCGAAATCTGTCCTTTATATAAAATAATTGTATGAAATTAAAAATTGATTTAATGTAGCACCCAACTGCGAACACTCATCCCGCGAAATGTGATTTACAGACTTAGAGACCCGGTAATAGGAGAACAGAATTAGAGAACCCATTCCAATATTACTGAGCACTGACATAAAAATTCTCAGAAAATGAAATAGAAAGATCATTTCGGTATTTTCCTTTGGTATTTCCTTATTTAATTTTACATTGATTTCGTCTTCTCTTTTCTGTCTACCCATGCTACGGAGAGGAGGCACCCAAAAGAACTAAATAAGCAAAGTTGAAAAAAAGGGGGAAAAAGAAAAATAATGATCATGAAAGTCATATTTTGTAGAATACTGCCTAAGAACAGAATCCGGATCGCACCTTTCCCTTTTGATTTCCCCACTGTCACCCATCAATCCTTCACCTGCACCCGAACAGTACCTCATCATTTCCCCCATTTAGAAACCCATCCTCCAAAACCCGTCATCTTGAGAATTTGCTTGTTTTCAGAAAAAGTCGTGTCCTCATGAGACACGCAAAGCTTGTGTAAAGGGCCTAGGAGCCTAGGCGTTTCCTAGTTATTCGCGATGATAATGTTTTGCAATAATCTTTTTTTTTTTGTACGTCATAATCTGCCAATTTTTATATTTTTTCTTCTGAAATCTTTTGGATGTAGGATGGAGTGTAATTCTCTATCCACCAGTATCACACTTTCAAGGTTTTGTGTCGATGGTTTCTTATAAACTGCTAAAAACAATCGTCTTTACTTATTGTATGATAATTTGCTTTGCGGGGGTATCCTTTAGATTTCTTAATCCTTGAACACTAATACTTTGTAATTTTTAAGTCTACCATGAGTGCAATGGTGTCCATGGGGTTTTGAATCATGTATTCAATCTTTTCATATGTATTTTGTCAAACATAATATTAAGGTGTAGTTATGTCAATCTACTTGACACATTATTTATGTGAAGAAAATATTATATAACTCTAAAATATTATTGAAATAGTTAATACCTTGGTTAAACACGTGAATTAGGGAAGAAAAATATTTGTTTTTATAACATTAATTCTGCTCTTGTTCCTTTTCTTGTATGATATATTTCACATTTAAATCCACATATATACTTCATTTATATTTTACATATTTGATATAAGAATTATATCAAATTATTAATAAGTATTATAATATAAGTATATATAAGTATTAATGTGTAAATATGTGATATCTAAGTACAAATTCAATACTATTTTTTATCTATTATCAAATGTTATATATAATGAAAATATACAAAAGTTCCAAATGATGATACTTGAGCAGCACAGAAGAGACGACATTTTCATTGAGGCTCTGGTGTCACAATTTTGAACTTTTTCCATTGCGACTTTATACTTTTCAACTTAAACGTGCAAACGCCCTTTCTCGATTTCACCCGTTATTAATATCGATACGGCTGTCGATTGCTTTAACGTTTCGAGGATGAACAAATTTTATTATAGGAGGCTGCGACTTTATACGAGTACCACATCTATGCCCGCAAATTCAACGGGACATCCTCCAAAAGCATAGGGAGTACCTGAGTTGTAAAATTAAGATATTTATTTATTTTATTTATTTATTTTACGTCAAAAAAAAACAGTTAAAAACTGCGTATGACGTGATACTGAATGCCACTCAAGCAATCGGGTAAGTAGTTAGGACCGATGATAAATGCATACACAATGTCAACCCACACAGTTTCAGAAACTCACTCTTGATGAACTGCGCCACGTGCAGTATGTGAATTTACCTCGGCTAATACAGGAAATTTATGCACATTGATTGTTCCAGTTCTTTTGAATGACGTTTCATGTGTCCAAAGAACGGTTTCAAAAATTCGTGGTTTTCCTTGCATTTGCGCAGGAAATGCTTCGAGAATTCAGAACGACTTAGTCGTGCCGCAAATGCTGAACCCGCTAGAAATGGAAAGGTCGTAATCTCTCCGTATGAATTGTTCGCCAGGTGAGGAACTGAAATGTGTTGACCTCGCGCGCTCCTAGCCTTGCCCTCGCTTCAGGGACTTAGCGGTTACTATTAATAACTGTTTTGTCGAAGAAATGGCAAGCCCTAACGCGAGGCCAAACCGCTCGATCACTTATTTTATTTATTTAATAGGTAATTATTACATACAAATTAGAAAACTTGATGCTAAGTGGCTAGGCCGAAGGCCCCCTTCTTGCCTTAGCCCGTGTTACACGGGCATAAGCACACCGCCCAATGTTGAACGTTAATTTTTTACAAAATTAAACGACGAGTATCCGATTTTGGCAAATTCAATCTGTACATTTCATATGGCTCCGGCGTATTAGCAACGCGGACTAAATCATCCTGTATACTTGTAAGTTCACTTTATATAGACGCTTATGAATGTATTACTGTGAAATGTTAATCATCGTATTTGCATTGGCATTGGTTTTCTTAACGTCAATGCAATCCGTCTTTATGTTTTTAGTTTTAGTTCTCTTGCTTTCTTTCATTTTTGTTCTCTCTTTGTTCCTTCCATTTTGTGCGATTATAAAATTAATTTTCTCAATTATCACATCGCTTTGCTACCGCTACTTATTATCTAAATTGCGTTAAGTTTTAATTGTCAAAAACGTTACATATTTTGGATGATGTATTTGTTCAGAAACGAATTTCTAGTTGCAAGAAAGATTTTTATCGAAATAATGCTCGTGCTTCCATAATATACTCCACATACATCGTTCAGCTAATTATTTTACATTAGTATAATATTTAACATTGCATCCATTCTCTTGTATTCACTTTGTGTGATACCAAACCTTGCGGCTAGAGGCAGTTATGGTAATATTGTTTCGTTATTCAATATCAATGAAACTGAATTCGTTCTATGTAGAATTAAATTAATATCGCTTAAAATAACTACAGAGATTATTGGATTTGAGGGTTTGGAGTTCAGCCAAGCTAGGTACCAACGAAACCCACAGTAGCCACAGAAATCGCTGTCATTACTCGAATAGAAAATTATATAATTTCCGAATAACTAAATTTTCGAATAACTGTGGTGCTAATTCAAACTCTTTCCTTGTTCCATGTGGTTCATTTGTTCTCTGCATATTAAAATAAATTACTGAAATAGAAAACAAAATACAGTAGTACAACATAAGAGTGCTTTCTATTCCCGTTTTTTTATCATTGTATCCCACATTTTTTAAACTTTGCCAAATATTTTTGCAAGATTAAATGAATAAGCTTTCCATACGTATATGAATCCAACCCCAGTTTCAAATTGCGGTTTGACTAATGTAAGGTTGTATGCAAAATAGTATTTTTATAGCACCAGTAATAAACAAATTATGTTGACACATTTTTCTGACACTGATTTATTTACCGCATTTGAAACTTTTTGTCTTTCTTCTGCTGTCACCTGAGTATTTTGCCTTCATTTTTCCACAAAATTACTTAAAATTCCCGCGATATGATTCCAGAATCTTACCTCCGTACCAAAGTATCTAGATGTTCCGCGGTCAAGAAAAACCCACACTACAAAATGTAATCATTTTAGCCCTGACAGTTCACAGCTGATGGAGACTTCTAAAAGAATAAGAGAATGTCATCACCAGTCACCGCCTATCTCGTTGAAATGCGACTAGAGTTTGATGAAGCTTGAAAGATCTTGCCACGTCTTCATATCACGTTTCTGCCTCCCGGAAATTTAATTTTCTGATAATGGATTGCGTGAAACCGAATAGTCGGCGGAAGCATTGGAGTGGAGCTCCTTCCGGAACTCGAAAAAGGAAACCTCTCTTCCAAGGAGGGCAATTGAGGTCTGTTTGTCGGAGATTGGATTTTGCACAAGAGACCGTTGACTTTATCTCGTATTCGCACCATTCCACATCCCTGCCTGGGCTTGGTGGCGCGTACCGGCCCGCGTTCGCGAGTCCCTTTCAAAAGAACAAGATAGCGTCGGCGCGTTGATTACCTCTCTTTTTGACAAATTCATATCACTTTGTGGCCGCGTGAGTTATATCCTTTAGTGGTTCAGTCTTTTTTCCCTCCAGTTGCGATCGCCCTCATCCCGTTAAGAGCTCTCGAAGACTTGTGCTACCCGAGACCGAAGCGTTTTCTTTCAGATGGGAGTGCGAGAGCGCGTGCAATCAGAAGACGATAACTCGAGATCACTGCGTGGGTAGGAAATGCGCAAGACGATCTACGTTGAAAATAACATACCACATTCACATCCTCCACCATGCACACTCGCACGTGCGCGTGCGCGCACACACTCGCACTCTCATAGATCTTGTATCAATCTCCAAACTCCATGTCGCCATATGGAGTGTCTTGTATGTTGAGCTAAACTCTAAATAAATAATAATAAAATTGCTAAATTGGGAAATGTAGTTATTCAAATTATCGTTTTCATGTTGTTGTGGCAGGAAGTATTATTCCTTGACGAAGGACATCGTGGATAAGAGCCCAAAATTTATTGTTTATTTATCCTTGAAAATAGATTTTTTACATGAGAGCTTTTTTCCAAAATTTATGTAGTATATGACCGAGTGTAGGGGTCACGAATTTTGAAAATTTGCACAGAATTCACTTCTCCCCATAGCACATCATACGCAGTTTCAACTGTTTTTGACGTAAAATAAATAAATAAATTAACTCTTGTGTTACTTATTACTTGATTTCATGATCTTAGGGATGTTGGGTGAGTGACTCATTGTGTGTGATACTTCCATTTGGAAAACAGAATGCCGAACGAATTGAGTGCTCATTAAGAATTTCCCACGGGAAAACTTGGGAAAAGCCTGCATTGCAAGTATTAGACTCGGAACAGATTGTCCTGTCTCGGAAATACCATTTTCGTTTTCTTAATTTGAATTGATATATGGTAATTAGCAGTGAAATACTAATTATCTCTCTCCCTTTCATCCAAATATCGTTGTGTTGCTGCTAATTGAGTTGTTACGCTATTATAGATTACACCCCCCCAAAAAAGTTGAATTTCAGAATTTGAGAGTTGTTAAGGTACTAAATAGGGGTAAGATTCAACTATTAAATTATTGTTTAAGTTTTTTAAACATATATTTCATTTTTTCGAGTGAACATACGTAGAAACTCCTTTATTCCGACCATCGAAATTTGTAGTGGAACTGGTAGCTTGTTAGGGTGATCTTCGCGTAGAGGTGAAGTGGATTTGTAGTAATCAATTAATTACGTAATTTACTATTTTATAAATACCATTTTCTCTTGTCAGATACATTTTTTGCTCGGTATGCGCGAATAATGCACCAATTAGTAAATAAATTATCCATTAAGGAATTCCAGAATATGTAACTAAAGACTCTTGGAGCTCTTGCGTAACACATGGAATGAACTTGCTTATTGAATGGTAATACACACTCTCACACACACACACACGCAAAGAAACTGTTTATTTATATACCGAATTGAAGTTCAAGAATCATGCGCCTGAAAGGATGTATTCATTTTGCTGAAAGCTTTGGAGTTCCAGAGACCATTTATCTTTACTTGCCTCAAATTACTCGGCATCTTGAGGATTGACATTGGTCTCTTGGAATGAACAAAAGCAAGAATTCGTCGGCAGTTTAGGACGACTATCTTAAAATGTAAGGCGATTACTCACTTGTGAGAAACTGACGGAGCGCAACAATCGACTCCCTTACAGCATTAGTCTGTAGTCTGCTCTTCTCATAAACAGTTTCGTTACCATTACTCACTTCCACTTGTCCAATCTGGTACAACGTCACACCAACAGCAACAAAATTTAAGTCTTGAAAAGCAAGGTTCTTAAAATATTAGTAAACTCCCCATTGGGACGTAAGCAACAAAAATCTTCACAAAGACAGCAATTGAAACCTTCCTAATATACAAATCACAAAAATTCTCATGCATACATTTCTTCAAAATCTATCCAGTTTCCGGTGCATCCTATCTTGGTCCAGGCCAACTCTCAGAATCTCGAGTACGCAATCAACACCCTTTATGCACTTCTTCCCTGTATAATTCACATTTTTTTAAAACTTCGATTTAAGGAGGATTGGGAATAGACACCTCCTTCGTATTTTCGTTGATTGAAATTACTCGCTTCTAATGACCAAAAGGTCACGTGGCTGAACGTGGTGTCATTACCACATTTCGCAATAAAAATAGACGTATCACATGAATTTCTTTTGATGAAATAAAGATGGTTACCGAACTGATACATTTGAGAAGGCATGTCTTGAAAATCACGAAAATGACTTTGGTGCTATCCTCACGTAGGGAGCTACGCAGGGTTAGAGGGGGAGGGTTGTACTTGAGCTTGGAGCAGGCAGGTGCTCGCCATGACAGCCGCGACTAACGCATTCACTGTAGTAACCTTCACTGTGCTCTGTGAAATCAAGATGTATAAGGAAAAACCTTTTGCAAAATTGGACATTTATATTATTTTAAGATCAGATGTGATCGCTGGTCAGGTTCAGTGATGGTCTGCACGAAGGTGACTAAATGTAGTTGATTTTAAGGGATCGGAAAATTTATTTTTTCTCGAACCCACAAATGTGGTTGTTCATGGTAAAGCAGTGTATCTTGAAGAGGGGTTTCACTCTTCAAAATGATCCTCTTTTTCATAGGAGAATTCAGAGGTCTGGTTGTCTACATATTTTTTGCTTCATTAATTTCACAATCCGTACATGAAACTAAGGAGTGGGGCCATACCCTTGTTAAATTCTACTTCTG
Organism: Teleogryllus oceanicus; assembly: GCA_964035755.1. NCBI lineage: Eukaryota > Metazoa > Arthropoda > Insecta > Orthoptera > Gryllidae > Teleogryllus > Teleogryllus oceanicus. The sequence continues at coordinate 281,061,317 of CAXIVR010000001.1, forward strand.
TAGCGAGACTTGATGTGTAATTGACCTGCGCCCTTTTTCATCTTGAAACCGTGGACGTAGAGAATACAAACAACATAATCTATCCTTGCATTAACTACACTGAAGATCGCGCAATTTGCTTTCCTCTGCGGGGCGTAATGCAGAATCGATACGTAACCTTCCACGTAACAAATTAAGAGCACGACCTCGCCGACCTTTTCGCGTCCAGTGAGAAACACTGGCAGGTTGAAAGGGAGCGACCCACTGAAGAATTGCCCTCTCCCCACAGAGCCATTGAAATCACGTCTGCTTCTGCCCCATCCCCGCAACGTCCCCCACGCCCCAGGCAAATACGTCTTCCGCCTCCATTCCTTGCTTTTCGCCTCCCCATTCTCCGTCGCCTTCGCCTTCCCCCCCCCCCCCGCACTCCGTCCGCGCTTTCAGTTCCTTGTCCTCTGGTCTCCGCCGTCCCCGACGCGGCCACCTCCGTCCCATACACTACGTGCCCTTTGCCCTCGTCCCCGCCACTCCGTCCCCGCCACTCCGTCCCCGCCCCCCGTCCCCCCCTCCCCCCCCCCCCCCCCCCCGACTCCGGCCCGCCTCCCCCCCGGCCCGCGCTTCACCCCCGCACCCTGGTCCCGTGTGTCCCATCCCGTACCCCCGTGCCCTTGGCTTATCCATGTATGTCCGAGAGGACAACGACAAGGAAGGAAAGTCCTTGGCCCGTTTGTTAGGGTAATACTCCGATATATGCTTGGTATTGATCGGAGTTGCTCCAGAAAACTACCGATCAGAGCAGTCGCCTTCTAGAAATCTCTCCCAGACAGTGATAGACTTCTACCTAGCTAGAAGCTACCGTCGGTACTCGACCTCGTATTCAGGCAAGTTTCTTAAATTAAATTTAGTGATCTGGCGAGCGTTGGAACATCCAGTAACTTTAGTTGAAATTGTAGTCCAGTAAATGAAAATAAATTAACGACAATTGTTTGTGAGTAAATTGCGTACGCTTTGTACGTATTACCTGCACGATACTAGCATGTTGTTTCTGATGTTACTTTAGAGATTCTGATGTATTTTTAAAGAGTTTTAACTGGTGTACTGTAAATCACAATACTTTCTGCATGGTTCGCAGTGATTGTTGAATGTCGTATTACCTGTTAATTCTACTAACACAACTTATTCATGCTAGAAGTAGGTGATGCCCGTAAGCTGTCTTTAAAATTACTTCAAAATGAATATTAAGGTGCTGTAAATGCTCCGTGGTTTTATCTGCAACGCACATTTTTAAGAGAATAAAGTAAACCTATATTAGCGAACATGTAACACAAATGCTCATGGTTTCCACCAAAACGTGCACAACGTACTATGTTACCTTTTGTCTAAGACGAAGTGTTGCATGTCACCGAAGTAAATAAATATATCTAAAGACAGGGAAGAAATTTACAGTATATTTTGATGGTCATTCACAATAAGCTAATAAGCTATGAAAATGGAAAAATATCTGGATTGAACTTCCTCGAAAGACAGAATTGTTGAATGGGGAGAAATCAATTAAGAAAATATATAATTCATCTTTTCTCGAAACATTACTGGCAGGACTTGTGTAGTCGCAATTTTAAACGTGTGGAGAAGTGACTGCCAGCTCGGCGTGTGTTAGAATGGAGAGCTAGCGGAGAAGCCCGCGTGCGTGTTAAACTGAAAAAGTGAATTTTCACTCAACGCGTTCTTTGTCAGTCTGCTGTAATAAAATCCACGAAATGCAAAAGAGGTAGTATCAATTCGTGTACGGATTTTTCGCTAAACTTTTTTTTGCCTCGCTTTGTTCAACTTGGAGATATGCGAGGACATATAATCACTGTATAGTGGATAAAAATGATACTTTTTTATTTAGATGAAAAAATGTGTTTTAAAGTCTGTGGATTTTGATCAGCACAAAATTCATTAAAATGGTTCTCAAGGGATATAAAAAAATAACATTTGGGCGAAAAATTAACGTTTCGTTAAAGTTAACCCGCTGAGAATTCAGTCCTGTCATTTTCAAGTTACCTAGAATTCTGATTATTGACTGTTATGTCAATGTCTTCATGACCTTGTAATTGAATTTTTTTCCTGGCACGTAACGTAAGACAAGAACGAGGTGGCGGTGACGAGGGCGGTGACGAGGGCGGTGACGAGGGCGGTGACGAGGGCGGCGACGAGGGCGGCGACGAGGGCGGCGACGAGGGCGGCGACGAGGGCGGCGACGAGGGCGGCGACGAGGGCGGCGACGAGGGCGGCGACGAGGGCGGCGACGAGGGCGGTGACGAGGGCGGTGACGAGGGCGGGACGAGGGCGGCGACGAGGGCGGCGACGAGGGCGGCGACGAGGGCGGCGACGAGGGCGGCGACGAGGGCGGCGACGAGGGCGGCGACGAGGGCGGCGACGAGGGCGGCGACGAGGGCGGCGACGAGGGCGGCGACGAGGGCGGCGGGCGACGAGGGCGGCGACGAGGGCGGCGACGAGGGCGGCGACGAGGGCGGCGACGAGGCAGCAGGGTGGTGCGAGGCTGTCGGGGCAGAGCTTGCTAGTGCGGCTTGCCAGAGAGGGGGCGGCGCCGGCGGGGGCGAGTGGTGGGCGCAGTTAGAAGAGGCGCGGAATGGGCCGGAAAAAAGGCGTCCAGCACGCCATTCCCAACCCCGTGGCCCTCGCCGACGCGAGGGGGCAGGGGAGGAGCGGGGCGCCGCGCCACGGCCAGGCGAGCCCAGACGATTCATCGTGGAGACAAAAGGCTGCTGCGACGTGGGCGACTGCGCACAAATGCCTAGCGGAGCAGTAACGAACGCCCAATTAAGGGTATGCGTGTGGGGGATCTGTGCGTGCGTGCATGGTGGGTTACGGGGAAGACGGGAAAAACTCACGGCGATGGGTGAGGCATCGGCAAGGGTATGTCTTTAGCAGATTTGGAAGCGGATTCAATGCGGTGTATGTAATTTGAAAAAATGACAATAATTTAAAATAACTTGAGTTTCCGCGAGTAGCATCCACACATGTAAACGATCTAATATTGCAATTTCCCATTTACAAAATGCATGTAATCAACACATTGCGAAAATATTATTAGCATTCTAAATTGTAGGAAGGAAATATAGCTTCTGGATAAGGGGACTTATTAATGTGATCAGAAATCTGTGAACTAATAAGGCAGATTATTTGCATGGAAAGTTCAGTGTAAGTATGGAATTTTTTTTCACACTAGTTATATTGGGATATCAGTGAAAAATAGTAATATATTCGCGTACATATCACAATGCGTAATCTTACACAATACATTGTGAAATGAGAGATCGTTAAAAACATTAATTCAACATATGATCGTGAAGAAACAAAAAAATACATAATGCATGAGATAATGAAATAGCAATCAAGTTTTTTATGTTTCACACAGCAAATTATTAAAAAGCATTGCATTATGATTATTGTATTTTTAAAGACTTTAAAAATCCTAATTGAATAATAAAATAACGAACTTTGTGGAACTGAACATATTTGACGTTAGAATACTCTGCATTTTGACTAGTACTAGAAAATATTTTCATTGAGCTTTTCCCTTTGAAAGGTGTTAAATGACATCGTTCCGTTTTGGATGCATGTGTAATATTTACATTTCCTACAAACAAGTAACCACAAAATTATGTGGCATGGTGTGTAATTAACACGCATCCAGCAAAATAATTGTTGCAGTGTTTTTAGTTTCTAGAATGAAAAAAATTTCTGGCGTCCGCTGTGTTTTGTGAGAAGATTTTAAAATAACGCGTACTGGCAATTTCATATTCCATTATCCTCTTGTGAAAAGAAATACGGCGCTGCATTTCAAACGTCCTTGCCTCTTTCCACCTCAAACGCGAAACGACTTCATATAATAATAGCACTTTCACTTTAGTCGCATTTTTCAACGTAATCTCTTATCTCCAGGAACAATTTGCAAGTTCGTACGAGAGAAGATTGTGAAATATTTCTCAGAAACGAAATATTGATGTGGCAGTTTTTGCAAGGAGAAACATTTCTAACAACTCTTGCTGCCGAATTTTTTTTCATTTTTTCACTGTTCAGAGTTCTCGTCGTAACATGCAGTACGAAACTCGACTGAGTTTCTCGGAGCATTCCAACAGGCTGGTTAGAAAGTACCTGTATTAAGTCGTTAAAAACACTTATTATTATATTTCGTAGTCTCTAAATTATATTTTATCAATGTAAAGATCTTGCTATTCGTCACCTTGCAGTAAAACTTGTACGTGAAAATGATGTATTGTGTAATATCTGACAAAATAATTATAAAAATAATTTCAGATTTAATCTGGATTTATTTATTTGTAGTAAGAGTTGGATTTCTAATACATTTCGGAGACAGATATTAAATGGATTGCTCATGGCTGTCCGAGTCAGCAGACCATCGCTGAGGAAGACCACGCTAAGATGGTCAAAACGTCGGCACCGCAGCCTTAAAAAAAATGAGGGGATCCACATTGACGGACCTCCTTGGTAAAAGGCAAGCGATTTCGCTCTGTGCCAACACCACCTTCGACGCCGTCATCCGGACTGCCAAGAGCATTCTAAAGACTTTTGTAAGTGGTGCGTCGAGATAGTGCTCAAACTGTACTGCAACGGGCCAAGCCTTGGACTTGAAACGACTTCTGGAAGCTTTGGTGACTGGGATATTTATTTGGGACATGAAATAGTAAATCGGCGAATCTGCATTGTATTCGATTCATCAGCCTATCTAGATTAAGGCATTAAAAAAAGGAGGGGATCCACATTGACGGACCTTCTTGGTGAAAGGCAAGCGATTTTGCTCTGTGCCAACACCACCTTCGACGCCGTCATCCGGACTGCCAAGAGCATTCTAAAGACTGGCCGAGGAAGCTTAAGACTTCACAGTGTGATCAAACATTTACAAGGTCTAAGCTTCCGGCTGGTCTCCGAACATATGTGATAACGTAGTGGAAGTGTGCGAGTTGAAAGGGAGAGCAGGGAACACAAATGACGAGGGGAAGATCGCGCAGAGTTCGTGGTACACAGAGTTGGGCTGTATTTGAAATACGTATTTTAAATACATTTTGTATTTGTATAACTGTATTTTTGAGTTTTTTGGACGTTTCTTTTAGAGATGTATTTAAATACATAAACAGGTGTATTTAAAAAAGGAAATACTTAAAATACTTCAAATACACATGAAGATAACGAGGATAGTTCCTTTGTGTTTGATTCTCTAGTGAATGAACCTCTTTGGAACAAATATAAATGACCCTTTCTGCTGTTGAATTTGAATTCTCTTTATTTTTAAATTATAAATCCAAATCATTAAAAATGCTGGACAGTTATACACAAAAAATGTGTTTATTCCTTATATCTAGTCCCGACAATGCTCTTTTTGCCTATTTTATTTCTTTGAATGTAATTTTAGGCAACCTATCCCATTAATTTCCAAATTGCGAGGGTTTCATAATGTATATTTTAGGCCAAAATGCCTATTTTAGAGATAATTGCTTAATCGATCGTTAAGAGTCTCTAAGTATCTATAATGAATTTTCCACATTTTTAATGTTGTGTTCACTATATTTTGTTTTCTACAATATTTTTTTTGAGAAATAACTTAAGGGTAATTTTTTACCAAACAAGTAACAACCGCATAAAATCTGCCAGGGCGTTCTCCAATCGAGAAGCTCATTGCCTTGTGTGTTTTTGCCTCTAACGCGTCGAGCAGGGACACCTCTTAGAGACGTGTGGGAATTTGACACTGTGCGGGTTACCTTCTCTACTTCGCCTCGCCGATTAAAAAATTATTGTATTTATTGTATTTTGGGTGTTTGAAGTATTTTAAATATTTATGTATTTAACTATTCAAAACCTAATAAATTTTGAGTATGTATTTAATACTTAATTGAAAGTATTTCGCCCAAACATGGTGAAGCATTAGTTGAGGTAGTACTCCGCCATTCGTACGGTATTGATGGGGCAAACCTGGGGAAACTACCGATCAGACGGCCACTAGAATTCATCTCCGAACAGCGGCTTAATTTGACCTAGCCATCGAACTATAGTCGAACATCTGTAACCAAGAGTAGGAAGGTTTTCAGTTCCGATGGTAGCAGAGTTCCGTTGCAACAATTTTTGGCCCGAGCTCTCTCAGACAGTACTTCTACTTTAAGGCATATTAAGAATAAACATAATTTCTCACGGTATATTTTTGTTCAGTGACCTATAGTTACATTCATGCAATAATTTTGAAAGCTTGGTGAAGCAGATACACCTGTCAGAACCATTCACACAGTTCGCATCGTGTCAATGTTCCTACTTTAAAAACACCACAATGTTCCTACTTAAGAAAAAACAACAAAGAACGGAAAACCAAACAAACGAGTTAAGCAGTCACGTCCAATCTCGTTTTATGGGTCTGCGCAATCTGAAGACGGGGCAGGCGCCGGGAAGGTCTCAGGGAGAGGAAAAATGGAAGTGAGCGGCGGGTATGTACGCTCTAACGGAAAGAGAGGGGCCAGGAAGGAGATGATGGCGAAGAAAAGGCAGGTGGACGCGTCGATGAAATCGTGTAAATTGGAGTCAAGAAGGGAAAAGAAAAAGTGGAAACAGGAGCTGGAGTAGAAGCGCGAGGGAGAAGGGGGATTGGTAAGGTGGGTGCGGCGCACCATTTTAAAAAAAATCCAAGTTGAATGGATGGGATGGGAGGACAGCGATTGATGTAGAGGCTGGTAGGAAAGTGGAGGCCGCAAAGAGAATTAAGGGAGACAAATGGAGGCCGCAAAGCGGGAAGGGGGTTTGAAATAGGGGGGGAAGAAAAGGGGGTGGGAAAGGGAGTACGAGTTGGAAGGGGAGTAAGGGACTAACGACGTGAGAGTGGAAAGGGAGGTGTCGCGAAAAGGTGAGGACGGGTGCAGGTGGTGAGTCGGTGTGGAGGAGGACATTTCAGCGTGAAAGGGAAGCAGGCGGGCCATTTCGTGGCGCAGGTCGCGTGATGGATCCGCCATGGCGCCGCGCCGAGCCGCGCCGATCCCACCAATTGGCGAGAGCCTCCGACAATATTTACGTTGCGACGTGCGCTTCTAAGCCAAAGTTGCTATGTTGGTTCAGCGACGCATGGCCGCTTTTCGTATGCGTTCGTGCCGACGTGTGGGGCCTGCCTGATAGACTGCTTTTCTTCGGGTTTCCTACAGTTTCTTGCGTGTGTGTAGTGGTCATAAAACATTTTTTTAGCGATATAAGTGCGAATCTACTTTGGATGTTCGTTTTTTCGTTCTGTTAAATCGATTTTGACCTTTTGAAATTTTCATCCGGCAGAAACTTATTTCAAGTTTTGCGTGCTCTTTGGCAAGTTTACGTTCTGATCTGGATACGTCTTTGTAACACTACAATGTATGTGTTTGTACATGACCTGTTCATGTACAGTTTCCAATCAGCCAACCAACTAACAAACTATTATCGTCGCGGTAATAATCATCGCACACTTCCGAAATTGTGACATCTCTGTAATTCCATATTTCACTCTTTTGCTTCATTAATAATCAATTTTTAGTAGGATACGGCGCGGCTAGTTTTTAGAAGTGTTTCATATTTTACGACAAATAGAAAAATGCCATAGCTATTCTAATTTAACATTACAGCAACATACATATTCCAGATCGAACTATGTAATAAGACTAGTGAGCAAAGTGGAAAGAAAAAGCGGAATACATTTGGCAGTAAGTGATATTCAATAATAATATTTATTATTTATCTAAAGTTAATTGAGACTTCCGGCTTAAATCTAGTGATTTTCATCGAGCCCGAATCATGCCGGAAAGACTCACACCCACATACCGCGTCAAAAGCAGCTTGTAGCCTACTAGCTATATCAAAGGCTCCTCAAGTTTTGCTTTAGACTGAATCAGTGAATAATTTGGACATTGAATGTGCTACTGGTGCCCCAGAGCTGCATGCAATAGGTCCCAACAGGCTTAATGAATGAGAATAATTTATATAAGAATGATTCATATGAATGATATATAAATAAGTGATTGCATAATAAGCCAATACCTATTTGAGTATTGTGATCACTTGCTGGCTCAAAAACATTAGTTACATTCTGAGCAAAGCATGGAGCTTTCTCAAAATTAGATTTTGTCCAAATCTTGGTGAATCCGATAGGCGAAACAGGCTGTTTTTAGCCTCTTTAGTCTTCTTGTAACCTACTAATGCTAGTGAATTGATTGTTCGAGTAGAGGTATTATTTCAATACTTTTGTAACGAGATAAGCACTTTTTCGTTGAAAGTGTTGAGTTCTAAGGTGCTTTTTGAATACATTCTGTTATATATTTGATAGCGGTCTTTATATCATTATTTTGTTTTCAGAGGAACATTTTCCGTTACATTCTCATTCATCCAGTGTTGAAATAAATTTAAGTCGATGTGCCTATGCAATTATGCTGTCATTGAAACAACTTCGATGTTATATTTTCTTTACCTAATACCGCAAAATCGCGCCTTTGGCAAATAACCTTGCAGTATATAGTCGAGTGAGCTCAGTCTGATCGGATGTGCTTCGTTGACATCACAACGTATGAAATTCGTATGAAATGACAAACTCTGGATGTCGGAAAGGGGGAAAATTCGAAGAAGAAAAGAAAGCGGAAGGAGGGAAGGAAGGTGAAAAGAAAGTGATGAAACTGAAAAGTGAAGAGATAAAAAAAAATGAAACAGTAAATGAGAGGGAAAGCAATTGCGAGGGGGATGGGGGGAGATGGAGAGAGAGGGGGAGAGGGAGGGAGGGAGAGAGAGTGGGGGGAGAGGGAGAATAGAAGAGCGAATAGAGTAACGTGAAATAAGAACGTGGCCACTGAAGAAAATATAATTCGTTTGGAATTTTTTAAAATGAAATTGACGTATTCTCGTCTCTGTACTAGGAAATATTGTGATGTTATTGTTGGTTTCGAGGATTGTTTATATGCGCTTGACCTTTCCTGACAGATTCGGAAAACAAACATGATAAAACAACAATACAGGTTGACACGTTTTCACAATTTAATCAAATAAGAGTGAGAGGAAACGCAAGTGAGGGGGAAGGCTAAATATACGATTTCCACGAACAACACTACGCTTTATAAAGGTCTGTGGTATTACGGAATATTTGTTCATAAATTTCTTTTGTTTATAAATTCATAAAACGTCTGTATTGTGAAAAGAATTTTGAAGTGCTGTAATTACATACCTCACTTGTTCAATATAAATAATTATTATCTCGGTAGCTCTACACTCAATCTTATAACATTGTGTCCAATAAGCTGTTACCTTTAACGTTACGTTTATTTTAACCGGACGAAACTTCATCTCATTTGCAAGGGTCTCTTTATCAGAAAACCTACTCAAGTTTTAAATCCGAAGATGTCTTGTATTAAGAATACATTAGTAAAATCGCTCTAAAATCCTTCTAAACTCCGATTTTTACATATTGGCACGTTAAGGTCATGAGCTGGCAGAAAAAGGGGACATTGTCATCGAATGGGCAGCTTCATTATGACTTAAATTTTTGGTAATGAAGCTTTCGATTGGATGAGTCTCTCCCTCTACAGCCCCCAGTCCAGCTCGTGACTTTGAAGTCCCACTATGTTTAAATAGGAAAAAGCTGTAATATATTCAAAAATTTGAGAGTTATTGACACGTTTGTGTTTAATTTGCAGAGTTAAAACTACTAAATAGGCTGATTGTAAGTCATTAGTTTGAAGTGTATTTCGGTGTTATATAAAATACCTTCCTCTAATGTTAGTACAAGAAATATTTCCAATCGACAACTCCTAAAGAGGCTTAATTAATTGAGAATAGATTAAACCCTTTTACATTAAATAAATATTTCCATGTGATGAGAAATCTCATTTTGTAAGATTATAATGTAGGCTTCATTATGAGAATGATATATCCCGACCAGTTTTTTTATAATTGGGCGTTCGTCTCTGCTATCTGTGGATTTATTCCCAGTTTTTAATCCATGAATCACCTCCGACTCATTCGAAACTCTTTGGGCGGGCACCGGGACACTCCGTGAATTATTTTTACCTTGGCGACGCGCAAAATGTATGCCAAGTGCGAGAGCGGTGTCACATGAAAATAAACTGAGGACGCACGATCAAACGTGAAAATGGATTACACGCGTGTTTCGCGCAGTATGTGGAACGAAAAATACGCCACTTAACTGTGACTCACGAGATATACACGCAGATAAATAAATGAGGACTGGGGGTGAAGTATGGCCTCACACACCAACCACCGTGCCACCACTAGACGATGTGATTTTCACTTTAGTTATTTTGTAGAAACGTTCTGATTTATTTCGATCTTGTCAGATCGGGAAAATTATTTTTATTTGGCGTACACTTAGTATATCTTAAATTTCAACTCATTCCAAATGACCGAATCGTATTGTATGAGAGAATTTAATTGAAAGATTCTTTCCATTAGCAATGTCACTAGTGGCTTGAAACTTATCTGAGAAGTTTCAAACCACGAGTAGAATTCGGTTAGACTGTTTCACAAATAAAATTTATAAATCTCTTTTATAGTATAAACATCATGTTAAAAATAATGAAACATATTTTAAGGGTTTCTGGCGCTACATTGCAGTTTCCGTCATGGAAGGAATACATATTTATTTTGAAAATAGTTGAACGTCATTTGTGGTACGATTACAGCGAAAAGGACACATGTGAACTTTTCAATGTTAGGCGCCCGTGATTGCTTTATATCTTCTTGTCTGGTTATAAAACGCAAAATGGCTTCATTAAAACTAATAACTCAAGGGAGGAATAGTCAATATAATTATTTATAGAATTACTGTTTCATAAGTAAAAACACATTGTTCTACAACTACTGTGAGCAAACGATTAATTGTTTCACAAAATACATAAAAATACTTCGAACGTCATAAACGTTCATGTGTTGTTTATGGAATTTGTTTGGTTTACTTCGCTCAGAATTTCTTGATCTGCCACCATGAGTGGAGTTGTGATTATGTCGTGTTTTTTTAGAATATATGAACTTTATTTATTTTAATAATTTATTGACTCATGTCTAAGGACTTACAAGTTTACTGTACGAGATGTCTACCCTTCTACACATAAGAGATATTATTCCAGATTTCAGTGACATGGATCTAATAATAAATGTTTTTTGGAAATATGAGCTCGGAATATATTTCAAGCAGAGTATTCCTCGAATATTCAAGTTCAGTTGCTACGGGATCTTCTTCTCTAATTCAATAATGCATGGTATTTCCAGTTTCTGCATTTGATATTTAAGAATTCACAGATTAATGCGCGTCGTGGTCAAACACGACCTTTGAAACCCCCACGTTAGCAAGAAACGAGCGGTTCTGGACTGCGCGGGCAGGTGGCGTTGATCAGGGGCGATGATCAGGGGCGATGAAGGCACAGCTGCCGTGGTCGGGGGAGCACCATTCGAGGGGCGGTATCCCCCTTTTCTCTGCTACCGCAGTCGCCGCCGGAGGTGGGGACGACTAAAAGATTCCTCTACCTTCTGGGTATGTATGAGGGGCGCCCAGACGGCGAAAGTAGTGTGTATCCGGGCGAGTCGAGTTGTGAGTGGTGCGTCGAGATAGTGCTCAAACTGTACTGTAACGGGCCAAGCCTTGGACTTGAGACGACTTCTGGAAGCTTTGGTGACTGGGGTATTTATTTGGTACATGAAATAGTAAATCGGCGAATCTGCATTGTATTCGATTCATCAGTCTATCTGGATTAAGGCAAGAAATTGTAAGATTGTGGAATACTGCAAATTTTGAATTTGAATTGTAAATTCTGTATTTGTGAATTCCCCAATTCGTAGATATTTTTACCAAAACCATCCGAAATCATTATAGTATCAGAATAACACACGATGCACACACTGTTAATTGAATCCTAAGTGAAACGAAAGTACACATTTTTTGGAAAGTACATATACAATTGTGCGGCTTATATAAGCTAACTTAGTTTTGCTTGTATAAATTGCACATTGTAACGTTATGCTAATTTAAACAGCGGTAATTGCAACATGGCCTTACAACATATGTGTGGCGTAATTTCAATGGGAGATTTCTTGATTGAGGCAATAAATACTCTAGAGCTGGGCGGTCCAAATACAAGAATTCGGGCCAGACTGCTCGCAGTGGCCCGCTGCGGTCGCCTGAGTGCCACTCGCCTTTCACTAGACTACAGCCGATCAAACCGAGCGCCTCCCCTCCTCTCGCGATGAGCGGACTTGACAAGCAACGGGCCATATCGGTGCCCCGCAGGTACGCACTTGGCCAGGGAATGCGAAACGGGACACTCACGTAGGCCCAGCTTTAGAGACCAAGTCTTAAATCGAAAAAATATTTCCATCAATGTGCAGAAACAATAATAGCGAGTTTAGGAATCAGAAACTGCACAACAAAAAGCAGTACCATTTGTTTCATGACTGCGTTGGTTAATTTATAATTGCAAGGGATTACAGTACGACAAAAACGGCGTGGAACTGATAGTTGAACGGCAGCCACGAGAGATCATGAAGGTACTTCAATAAAGGGTAATAATTTTTGCATAGACTATAATCTTTAGTATATTCGCTATGTTAAAATGGTGTAAAAAGGTTACGGATATACGTTTTTGAAGTTACATAGGAACGAAGGAAGATATAAGTAACAGATGAATGGTGTATGAAAACAATGACAATTATTCATTGTACTTATTCGTCCTTGGTTTTGGGGTTAATTTGATCGCATACCAAATAGGGAAGAAAATACCAAACTTACTATCAACTTCAAAAATGCAGTTCTGTTAGCTCAAGATACTTCCATCAACACTGAAAGAAGACTGGGGAGAATAACACATGGAAATACATTCGGAAATATTTTGTTCGTGTGAATGCTGAAACAACGGCGAGGTTCAAGACGCGAGTGACGGACCGATATTTTGCCGTTAACTTATCTTTTGTTATTAAGAACCCACACAATCCAGGACGTGGAATCCACCACAGGAATCCAGTACGTGGATTCTGATAACACATGTTACTACATAAGGGGAACAGGACGTATCCAATTGATCATTGTCAAAGCCCCACAGTGCAGGTTTTTACGAAAATCACTGCTGCATTACAATACATTCTCTACAGTACGTAAGTAGAATGCGAGAAGGTGAAAAACAGGCAGAGGCTCAGGTGGCGCGTGCGCGTGGGGCGCGACGAATGCTAGGAGATTGGATAGGCAATCGTAGCGAATCGCTACTGCACTGCTACGCGATTGCAGGATTCAGAGCAGTGAGGTTGAAACAGTGAAGAAGAAGAAGAAGTGGAAGTGGAATTGGAAGTGGAATTGGAAGTGGAATTGGAAGTGGAATTGGAAGTGGAAGTGGAAGTGGAAGTGGAAGTGGAAGTGGAAGTGGAAGTGGAAGTGGAAGTGGAAGAGGTCGATGAGGAATGAAGATACAAGAGGAGGTGAAAGGCGGGAGTTGAGTTGAGTTGAGTTGAGGTGAAAGGGTGGTAGAAAAGCAAAGTTAGAATATTGGTGATGATTATCGCCATTGTGGCGTTTGAATATCACGTCCATTACCAGTATTCTCACACAGCATAAACATATCACGAGCTGAGTATCCATTTTATCGCATTTCCGGGTTGTCAAGATAAAACTAATACAAGTCACTCCTTGATAACTAGAATTTAAGATATATTGTTCGAATTAACATGTCAATGCTATATGTTTAAACAAAGAAATAACTCGTTGCGTGATACACGAGATATTCTTCGTTCAGTGTGTACTCATTATTTCCTCTAAATATCTGTCGTTTCTGTGGGACTACATTGTCTTGCCTGTGATAGTTGTTAATTTTTTTAGTTCAATAAAAATTAAAATATTTCTAAAACTATTTTTACTGTCGAACATATGTTTTCTGTGACTTGAATGGCCTTCGACTGATTCTTTTTGGTGTATAACTTATGGGAAGACCAGTATTATTTTTTTCAAATCCTAAACATTCGCTGTGTCATAATTATATTTTACTGAATTAGCATCAAAATTGGTAGCTTGGAACGATCTTAAATATTATTGACAGTTTTCTTCTATTTAAAAAAATATTTTATAACCGTTGGAAAGTCATTAAGAAATTATCAGATTAATAACGTTTAATGAGATGAATTTATCTCCACTCTACCTCTATTCTTTCGTCAAGTAAAAAAAATACGGAAGCGACTGAAGACTTTTTCATTAGTCATTGTCGTTGAATCTGACAGGAGGATTATAAGTGAATGAGGTAATTCCATTTTCGATCTCAGTCACTGTTTGAAGTACTACATTGAAGTCACTAAAAGTATCCGATTCTTAAGCCCTAAGGATATACCGAATTTTCATCAAAGCGCGATTTAATCGCGTAAATCGCTTGAGGATATAATTATTCCTGAAGGAATCGATAATCTCAAATAGCAAACAATTAAAATTCTTTCAAAAGTGTGAACTTGATTGAGTATTGATTATTCATCGCTGAGCGAAGGCTTCTACAATTTGGGGCTGAGAAGAGAATAATTTATATTTCGGATCGTATTGACTCTTCTCGGTAAATATTCCTGCTACTGTACTTTCATTCAAGCCAGTCAACTTTCTAGAAGTCATATTCAACTCGAAGCACAAATTATTCAGCATTAAGGCAAATAATTACACTGTCGGAGAATTAACGAGTTTATTTCAGAAGTGACGTATAACCAATACCGTTTGTTTTTCTAGTTTTGTGTATCAATAACCTTTAACTCTTCTCCATCATGCTGCCAAATATTGTGTTGAAAAATAGTATTCACCTTTATTAAGCAAACGGTATCAGAAAACCATTGAGTAATAATCTTGAAAGATTAGTCTGCATTTGAGTGTGGGCTATTTTCCCTTCTGATTTGCGTTTGCGTGTGTGTGTATGCGTGTGTGTGTATGCGTGTGTGTGTATGCGTGTGTGTGTATGCGTGTGTGTGTGTGCGTGTGTGTGTGCGTGTGTGTGTGTGCGTGTGTGTGTGTGCGTGTGTGTGTGTGCGTGTGTGTGTGTGTGTGTGTATGCGTGTGTGTGTATGCGTGTGTGTGTGTGTGTGTGTGTGTGCGTGTGTGTGTGTGCGTGTGTGTGTGTGCGTGTGTGTGTGTGTGTGCGTGTGTGCGTGTGTGCGGATGTGTGCGTGCAAGCACGCGCGTGTGTGTCTGTCTTGACAGTAAGCTACTGTTCAAATAAGCATTTCAATTCGTTTCATTCAATTAATTGATGTAGTGTGGTTGTATTTAATGCATACAACTTTTCTTAGTATTCGTATCGTCAAAGGACGTTGTACATTAATTTTTTTTCGTCTGTTTCCCCCAACACTAAGCAGATGTTCCTGGAATGTGCGTCATGTTCAAAAGCTAATGAAAAAAAGTATGTAGGTTTGTATGTGCGTAAACCTATAGCCCACGTGGTCGTGTCAAGGTTTATGAACGCGCATTTAATGTGTGTGTGTGTATGTGTATGTGTGTGTATGTGTATGTGTATGTGTGTGTATGTGTGATGGCGCGCTGGCTTTTAACGAATTATATTACTCAATAGATGAGATTGTATTTTTGTGTAGGTCGTAGCTCTCATCGCAAATAATCCAGGAGATTATTCCCTTGAGATCGTTTGTATTTTTGTGTTGTGAGTCGTTGCTTTGCTCAAGATTTGTTGATTTCCGGGCTCCAAATAGCTGTGGAGCGCTATGCGATATCCGTTTTTTATTGACGGATTACATGTTATTATAGAAAGAATAATATAAAGGTAAACGGATGTCAAATGATCTGGTATTACAGAACTTTATTAGTCATACTTATTACCTTTCATCCATCTTAAAATATTGTCGGTTTTTATTCATGCCAGGGCTCTTTCAGCTGCTTCGTATATATTTGGAGTATTTAAGTGGTCTGAGACATCATTGCAGGTCTTTAATAGAATAGGTAGATCACTTTTAACAAAATAAAGGATGGGTTATCGAAGACGTTCCCCCTAAAAGCTATTCTAATAACGAGATATCTAAATATTTACTCGTCCATTCACTAACGTCAGAGCTGCTGTTTAAGGATGTAATAATGAAACATAGACTGTCA
The DNA here is from genome assembly GCA_964035755.1 of Teleogryllus oceanicus. Classification (NCBI taxonomy): domain Eukaryota; kingdom Metazoa; phylum Arthropoda; class Insecta; order Orthoptera; family Gryllidae; genus Teleogryllus; species Teleogryllus oceanicus. The sequence continues at coordinate 281,077,428 of CAXIVR010000001.1, forward strand.
ATCTGAAAGTAGATGGATATACCAATTCCAAGGGCAAAATTAAGAAAATACTGTTAAATGTCAATGTAGGCGTAGCAAAATTAAATTATAGTCTCGATAATGAATGTTTCATTTTTTAAATGAAGAGAAATGTTATTGGTAATTAGATTAAAACTTCTTGCAATATTTACTATGGTACGGCTGCCAAATCTGCGAAACATGTTACAATTGAATATACAAAATTCCATGTACCCAAATTGACATTCTATCTTCAAGTAGTAGAATTGCCGTGAAAATGTCTGATATTGTCGCAAAATGTTTAATAATAAATAAAATATTGTGCCTTTTGGAATGTTTCTGCGTATTACAGAACTATGTTCAACGTTGTTAGCTCACCTAACCCTGATGGGGTAGCTCAGTGAACCTGGGGTTTGGACAACCATTTTTCCGTCAGTTTCTTCTCTGCAACGCATTGTGCTTAAAAATGGGAAATTAATAATGTGTGCTAGTCCATGAATGTAATAATGTATGTTAGTAGATGCTAAAAGTTTGCCTAACTTCATAAAGCAAATGTAAAAAAATTAAAAAGTAAAAACAGACACGTTTACCTAATTCTATCCTACCCTGTTCCCTACGTAAGTACTAAATAACACTAACAACTTGCCATTAAAAGACGACAATATAATAACTTGCTAGGACTAACAAATTCCATTCAATATTTAAAGTACCGTGCATTTTTATATGTCGGCCGCACTTTATTTATCTTCTCTCAAATCGTCTTCTATCTTTCTACTTCATTTTCCTTCTGTGTCTTCTGGGATATTAGTGTTTTTTCTGTTTCTCTCTTTTCTGCAGCAGTGTACGATTAAACTCGAAATTTCCCTCGTGAGTAGTCCCAAAATTTGTGTGCTGCACATATTAAATACAAGTTTATATTAATAATGGTGTAATTTCAAGAGAAAAGCTCGAGTGACCCAAATGATGAAAAAAAGAGATGTTCACTGAAGTGGATGAAGTAGATGAAGATCTCATTGAAACTGATGTAATATTTCACTATCATTACGGAGTAATGTACCGAATATGACGGCGGAGAGAAATGAGAAAATACTGTTTGTTTATTACAGAAATCATCAGAAACCTATCAGCCCCGAATTTGAAAGGTGTATTTGATTCTCTTGTTGTGACTACGCAGCTGATTCATCATTTTTATGTAGTAGAAGTGAAACATTTTTTAAAACATGGCAAAGATATCAAAACCATGTCTTATTTTACAAGAAAACTAAACCTCGCATAGGACATCTTGTTGTCCTCTCAAAGAAATCTTGTAGTGCCTATAATGTGCGCAAGTGAAATTCGTATAGCGTACGTTACTTAAAATGACTCAAATTAATCCTTACCCTTCGGGGACAGGGCGCTCGCTTTCAGTCATGCAGTCCTGGGTTCGATTTCCGGCACGAGCAAAAATGAAACTGAAGCTTTCTAGTACATATCGTCTAAGTTTTTATAGTCACTCTTCAAGTAACACATTATTTTGGGTTTAAATCACGTCCGTATGTTTCCTTGTTTATTGACTGTCATTATAAGTATTCGGAAGTTTGCGCACAAGTGTATAATTAGTTGAATAAAGTACTGTCATCTAAAAAGGAAGACACAATAACGGCGGCGATGGTGTAACGGTTAGCGTATGGGTCCGTTTACTCTAGTTCGGGTATGTCGTGCTATTATACCCTAGTTCGCGAATTCAAACCCGATCGAAGCCGTGAATATTTAAGGGCGAAAAACACCTTCGTACGCCTTCCTTCGGGGGGGAAGTAAAGCTGGCTGTCCCATGTTAGTCGATTTACAGCATGTAAAAGATTCTCAAGCCTAAATGAAGCCTCTGAGTTAAATTCAAATTGCCTATTTCGTTGCCCAAGTAAAAACTTCTTTCTCCCCTAGTAGGTGAAAGGAGCGTAACGAAATGTGCGTGGTCAAACGAAACAGCAGGTCTCATGACCTGAGTCTCGCCACGTAAAATAAGGCATTCATTCATTCATACACTGTATAAAACACACATTAATTGATGGTTAAAGCAGAAATGCTAAAAGGGCAAATGGTCACTTTATTAAGAAACGTTTAAAGGGACATATAGAAAACTAGTGTTGCTACAGAATGGCGCACACTTTCTCGTGGTAAAGTTTTCTAATTTCCTTGATGTGAACTGGCTTTACGGTCTTGCCCCATCTTCTTTGCCGGCTGTACAAAACGGCCGCACAAAAGACACAGGCACCGCATCCAGTCACAACTCCAAACAAATTTAGGGTTTTTGATTATGAAACAGATTTTCCCTGCCTTCTTGATCCTCACCACCCTTCTTTACCATCAACAAATTCATGCACAAACCAACGCAAACAGACTAGGAAGCGTGTCAAAACCAAAACACGTAAAGCTGCGTATCCTAGCTCACTTGAAAACAAAGATATTCCTATTGAGCCTAAAAAACAGGTACTTATTTTAGCTGACAGTCATGGCCGCCATCTGTCCTCCATTCTCAGTAGGAAGTTACCCTCCAATTTCTCAGTCTCATCTATTTTTAAACCTAACTGGAGGTTTGCAGATGTGACTGCAGAGTTGGAAACCCACACGAAGACACTGACCAATCAGGACACAGTCATTATCATAGGAGAGCAAAATGATATTAACTTGGGCGGGAACTTTACACCTGAACAACATGTAAACAAATTACATTGTGCCGCCCAAAATACCAACATTGTAGTCTTGACTCTGCCCTTCTGGTACAACAGACCAACACTATGCAGCGAGATTAAGCACGCAAACCAACAATTGAAACTGCAGCCGAGAGAAACAAATGTCACACTTTTTGAAATTAATTTCCTCTCAGCAAAACACTTCACCCAGCATGGTCTTCCCATGAACCTTGGTGGAAAACATGCAGTCGGTAACAAGCTTGCACAATACATCATCAACTCCAGTCCTACGCAGTCTCCTGCCAAAAATCCATCCCTTTCACCTTCCTTACGTTCTTCACCCCCCACATTTATTTGGAACCCTGTTGCCTCTTCCTCTGAACCTACTCCCGTTTCTCCCATTCCCACTACCAATTCATCTACACCTGATATCCAATTTTCCTCACAACCTGTCACTGCCGGAACACACTACAACCTTCGACCGCGCACTCGAGGTAAAAATGGAGTAAATATATAGCAACTACAGTCAGATGCAGCAGAAAGACATTCGTGTAGGTACTTGCAAAAAAAATAAAAAATAAAAAATAAAAAAAAAATTCTGCACCATTATGTTCAATCCCTTTCAAATAAAACTGAGTTTATCGACGCAGCTCTACACAGCGATCTAAATCAAATGAATGTTCTTTGCTTTACAGAATATTTGTTACCTCCTAATAAACTTAGCATTTCCCAAATTCCAAACTTTTACCTCGCAGGCTTTTATTGCAGAGAGAGAGAGAGAGAGAATGACATAAAGGTCCTGCGTATGAGGGTTCTTGTGTTTACGTTAAAAATAATATTGATTCTATCTTCTTGGCGGAATTAAATGTGTATTCCATTGAAAATGTTTTCGAAATTTCTGTTGTATATCTTACTTCACTATAAGTGATAATACTTTGCATCTACAGACCTCCAACAAAGATAACTGTAGATTATATTTTGTTCTTAGAAAACATGGAGATAACACTTAACAAAGTCAACAATCTCTCTTTTGAATCCATTGTTATATGCGGAGATTTTAACATTGATTTTCTGGTCGAATCTTGTGAGAAAGAAAAGTTTCTCAATTTAATTAATTCCTTCAATTTAGACACTACAATTAATGTACCTACATGGATCACACAAAATTCGATGAAGTCCATTGATCAAATTATAATTAACAAAACTAATACTCGATATGAAGTTGAAACAAAAGAGTTAGTATACAGTGACCACGATGCACAAATTCTTACCATTATAGGAAATGCGATCACTGACAAAATAAATAATGGATGTATGACTAGACTGTTCACAAGAAGTAAAATAAAATTATTCATTGATTACTTGATGCAGGAGTCATGGGAAGCGGTTTATAATAAGGTTGATACAAACGACAAATATAATTCTTTTTTTTTTTCTTTTCAACTCTTTCATTACATTTTTACATTTGCTTTCCTCTTCCAAAAAGAAAAATAAATATTTCACGGAAAAGCAATTCTTGGATAACACAAGGGATTAGGACATGTTGTAAAAACAAGCAAATTCTTTCTTTCATTTCTAAACGTCATAACGTATCTCAAGATTTCCTTATCTACTTTAGAAAATACAAATCATTTTTACGAAAAGTTATAAGGCAGGCTAAAATCATGAAAAACGATCAGGATATTTTGAACTCAAATAACAAAACAAAAGCAATGTGAATATAATAAAAAATAAGACCAAAACTAGAAACCCTGTAGAGAATGTCGTTTTAAAATATAACGATATAAATGTGAACGATCCGGCAACAGTGGCTAGTCTCTTTAACCAATACTTTTCGAGAATTGCTGCCGATCTCACTAAGAGTTTTCAGCCACAAAATTCAAAAACAGACAGTTCACCCAAAATTTTAGACACAATGTTCGTTTCCGAAACTTCTTCCTATGAAATTCTCAAAATAATCGGTAAACTAAAAAATAAATATTTGCCCGGTTTAGATGAATTCCCGGATTCTTTGTTAAAAATCTGTGCGTATGCCATTATACACCCGTTAACTCACATATTTAATTCATCGTTATGCAATGGAACGTTTCCAGATATTTTCAAAACAGCTAAAATTAAGCCGCTTTTCAAAAAAGGCAACAAAAATGAAATTCAAAATTATCGGCCCATTTCTCTTCTATCAGTTTTTTTCCAAACTATTTGAGACTTTTTTACGTACGAATGGAAACCATTCTCAGTAAACACGACGCGCTTTCAGATTGCCAACATGGATTTAGAAAATCAAAATCAACGGAAACAGCTATATTGTCTTTTCTTAAAGATGTCGCCTCATCATTGGATCAAAACGAGGCACCTATTGGATTATTTTTAGATCTCTCAAAAGCTTTTGACGTTATTGATCATGACATTTTACTTTCCAAATTATCTTCATAAGGAATCCGTGGTATTGCTCTAGATTGGTTATGTTCGTACCGTAAACAACGATTTCAGCGAGTGGAAATACCTTACTGGAATGATGGAACATTACGTACGCACCTTTTCGACTCTTTACCCATTGCATGTGGAGTTCTTCAAGGATCGATTTTAGGCCTTATTCTGTTCCTACTTTACGTAAACGATATGCCCTCGACGATTCGAAACGGAAGACCGGTTTTCTTTGCAGATGATACGAACATCCTTTGCAATAAAGAAACCGTAAATAGTACAATACCAGATATTTCAAGTTGGTTCCGAAATAACAAATTAATAGTAAACGAAACGAAAACGGTTTTGATGCAGTTTTCCATTTCAAATAAACAATTCTTTGCTCCATTGAAAATGAACGGTGTTCCATTGACTGATGTTAGGGCAACAAAATTTTTAGGTCCTTCAATTCAGTCAAACCTTAAATGGAATGTCCATTTAAATGAATTAATACAAAATTAAGTTCATTAAGCTACGCGTTCAGAATTCTGGGAAATTCAGTCAAATACTGCTCGTTGTGTATATTTCGCGAATGTTCATTTCCGCCTGAGATATGGCATAATATTCTGGCATAATATACATCTTATAGCTCCCACACTTATAGATTACAAAAACGAATTGAACGAATAATAATCAAATCCCACTCACGTGATTCATGTAAGCCTATCTTCATTAATATAGGAATTTTACCATTACCTTGTCGCTTTATTTACAAATCAGTGGCTTTTGTCAAAAATGACTTGGTTAAGGTCGGGAATATATTTTCAGAAAATGCCGAAGTCTATTACTATAACACTCGACGTAGAAATCATATTCATCAGTATCAACAGCTCATTACAAAAAATTCACATACAATACATGTACATTATTTTACAACACTTTGGCAGATGTCATTAAACGATTAAATTCGATAGAAAAGTTTAAATCCCAAGTGAAATCGTTTCTGCTGCGTAACTGTTTCTATACAATTAGAGACTATACTGAACATCATAAGAAAATTATCATTCATTTTAACAATGATACATAATGCCTTATTTACCATTTGAACTGCATAAATGTGTATAAACAACCTGTATCAAGTATTGTATTGCAGCCTCCGGGTCCATGACCCCCATCTCGATCAGGTTTTAAGTCCAGTTTTCCTGATCCATTGAGCAAATGCTGAGATGGCCCCTTTTTTTGTTTCTGGACATAAATGTAACTTCATTTTCTGTGCACGTCTTCTAGAATTCAGTGGAAAATACAATTATTCAAATTATCGTTTCCATGTTGTCGCGGCAGGATGTATTATTCCGACGGACAAAATGGATATGAGCCAAAATGTATTGTCTTTTTTCCCCTTGAAAATGGATTTGATTACATGGGAGTTTTTTTTCCAAAATTTAAGTAGTATATGACTTAGTGTAGGGATCACAGAATTTTGAAAATGTGCACACAATTCACGTTTCCCCATAGCATGTCATACGCAGTTTTTAACTGTTTTTTTACGTAAAATAAATAAATAAAATAAATACAATTTCGATTCTTACTTGAAAATGAAAATATTTTGTTGTCTTTTGTGTATTTGTGTATTGCGAGTACCGACTGAGTCGTCTAAATAAACTGAATCACATGAATATGTGATAATCATCATCAATGATACAGAAATTAAATTATGATAGAAAAATAAATTTGTCTACGAAATATCGAAGTTATTATAAAAATTTGGAAACTAAACTCTCCTCAAAACAGTTTCACATTGTCGTAGGTCATTAATTGAAGATATTACAGAAGTTGTGTCTCCATAGTAAAGATTCTAAGCAAAATGGAGTGTTACAACTATGTAGGCAAAGAATTACTATTACGATTTCTAATTAATATTTTATAAATTTTGTGGATTTTGTCAGTTTTTGTCTACTAATTTACTAAATTATATTATATTACATTCATTAGCATTTCAAAACAAAATGATTTGAAATAAACATTGATAATTCACCCAAATTCTCGTTTTGTTTGTGATGTTTTCATCCCTAACGAGGGTGCTAAAACCTGAACCAAAATATTTTGCAAGTTATTTGCAATGTTTCAGTATTTTGGTACAGTACATGATGATTCAGAATACTGTTCAATGCAATTCATGATGTAATTTTTTATGTATAATTGTGAATTTTTAAAGAATTTTATGTCTGGTATAATTTATAATAATTATTAACATGAACATCTAGTATTTTATTGGCTCTAAAAGTACGTGCCAATTTAGATATTTCAATATTTTTATGAATAATATGTTCATGATCAAGTAAGTTGCATTCTTTTACTTGCTCTCCGACAGTAGCCCTTACAACTCTTCCTAATTTCCTTATATTACTTACATTTTGTAGTTTACTAAGTTTCATAAACAATATTCTTTGTACTCTATAGAAATGATTATTCTTTCCTTTAATTCAATCTATTAAAATTATTTTCATTTAAAAAATATTTTTTATATTCATAGTCAATTTGCTTTATTTTTCTAGATGTGCGAGGTTGAATTATATTTTTTTTTGTAGAAGATTGTGGTTTACTGCATATTCTGTTCATGTCTCTTGTTAACTAAGAACATTTTAGAATATTAATATCTTATTAGTTTGTGAAAAATATATTTCAGAATATCTCCTGGGAACTTGAGTGTGCATGTAGAATACTTTTATCAGCCAAATTAAATCTTATGTATTTTTAATGAAAATTATTTTTATTTATTAAATTTGTTTGAAAAAACTATTGCTATAAAGAATATTTATTACAAATTAAAAATGAACAGCATTTTTTACGCCTTTACATACGGAATTTATAAATATTTACATAGAATACCAGCATAAGTAATTCCTACATAGAAGAAATGTTATTGTAGTTAAAAAATGTACTAGTAGTTTAAGAAATTTGCTTGTAGTTAAGTGCAAAGTAGTGTTGAGTTTCTTGAAATATTCAGTGAGGAAATCGGGTAAGAGAAAAGAAGTGAAATGTGCCGGGCATGGAAAGTAGCTTAGTGTAATGTAGTGAGGTGAAGTGAAGTGGAAAACGAGAGTAAGACTGATGCAATAGTTCTGTTGTTCTGATTTACTCTTGCTTTTATTTATTTTGCTTACTACTCATGTGTTACGTTGTATACAGTATTATTATTATTATTATTATTATTATTATTATTATTATTATCATTATCATTATCATTATCATTATCATTATCATTATCATTATCATTATCATCATCATCATCAAATTCTGCCACCAGTTTTTGTAACTATTTGCAGAATAAATGTAAATCTGTGTGTGTGTTGTGTGTGTGTATGTGTGTGTGTGATATATATATATATATATATATATATATATATATATCGATGTATCTATTTACAATGTATTCAAAAACATTATTATTAAAAACTGGTAGATTATATTAACACTTGAATAAGTAAGATTTCTTAATTCAGATAACAAGAGGAAATCCAAAGAGGAGATTTTATCATAACAGTAATACTACCTCATAACCTCACTCTTAAAAAATAATCTTCAAACATACTACACATCCCATACAAGCACATACACACACACACTAATATATATATATATATATATATATATATATATATATATATATATATATATTTAATTGAAATTATTTTAGAATTAATATACATGAATATTTCAGTGAAAAGTAGAGAGTTTTATTACTATACTAAGAGTGAATTTTCACCAGACAACAATGAACTATTTCTTACAAATAACACATACCCTAAGCAATGCAAAAATTGGCAATTAAACAAACACCATTGGCAATGGTGAAAGAGGCTGCATATTAATTATGTACATATCCAAATAACAGATAAGCATAACAGTATCTTATAACATGAAAACCACTTAAAGTTACATTAGAGCGGATTGAGGTTGATTCCCCTGACATCTTAAAATTTCTTAATAAATAACAATAATGCCCTATGCAATATAAATACATGACACTTAAAACAATATCATTGTCCATAGAGAAACAGACTGCAAATTATGTACATATATAAATGAAATAAACTTAATAATACCCCTTAACAAGGGAACAATGTAAAATTCCATGAAAGTTGAAAGAGTGAATGTTCACCAGACAACAACTAACAATTTCTTAACAAATAGCACTTATGCCCTATAGAATATAAATAAATGTCATTAAAACAAACATTATTGGCAATAGAGAAATATTGTAAATTATGTACTTACACAAATAAAAAACGTACACCATCTCATAACCTGAGAATACATTTTCAATATAACCAAGGTCCTTCTCATGATAGTAAGACCACTGAACTGTTTCAAAAACACTTCTTGCATATTCTCTTCTATTATGCATGAAGAGCCTATCTGCCTCACGGTTTATCGGTGAACTTTGCTGTCTATATAACAATCAATTTAGAAGTGGGAAGCATTCTATTCTATGATCGAGCATGATACATTTCCTAGCTACCATGACTATTAAAAACTGGTTTGTGATGCACTTACTGTATCAGTTATCAATTATTTGTGCTATAATAAAGTTTGTGATTGTGTTTTAAACAATATTCTACAAGTCTTAGTAATTCTTCCTCATCTTCTTCATCATCCTCATACTGATTCTCACTTTCATTTTCAAAACAATCATTGTCCGGGCTATTCATCCAGGACCACTGAACTGTTTCACGAACTTTTCTATCATACTCCATTCGATTGTTTGCGAATGACGCAGCGGCTTCAACGTTTACAGGTAAACTTAGATTTGGTTCTTTTAGTAATGATCGAATTGTCTTAAGTAAAAATGCCACGTCATGATTTGGACTCCACTTGTTGTCTACAATATCCATCGAGATGTCTCCATTGACATCTATATTGGGGTGGAACATCCTGGACACAAATCTTACTGTTGGTGGTTTGCTAGGGTATTCATTCGTAAATTCCACTCGTATTTTAAAGGTACCTTCTTCATATGGTGTGCCTCTCGGTCCGAAAATCACTCCATTCCACACGAGAAAGTTATTGTTTTCAGGAGCAACGCAAACTCCTAAAGTTAAATCTTGAACAACAGTTGCAAAGTCTTTAATTAGACGTTGAGGTGCAGAATTCTCCATTGTTATAAAATTAAATTTTGAAATACTCACATAAGATTTTCTAGTTTTGTCGCTATTAAACACTGCAACCCGTAGTAATTCTGTAAATTAAAAGTAAACAATTTCACTTGATTATTTTACAATTACTGTACTCGAACTAAGCAATTATTAGAAGGCAAATGTTTACATATACGTACATGAGCTCTAAAACTCCCAACTCACAATGTTAAAAGCATCTGCTTCCTTCAAAGAGAATGTACAAACAAGTGAAGATTAGTATCCTGATTCCAATGCTATTGTTAGGAGGTTATGAATCGATACTCGAATTACGATTGACTACTTTTGATTGACTACAGTTTTTACAAATATTCCTACACTTACTACGAATATTTTTCTTTATTTAAAAGTAAATATAATCGCGGCATAAATGTAGTAAATCATATTTTACTACTTGTATTTCAGATAATATGTTCATGGATTGCAAGAACAAGATCGCTACGGTAATTTACGCCGTAGAAGATTTGTCATTGCTTCTATAGAAATATTGCTTAGAGGTCTGAAATGAATTACGAGTCAACAATGGGCGAAAGTTCAAACTTGAAATACGTTAAGCGGAACAGTTTTTCTTCATACAACGCGAGCAAATGTAAGTAAACATTGTAATTTTATGGTATATTATTGTATTACGGAATTTCGAACATCGTTTAGACATTAATTACAGAGAAATAATTAATCAAATAATGTTTATTATTTTTTGTTGGTCATGAGATGAATAGCTCTTGGGACAGAAACAAAATAAGTCATATCAGTTACGTCAGAGCTGACACTATTTGTAATTTAATTGCGGTGTTGGTTGAAGTATTGCGTATCTTTATGCTACACCTCTTTATGTATTATTTGAAGTAATTGGTGCAGTAACAAGATGAGACACATTTGTACCAAAATATATACCACGATATTAATATTTACGAAAACTGGAGGCTTGCTTTAGCTAATGTGGCTGATCTCGTAACTGCCACAAGCGCTTCAATTCGTAATATCAGTGAATTATATTTTAATAAAGTGTAAATAGTTTATTTAAAATAAATGTGCATTACTGAATTCCCCAAATTTCCAATTTTCATAATTTGTAGACTTGTCTTACTAAATGACAGATCAGAGCATCTAATTTTCTTCTAAATTATTAAAGTTAATGTTTTGCAGAATGTGTTCATTTCTTATTTCAAAAGGAAACTAACTTCGCTTGTGGGTGATTTGGAAGATAATTGAATTTTCTTCACTAAGCCATACTTCCATATACTAAGCCATTTACTTCCCGACACTAAGCCATATACTTCTTGAATTTTGAAATTATACTACTTGATTTTTGGCTAATGTTTGTTTTAAATTGTCACAACTATACTTGTATTTAAATGCTTTTAAGTCCTTTTTTAATTTAGAATAACAACAACAAAAACAGCAACAATAAATACTTTCAAAATTGTTTGTATCATAATTTAATTTTATTTTATGAAATCCGACGTTTCAGAGACTGTTTTATCTCCCTCATCAGGTACAATTGAAAATCTTATTTATAAAATTAGTTCAGAATGAAGAAGCCAAATTATTTTCCCAATATTATTTAAAGAAATTCATTCATAGGGCGCCAGTATTCTCTGGCGCCCTAATCTTGCGATGCGGTGCCTGCAAGGCGCCAGTATTCCTGCTTGTGTTAATACAGGACGTTACACGAGCTACAGTTGTCAACACGCAGACTGTATGCTGTTAAGTTGATTGATAGTGATTCCGGGCGCACCAGCTCCTAAGGTCATTCCTCCTGAATGTGTAGTATATGCTTTTGAACTGGAGGAAGCTGTGCTCTCCCCCCAGAATGGCTAAATCAAGCGCCGATCTACCGTCGCAACCAAGCCCCACCCACTACAGGGTATCCTCTTAGCCGGGACAAGCTGTAAGCTCCCGACCGGTCTCCCGGCTGTTGCCCCGATCTTGTAATGATGTGGTGCGTGTAAGTGTGGAATGGAAAGAAGAGATCGCACGCGGTCCGTTTGGTAGGATACATCCCCGGCATTCGCCTGATGTTGATCAGAGAAACCACGGAAAGCCACTGATAAAAGCAGCCGGTAGGTAGAGTCCTTTTCCACACAGCAACAGTACTCGACCTAGCTATCCGGTTAGTGTCGAAAATACTGCCATCGTCATAACTCGAACCTCGCACCTCCGGGTCAGTAGCACTACAGTATGTTGATACCTGAGCTACCTTTCCCGGATATAAAAATCGCTATGGATATAAAAATCGGTCCCATGGGTAGTGTATATATTGTATTTAAATTGCATGTTGATTGATTAGTTTCCTTAAATCGGTTCATATAGACGCAAAAAAAAATTAATTTGATGTGACATACGTTTTACAAATTGAATAAAAGAGTTGAAAACTTGTTTAAAAGTTCAAAATACGAAACTCACATACACACACTTCCATTTTATTTAATACCTTAATTGATTGTGGAAGTGAGTAGAATTGCTGCAAATGATTTTCAATAAAGTTTCTTAAATTTTCAATGTTTTTTTCTTCGCAACACAGAATTGTGACAAATAATTAGCTCTGAACGAGGATTGAACCAGCAGTCCCTTCTTCCGAACCGGTGAAATAGTACCCGCCATTTAATCACCTCGGCCACGAGAATTGGCTCTTCAATAGAGCATGGTGATTCAGTTCTAGCATTAAGCAGCCGAAAAATTGACATGTGAAAAAAATGTCCTTTGGAAAGAAAAAGATGGCAACTAAGAAGGAATAACTCGGCGCGGAAAATAATGTTTGCTGGTTTAAAACTCCTTTGCTTGTTATTGAAGCAACATAATATAACGGAAAAGTTAGCAATGTTGTGAGAAAGTATTTTGTTGTTTAGCACTAGTTTATCTTAATTAATGATTGTTTTCTATTTGTATTGCTGCAAACAGTTTTCAGTAACATTTTTAGAATTCTCAATTATTGTCTGCGGAAACAGAGAATTGTGAAAAATAATAATTCCAAACAAACACTCGAACCAGCGAACCTTCCCTCCAAAGATATGACTCCGTATACGCCTCGGCCATCTTGGTGGAACATGGGATTTAAAATTCTGTAATAGTAATTAGTGTATGCTGGTTTCAGTTCTAGCATTTGGCAACCAAACAATTAAGAAAATGTGAAAAATGTCCTTTGGGCGGCATTAGAAGACGGGTGAGAAAGGAATAAGGCATAGCCCAAAAGCTAGCCCAGTAAGTGGTTTAGAAAACTAACTTGTGCGAGAAAATTTGTACATTTCAAGAGCACCACTAGTCTTTTCTAAATTTAACAACAGGATTTATCCACCATTTTCGTTACACTATTATTTTTCGGAGCACTATTACATAATGTCTTAAGAAGAAATCGTATGACGAGAGTGTAAAAAGTAAATTGAAGTAAAACAATAAGAATAAAATAAGTATAAAGAAGCAACAAAACATGGATTTTGGCTGCAATACCAGCTACAAGATTTTTTTGTAAATTTAGCAACATGATTTAACAGTTTTTCGTTACCAGAACCCAGCTATACGAGTTTTTCTGGCGAAAATTCACCATTTTCCGGCGCACGATTACATTACTTTTTCTTACGAAGAATTAGTAAGGGGAGAAAGTTAAACGCTTAATGGACCGCCAGTAGGCCAACTTTGCTTTTGTTAATACATTTTGTTGTTAAACTTAAATATTATATTATTTAGTAAAAACCTAACACAAATAATTATTACTTGTTCAGGAAGAGAAGATATCTTTCAAACTTTATTGGAGTGTCTCTAAAATTCGTTTATGGGGAATCGAGGGGAACACTCAAATATTATCAAGTGATATCATTCTGTAATTCGTTTCCAATTATATTGTGCTTAATTTCCAGGTCAGTTCAAAACGTCTTAATGATATGTGGGTAATCGATGTTGAGTAAATATTTGTGGATATTATTGAGATATTTTGATTGTTGGTATTCAGGAGTCCTATATTTTAAAAAAGGGAAAAAGGGACTGAAAAACAAATAGAAACCAAATACATGATGCAAGGATGAAAGTGATCTGCTTCGCCCCAACAGTGTCGCCAGACGTGTTCCTAGTTGTTTCCCCACCACTACTTCGGAATTTTCTCGAATAACCTCTTCAAGGGAAAAAAAATCCCCAACTTTAAAAGGAAAAATATTCTCCAAAGTATTAGCCCATGGTATAAGCTGTCTTTGACGATTTCGTTGGCTGATCCCTTAAATTCAAATACATGAAATCAAAAATCCCAAAAAAAATCCCTGTGCATTTATGATACCTATTCTTTCCCCGTAACGAAAAAATATCTCATTTTGAAGACAATTATCGTCCTTTGAGCTGCTCGAATCCCTATATGATCTTCCCTTTTCTAGTGTTTTTCTTTGTGCCTGACGTGTATTAGATACATAAAAATGAGAGTGAAAGACGTGTATTATTTCTTTTTTGGTCATAATAATTGAGACAATAATATTTCTATCTCGATTTCGAATGAAAATAATCTCTCCGAAAAATCCCCAAAAAATTCCCCGTGCATTTATGATACCTATTCTTTCCCCGCAACGAAAAAATATCTCATTTTGAAGACAAAATTCCCTGATCTGTCAATCCTGCGGCGAAACGATGTTTGCTTGTTCTGTACAGCCCCTGAAATGTTACGAACCACGTGACCACATGAAGCGAACTTCGTTTGGAAAGCCGAGCCAGACGCTGGCCGCTACACTAAATGGCTAACAAGAAATGTTTGAGAAACATTTTGAAAGTGAGATGAAATGACAGTTTTGGTTGGTCACCGTAAAAAATTATGATGAAGATGCAATTGAAATAAAGGATAAAAACTTGAGCCAGTGAGCTCATTGGCTGAAGCCAATGGGGGACCATGGTTTCCCCTTGTCATTTCATCGTGGTTCAAATAGGCAGTCAATTGTTGAACGCTGTCCCGTGCCAAAACGCCGTACCAAAAAACTGTTGAAACTCCATTATGTTTTCTAATATAAAGTAAAGGTAAAGTTATTAGCGAAGTTTTCAATCAAATAGAAGTGTTTCGGTGTCATTTACTCGACTTTGGATATGGTAAAGTTAATCGAAAAACTGTATATTTTCTCTTACCAGATGAATAAGTAAATAATATTTGGTGTTTTTGATTCGCTACATTTTATAAGTATATAGATACATTTATGTGTGTTGTGTAGTTATATAATAAAATCTCTGTATTGCCATTTCTGAACTCAATGCATTATATTCTCAATTATAAATCATTTTAAAAGATGTCAAGTAATATGGATTAAAACTTTGAATAAAATAAAGTACGATAATTTTGTACGATATTTATTTATTTATTTAGTCAAAAACTGTGTGACGTATGGGGGAGAAAATCATCTGCGTACGCTTTCTTGAATTTCAGAATCCCTTCCCAACAATTCAACTATTAATAGTTGAAAGAGGAAATAATAATAATAATAATAATAATAATAATAATAATAATAATAATAATAATAATAATAATAATAAATTTAAAAAGCGAGAGATTAGCATTTCAAAAACTAGATATTTTCGTTGCCGAATTATAGAAAACAGATTTGATCTTTCTGTATTGCTAACAAAATAGAAACTCAACCTAAGCTCTACTACCACTACAAGCAAAAGGAAAGTTCAACAAAACGTGCGCATAGTGAAGCTACATTTACGTCCAGAAGCAAATCAAGGGGCCGTCTCAGCATTTGCTCAATGGATCAGGGAAACTGGACAAAAGCCCTATCAAGATGGGGGTCATTAACCCGGAAGCTGAAGTTCATTACTTGTTACAGGCATATTAAGTCTTTTTTAAAAATTATACAATGCAAATGTAAACTAATTCATTGCACTACCTTGGTTTTGTTAAAGTAAACATTTGTTTGACGATCAGTATAGTAATCAGTATAGTATCAGATCAGTATAGTATCTCATTAATGTAGGATAAAATGTAATATAATTAAAATTATATTACCACCTACGTTAACTTTGGCATACTAACATTGTTTTTAAGTCGTCAAAACATTTTTCCATGCTAATATTTTATCTCGTGTATGATATGTTACATTTTACGTTACAGCTTCTGCTGACAGATTGAAAGACCTTGAGTGCTTCAGAGTTTGTTCACATGAAATTCAATCGTCTCTAGAATGGACAGCCTTATTGTTTCGTGTTGAACGCCGCTTTCCTCGCGATATTGACTTTTTCGCTACAAAGACAAAAGTAAAATACAATGTCCACCTGTACGCGAAGTCACCTGAATTTCGCTGAGAGGAAATCTATGAAGTGAAGTTGGCGAACTTGCAGCCCCCGCAGTCGCCTCTCTTCTCTCGAGAAGCGAAAGGGGGCCGTACGGTGGTGAAAGTTCGAAACAATATGCCACCGGCAACATGGAGGACTATAAAGGTTGTTTCGCCTCATTTACTCTTGTTGACATTGTATTTTCACGGATTGTTCTATAAACCGTCCTTTCCACAGCATGAGTGGGTATACGACAGTTCTAGCTTTCATTTGTTCACTGCGTTGCTCGAAATTGGTACGGACGTTAAGCTCAGGATTGTGTCGGATTGTTCAAGCATTCTGGGCTTAATGTTAGAATTAACACTGGGTTAATTGTATATCCAAACATGGAACTTCGATTCTAATGAAGCTATTTATATCATTTGAAATTTCTAGTTCCACAAGAAAATTATTTTGATGGACGTAATTGAGTTACGTACCATGTAGTCGCTTAAAAACAGGGAATTTATGAGTATTGGAGATTATCAGGGGCGGTCAGTCAATGGAATAAAGGGAATCAGTCATTCCGTAATGCTTTTGAATTACAAATAAAACAGTTTTATATTTTTTTTTGCATATAATACATATTTTGCTCTTAGGCAATGAATGACCAATGCCATTTCCGATAATATGTTGAATGTTTTCGTCCCCTATGTTGCTATCTCGCGGCAGTTCATGAAAATAGTGCCGATAATTTACGCTCTTGCTGTAGTTTGCAGAACTAGTTGGGCCCGCTTTCGCCGTGCGTGCAGAATTCCATGCGAAATCGAATACAATTTTTGAACTTGACTTATCAGATGTCGCTGTAAATTTTAAGTCAACTATGATCAAAAATAAATGAGACCCTATTTTTTGTTATTGGCATTGTGCATATAATGTCACAGTTATGATTTTGTTAAAGTTTGAGCAAAACCACCACTTTCCGCGCATCGATATTTTGAATTTGCAATAACTTCAAAAGCATTTAAAGTAGATGTACAAACTATATCTCATTTTATAGGTAATTAAATAAACATTTATTTAATATGTTTTACAACTTCAAAATTAAATTTCAGGAATTTTTTAAATGATTTTTTTAAACAAATGTGAACGCAATTTTAAAAGAGCCACAAGATAATTTTCTACCACTAGATACATTTCTAATTGTTGACATGGAAATTTGCAGCCGTCAAGAATCACATACTTTTACATGTGAGCTCAGCCTCATATCAAATTTATTCAACTTTTCGAACATCACTGAAATCTCTTGCCTCAAAATTTTGACACGTTTCGTGCCATTTTTTTTTTCTAAATTAAAAGGATTGAAAAGCCCATCGGACCGCGACACTCCACTCACTTTTTACATTTATAAAACAGTACATCAGTGTTCGCGTTTACACTTCTGACCTTTGCTATCCATTATACTTCGAAACCACTTTCAAAAACGGGACACGCAACTGCACGCAACCTTCAAGGACCATGCAACGGCGACTAAGTGAGACCTCTGCAATGCAAGAAAGAATTTACTCTTTGGAAATAAAACTGCCAACAGCTCACTCTGCTCCACATACTTCCCAGTCCCTGTCCTTTGCAAAACTCAGGGAGTGTGTTCCTGGGAGCGGGCGCCTGGCAGGAAATGTGACCCTTTCACAGTGGGTCGAATGCGCTCGAAAACACACCTTTATTTTCATCACAACCAATGTTTTCTCCATTGTAAATTGTTTTTATATGTTTAGAGCATTTAAAAACATGAAAAATAAAGTTCAATGTTTTTCATATTTATGACTTTATATTGTGTATGTCTGCTCTAAAAAACATTAATTTTGTGTTAAACAAATCATAATTTCATTATCGTTTCAGTAAAATTGGGTTTAAGATTCTGAAGTTAACAATATATTTTTATTTCTAAAAAACAGACAGCATGTGCTCCAAATGACGTTTTGCCCGCTAAAGTTTAAAAAATCATTACTTCGGAGAGAATGACATTTGACGATTTAAAGAAAATATGGGTCTCACCTTTTGTCAGTAGAATATATAAAAAATTACCAAGATTATTAAAAATGGTGAGTTTAAATTTTCCTCCAAAGTCTTCGATTTCACAAGGAATGTCCCTACGATAATTTGATAAAGTTCCCTTTGAAAGTCTTTTTTTTCCAAGAATAGAAGCATAGTCCCCCCCGTTTGGTAAATAATATCGGTAGATTCGTAAGTATTTATTTAACTTAATTTGTGAGATGTCATTTTGTACGCTTTGCGCTTGAGCCATTCTACCAAAAATTTGATTTTTCTTACGTACGTGTTTCAAAGCTGCGTGCCCAACGGTAACCGCTCTCGCGTTTACAAGGTAGAATATTTGTAACTTCACTTCTTGTGGCTGTGGAGCACTGTACCTATAGTTACCTATGGTAAGAATACTCTCATTGACCACATGAAGGCGGAGATAATTGACACCGCTTCAGAAATTATTCGCTTCAACGCACTGACTAATCACAAATATCTTCGACTAAATCTCACAAATTACGGTAAAGAAACGAATTCTCATCCATTTTTCCTGTGACCTACGAAGAGAAAGGTTGTTCCGGAAGATAGCCGACTGCGGAGGAAAGCGACGGATAACGCCTTCTAAAAAGTTCATTAGAGGCAATGAATTTTCAATTTACTGAATGGAAATATTTCAGATATAATTTAAGTACAATATTTTTATACTCATTTGTGTCAAAAATAGTTCTGATATTTCAAGAGACATTCCATTCCATTCATCTGTATATTTCGTAAAAATTCCTTGGGTGTCGTTGGGCGAGTAGTAGCAGCTGTATATCCAAATTCCTTTGGTCTCTACCCAGACATACTCTGCAACTGTCTCGCAGTAATTCTTAATGCTGAGGGGATTGTTGCAAATTGCTATTGCTGCCCGTCGTGTGGTATACTGGTACCCAGAAACGTGCTTCGGCTTTTTGTAGAATTCACCTATTATGATTATATCTACATCTGTCTCGTTAACCGCCTGCGTTAATAAATCTTGAGCTTGTTTTCCTCTTCCTAAGTTAATTTGTAGAGCTTTCACTTCTATTTTCTTTCCTGTTTCTCAAGTTCTTATGTATTTATTTACCTATTTATTTACTTATTTCTTTCTTTGAGAGAATGCAATGATTAATATATATATATATATATATATATATATATATATATATATATATATATATATATTGACATATTGCGCATGTACTTAAATTTTACGAGGACCATTAGAAACGCATACATTCATGTAATAATGAAAGATCTACGGAAAGTCAGAAAGGAACACGGTTTTGCAGAATGTTTAATAGATTGGGCATACTATGGAAATTGTATTACATTATTTCTCTCTTAACAGCGGCACGTAAACGGGTGGGATGTACGGGATGTACAGGAAAACATTGTTGTGAAACATAAGTAATATGCAATTACAGGTGTGTCTTAGGTTCCCTAACCCACCCTTTCTATCCTTTTTTAACCCCTTCCCACCCCCTCTCGACCTCTCCGCCCCCACTTACCTCCCCCTCCCTTCTCTCCGAACCTTTTCATTTCACTTTTCTTCTACCCCTTCCGTTACTTTTCTATCCTTCATACCTGCCTTCTTCTTCGCTCTTTACATTCCTTCATGCTGCACCTCTCGTTCTCCGCTTCCATGCCTCCCGCCGGCGGGGGCTTTCCTTTAATTAAAAACGGGCAAGGTGCGCGAGGAGAAGAAACGGAACGGAACCGTGACTGCGCTCCGGTTCAGTGGATTCGTTCGCGGCGATATTGAAAGGGCGCGCGGCGAGTGCCGGTGCTGCCGCGTTGGTCACATGTGGTCGCCGAGTGGCGAAAAAGCGTTGCTTGTTGCGGGGCGGGCGGCGACGCTTACGCCGAGCCAACGGAACGCGCGGGGAGAGGGGGGAGGGGGGCAGCTGCACTTTGATATTACGCACCACCCGAAACGAGGCCACCCTCCCACCCACGCGCCCATACAAATAAATTGTTCTACGTTGCTCATATAAAACGTTCCGTGTGTGATATCTTGTAGACACAAAGCAAAATTTGCGAAACGAATCGAAATAACCTTCGGTAGGCGTCGAGCAAAGAAGCCATGGGTTTAGGTATTGTTTTCTGTTTCATCGCGTTTTATTGGATCGAGGAGAACTATAAAAATGAGCATTTTGTTTTGATGTGTTTTGTGCAGTATGCCGACGGTGTTTGGAAAGGCGTGATACGGAATTCTGTGAATCTGCCAGTACACGTGATCCAGTCATGTATTTTATTTATATTTCATAATAAAATGTATATTCAGTGGTGTAGTAAGCGGTTGCGGAGCAGTGGATTGCAGAATGCCTGGGTTGCAGCATAAAGCATATAAAGCAAGATACAGCATATAAAAGAATTTGAAAATAGCAGAAAACTCGTTCTATGGGTACCCACGCTTCTCAGGGCGAAACAGTAAAATAATTATTATGGGTAGAATTAAGATCATTCCATTTAATTTGTATACCTGCACTGGCACACCCTGAGCACGTTTCCGAATATCGATTTGTCAATTTGGCTCCCAGTCTATTATTCTGCGTGACAGCATGCTAGAAGCTTCCATACTGGTACGTTTAATCGAATAGTGACCTCCCGCACAGTGCACGACTGCCTCCATCGTAGGTCGCTCTCCACTCCGGTAATGGAGTAGCGCCCAAGTGGAACTGTTAGGCCCCGTCGAGGTCACTAATCACCTGCATCGGTGCTCACGACAAGTATCGGAACGTGAGAACGCGGCAGGACGTATCAACAAGCTCTGACCGGTAACGAGAGGGCGGGAGACAATTCACATGCACCTGCGTATGGTCGACAGTGTCCCAACACTGAATAAAAGATAACACTTCAGTAAGTAGTCGCATGCTACGTATTTGTAAATACAATTGAAGAGCTTGGGGCTGTAAGAAAATAAGCCACGTCAGCCATATTAAAACTCCTGCTTTTCGTAAATGTTAATATCTCTATTTTGGTTCAAGTGTCTCTTCTTGTTACTGACCCAAACCATTCATAAATATGGACAAGGCGTATTTGGTAACATGATAAGTCACACTTTCAGCCAAATCGAGATACTAATATTTTGCATTTAAGATTGGTTTGGATGGTTGGTTTGACGTATGTTGTTACCACCCCAAGCCCTTCAATTAATTTGTTTACACTTTACTGTCAACAAAAAAACACTAAAAAAGCTTGTGACATCACGCGGAATCAAGATTTAACTTGCGAAGAACAGACCAGCAATTATATTACCGTGTAATACATAATATATGTTAGAAAATTGTCTTTTAAAGCGTTTCTCAAACACATGTTTAATTGTTGCGAAACGCAATTTCAGAATTTTCGTGCCCGTCTGACTCAAATCTTTCCTGACGCCATGAGCTCTTAATACCATTTTAAAGTTTTCCCCGCCGTCTATATCCATTTAACCTTTCTTACTAGGTATTCATATCTCTGGAACCCGAATAATAATGAAAATATTTTGTCGAGAAACTGATCTTTGAACGAAATACAGTAAATTATATAAGCTCAGCGAGAGTGCGAGCTTTTTTGAAAGAGAATGATGCATATTTAAATTGAATAAATTCTCTCTAAATCATGAACATTTTTAAATAAATGTTTTAACACTTTTTTCATTTAATATGATTAGCTTTATTTGCTTGAAAGATCAGTAAAATCTGTATGTGCCATATGGGGAGGAAAGTATAAGCTGTTAATACGTGGGAACAGGGGGCGGATAATAGGTACAGGAGGCACGTGCCTACAGCGACAAAATTTTTGGGGCGGCGAAAATTGTCTTAAGAGCCTCCTTTCCATCTCTGATGATATTTATATTTTAAATTTGTATTCTACGAGTTGTTGAGCAAAATGATTAACGCAAATTTATTTATTAACAATCTAATCATACCTACTCATATATGACTTGTAATAAGCGAAAACGAGTTAATTTATAGTGAGTATGAACATACTATTAACTCTAAAGTTATACAATTAAGATTTAATTGAAATTACTGAAAACGACTCTACATGTTACCTCGACTCTAGATACCTTAATGGGAAATCTTTGAACTTAGTTGTAATCAGTATTGCCAGGCAGCTGAATTACCATCAGATTTTGAGGTTTTTCAATCCTGTCAACGGGGAAAATTTAATTAATTGTATAATGGTAAGTTCCAATCATTCATACTAGATATAATATATTATCGTATATAAAATGGATGTTTATATATAATATGAGCGATTAACACCGTGTGTCGGATCACCATACCAATTGGCCCATATACGTGTTTTTATCACCCAGAAGGTTTACGTGCTGTTAATTTTGTTGTAACTTCACTAGAGTACTGCGGTATATGTGTTTGTTCTACATCGCTGTAGAGCAAAACTAAATGTTCATGTCAAATGCAACCCGCAACAGTCGGCAGCATTTGTAGATCTATATCATTAAATAGCTCATAAACGAGAGAGAGAGGTGTGTGTGTATATATATATATGTATATATATATGTATATATATATGTATATATATATATATATATATGTATATATGTATTATATATATATGTATATATATGTATATATATTATGATATATATATATATATATGTATTATATATGTATGTATATATATGTATGTATGTATATATATATATATATATGTATATATATATATGTATATATATGTATATATATATATGTATGTATATATATGTATGTATATATATGTATGATATATATTATGATATATATGTATGATATAATGTATGCATATATATGTATGTATATATATGTATGTATATATGATGTATATATATATATGTATATATATATATATATAAGAGAGAGAGAGACATACGGAGAGAAATGGAGGACAGAACAACGTTTGCTGGGTTCCGCTAGTTCTGATTTTGTTTTAGAAATCATACATATTTAAGTCTACATATTTTTAATAATATTTTTGAAAATGTCTTATTTTGTTCATATTTGTTAGTGTTAATTTTAAATATTAACGTTATTTTAAGTTATTTAAGAATTCAAGTTAGGAAAACTGCCGAACAATAAGTATTCATTACTGGAAAGAACATGAATTTATGTAATTTTTCTGTACCAAAATACATGACTTAAAAATTAATTGATTTTTCGTAGAAAAAATTGAACATGCAAAAATTATTAATTAAATCGTATTGAATATAATTTGAATTCATGTGAAGTGCTCTCCAAAATTAAAATATTGGTTTAAAATTCTCAAGCTCTTGATTCCGGTCAAATCCAAGGAATCTATATCTATTTTTGTGAAATCCCGTGTAGAGTTGAGGAGCAGGGTCTAATTTTATACTCAAGTTGCTATCAAAATATTAGCATATGATGCTTCGTTTTAATCCTCTTTTCATGGTGTATCCATTGCTGGTGAGAAAAGTATATAGTTCCATTTCAAAAATCAAAGAAAATGTTTCGAAAAGTAAAAATATTATAGGCAATTTCTCTAAGCCATGATTCCGCATAGTTCAGCGAAAACTGCATGTCAATATCCTGAATCGTTTAGAAGTTATAGGGGTGGTCCATTGTTGGTCGGACACCCAATATAATTATATAAAAAACACTTGGAAGGCCTCCGTTTAACCAATGTTTGTTACCAGCCGCGGTGGAAACGGAAGCGCGCTGCAATGGTTTCGTGTGAAGGGGCACTAATCTTGACAAGCCACTCGTGCTCGTGTAAAAACCGCTTTCAGCCATGGTCCTCACCATTTTTTTGTTTACTCACGCTTGTCCTGAAAATTACTCTCGAGGTACAGAGAACCGTTCGTGTGGGCGTGTCTTGTGGGCTTCGTTCAAATGGCGTCTGAGGTTTGACTTTCCTCGTCTAATGTCCATCTCAGGTTGTGATGTCCCAGCTGTCTGGTAGAGGTGGGATCTCATTAGGATATTATTGGTGAGATTAAAGTTTGTCGGGCACCTGTCAGGATTTTTTTATATGTCACAAGCCTGGCATTGAGGATTTTCCGCGCATCCCCTCTGGCGGAATTCAGTTCGCGTACCGAGATGAGCTTACCCCGAATGGAGCCGTTGGCCTGAATCATTTTAGAAGTCTTACCAACCATAAGGTCGTTTTCAGCAGAAGTATAGCTTTTCATTCAAAATGCGTGAAGTCAAATCCCGTCATACTGATCGGAATTTCTGAATAATTGGGTCTGGGTCAGGTGTTCTCGTCATAGAAGTGCGCAGCCTATGACCAGAGGAACTTAACTACATTTTGGGCCCCTCTGGGCCCACATTCTCTGGAGAATTTTATTTCCAAATGGCAGTTTTTTTAGTAAATGAACAAAACATAAAACAAGGAGAATGAAAAAACTTTATTGATACAATGATTAAATACAATATTGGTTTGATGTTGAAGGTTTCACAGGTTCCAAGAACCTCCTTCTCTTGTGAATTGTTACTTCCGGTACCAAATGTATTAACACTTTAAATTTCGGCGTTTTTTTTATTGATCGTCCTTTCCTGAGTTAACTGCTATTTTGAGCCATTAATAATATTGATACACGTGACTCCAGTGATGTTTGTCTCTTAACAGACCATTAAGTATGAGCAATACGCGTTACAAATACATAAGATATAAATGTATATAAGCAATACACGTTAGGTATATAAATCATACCCAAGTATGGATTCAAAATAATGTTTTAACACTAATAACCACGTAGCAGTTCATGCACGACGGTTTTCACCTCTTCGGCACATGTCCACCTCCCCACAACAAAAAAGAAAGCAATGGGGGGGGGGCATTTGCTTCTTTGAGTACACCAAACACATGAAAGTCATTAGGAGCGAGGTATGATGAATAAGATGGATGAATAAGGTATTCAAATTACAGTTATTCAAAATAGAATTATCATGCTGTAACAATACTCTGGAAGTCAGAAATCCTCATCATTTACTCCTTACTGCAGGACGAAGGTTATTTGTCAGCATATCTAAATAAGAATGTCTGGTTACTGTCACTCCCTTTTCCATGTAATATTCCAAAATTACTCCTTTTGCATTCCAGAAAAGAAGGAACTTGACTTTCGCAGCAGAATTATAAGTACGGAATTTGTTTGGTTTCGGCTATAAGCTATTGTGCCGTTCCCTGCTTGATCTTTCCGTTTTTGGTTGGCGACTGCACTCAGGTGTTATCGCCATTGACAATTTTTGCCAGAAATGCATCGCCTGGGGCGTGGAAATAACGTAAGAGTTCTTCACAGGCATCAACGCGACTTTCAATTCGGCAGTCACCTGATGTGACGCGTACCTTGCAAACACTTTAAACATTAGCAATTTATTTTTGTACTTCTGCCGAAGCGTCTGACTGTCACCCCCAAGCACGTCCCAATTAGCTGTAAACAATTACCATGGTTATACGGTCACAGACATATTAATGGAAATATCCATTCATATCTTACAATGTGCCCTACATGCACTTATGATTTTCATGGACGATTAAAGTCAAATACAAAAGTCAGTCTGTCTCTGCACTGGCCCAACAGCCTCTGACGTGTCCAAGGCCTAACAGCGGCGTCCCGGCCTTGCGGCCATGGGTTAAGCTTATAGGGTACGTGTGGTTAGCACATAGAGATCCTTACGCAGCATTCTGGTCTTCTCAACCTGAGAAGTGTGCTCTCTCACCTTCACGACAAGTGCTGAGACATTGCAAGCAAACGCACGCTATAATCTGCCCCGACAGGGATTCCGTCGCTGCCTGGAGGAGAATTCTAGCGGCCGGCTGCTCTGATTGGTAGTTTTCCGTGGTTTCTCCGACCAACACCAGGTGAATGCCGGAGCAGTACCCTAACAAACGGGCCACGGACCGCGCGCGATCTTTCCTTCCTCTTCCTTGTCCTATCCTCTCCCCTTACACACACACTTACACTAACATGCACTACACTACCACATATTCCGGGAGACCGGTCGGGAGCTCAGAGCTTGTCCCGGCTGGGGCGGTGCCCCGCTGGTGGGAGAGTCCTGGTTAGGGGGAAACCCCACTAGCCGACGGTAGGTCGGCGCCGGATTCGCCATCCAGCGGGGGAAGATCACCGCCATCTCCCGAGAAAAAAACATGCTCTACACTAACGGGACTAATGACCAAAGCAGTTGAAACACGAAAAAAGAAAACAACCCGACCGGGAATCGAACGTGGGATTCGGTTATGGAAAGCGAGCACGCTAACTAATGAGCTACTCGTGGGGACAAATTCAAAGTTAAATTTCCTGTATCGATGTTGTTTTCTTTCTTCAGATTATGCAATTAATAAATTAACTAATGTATACTGCTTCTGTGACGCATTGATGATAGCATGATAATAATGACCGTTATGCCCGGCACAGCATGTATTATCGCGCCGACTACAGAGTTCTTCACGGGCACAAACAAACAGGCACGCGTGTGCGTCCACCCATATCCAGGAATGTTAGAGGCAAAGAGACCGGAAGACATTCAGAATAACAATATAATGTATCAGTGGCTGTCCGTCAAATTCCAAGTGTGAAGGCCAGTATAACATTCGTATATTTGTTGACAAAATATGGATATCAGTTGAATATCGTTACGCGATATTCTCTTAGATCTGTCTGACTCAGGTATACATTTTTATTTAGTATTCTTGTTTGTGTCAGTGACGAAGTTGTCTTTAAAGCTTCATTCGCGTGAGTAATCACGTAGTAATCTACATCGTAGTCCCATACGCAGTTCTCTATGTCTTGGGAAAAGGTATTTTGAATAGAATTAGTTAATTGTAGGTTTGTAAATCTCTAGTGTTGTGAAAGTCTGTGTATACGAAGGTTTCTTTCATCATTTATAAATCCTTGCTCTCCAAATCTATCCGCTCCACGGATTATGAGGCAGTTCTCACTTTCTCTACATTACCACCACTGGAGCAGCTGCTTCTGTCGTCACTAACTCCACCGAGACCGCAGCCACACGAAAAAGTAGGGCATCCTGTTTTTGCTGCTTAATGTGAAAAATTATTTGCGTCGCCGGACATGACGCGTCCGGAAACGTACTCATTCATCTGGCGGTATCCGTCCTCCCTGTGTCTCCCTCGCCGCTGTATACTGTCGCCTCTTCTAGCCGTCAGCCGTGCGGGCAGCGTCGGTGGACAAGTATTTGGAACTCTTGTCGTGAGGGATATTTCATTTCTGCTCGTGATGAAGTGGATTAATTTTATTTTTATATGTAGGCGGCACACGTGCTTTAATACAGATTTTCATTGAATTGTAGATCGTCGTAATTTTTGTACACATTCATGATAAATTGATTTTGATTAATTTATATTATTTTAAATGTACAAAAGAGAAATATTTAAAAAATACACATCTTAAGCATCAGAATAGTTTCATTTCTTTGAAAAATCTCTTATTTATTGTACAATATTTACCGAAAATAAAAATGGGTCCATACAGCTTTGTTTTTAGCGTACAGCTACATTGCAGTAGAATTACTAAAACAATTTGTACATATTTGTTGCTTTTAGTTCATCAAACAACGTTCGAAGGAAAACTTGGCGAGGCAGTTAGATTCGAAGTGATATCCTATTTGCTAGAATCTCTAACATTGCAGTCTTGTGTCGTTCCATTTTCAAATTGTACCGTAATAATCCTTGTTTAACCTTAATAGTACGCCAATACCTTCTGCTATGTTCAGCAATATGATCCGTCATTAATCATCTACAACGTCTTCACCACCTTCCTTTCCTCTCATATTTCAAACGACTTCTACGTCCTGTGTAACCACGCCTTAATCTTTCCTTATTTAACTCTCTCCCTTTCATCTGAATTTTGAAATCTCAATCCTGTAGGCGCAGTAACTCAATTGGTAAGTTCGCTGTCTACTTGAAGTCTAAGTTTGTCAGAGACTCGGCCATTCTCAGTATTTTGAGACGAGTTCCAAAGACCACTCAGACTGATATTAAAGTGTTCCACGACCTTCCTGAGGGTAATGCTAAGTAATTGCTTGGCATTATCACGATTTCCTAGAAACCCTTCGGTTTTCGACCCTCATCATTGACCGCCAGCTCTCACTCTCGTGTCCCATCCCGTCGTTCCCCTGCGTACCCTACATTATGTTCGTTTGTAAAATATATATAACTCACAACTCAGCCCTGTTTATATATATATATATATATATATATAAATATTTATATATATATATATTATATATATATATTATATATATATATATATATTATATATATATATATTATATATATATATATATATATATATATATATATATTATATATATATTATATATATATATACACACACCAATAACATCTTTAGTCAAATCTGTTTAACAATATTTTATTTATTATAAAATACGAGATCCCTTTATTAGAAATTTGCTTAACATATGTATTTCAACACACCAATTATTAAGAATCGAATCTTTAAGTTTTCTAAAGAAATGAAATACATTTAAAATTTACATATGCTCGTAGGTCTATATAACCATTATTCCCATCTTTCACACATCTTCTATGCTGTTTATTCACGTAGTTCAGACAAATGGTAAATTTATATAAGAAAAAATACAGACGTTATTTTCTCTATCATTCCGTTTTATGGGGGGAGGAGAATTTTAATTTCAACTTTTCCACCGCACAAATGAGCGTTCGGAAAAAATGCAAAAAAAAAGAGATCATTTTCGAGTGTTTGCTATTAACTTGAAAACTGCGGACTCTCAGAGAAAGGTGTTTTAATGAAAAAAATATTTACATTTAATTTGCTACAAATTATGTCTGTTACATATTTTTCCTCAAAAGTATTAGGCACTAGAGACCGTTGAAATTTCAGAAAATGTTTGCAATCTATTAAAAGAAATTTGTTCTTTTTTACTTTCTCATATACATACGTATATATGGAGTAATATATGTAGTATAGAGAAAGTTATTTCTGTCCGTTAACAAGGTCAGAAAATGTAATTTGGGTGACGATAGATGGCAGCTGGCAAGAGAATGACCGGATGACCAGCTGGCAAGACCGTAAAGCCAGTCCACGCCAAGGAAATTAGATAACGTTACTATGAGAAAGTTTGTACCATTCTGTAGCACCACTAGTTTAAATTTTTGTTCATAACTCGACTAATACGGACGTTTAGAGATTTTATGTTTATATAGTAAAGTAATTAAATTTCCTGAAAATGCGTCTGTTAGGTTTAGAAAGAATGAGCGTTGACGTTTAGTGTGTATAGAACGTAGCGGTTCTGCCAAGACCCACTCTCATTTCTCAAGGTGCTCTCTATAACCAGAAGAGGTTTATATAAATCAATTCATTTCGTTAATGTCTAACTAAATTAATTATCGAAATTAGGTAATTAAACAATTGTTAATTCCTTTAATTGATTCTTAAGTTTATTGTTTATAAATTATTACAAATTTTCAGTATGGTCGAAGTCTTCCGCGTCTGGAGTCAGTAAATACTGGTCTAACCGGGAAGGTCGCAGGATAGCAGCCAAAACGTTGGCATCTATGCCTAGGACGTGGTGTGTCTCGGACAGCCAAGTATTTATTAAGTTCCAAGTTGCTTATCTGAAAAGGGAATGCAAATCATGATACATAAATACAAATAGCATTTTGGAGAATTTATGTATGCGGTTATTGACATACTTTGCGAAGTTGCAGCCGTTGCTTGATTTGATCTGCAGGATCATTCCTGTAATTTGGTTTCTGCGTTGCCAAAGGTTTATAGCAATTAAGTGAATGTTTGATTCATGATCAGGAATCTCTGATCAGTCGCTTCTATGTAAAATCTGTATTTTATTTCTACTCCTTGCATAGGCATGTTCCGTCATTCTTGTGTCTGTACTGTCGTACTTTTGTACATAGTTTGAACAGATCTGTGAGGCTACTTCCATAAAGTGACCGACCACCCTCATAAAATACCTCAAATGAGATCCCAATAATCGAAGCACGTAAGACATTTCGAAGTTTCCTTCTCGCTATGCTGTGTGTCCAATTTGTACAGGACCAAAGCGAGTTTGCGGCAGGTCTTGACAGGATTATCCCATTTTCTAAGGTCCTCATTCCATTATTACTGCAACATTCACCTAATCAGTATCATCCATCAATCAATTGATTCACCATTTCATGGTGGACACTCGAGTCCAGATACATGTATAATAAAGCACCTCTTCATTTGATTGCTTCTAGTGTAATTGCAGTTTCCTGCGGCGGATTATTCTTTCATCCCTTTGAAATCTGCTTGTCAACGCGCCCCTTTTCCACGAAGCCTGCTGATGCACATCTAGTCAATCGCGACTAATAGGCAAGCTATAGCTACGAAGCACTGTGTTAGTGCCCACGCTGCAACTTGATTCCCCGTTGATTATGATAATGTGATAGCGGAAGGGACGGGGTCTAATAGGGCAGCCCTTCTAGAAGCCAATAACATATTCACAAATATAATTTGTATTCATATTCTATAGTAATAAATGGGGTTCGGTATCTCAATTTTATACGTTATAAATGACAAATAAAACATTATTTCAGCATAAATGAAAAATTCTTTAAAAGAAAACGTCCAGTGGATTGGGTATTATACCTAGAATGGCATTTGGAAATAAGCTGTTAATGTCTGTCCATTACTGCGTGTGTAGTCCTCGCGCATTACAACCTTTCTATTAATGCTGACCCTTCGCCGCGTGTTCCTCGCAGGGGGATCGCGATAACGTAGGTTGTCGCGGTCTCTGGACGAGAATCGTAGACGACCACCCGGGCCCTGAGTCTCGCGGCGCCGCTCACGTCGTTCGCCTGAAAGTGCAGGCAGTGAGAAGGCGATGCTAAGCTCCTGGTGGCCGGGCAACCGGCCACCCACCAGGAGTACTCGGGATCCCACTTTAAAGCCCGGCGTGAAACAAATTACCTCCCGTCAGGTTGCATCGGTACCGGCGTTACCCACGTCGTGAGCTGGCGGTACGCAATGGGGAGACGGGATGAGGGCTCCGAGCCGCCCGAGCCTTAGTCCGGGTGGCCCTCAGTTGCGCTTTCGGATTCTTCGTGGCGTGGACAAATACTCTGGGCAAAGAGGAGGGACTTGTCCCGGGCATGTGAGTGGCGCATTGCCGAGACTCCGGTACTAGCCTGGATAGCTAGGAGCTCTGAACTGGCAGGGCGGCCCCTACCCAGGCATTGTATGGGGAGGTTGCCGTGAAGGTAAACTGGAGAGCCCTCTGCTAACTTTCGTGAGGGCATTGTTCACACCACGAATTTTCCATTAACTTATTTGACCTTCGGAGCACGTGTGAAGTGAAAATTTAGCGGGTTCACCACTGCGACACCTACCGCCACTAACACTCACTCTTGCGTGACCATATTCCCCACCTGCTCGTTCCTGTTAGTGACGTTTCCCTCCTCTGCTACATATGTACGAGTATGCGTATCTGGCATTGGAATCTCCTTGTCAACGATACCCCGTCCCGGGATTGCTGTCTCTTGCACTCGGCCGTTAGTCACGATGAACTAGACGCGTGCAACTTGTTAGTGATTCCGGACGCGTCAACTACAGAGGTCATTAGACCCGTGAGTGTAGTGTATGTATTTTATCATCAGAGGGTGCCGGTGATCTTCTCCCGCTGGATGGCGAGATCCTGCGCCGAACTGCCGTCGACTAGCGGGGTTTTCCCCAACCAGGTATCTCCCACCAGCGGGCACCGCCCCAGTACGGACAGCTCCAAGCCCCCGACCGGTCTCCCGGCGTATGTGGTAGTGCATGTTAGTGTAAGTGTGTTTAAGGGGTGAAGATAGGACAAGGAAGAGGAAGGAAAGATCGCGCACGATCCGTGGCCCCTTTGTTAGGGTTCTGATTTGGCATTCGCCTGATGTTGATCGGAGTAACCACGGAAAACTACCGATCAGAGCAGCCGGCTGCTAGAATTCTTCTCCAGACAGCAACTTAATTCATCCTAGCTGACAAGCTAGTGTCGAAATCCTGCCACTGGAGGTCTTTTTGCTCGAGTCCTATCGGTATCGCCACTAGGTCGAATTTAGCCTCTGTCTGAAGGATACTTCTAGCGGATGACTGCTTTCATAGGAGAAACCACGGGAAACTACCGTTCAGTACCAGGAGAATGCCGGAGCATTTCCCAAGCAAACTGGCCCTCGACCATCCGCGATCTTCTCTTCCTCTTCATTGCTTTCTATCCTCTCTCCGTCGTACACAAGCAAACTGGCCCTCGACCTTCCGCGATCTTCTCTTCCTCTGCATTGCTTTCTATCCTCTCTCCGTCGTACACACCTACATGCTCACTTACATTCACTCCCATGTGCCAGGAGAAGTAGGGAGGTTTGAGCTTTTCTCGACGGGGAGGAGCTCTACTAGCAGAGAGATTTGGTGGCGGGCCCCGCGAATATCTATCACATTTGTAGATTGCGCCTGATCTCATATTCCAGCGTGGGAGCTCCACTTTGCAGAATATAACATGCCCTTCACTTACGGGACGAATACCTGGAGCGGTAGCTCAGTGACTGCAGTATGAGCAACTGATATGACAGCAGTACCCTAACAAACGGGCTACGGACTGCGCGCGATCTTTCCTTCCTCTTCCTTGTCCTATTCCTCACCCCCTTACACACACACATACACACAAACTAACATGCACTACTCTACCACATATTCCGGGAGACCGGTCGTCCCCGCTGTGGTGCCCCGTTGGTGGGAGAGTCCTGGTTAGGGGGAAACCCCGCTAGCCTACGCTAGATCGGCGCCGGATCTCGCCATTCAGCGAGGGAAGATAACCACCATCTCCCGAGGAAAACACGCACTACACTTATGGGACTAAAGATCCGAGGTGTTGACGCGCCCGGGATCACTAACTAACCAAACAACCAACAAATACCGGCTATAGCAGATGACGTGCTTGAAAAGCACGAAATAATCAACCGATGAATCGTTTGTGTTCGTGGCGTTCCTCTCTGCTGTGTCGGGACCGCCTTGCCAACGCCGCCCGTTGCACTGGTGCGCGCCTAGTGCGCCATGACTAATAGGCGAGGCGTCGTCGGCGAGCTGCCTAGCGTGCCAGCGCCCTCGCTGCCACTCCTCGCCGCGCAGCTGCAGCTGCCTCCCCCACCCGCGTTCACCCGCCCCCTTGGCACAGTGCTCTGTCTCCATTACGAGCCGCAGCGTCGAAATTAAGAACTCTCCTTTTTACCTTGGCGCTGCTGGAACTTTCCGTTTCGTTTACATAGATACCTCTACACGGCAGGTGAGGTAAACACCCTTGAGAATTCTTTAACCTTCGAAGTGCTTCTTGTGGAAAAATATTTCTTAAAGTTTTTTGTACGCTTTTCATTTTTGAGCCATGTTCGGGGAAGAAAATTATTATTTTTATTATCTTCTCTCCCTCTGGAGTCACCAGGGACAGGTAACGCGTGGCGGCGCAGGCAAGTGCAAAACCATAATATGTAAGTTAATCCTGACTGTTACATTTATGCATTTCCATTTTTTAATATGGCTCCACGCTTCTAGTTCAATTATAATCCCTCCTTGTTGCTAATCAAATGTGAGCTCGTGCTTTTTTCATTTACGCTTTAAGTTTTAAGTTGTCCAAAATCGCGTGCTTCAGCAGGTATTTAAATGATGCCTTGCAATGCAATAAAGGTTTGGTCAGTTGCTCCCAAAGGGCAGTACGAAACAAGTCAGCTGGGACGTCACTCGACTTTCATAGAAGACGCTAAGATTTCTAAGAAGTGTTTAAGATGTTATTGCATAATGGAAACCAAAATAATTCATAATATATTTTTGGGGCACAATATTCGAACGTAAAAATATTTTTGATAATATTAAAAACAACAATGTCTTAGAACACCTGAACAGACACGAATGTCTCAAAACTTCTTTTAGATCCCCCTTTGCTGTGATTTTTTTCCCCAGATATTTGCATTGCTGGGCCACAGTTCAAACAATGAAAAACTATTTTAGCACTTTTCGCCTTTAAAACCAATTACACATTTAAATATACTTTGAAAATCAGAACAACTGTTCTGTAAATTTATTTTAATTTTTATTGTACAGTTGTATACGTTGTTGTAGAACTCAGTATTTTTTCTGACCTCGCAGATTGGATACAATTTACCATGTTTTTTAAAGCGTTTTAATTCTTTGTATCGAATGATAAGGAAAGATAGTTTTTTAGAGTTTATATGAAATCGTCGACACAAAGCCCTGCAAGTGTGCTTCTGGTGCGTAGAGAATATCACCACAGTCCACCATCCAACAGATTTCAGACAAAAAACTAGAAACTCTTTGGAAACCGAAAATTTCAACTGCTTCTTTTAAATATTCTACAAAAGAAATAAACATGTAAAAAGCACAATCGGGTGA
Source organism: Teleogryllus oceanicus (assembly GCA_964035755.1). Taxonomy (NCBI): domain Eukaryota; kingdom Metazoa; phylum Arthropoda; class Insecta; order Orthoptera; family Gryllidae; genus Teleogryllus; species Teleogryllus oceanicus. The sequence goes on from CAXIVR010000001.1 coordinate 281,112,323, forward strand.
TGAAGTATAGTCAATGTCAATTTGTAAATTGGGTTCTTTACGCAAAATGTATTCGTGGAGAAACAATTTTTATATAGCTGGGTTCCGGCTATTCTCATTTTAGCTATTTCCATAATTTGTGATGCTTGGTCCCCTTTAATGATTCTTAAATTGTAGTTGGACAAATATATTAAACGAAGAGTATAGCCTAGTACATTTTATGAGCATTACAACTATTAATTGCAGAATGATGTAGATAGACTATTATAACTGCAAAGTATTACACTCCAACAATCATTATTTTTATATTTTTGTGGTGTTTCAAAAAGAATGTTAGGCCAACAAACAATAAAGAAATGAGTTATGTTGTACATATTTATTGGTTATGTACATATTTGTCATATATTTTCTCCGAATTAATTCTGCTATACAGAAGGTCAAATATTCGTTAATAATTACATATTTTAACACGTATTCAACTTACCCTGAGCATTGTTAATTTATTTGGCTATTTCACGGCTAAGTCATGTTATATCGGGATACTTACGGAAATGTTTTCACGTATATGTATGTAAAATGAAATTTCGAAAGATAAAGTGATAAACGTGCTCACGCTGTTGACACTAGAGAGCAGAACAGTTGTATCAGACCACTTGTCTTTCAACTGCGGCTGCATTAGTAGGTCTGTGTCTCGCTCCCCCAGGGGAAGACTTCGGGTCGGCGATGTGCCCGCGGGATTCCAGACGTAACATGCCTTTCGTCCTCAATTTACCAGGATGCTCTTCTCGCCAGGACTACGCCTCTCGCTCCGCGGCTCCATCGTTGGCACTGCCCCTGTCACCCCGCCCCCGCCGCCCCCGCCGCCCCCGCCGCCCCCGCCGCCCCCGCCGCCCCGCCGCCCCGCCGCCCCTGCGCCCCGCCGCCCCGCCGCCCCGCCGCCCCGCCGCCCCTGCCGCCCCGCCGCCCCGCCGCCCCGCCGCCCCCGCCGCCCCGCCGCTTCCGCCGCTTCCGCCGCCCCGCCGCCCCGCCGCCCCCGCCGCCCCGCCGCCCGCCGCCCCGCCGCCCCGCCGCTCCCGCCGCCCCGCCGCCCCGCGCCCCGCGCCCCGCTGCCCCGCCGCCCCGCCGCCCCGCCGCCCGCCGCTCCCGCCGCTCCGCCGCCCCGCCGCCCCGCCGCCCGCCGCCCCGCCTCCCCGCCGCCCCCGCCCCCTCCGCCCCGCCGCCCCGCCGCCCCGCCGCCCCGCCGCCCCCCGCCGTTTCATCCGCCACAGCCTCTGAGGACGACGTCTTCGCTTCCTGCGCGGTTGGAGCCGGTCATTTCACAGGACAAATGTCTCTTCTGCCACCACCCATGCAAGCGTTGGCGACTGCGCCTCTGCTTCAGCCCATACCGATCTCCGGCGATCGCCGTTGGCTGCATGCTCCCCCTCATCCCACATTTCGCACACCCACCGCTCCCACACGTCTCCTCCCCTCACTCGGACTCCATACCTGTGTCTTGAATTCGTTGTGCTGCGTGCGATAGTCTTTAACGATCACACACGGACGCTGACTGTGTCACGGTCAGCTTCCGTGTATGATCGTTAAAGATGTAACTTGTGGCGGTACTCTTCACACAATCACATTGAAGTATGCCTTTTCTAGCCAATATGTGAATCAGCATAGAGTTGAAAAAATAGTTGCATGCAAGCATGCATGCAACATAGAGTTGAAATAACATTTTCATTTCCAGGAAATATTTTCACTTCCAAGAAAATATGTTTTGTAAGATACTATTTTTGTGCAAATTATGCATATAACAATTTAAAACCTCAACATCACAATTTTTACACATATTCGTTGCATAACCATACTGGAAAATAATGGATAGTCCAACATCTGGGTCTATACTTAATATTGAACCATTGGAGGTAACACGTATTCAAAGACTGTCTCTGGTAACAATGGATAGGTTATTGAAGACTTACTTACACTAATGATGATTTTCATTTTTACTGTATTACACTTGGAAATAATAAATTTAAATTTAGCATGTAAAGCACGAAGAATCGATAGGTATTCAGACATTTAAAAATTAAACACTTGTTTCGGCCATTTCCAAACAATTTTAAAAAGATAACAACAGTATTAAACTTCACGTGAGAGAGTGTGCCTTTTTCTGAGCTTGTGTAGTCAATGACGACCTTCAATCTCACGTTTGGCAGGCGCGCTAAATGAGCTCGTATGTTTCTAAAATAAGTCAGGTTCGTGCACCCTCTTGTTTCCTCCTGTTCCCTTGAGACCGTCCGGACGCGATGGCTTAGTTGTAGCATTGCCACTGTCTGCAAAGTGTCACTGATCTGGAGGTCTTACTGTTCGTCTCCCGCCGGTAGTGAATTTTCAAAGATGAATCAGGAGCAAATGATATAGATGCCACTTCGATATGAGATTTTCCATTGCTTGTTCATTGGCGAAGATCAATCGTCTTCAATTCCGACACGCTCTAGAAGTTTTCAATATTTTTTTCTGATAAAGCCACATATTAACATTAAGCTTTAGATGTTCATCTCGCTTGCATCTTTTCGCCCCTTTGGTGTCGCCACCTTCTCGTCGGTCGAGCAGCAAACAAATCATGAGACATTTCTTGTAGCTTTGATAATTTACAGGGTATCTTTAGAGAAACAAAAAATCTTTTATTTTCATTTTTTCATATGTATTAAGTCTTTCGTTAGTGTCCTTAGTACAAACAGAAAGCACTTGAATTGATATGTAATAAATTACTTCATTGTGTTTCTTAAAATATTTCATATATTGTTTTAATTGTTTTAATTAAAACTCATCGAAAACTGTTAATTAATTACGCCAACCAGCGTGCAGTCTGAGTAGTAATGCTGCGCGAGAATTATATTTTCTTTTCTTACAACTATTTTTAACTTGGGAAATTACATTGTTGAGATATTTTATAAAATCAATTGTACAATATTTATTGTTTAAGTAATAATGCGCATTACAAATTATAAAAAAAGTCTCCTACAAATTTGGCATATTCCAAGACAAATAATAGGAATTTTGAATGATGTATATAAACACTTAAATTTATCGTGTCAATGGTAATTTTATTTTACATTCAGACGTTTCAAACAGTATTCCTTAGTTGATCTTATATTAAAAGTACTTGTCACAGTAAAGGTCATGTTGACTTATTTGGCAGGCAGTTTAACCGTCTTCTCCCACCTAAGCGAGAGGAATTTCGCCTTTGCATACATTTTCTTGTTCTATCTCGCCTTACTATACGTATGGAGAGAAGGGAAAGTATTGTAATGGTACCGCGGAAATCTGCGATTTTTCGACAGAAAAACTCGTATTGTCGGACCCTGAAAACAAAAAAGTATATAAATCTCGTTCCCATATGTAGTAAATCACATCTAAAATATTTTGTAGTCAGGATACACGTTCTGTGGGTCCTTGGCACTGAAAAAGACGATTCACGGCAAAAACATCCATCTGTGGTCAACGGTAACGCCTAAACCGTTCAAACGATTTTCTCCAAAATTAAATCCGATCGATCAGAACGAACACAAGCCACTTACGAGTTTGAAACCGATGTCTTGATCCTTGGATGGTACTTTACAAGAAGCAACAGAAACGATTACAAATAACTCGAGAACTTGTGTGATACTGTAGCTTTACTAGTTCTGTAATATACTTCCCTTGATTTTTCTTCAATAATGTGATCATAGATATGCAAGAGATGCATCTGTTCTCGATTATGTCTGACTTGCTTCTAGTAATATCGCATATATGTCTAATTTACTGCTTTTCCAGGATCAGTTTTGGCGGAAAATTTTTTTAAAGATGAAACCTGTATTACAGGCGAGGTAAAAAATTAAAAGAAAATATCCTACACATGAAAAGCGAGCACAATGCTTCATAATAACTCGGGGGAGAGGCTTTATTATTACTGCCATAAAAGAAGATTAACTCATTCACGCAGTGAGCAAACGGATGGTTATCGCTGAGGAAGAGAAGCGTAGATTGAAGTCAGTAGCTGCTCCTCGTCCCGATAGTAGTGCTCCCGACCCGACTACATTCTGCGAAATGAGTTGTTCAGGTTTTCTACTTCATTGCATCATGAACGTCGGAGAGAGACAACAAAATTTCATAAAAAAGATAACCCAGCATTAAAAAAAATGAAAAATTGGGAAATCATGGAAAACTTGTCAAGAAGTTAAAAAAATTGTCCAAAAGAATAATAGAAAACACATGTCTTCTTGACTTACGATTACATTTCAATTTATATAATTTGACTTTCACAACAATTTTTAAAAATTCAGTAATGAATTTTACGGGCATGAATTGTACATTTTAAATATTTGATTTAATTTTATGAGAATAAATTATAAATAATGGTTATTAAATTATATGAAGCTTTTTGATTTCCCTGCGTCTGCAAAAATCCTATATTTACACATATGAAATGTAGACAATCGGAGGACAACAAAAATTAATAATGATGGAAAACTTACGTCCGGACTGAGAAGCACGCGCCTTCCGGCCGTTTCACGCAACACAGCATGCGAACCCCCCGAGGCAGGGGGCGGGCGGCCCAGGCGCCGCGCGCGACGCCGTGTTTGTCGGCGCCGCGTTGCCATCCACGGGGGACGCCCGGAGCGCCGCTTAGACAAGTCCAAACCTCCCGACGCGCTGTGAAGGACGGCTTGCGCTGCCGCCCCGCCTTTTCCTCGCACCCACCCTGCTCTTCCCACGACTCTGCACTCTCGCCCTGCCGTGCCCCTCATCCCTCCGCTCTGCCTCACGCCCCCCCTCGTCAACGCACTTGCCACTCTCGGGGTCTCTTCTCTTTGCTTTAGCTTCTGGCCCTTCCTTTACCTCACACGCCACCCTGCTCCGGGCCCCTCTCGCCCGCCCTCTCGCCCGCCCTCTCGCCCGCCCTCTCGCCCGCCCTCTCGCCCGCCCTCTCGCCCGCCCTCTCGCCCGCCCTCTCGCCCGCCCTCTCGCCCGCCCTCTTCGCCCGCCCGTCGCCCGCCCTGTCGCCCGCCCTGTCGCCCGCCCTGTCGCCCGCCCTTCGCCCGCCCTGTCGCCCGCCCTGTCGCCCGCCCTCTCGCCCGCCCTGTCGCCCGCCCTGTCGCCCGCCCGCCCTCTCGCCCGCCTCTCGCCCGCCCTCGCCCGCCCTCTCGCCCGCCCTCTCGCCCGCCTCTCGCCCGCCCTCTCGCCCGCCCTCTCGCCCGCCCTCTCGCCCGCCCTCTCGCCCGCCCTCTCGCCCGCCCTCTCCCGCCCCCGCCCTCGCCCGCCCTCTCCCGCCCTGCCCCCTCTCGCCGCCCTCTCGCCCGCCCTCGCCCGCCCTCTCGCCGCTCGCCCTCTCCGCCCCGCCCTCTCGCCCGCCCTCCTCGCCCGCCCTCTCGCCCGCCCTCCGCCGCCTCTCGCTCTGCCCTCTCGCTCGCCTCTGCCCCCCTTCGCCCGCCTCTCGCCTCGCCCTCTCGCTCGCCCTCTCGCTCGCCCTCTCGCCGCCTCGCTCGCCCTCGCTCGCCCTCTCGCTCGCCCTCCGCTCGCCCTCTCGCTCGCCCTCTCGCTCGCCTCGCGCCTCTCGCTCGCCCTCTCGCTCGCCCTCTCGCTCGCCCTCCGCTCGCCCTCTCCCGCTCCTCGCCCTCTCGCTCGCCCTCTCCGCACCCTTTTCCCCACCTCCTCTCCCACGTGTTCTCCTCAGCTCTCATCCCAACCTTGCCTTTGCAATTACCCTTACCCCCAATTCTTCCTTACCCCTACTCCGACCCCGCCACTGTGGTCCTCATCACCAACGGTTGTCTTCATCTCTCTTTCTTTCAACAAAGGGTCAGCAGCTGGGACTGTGGAGATCTGCGAAGACAACGGGGAAAATGTGGGTGATGCGAAAACAGAATGGACTGATAATAAAAGGAGGGAACCAAGTGAAGCTGTTGAAAGGAGAGGATGAGATGATATTAGATGTGATAAAAAGCGAGAAGTGGGGAATAAAGAGGACGAGAAGATAGGACTAAAAGGTACGAAGGAAGTGGAGAAGAAATAAGGAGGAAGCGATGTATGGGGAGAGCACGGGGAAGAGCCCCAGGACGGGAGGGAGCTTGTCGCTGTGCTTTGTGGATGAGTTGTAGCCCAGCTTTAAGGCTGAGCTCCAAAGGCCTCGCGGAGAAGAACGGTTTGCTTTCGCGCTGACACAGGAGCAGTGGAAAATACGCCGGGTGGAGGTAATTAACTGGTATTCGTGGAGAGCTTGTCGACCTCCTCGGAATGGATGGGTGGGGGGCAACGCTTCTCCGGAAGTTCCGCGATGTCGCACCCGGGTAATTTGAGATATTTGCTTAGGTGGGAATCTGGAAGAATAATGCCAATTATCTGCAGTATCGAACGGGGATTCATTAACGGCATTCTTGTGAGTACTGTTCCAAGCAAAGAAAACATCATCCAGCGATATGTTTAAAGGAACTGGATTTTCATGGAATTGAATTTGGATGGGATAGTGAAAAGAGAGATGCGTATAACTCTATTACATAAATTAAATAAATTACATTCTATTTGAACCTGTAAATTGGTCTCACCAGATAGCAATATTTTGTAATGAGATTGTACACTGTCAAAACATGATGTGATAACTGTTATTTTTTCTACTTGACATAATAACAGTAATAATATTTATACTATAATATTATTTAAATGGTGAGATCTCACATTCAGTTCTAAACTTGTATATTATCAAAATATTGAATGATTAAGGATCGAACACGTAAAGTATTGCTTTCTTGACATAGCCAAACTTGCCCCGAATTAAAGAATCAGAAAAATTTAACCAGCTGATAATAGATGTTATAATTACGCTCATGTCAGTCAGTCACCCTGGATCGTGTGGTGTTGAAATTTCCGTTTTTATTCTTGTGTCGAAATTGGAGGCTCCCACACCACATTCAGTTTGTTGCACGATGTTTCTTTTCGATTATGTTGGAATTAGGGATGGGACATCGATGCCCATGTTTTTCTAAAACATCGATGTTTTTGTAGAAATCTCTATCTATTAAACCCGATGCAATCGTGAATGAAAAGTTCCAATAACCCCAATTTTGTAAAATTTAATATATGAAACAGTAAGTGATGCTACCACTGTCAGAGTACGTATTCAAGCGAAACGAAACCTTCATCGAGCAGACTATATGTCACCCAGACTATATCGCACTTGCATGTTAATTGGGAATTAATAAACACTGCCAATGTAAAATTAGATTTTGTTGACAACGATTTTAATGTCACAAGTTACAAAAACAGTTTTAAAACTTCTAACTTTAAAAACTGGATGATTATTAAGTTAATTTCCTACACTCTATTTATTTCCATTCGGGAGGATGCACCAGGATTTATTAAGGACAGTCAGTTGTTTTTCTTTTCAGATTTATAAGTGTAAATCTATCTTCTTCAACGTTTCGAGGCCATATTTGATATCGTTATCAAGGCTAAAACGTATTTACAACTCCATCATTTTAGCATTGAGTTTGAGAGCAAATAAGACCTGGAAACGTTGGCAGAAATAGATTTATGTTAATAAATCTGTAAATAAAAATAACTGACTGCCTTTAATAAATCCTGGACCATCCTCCTAAATCGATGATTTTTGTTGATTTATTATTACCATCCATGTTTTAATTTTAAACATCGATGTTTGGTAACATCAATGTTTTTTTATTGCTGGTACACGAGTTCAAAAATTTATTGTCATGAATTGAATACAATATTAAAAGATGACATGATAATGATAATGATAATGATAATGATAATGATGAGTCCCTTTTACAGTGCAGTTTTAACATCTTGCTGTAGTTTTAAACTTCCCCTTGTTTACATTTCATAGAAAAAATTTCACCTTAATAAAATTATATATTTAGTCGTATCATAACCTAAGTCGTGATTTAATGATGGAAAGAGAAATAATGAATATTTAATACTTATGAGGAATAAAGAATATTTATTATTCATTATTCCTCATCAAGATAATTCATTCATACGAATGTTTTTATTCATTATAACGGTTTGTTATTGTCTAGCATTTTAAGATATAAACTCTGTTTCCTTGAAATAGTTCTATAATAAAGAAACTGCAGGTATAATTGGTTTAGTTCTGTGAAATGTGTCTGCAAAGAATCAACGTGAATGCTTTTAAATTTTTCGAAGCCATAAATGTAAATTTTGCGCTCTTGAAACTAAGGCAACACTTAAGTCTAATATTATAATATAGATAATACGTTCTTGAAGTTTAAACCAACAAACAATGAACACGTTATCATTGCTAATGAATGTTATTAAAAGACTATTTTAAATAGAGTATATGTCGCATAGATTAATTTGTTTTTATTACTTTGCTGATAGGATGCTTTGACGAGTATAATATTTAATTTTTGTTAGCATTTAACGAGTTTCCGAAAGTGACGTAATTTTGATTGTGTTATGTTTTCGTTGTTTTTTGAAGGAATCTTTCTCCATTCACTCTTCATTTTCGTAAAATTGAGTATGAAATTTTGGAGAAGTATTTTTAACTGTGCCAGTTAAAATTAGTCAGTTGAATGAGAATGAAGTTTGCTAACAAGCAGTTCCATAACATCTTTCACAGTTTCTCGCCTTGGAGTTTGAATTTATCTTAAAGAGGAAGTTCTGTGCCACCAGTCGTAATAGAAAGTATACATTCATTGGTGATACATTGAAGTTATAATAATATTTATACAAGATGTAAGGAAAACATTAATTTATGTTGATTGGAGCGGGGTTCATAGTAAATATTGGAAATTATCAAAGAAGTCGTTTACATTTTATATTATATTCTGCTTCTTTTCTCTTGGAAAACATACTTTATTTTGGAACACTTCTACATTCATCCATTTCTGAAATATATTTGATATAAATACTCTTTCTACAAGTAAATTCTCTTTATTTAAAGATTTGTCTTTCACCTTCAGATACACGAACATGGAGAGTGTAAAATATTAATGATGGATAGGAACAAATGAAAACCTGCAACCATGAAAGCATCATTACTTTTTATCTTTAGTTAAAAAAATTTCACCCTACGATAGAGTGGGTTTCATTTTAAGAAATTAGTTAAATACATAAAGATTTTTTTTCTTTTTGCTTCTTTTATTGTGCGAAAAGTATAGAACACAGAGTATAAGAAATTTGATTTCTGAACTTCTAAAAACTCGTGATTCTTAGTTTTTGAATTTTCACGGACAATTGTACAATTACAAACAAATTAAATGATTGGTTGAATACGGGATAGTGTCTCTTTCTGTGACAACATGTCTTTAGTGTACATCTTACAATCACTGGAGTACAGATTACACTATGAGACGAGTTGGTTTTGAAATCCACGTGTTCTTACCATCGTATACAATGAGAGGACATTTTCCCTACTTTCTTGAACAGTGGAATTATTATACTATGACATCATATAATGATTCAGATTATATCTGAAGTGGAAAAACAGTTTTTAACCTTAGCAGGTATCTGATCGTTTATTGGCAGCGTTCCCCTTTAACACGTGTAATCTCGCTGTGATAATATCATAACTTCATTCTTCGCCTCGCACCCTCCCATCTATTCCCTCTCCACACACGCGGCGGGTTAAACATCCGCTTCCCCGACCTCCGCCTCCCCCTCCACCGCCTCTCGGCGCCCTGGCTCTTCTTGACGCGTTCCTTCAATTTCGCCTCGCGCTCAGCCCCTCGCCCCCTCACACCCTCGCCCCTCACCTCATTGCCCGTCGCTTCCCCGCCACGTTGCCCCCCCCCCGGCCCGTCTCCTCGCGTTTCTTGTCTCGCCCACTCCGCGTGCCTCCAGGCGTTCTTGCTTCCGGCCTCCACCTCCGCCACGTACTCTGTGCCGGCTCAACTTCCACTTCCTCCTCCGCACCCCTTCCCCTTTCTCTATCCCCGCGTGGTATCCGCCTCCAGTTTTACTTCCATTTTTATCCCCTCCTCTGTCTCCCATGGCGCTTGTGTTTACTTCTCTGATCTGGCTTCCGACTGTTATTTCGTCTTCCGCTGCTTCCACTTCTCTGATTCCACGTCCTCCTAGTCTGTTGACGTTTCTTCTTTACCTAGAGGAGAGAGGTTCCGTCGCTTTCACCACGTCCTCGTAGCCAGAGGCGCCCACAGAAAACAAAAGGTCCTGGGAGTAGTTCTACGGGGGTCTCTTGTTTCAAACGAGAGTTTCTCCTACCATCAATACACATACAAAATTCATCTCTCCCTGCAACAGAAATTAGTTGTAGAGTTAATTTGAATTATAAGTTTGTAACTATTTTTACGCGTTTTGAATATAGCAATTGGGGCCCTAGTTAACTCTGGGTCCTGAGGCAAGTTACATCAGCTGCCGTCCCTCCTCTTCTGGGCGCCACTTCTTGGAACTCCGCGAACCGATTTCCACTCGATCAGTATTGCATCGACCCCGTCATTTGTACTGTAGTCATAGTTTGCATCCTCATACAGGCCACCCACGCCTGCTCACCTAATCCGCACTTCCATTCACCGTCGAGTACCGTCCCTTACCACATGGTGCAGCCATTCGACCCGCTTCCTCACCATGCATTACGTCCATACCGCGTCCGCACTACATCCACAGCATCCCCGACCCCTGCACTATTTACACCAACCTTTACTGCTGAGGGTAGCTCACAGCCATAATTGTCGCTATTTCTACAGCAACTCTGCTCAACAGGTCGTAGGCTTGGAATCTTGTCGGTAGAAGCTTTTCGACTCAAAAGTAGATCAATTCAGTTGCCGTTTAGAGGAGAATAGCTCTGATCGGTGGTTTTCCAGGCGAATACCGGAGCAGTACCGTAAAAACGCGCCACCGGCCACTGCGCGCGATCTATTCTTCATTCGTGTACTATCGTCTCCCCTTTCACACATACGCACTACACTACCACCCGTGTGGGGACATCAGGGTCGTGCCCGGAGACGTCAATCAATCAATCAATACAAACCCGCACCACCACCGCAAGAGTTCCTTCCTTTATCCACACCGCCTTTCAGTGCCTCCACACCACTTCCTAACCATTCCCATACCGCCACCACAATAGCTCCAACATCACCCGCGCCCCTCTCACATCGTTTCATCACTACCCGTGCACGAACTCTCTCTCCCTCTCTCTCTCTCTCTCTCCCCACACCTCTCTCTCTCTCTCTCGCGCGCGCTCTCGTTCATTCTCCCTCTCTTGCGCGCTCTCGTTCCCTCTCTTTCCTCGTGCCCTCTCTGCCCCTCTCTCGCTTTGCTCTCCGTGCCCTCTCTCGTTTGCTCTCTCGTGCCCTCTCTCGCTTTGCTCTCTCTGTGCCCTCTCTCGCTTTGCTCTCCGTGCCCTCTCCGCTTTGTTCTCTCGTGCCTCACTCGCTTTGCTCTCTCGTGCCCTCTCTCACTTTGCTCTCTCGTGCCCTCTCTCGCTTTGCTCTCTCGTGCCCCTCTCTCTCGTGCCCTCTCTCTCGTGCCCTCTCTCTCGTGCCCTCTCTCTCGTGCCCTCTCTCTCGTGCCCTCTCTCTCGTGCCCTCTCTCTCGTGCCCTCTCTCTCGGCCCTCTCTCTCTCGTGCCCTCTCCTCCGTGCCCTCTCCGTGCCTCTCTCGTCCCTCTTGCCTCTCTCGTGCCCTCTCCTCTCTCTCCTGTGCCCTCTCGCTCTCTTCTCTCTCAGCCCTCTCTCTCATGCCTCTCTCTCGTGCCCTCTCTCTCGTGCCCTCTCTCTCGTGCCCTCTCTCTCGTGCCCTCTCTCTCGTGCCCTCTCTCTCGTGCCCTCTCTCTCGTGCCCTCTCTCTCGTGCCCTCTCTCTCGTGCCCTCTCTCTCGTGCCCCCCTCCTCCTCTCTCTCCCTCCGTGCCTCTCTCTCGTGCCTCCTCCGTGCCTCTCTCTCGTGCCCTCTCTCGGCCCTCTCTCTGTGCCTCTCTCTCGTGCCCCTCTCTCTCGTGCCCTCTCTCCGTGCCCTCTCGTGCCCTCTCTCTCGTGCCCTCTCTCGCTCTCTCGATGACTCTTGCTCTGTCTCTTGCACTTTCTCTCGCTGTCTCTGTCTCTCTCGCTCACCTCACTCTCTCTCATACTCTCTCGCTCGCGCTCTCTCTCGCTCGCGCTCTCGCTCTCTTGCGCTCTCTCTCGCTGTAGCTCTCTCTTCGCGCTCTCGCTCTAACAGCGTCTGCTTTCTGGGGGTGCCTTTATTTTTTCCGTTCCCGCCCCCATTCCACGCCCCCAACGGGCCTCAGGCATCTGCCGACTTCCGTCGCTTCTACAAAGCACACGGTCGTGCCTCCTCCTGCCGCTCGGCCCTTGCCGCACGGTCGCTCCTGTTCCTTGTTCGGCGGCTGCATCGTCTCCCTAGATCTCTCGGTGTAACAGACCGCAACGACGCAACTCCAAGACAGATAATTTGCGGAGACGAAAATGTATCACTTTTTGGTATTGACTGTGTGTTAGTTGGAATTAATGAAAACGAGACGACGAGATGTTTATTCATCTCCTTGTCTTCGTGGATTAGAACGATCTGTTTAGATGTATTATCTCTTTTCCCTGAACTATGCTAGATGGTTAGAGAATTATAACTATATATTTTTGGTTGGATTTGGATGGTTAGAGAATTATAACTACGTATTTTATGAATTTAACTATTTTACTATTCAGTTAAGAGATAGAGCGTGTCTATACGTTTTCTGTAATAAATTCATATAGTGTGACCATCCGTTTGCCGAGGTCTCGGAAAACGGAGCACATCAATATTCAAGAATAAGATGAGCTGTTTGAACGCGCGCCAACGCGCATGAATACAATCCGAAAATGAAAACTACGAACTATATCCGTAAGGAGCGTCTCGGTAGTATGCGATACCGAGAGTCGGGACAAAGCTTCTTTTCTGGAAGTAACAGCTGAGAGTGAGGACCTACGATCACGAGAAGGCGGCACGCGTACTACTACGGACTTCAGGACTGCATCTACGATAAAAACTCTTCAAGACATTCGAGGAGGTAATTATCATATTACAAGGCATTAAAACAATTCATCAGGAAAAGGATGAAAGTATAAGTGACGCATTTAAAATCTTTGTAAGAGAGAGGAGTGTGAATAGCATGAAACTAACGAGGCCATTCATTTCTTTTCTTTGCAGTTTTTCTTATTTTATATTTACTCTTCTTATACGATAGACTCAGTTGTCGTATTGTAGATTCTTTTAAATATGGAATTAAAAGCTAGTTACATTCTATAAAAGAATACGAAAAGAGTATCAACGGAAAACGAGACGGAGGCCACATCGTGAGTTGAACAACGGTTCTGCAGAGGGCGGCTTTGCTCCTGGACCGAGCTGCAAGGATAAGGACAATTGAGCGACTGGAAGAGTCGACGCCGTAGATTTCTCTACGCCGTGAAAAGACACAGGTCGTGCCAACTGAACAATTTGTAGATATTAGAATAGATAATTTGCTCTGGAAAGAAAGTATTAGTGCATGGTCTGTTATACTGATATCTCTGGAAAAATAGAAACTAATCTTTTCTTTCAAGAAAATTTAGCTAATTGTAAAGTTGCAACTAGGGAATTTATGATCGGAATGACTAGTCAAAGTTTTAAGGCCTTTTGAAATTGATTTGTCAGAGAGAGAGGAACAGGAGTAATTATTGAGAGTGTGTTGTTTCTTTTTCAGCAAGATAAAATTCTTGTATATGTAAAGTGTTTATGTCTATTGACTGTAATAGTAATTTAATTAGAATATACTTAAGTAAGTGGAAAGTGATTTGACTTGAGTTTCTGTAAATGCATTCAATCCACAACGGCCCATATGACCCTGATCCCCGCTATTCTAATTGTATTTTTATTTTGCGCTCCACCTTGAAAACCTATCTGAGCCAGCTGGCGGAGGGGTGAGTCGCAACTGGCGCCTATAAGGGCTCGATTATTGATGCATTTACTTCAAACTCGATTTGAAAAATCTGAGACAAAAATTTGGTGAAATCCAAAATTACTAGTACAATTGGAATCACAGTTCATCAAAATTTCTGACCAGTTGCAGAAATACAAGCGTTGAGTAAAGTGCGTTATTTCAGGAGTGGTTTTTTTTTCTGAAAAGGATATTTATTATATGAGTTTTATCAGTTTCAAATTAGTCTGTATTTCTGTGCGGGAATATTTGTGAAAGGTGTATGGTGTCTGGGGAAAGAATTGGATTGATTCTAGGTAACAGTTAATAGATTCAAAATGCGGATATAACGTGGCTAGGAATCTCATCACTGTAAGGAACTTCTGAGGAATCAGATAGCGATAGGGAAACTGTGGGACAAGCAACCGTGGTACGATGATCGGGGAGGAAATGACAGGAGTGGTGAACTAGGGAACGCAGGAGAAATTCAGCGAGACGTCGCTGACAGAATCACAGCCAACGCCAACACGAGATCAGATGAGGAAGAACGAAACTCGAGAGGGCTAATTCCAACATGCAACGGTTAATAGGTCAATTTATATGCAACAATTAGATGAAGAGTCGCTTGGTGATGGAAAATAGAGGAAACTATAAAAAAATTAGGGTTACTAAAACTAAACTAGAGGAGAACAAAGTTACTTTGAAACTAAACTAGAGGAGAACAAGGATACTTGAAACTACAAATTAGAGGAAAATAATTCGGCACAAGTGCATTGGAACAAAATTCATGAATTCGACATGAAATTAAAGAAAATAACAGGAAGTTAGAAGAAAATTTAAAAGCACAGTTTACTTTGAATTAGCGGAGCAGTGGAAGGTCGGAATTTAAGAGCGAGGTTCAATACACCAGTACAGGAAGAAGAGAACTTAGAGAAAAAATTCACGGAGCTGAATTTGAATTAGAAGAAAGGTTGATCAAGTAACGAAAGAATTTGAAACTAGATCAGCCACAATCGGATCTTATAACCGCCGTATCCAGGCAGACGGAGGTAGAGCAAGGAGAGAAAGTTCCAGAAATTGCCACTGAACAAGTCTAGGTTCATTTCAATAAATTACAGGAATAAAGGCTCTTTCTCTGAGAACAGGATGGCGTCTAAGCAACATCAAATTAATGTACATAAGAATGAAGTAATAGAACTGGAAAATCATCAGAAAATTCTACTATCGAGTGGAGTGAAGTGTTCAGGCCCACGTATGTTTCATTACTGTGTACTCCTAATTTCCAGTGCAGTGAGATGAAAACTATGTGTATTTAAGTGGGAAAGAGGTGGATAATTTTCTTTAAATTGTGTTCCGACAGTAAGAAACTCGAATCGTTTCTATCAGATGTTGCAGGGTAATGCATGAATCGCAGATAGTCGAGAGTTTCCTAAAACTATGGCTTAACTCAGAAAAATTTTATTCGAGATATTGGAATAATGAAATCGAACACCAATTTTAGCATCGTAATGTATGGTAATGTGAAGAAGGTATTGATGTCCATGCAGGAATATGCAACGGAAAATTAGCTTATTTCTAAATTATGTATCTGACGATATCGATGGTTATTCGTTTATTAATACGTCATTTTCTCTTCCTCGACGCAAAATTTGCTTAAAAATCTCTCACAATGTCCACTGAAAATTAATAACGCAGCTAGGATTGTATGATGCCACTTTCGTGTATAATGAAGGTTACAGAGTATGGCAAATGCTAATGGTCCGGTAAATGGTCAAGATAGCAGGTGGCAGCAACATAATGTATAAACCAGAGACAGAGAAACTTATAAACTGGAAACATTACCAAGAAAAAATGAACTTATGCTAGACAAGACAGGACCTCTGTCTAGGATAGAATAAAAATTCATTGATAAGGAGCTTTCCAACCCAGAACAGGACCAAGTACATCCTGCGACATGAGTCGGAAATTAGGGAAAAGGCCTGCTCTGACACGCCATCCTGGCCGCAACCAAATAGAACAACCTAGTGAAGAAGAGGTGGCGATATTATCAATCGAATTTTAATCATCGATGATTTAACCGTGGAAACGTGAAGAAGAACAAATGCAGATCGGATCCAGGAGGCAGGTCCGAGAATTAAAGTTAAATGAGGGTGTTGATATTTCCGGTATTAGTGAGATTACAGGTTGTGCAACCTGTCATAGCTGAAGTTTGCTGTATGAATTCAAAGAACAAAGGAGGAGGTGTAAATTTACATTGCCGCTCGTGAAATCTTTCTGATAGGTGCGAATCGAAAAATCAAAACCAATACAAGATGTTTATTTGGAAATAGAGATAGCAAGAATAAGTATCAAGTTGTGTGTCCTAGCGTCAGAACTTTATATCCACTCATACTGGGAGTCGATTTCATGAACAACACGAGTTGTTATCAACTTAGAGAACATTTAACTTCTGAAACCGGAATAATCAGTGAGGATCCTTGAATTTGATCTTCGTTCACATGGAATCATTGGGAGGCCAATTGTTTGGAGGAAGAAGATGTGAACTTGCATAAATCTGTCTGAGGTGCAGAGAAACGATAATCTCAATGCATATCAGAAAAAACAGTTAACTGCGATTACTTAGGAATCCTCAAAAGGTGGTTTTGCAAAAACAAGAATCCAGTAAAAGATTTTCAATCTGAAATAGAATTAACAGATAAAACACTCATTCATGGGTTACCAATATGTCATCTCCAGAAAATATAAGGAAGAGGTGATGCTTCATTGCTACTATGGTCAAAGATATCATCATGAAGTCCAAAATCCTCATCTAAACTGATAGTGCCTGTAGGAAAAGGAGTAATGGGAAGATAAGGTTGTGTTTAGATGCAAGAGACGATTGAACTGGTTACTCCTACTCGTACAGAGACAGACCGTTGCGTAGAGGATTTAACTAATCAATTATCCGGCATCAAGTGGTTGAGTTCAACTGACTTCACTGCATCGCATTGGTAGATAGCGATAGCACCTGAATGTAGACAATATACAGGATTTATTCACTGGGAATTTCGTATGTTTCTTTAAAAGAATGCCATTTGACTCAAGAATATGCATCTGCTGCTCTTGTGCACGTTTAGACAATATCATTGATAGAGAGATGTCTAGCGATGCTTTATCTATATTGATGATGCCTGTGTATTCAAAGATATCGAAGAAATACATGAATGCTTGATATATTTTGTTGAAACGTCTAATTGAAAAATAATTTACAAACTGAATTTGGAGAAAAGTAATTTCTGCACTGAGCCGCTAAGTCTGGGGCTATGATGTGACAGTTAACGGAGTCAAAATGAATATGGAAAAGATGCGAGAGATATAAAACTGCACCGCCAAAACACGAACAACTTAAAGTTTGTTGAAGGTACACTATTACGCCAGATTTATTCCTTACCTCGCCATGCACATTGAAATATTTCTTCCAAAGGCAAAGCACATCGATGAAAGCGGAATACAATCGGAAAGTGGCAATTTCATAGTTTGCATCAACAGAATGAAAATAAATGGGCAAACATGAAACAAATAGATAAAGTAAACTGACAAGAATCAGAAAAAAAGTAAGAACAAAAGAACAGCACTGAAAGAAGAAGGAGAAGAATACAAAGAAGTATAATGATATAATGTTTTCAAGATATTTGAGATTCAACGCATAGCATAAGAGTACATCGGTGTTAGTTGAAAAGATTTTCAAAATCAATTCACAAAACCTTAGCATGGGCAGATCATCCTGTCGGCGAGGTCCGGAAATGAAGTACTTCATGCATCAGAACGTATATTGTCGAACTGTGTCGTCTTTTTAAATACAATCCGAAATGAAAACTACGAACTATATCCGTAAGGAGCGTCTCGGTAGAGTATGCGACACCGAGAGTCGGGAGACAGAAAGCTTTCTTTCTGGGGCGAAATAGCTGAGAGTGAGGACCTACTGATCACGTAGAAGGCGGCACTGGCATACTACCATGATCAGGACTGCATCTACGATAAAAACTCTTTCAAGATATCTGAGGAGGTAATTATTTAATATAAGGCATTAAAACAATCTATATCAGAAAAGGATGAGTGTTATAAGATGCATTTAAATCTTTGTAAGAGAGAGGGATATGTGGAATAGCATGAAACTAATGAGGCCATTCATTTCTTTTCTTTGCAGTTTTTCTATTTTATATTTACTCTTCTTATACGATAGACTCCAGTTGTTTGTAGATTCTTTTTAAATATGTAATGTTAGTTATATTCTATAAAGAATACGAAAAGAGGTCAACGTGGAAAACGAGACGGAGGCCACATCGTGAGTTGAAATAAATTCATTCTGCAGGAGGGGCGGCTTTGCTCCCGACCGAGCTGCAAGGACAAGGACACTGAGCGACTGGAAGAGCCGACGCCGTAGGATTTCTACGCCGTGAAAAGATACAGTAAGGTCGCCAACTTGACAATCGTAGAGATGAAGGAAGAATTTGTTTCGGAAAAGAAAGTATTAGTACAGGTCTGTTATAATTGATATTCTGAAAAAGAGAATTAATCTTTTCTTCAAGAAAACTTAGCTAATTGTAAAGCTGCAACTAGGGAATTTCATGACTGGAAATGATTAGTCAAAGTCAATATTCTTTGAAATTGATTTGTACTAGAGAGTAAGAAAAATATGTGAAGTAATTATTGAGATGTGTTGTTTTTTCAGCAAGACAAAATTTTTACATAAAGGGTTTTATGTCTATTATCTTCAAGAACAGCAACTAATTAGAATATACTGCGATCACTTCAAGCGAATAAATAGAATGGGCTTTCAAGGTGGGCAAAACAAAAAATACAATTAGAAGAAGCGGGGATCAGGGTCGTGTGGGTACTGCTGTGGATTGAATGATTTATACAGAAACCAAGCCGAATCACTTCCACTTACTTAAGTATATTCTAATTAAAATTTGCTAAGTACAATTAATGAATATAAAACACTTATATATACAAGAATTTTGTCTTATTGAAAAAAAGAAAACAACTTACACTCCTTCTAATAATTAACTACATCATTTCTTTCTCATTTAAATCATCTATAGAATAAAACTTTTCCTAATCATTCCAGTTGTAAATTCCTAGTTGCAACTTTACAATTAGCTAAGTTTTTCTTGGAAAGAAAAGATTGATTCCACGTGTTTGTAATACAGTGGTGGTGAACTGCACTGTCACTTTCTTCCGGTCAAATTATTCCTTCTAATATTCACAAATTGTCTGCTGGCAATGACTTTACTGTGTCTTTCTTTCACGGCGTAGAGAAATCTACGGCGTCGACTCTTCCAGTCGCTCGGTGTCCTTGTCCTGCAGCTCGGTCGGGAGCAAAGCCGCCCTCTGCAGAACTGCTGCTTCAACTAATACGTGGCCTGTCTCGTTTCATGATACTCTTTCGTATTCTTTGTATCAAACTAGCTTGACCTATATTTAAAAAGAATCTTCAATACGACAACTGAGCTCCATCGTGTAAGTTAAAGAGGCCATAAAATAAGAAAAACTGCAAAGAAAAGAAATGAATGGCCTCGTTAGTTCTATGCTATTCACACTCCTCTCTCTTACAAAGATTTCCAAATGCATCACTTATACTTTCATCCTTCTGATGAATTGCTCTTAATGCCTTGTAATATGATAATTACCTCCTCGAATGTCTTGAAGAGTTTTTATCGTAGATGCAGTCCTGAAGTCCGTAGTCGTACGAGGTGCCGCCTTCTCGTGATCGGTAGGTCCTCACTCTCCAGCTGTCACTTCAGAAAAGAAAGCTTCTTTCTCCTGATTCTCGGTGTCGTATACTCTACTGAGACGCTCCCCTTACGGATATAGTTCGTAGTTTTCATTTTCGGATTGTATTCATGCTGGCGCGTTCAAACAGCTCATCTTATTCTTGAATATTGATGTGCCTGCCTTCTGAGACCTCGGCAACGGATGGTCACATAACCCTCTTTTTTTCTGAAAAAGATTTTGTGGAATTTGATTTCATATGCTGAAAAATCTTTTAACCAAACTTGATGCCTTCCTTTCTTCTGTCTTGATTCTGGAATGTCGAGCTATCTTGTTTCTTCCTTCTCCTCTCTCTTTCTTCTTTCTCCTCTTTCGCCCTGATTCTTTCCTCTTTGTTTTTCTTTTTACATGATTCTTGTCGGTTACTTTATCTGTTTGTTTGTTCCCATCATTTTGCCACTTATTTCTATCTCTTTAAAATGGTCGCAAATCAGGAAATTGTACTTTCCGATTGTATTCCCGCTTTCATTCCAGTGTGCTGCATAACGGAAGAAATATTTCAATGTGCATGGCGAAATTAGGAATAAATCTGGCGTACACTGATGCAACCTAAATAAACTTTTTGTTGTTTCGTGTTTTTTGGCGGTGCATTTTATCTATCTCGCATCTTTCCATTTATTCATTTTGACTCCAGCACGTCATATCATAACCCAGAACTTAATTTGTTTAGTGCAAATTACTTTCTCCAAATCTAGTTGTAAATTATTTTCAATTAGATTGCTCTGAAATAAATATCTAGCTTAGTCATGTGTTCTTCAAAATGTCTTAGAATACACAAGTTAATGTCATCATGATAAAAAACGCTAGACATCTCTCTGCCACGATATATTGTTCAAACATTGCATACAATATATGCACTGTTCTTGATTCAAATGGCATTCTTTTGAAAACATACGAAATCTCCGGTGAATAAATCCTGTATATTGTCTACATTCAGGTGCCACGCTATCTGCCAATACGATGCAGTGAAGTCGGTTGAACTCAACTACTTGATGCCGATAATTGATTAGTTAAATCTCTACACGCAACGGTCTGTCTCTGTACGGTAGGGTAACTTGATTCAATCGTCTTGCATCTAAATACAACCTTATCTTCCCATTACTCTTTCTACGAGCACTATCGGATTTAGATAAGAGGCTCGACTTCAAGGATGATATCATCTTGACCATATATACCGAGCTTATCCACTCTCTTCCTATGTTTTTCTGAATGACAGGCTGGTAACCCGTGAATGGTGTTTTGATCTGTTAATTCTATTTCGAATTGAAAATCTTTACTGATTCTTGTTTCTTGCAAAACACCTTTGATTCCCTAAGTAATACTTCAGTTAACTGCTCTTCTGATATGCATTGAGATTATCGTTTCTCTGGTACACTCGAACGAATCTTGTAGGTTCGCATCTTCTTCCTCCAAACAATTAGCCTCCCAATAATTCCATGAACGAATCAAATTAGATCTGATTATCTTGGTTTCAAAGTTAAAGTATTTGTTCTGTTGATAATAACTCGTGTTGTTTCAAGAATGACTCCCAGCACATGTGGATATAGTGTTCCGACGCCATACATACACAACCTGATACTTATTCTTGGTCACTTCTATTTCCAAATAAACTGGTCTGTTATTGGTCTGATTTTCTGATTCGCACCCCATTTCAAAGATTTCACGAGCGCAATGTAGGTAATTTCCACTTTTGGTTCTTTGAATTCATGCAACAAACTTTCAGCCATGACGGAAGTTGTACAACTGTGCTCATTAATAACAAAGCATCACACCCTCACATTTAACTTTGTGCACTTTGACACCGCCTCCTGATCCGATCCCATTTGTTTTCTTCTGAACCATGGTTCATCATCAAATTTATTTAATTCGATTGATAATATCACATCTCTTCTTCACTAGATTGTCTATTTGGTTTGGTGGCGGGATGGCGTGCCTAAAACAAACCTTCTAATTTTCCTGACCTGCGTCCGCGATACTTATCTTGGTATTTCAAGGTAAAACTCTCATCAATAGAATTTTTCTATTTCAACCTTGATGAGTCCGTCTTATCTAGCATGTTTGTTTTTCTTGGTAATGTTGGCCTGTAAGTTTCTCCTGTTTCTGGTTTGGTTTACATTATGTTGTTGCTGTCAAGCATCTTGATTCATTTACTGATCTATTAGTACTGTCTTGCTTTCTGTAATCTTCACATAATACTTGCGCGGCATCATACAATCCAGCTAAAGATAATTTTGCGGGATACGGTGAGATTTTACAATTTTATGCCGATAATGAAAATGACGTATTAACAAACAGACAATTTTCTTCATCCGTATCGCCGGAGTACATAATTTGAAAATGCCAATTTTTCCATGTATATTCCTGCATGACATCGTACCTTCTTCCACAACATACATTACGTTAACTTTAAAATTGATTTGGCTTCTGCTATTCCAATGTCCGAATAAAATTTTTCTTTGAGTTCGGCCAGTTTTGGGAACTCCTCCTAACCATCTGCCCAGATTCGTGCATTACCCAACATCTGGATAAAATTTGATCTTGAGCTTCTCTTAACAGTCCAATACAATTTGCAGCAAAGAAATTATCTGTACCTCTTCATAAATACATGGATTTTCACTCCGCTGTAATTTGAAATTATATAATAATAATGAAACATGTAATACTTCCACTGATGGTAAATTTAATTGATTTTTCGTTCTATTATCAATTCTTATATGTATTAATTGGAGTTAAACGCCATCCTGTCTAGAAGAGTTTCATTCCACTATCTAATTTATTAGCTTGAACTCTGAATATGTTCAGTAACTAATTTCTGGAACTTCTAATTTTTGTCTTAATTTTCAATCTGCCTGTCGGATATGGCAGATAAGATCCGATTGTGCTTCGATCCAGTTTCAAATTCTTCGTTACTTGATCAACCTTTCTTCTAATTCAAGTCCTAGCTCCGTGAATTTTTTTCTCTAAGTCTTCGTGTTCCTGTGCTAATTTTGTTGAATCCTCGCCTTCAAATTCGACCTTCCACTGCTCCGCTAATTCAGTAAACTGTGCTTTTAAATTTTCTAACTTCCATTATTTTCTAATTTTTCGTGTCGAATTCCGTGAATTTTGTTTAATGCATTTATTGTTGTTATTTTCTAATTTGGTTTCCAAAGTAGCCTTTGTTCTTCCTCTAGTTTAGTTTCCAAAGTAAATCTTGTTCTCTCTAGTTTAGTTTCCAAAGCAACTCCTTGTTCTCTCTCTAGTTTAGTTTCCAAAGTAACCTTGTTCTCTCTAGTTTAGTTTCCATGCATTTATTGCCGAGTTATTTCTCTAGTTTAGTTTCCAAATAACCCCTAATTTTTTTTTATGGTTTCCTCTGTTTCTCCTGCATGACTTTAACTCTACTCCAATTGTTGCATAAATTGGACCTATTGAACACAAAATACTGAATTATTCTCTCGAGGTTTCGTTCTTCCTCATCCTGATCTCTGTGTTATGCTGTTTGCATCTCTGTCGGCGACGTCTCACTAGTTCTCCTGCTGTTCCTAGTTCTACTTCAGCGTTTCCTCCCTGATCATCGTACCTGGTGCTTGTCCCCAGCTCCCTATCGCCATCTGATCTCAGTTCCTTCCACGGCAGGTAACCCAGCCACGTTATACTTATCTTGCCATTTTGGAATCTAGTTTAACTGCCTAGAATCAATTCAATTCTTTCCTGCACACTATACACCTTCACAAAAATATTTACACAGAAATACTCAGACACAATTTGAAACTGATAAAACTCTATATAATAAATATCCTTTCTGAAAAAAAACCACCCTGAAATAACACACTTTACTCAACACACTTGTATTCTGCAACCTGGTCAGAAATTTAGTGAACTGTGATTCAATTGTACTAGTAATTTTGGTTCCACCAAATTTGTCCTAGTTTTTCAAATCAGAGTTTTGCAATGTATCCAATAATCGAGTCCTATATTAGTTAGACTATTTTCTTTCAGTTATTAAATAGAATGGTTTAAGGTGGCGCAAAATAAAAAAATAAGGAATGAGAATAGCGGGGATCAGCCGTGGCTGCTGTGACGGAAATGCATTTACACAGAAACTCAAGTCGAACATCACTTACTATGATATTCTAATTAACATGTTACAGTCAATGAACATAAAACACTCATATATACAAGAATTTTGTCTTGCTGAAAAAAAGAAAACAACTTACACTCTCAATAATTAACTAATTATTTCCTTTCTCATTTTAAATCAATTTCACAGAATACTTAAAATCTTTCCTAATCATTCCAGTTGTAAATTCCTAGCTGCAATCTCCTTTACATTAGCTGGTTTTTCTTGGAAAGAAAAGATTGATTCTGTCGTTTATGAATATTAGTATAAAGGAACTGTACTTCAATACTTTCTCTGAAATAAATTATTCCTTCTAATATCTACAAATTGTCTAAGTTGGCACGACCTTACTGTGTCTTTTCACGGCGAGAAATCGCATGCGCCGACTCTTCCAGTCGCTCGGTGTCCTTGTTCCAGCTCTGGTCGGGAGCAAAGCCGCCCTCTGGGCAGAACTGCTGCTCAACTCTACGATGGCTTCCGTCTCGTTTTCCAAGTTGATACTCTTTTTCGTATCTCTTTTAGAATGTAACTAGCGCTTTTAATTCCATATTTAAAGAATTTCAATACGACAACTGAGTCTATCGTATAAGAAGAGTAAATATGAAATAAGAAAAAACTGCAAAAGAAAAGAAATGAATGGCCTCGTTAGTTTCATGCCATTCGGCACTCTCTCTTACAAAGATTTTAAATGCATCACTTATACTTTCATCCTTTCCTGATGAAACGTTTTAATGCCTTGTAATATGATACCACCTCCTCGAATGTCTTAAGAGCTTTTATCGTAGATGCAGTCCTGAAGTCCAGTCGTACGAGGTGCCTTCTCGTGATCGGTAGGTCCTCACTTCCAGCGCTGTCACTTCTCAGAAAAGAAAAGCCTTTTCTCCTGATTCTCGGTGCCATACTCTACTGAGACGCTCCTACGGATATAGTTCGTAGTTTCATTTTCGGATTGTATTCATGCGCGTTGGCGCGCGTTCAAACAGCTCATCTTATTCTTTGAATATTGATGCTCTGCTTCTTCCGAGACTCTCGGCAAACGGATGGTCACAATACTTAAGTAAGGAAAGTGATTTGACTTGAGTTTCTGTAAATGCATTCAATCCACAACGGCCCATATGACTTGATCCTGCTATTCTAATTGTATTTTTTATTTTGCGCCCACCTTGAAAACCCATTCTGAGCTAGCCGGCGGAGGGGTGGGTCGCAATAGAATGTTCCTTATTTTTGGTAAAGTGTTTGGTGAAGTTGGGACTAGCAAAATTGAAACAGCTGCAGTTTATTTATTTGTTGGAAGACGCAAAAAGGCTTAAGGAGAAGTGGAAAACAGACGAAGTTTATACTAATACGAGGAATTTGAGCTTTCTTTTCTGCAGTTTTATTGATTACTTTTTACTTAGTGGGTGGAGTTAGGCGTAAAGTTGACACCAGGGAAACTGGAAAAGTTGTAGTTTTGTTATGTGTTTTAAAGGAACGAAAATTCTCGCCCTAAAATTAAAAACCACAAGGTGGAAAATAAATAAGATTACAATATTTTTACTTTCTCGCCTACTACGTACTAAAGTAGGAAGTAGAAAGTAAATCTTTATTACTAATTTACGTAACGCGTAAATTTAAAAGATTACTATGCAGCTTCTGACCATGTGAGAGGTACCTATGATTTCGTTAGATATCCAGGAACTCACGAAAATCGATATTCCGTATTCGATCAAAAGGAATTCGAGGTTTTGAGATTTTCAAACTGATATTTTGATTTTTGAAGATACTTTACATAAAGCCTCGGAAACATTTTCAAAATTTTCTCAAAAATGGCTCCAGATTTTTTGATTAAACATTGTCTTAGGATAGCATAGAAGACGCGTAAGATTGGTGCAGTCTCATGTTTTTTATAGATATTTTTCCTTAATGAAATCTGTTTTCTAAAGACAGATTGTGAGATAAAGACTCGTACAATTTTTCGAAAGTAAGAGTAGTTTTCGCGTAATTTTGCGAGAAATTTAGACAATTTTTAAATTGTTCAAAATATTTTTTGCTCTAAAACGCCACCATTTTTTTCTTTACATTTTCTTCTCGTACGTATCAAGAGACGAATTGTTTTAGCACGACTAGTATTGCAATTGTCGAAAGTACAAAAAGTTCACCGAAAATGGGACCTTTCCATTATTATGAGCGTATTTTCCTCTATATTCAAGAAAAACGAAGAAAATTTAGATGTTTGAGAAGTTTTTTATTGTCTAATTTTTACGTAAAATGGCTAAAAAAGAATAAAAAGAATCTATCAAAAGAAAGAGCAAAAAATAAAAATGTAAAAAAGAAATAATAGAAAAGGAAGCATAAGTTTAAATACTACTTGTTTTTTTAATTGTGAAACGCCTTATTTAAATATGTTTTTGAAGAACAGATTTTATGAAGAAAATATATTTTTGTTTCAAAGTTCAGTAAAAATTGTACTGCGCAATTTTTTTAGCCTACTTTATTTTATCAGAGGAAAAAATGTAATCTAAGAATTTGTTGTAATTGAAAAAAAAATTGAGGCTTCATGTAAAGTACCCTAAAAAATCAAATATCCGATCTAACCTCACAGGTCATGGAGTTCTGTCAAGTCGATGTGGAATATCATTTTTGAAATTGTCTGAACGAATTAGTTGCTAGATCAGACAGACAGACTTGCAGACACACAGATAGCTCTATTTCTGTCTAAATATATTCAGTATTAAGGACCTGGATTGTGACTGCATAATCTGTTATAGTATGTAACTTACATCACACACAAGCTTTATTCGCTTTTTCCATATCAGGACTTCTCTCAACACGAGTTTTTCTCGCAAAAATAGCCATTTTCCGGTGGATTATTATAACACATTAATAACTGCTTTCGTAATAAAGATAGGGTACAAAGTTAAAAGTGCGGTAGACGAGCGCTCATTGATTTTGAATTCATTTAACACATCGATATTGCTGCAATATCTCAATTATTCTATGACTTAAGTTGAAAAGATATATTTGTAACATAATGTATTTTTCAGATATTTAGACAGTGCCATCTAAGCACCATAAACATTAACCGCCTTTGGTGTAGAGCATAGCGTTACATTGGTGGCTCCCTAGGCACGGTTACTTTGGAACTGAAGCCATCTGTCCTGCCTGCACCGTCACTGATGATCACATTGCCAAGGTCTTACGGAGTGATGTTTCTCACAAAGCCGAGCTCCTTGGAAATAACGTGGCTGGACCGCTGCATCTCTGCTCGCCCAAGGGACCTTATGTCTAGCTTCTAGG
The DNA here is from genome assembly GCA_964035755.1 of Teleogryllus oceanicus. Classification (NCBI taxonomy): domain Eukaryota; kingdom Metazoa; phylum Arthropoda; class Insecta; order Orthoptera; family Gryllidae; genus Teleogryllus; species Teleogryllus oceanicus. The sequence goes on from CAXIVR010000001.1 coordinate 281,139,382, forward strand.
AACCGCCTGGAACACGTACCGTTGTACGCGTTTGCCTTGCTGGCGTCACGTTACTGCATGGAACTGGCGTTCATTGAAGCATAGCTATGACGGGTATTATACAGTCTACAGAGAGTAAAGCAACCTACATTATGTATTTAACATTAAAAAATAGTAAGCACTATATCACTCATTCAATGGAAAAGTGACGTAACTATAGAAAATGGAATATTTAAGGAGAAGCAAAATTCTGAAATATATTTTGAACCAACATTACAGAACCAGTAATAGCCATGGTGCCTTGTGCCTTGGTGAAATCTTACTTCTCACAGAGATCTTCTTAATAATCACTTTTAATTAAAAAATGTCGGGAATTAATCGTTACATTCACATCCTTTCTTAGAATTGTATCATTGTTCTCCCGAAATTTATGAGCCTTTAGTCATAATTAACAAATATGAGATGATGTCGATCAGTCAATTAGTTAAGTAAATGAATTTGAAGCGTTGTTTCGTCGTGTGTATTTATTTTGGCAAAAAACTTTTTCGGCCGCATTGCGACCATCTTCAGTGCTACAAAATAATAATAATAATAATAATGATAATAATAATGATGATAATAATAATAATAATAATAATAATAATAATAAATAATGTAATAATGTAATATAGTATATTATTATAAATGAAATTAGAATTTTAATGAAATAGAAAATTTGGAGTATACATAAACATAATTTTGAATACACAGTACGAATAAAAGAAGAAAATTAAATGAAATGCAAATGATGTAGATAAATAAATTTAGATTTAAATAAATTGACATGAGCAAACTGACATACACACATACAAACTGACATACATACTGGCTGGGGGTTTCGGTCCAAACAAGACAGCGAGGGTGAAGGGCATTGCCCGCTATTTAAAGGACAGCTTTCAATGTAGAGGGGAGAGCAGGGATTTTCTGGGAAATGGCCATTAGGGGAAGGCCCAGCCGGGTAGCGGAAAAGAGGCGCGCAGATGGGTTAATGTGCGTGGGAAGCGGCGAGTTTCAAGAGGGGTGAGCGGGACGGAATTTGTTCATTGAGAATAGTGTGTTGGGGATTGTTTAATAAATTATTGATGTGAATGGCTTCTAATTTAAGTCTGTGAGTGTATCTATTTTCCATCTCCAAAATTTTGACGTCACTATCTGGATTAAAAGAGTGTTTTTGTTCCAAGAGATGGCTGGCAAAGAGTGATTGTGTTGTTTCGTGTGTAAGAGCATGTATGTGTTCTTTGATTCTTTGATTAAAGGATCTTCCGGTCTGGCCAATGTATTGCTCATTGCAACTGCCACAGGAAATGGAGTATACTTCACATGGTATGGGCTTAGGAATAGGATCTTTGTTGTCATTGATTTCGTTACTAATGTTCTGAGGGGAGAGAGGAATTGAAACTAATCTATGTACCATACTGTGCAATGCTGCGTGCTTATGAGAGGGTGGATGTTGTGATGTGTTATGAATGACAGTGTCGGTGTGTGTCGGTTTCCTGTATATGTTTAACACATGTCTGTCATTCAGTTAAGTGATGGACAAGTCTAGAAAGTCAAGAGTTCTATTCTCATTTTTTTTCACAGTGAATTGTATGTTGGAATGTATAGAATTTAGGAAGTCTGTAAAGTTTTTCAATTGTCTGGAAGTGTCAGTCCAAAGTACTATAATGTCATCAGCGTATCTGTACCAATAAATCACATTTGTTAGAAGAGGGTGTCCTGAATTAAAAATTCGTTTCTCGAAGTTGTCCATAAATATGTCTGCTAGTAGTGGCGAAAGTGGGGAGGAAAATGACACAATTGTACATTTGTAATTATTCCTTTGTAACTTGCCTGCTCTTCGTTTCACAGAATTCAATAGAAGACTTTTTGACCATTTTCTTCAGAAAACAGGACAGTTTCTTGTACACACGCCGCTTAATAAAATGATGGATTTCTGAGTTCCACACAAGCTCGTGAATCGTTTAGACAATTTCCCCCAAAATTAACATTCCTCAAAGCAAAATGAGCTTATAAAAATCGCACAGGTCCCATTTTCAATGAACTGTTCATTTCGAAAATCGAAAAAAATTAATATTGTAAAATTACAATATTGATAATGTTGATTTTTTCCTTCGTCACCCACTAATAGCGTTTTCCATTCGTTGCACCGAAACCCACCCTAGTGCAGGGCAAATACGTCATTGCTTATGTGTAACAGCAGAGTTATGTGGTATCAACTGTGCGAGAGTGAGGTTTTTCGGTATGGTTCCTTGAATGTTCTGCTGATGTGGTAATTCAATGGGATAGCGTTCCCTCATTAAGTTTAGCACCTGAAGATGTAACAAAACGAGTTACGAAACGTTGTGAAATTACAGAATAAATGATTGTCATCAAAAACTTTGGATACTTTTATTTGTGATGGAACTCGAGAAATAATAATTTTGAATTCTGATCATTGTTATAATTTTTATGACGTCTTTTGGTAATTCTTACTTCTTAATTCATAAATCATTAACGTGTGATTCCTTTATTTGAAAACTATGAAAACTTCAAATGCGTAAGTGTCGAAATTTCGTTTTTCGTGATTTGCCAGTGATCGATGTAGTACACAAGATTTTGAACCGAAAGGCTTCTGCAGAATTGTTTGGTAATTGAAAACCATAAAAATATTAACATGAGCATTTCTACTGGTATATATGTATGGGCGTGCGAGAAACATTTCTTGGCATATATATTTGAATGATTTTGTATTCTTATTTTCACTTTATTAGCGTTTCGAAATTGAGACATACCTACATTTTGATATCTAAATAGCACTGAATTTGTTAACATAAAGTTATTCAAGGTTAAATTTTAGGAAAACACAATCTGATTTTCCGGACTTCGCGGGTCACAAAAATTATTTTAAGACATTTGTTGAAAACATAATATACTTCATCATTCGAAGTATTCCTGCGTGACAGTAGATCCTCAATTGCCTTCACAATTTCACAACGAATGCAAATCAGCATAGATAACTTCCGTACCTAACCTCACAATGGCCCGGTGCACTGGACTACACTGACGCGATTGTCAGTGCAGTTTAGATCGCCACGAGTGGGCCCTGGTTCTTGCGATTGTACGAATGGAGCATGAGCTTCTTTGCACTGGTGCGCCCTAGCGGTCGAATGAAACACGAAAGCTGCCCAGAGTGCGCACTGGGTGCTCTCCAGTGCGGCGAATGGAAAACGCTATAAGATATCAGGAGGATATGAGAGGAGAAACGGGATATGGATATGTTCGAGTTTTTACCGAAAATCTTTAGTAATCCTACAGCATACTTTCCAATAGAACGTCTTCCCCCCTTCGCCTACAGTACGTTTTTAAGCCGTGGCGCGTCTGGTGGACCCCACCCCGGCTTCACCTATCTTTAACCCTCCACGCCTCGCAATGCCACACGCCACTCTCCCCTTCTCCGCTCTTCTCTGCCTCGCCATCGCCGTGCCCCACCCTGTTGCCCCACTTCGCTTTCCCCTGCTCCTCTCTGTGCCCTGCCCCACTTTCCCCCGCACTTCCCCCAGCCTCGCTCTGGCCTGCCGCTTTTTCACAGCCACATTGTAGATCCGCTTCATAAATATATTTTCGTGTTGGAGACAGTTTTGTAGGTTCAACCAGTATTCTAATATTACTAACCTTTAACAATATAGGAGATAGTATGTGCTGTTGGAGCGTCAATTGTTTCTGGTTACATTTTAAATGATACTTCTTACTTGGCTCTCGAAATGCTTTGGTCTCGAGGCATTAAAGCCAGTTTGAAGACATTTATATCGTTAAGAGAATTAGCTGCTTTCTGGGATGTTTCTTCAGTGTATTTCCACCATGTTTTATCTCTGACATAAAAGTGCATTTCTAGAAGACCTCTCAGTATCTCAAATCGAGTAAAAGGTATGAAGGATACCAGAATCACCCTATACAGACGTATAGCAGGGAAAGGAGGAATAACCGTGCACGTTGAGTGAGAAGAGAAGCTATAAGATAACGTGAAACTTCCTCCAAGTCCAGGCTTATCAGACCTTTCCGGGCCACTGCGTCTGGGAATGACGTTGACTCGCTTTAAATTACATAGTGGTACTGACGGCTTCGAGGTCAATCCGAGCTTTGACAAACAGGTCTTCTGATGTTCTAAGGACGAAACATGTCTAAAACGGTTACTGTTCTACATGTTTCGACACTGTTGGCGATCGCATATATCATAGGGTTATCTTGGGAATTTCATTACACAGGTTACGCGACCAAAGCAGGAGAGATGAGACAAGTACAAGCAACAATTTTATAATTCTTCCCATTAGGTTAGCCCATCAATGTGAATTTATCTTTCAAATGTTTAAACACCAAAGGAATATTGTAGTGCAGCATTAGGAGAATTTTTGTTACACTGCATTAATCTTTTATAAGGTAGAGTGAAGTGGCTTTCATTATTTCACTCTTTCTTTAAAAAAAATACTATCATTTTAATTCCAATACGTAGTAAATTACAAATGCTATCATTCAGAGACTATTTGGCAGTCAATATCTAAAAAAATCTATTTTGATGTAATGAAATTCAATCGTATTTCCTGGAAAAATATTACTCGGCGATCCGAGAATCGCGGCCACCATGGAGTGTCCACAAGTAACAAGGTTACCAACTAGTTAATATCCTTTTGCAAAACTCGTCGCCTATTTTAGCGATTAAATTCCCACCACCGCATGTGCTACAACTTCAAAGCACGTGAATGAGATTGGAATTGCTGAATTCGATAAATCCAAGCGACTAAAATAAATTAATGAGTTGATGAATTTATTCACGAAACGAACTTGAATCACTGAAATGACGCTACGAAAGCGTGAGTCTATAAGTTTTATTCCTGATCAGATACGCTGATCTTCCTAAATAACATTAACACGGTGCGTATGTGTTGTGTATTTGGTGAAATGGATTAGGCAGGTGTCCCAAAACACATTTATTCCATACACAATATAGTTTTTTACAGAGGGCCCGACGAGACCCTGTTAGTCCTCATGCCAAATCTGGGATCTTTTCCGACCCCACCATCATTAATTTGTAAATATTTGCACGATCATTTCTGTCTTTTAGATATGCCTTTGCGCACTTACTGAGCACGTACCAAACCATTTCCACATTTTTTCCTAATTTTCTTACAGAGTTATTAATTTGTTATCTTACATGTGTCCAGTATGATGTACAGCCCTTATTCTCCCATTATCTTTCAATCATTTTGTCATGAACTTGTTACGATGAACAAAAAATGTCTAAAAAAAAAGCATCTCATGCCGTCAATATTCGATGTATGTCAAAATAATTTTCACATACTCCTATAAATATTTCTGAAGCATTATGTATCAACAATGGAGGCTACGTATGGTGGAGGTTATTATTTGTATGAAATATTTAATGTGGAAAAAATATATGTTGTTACTGAAAATAGCTTATAAGAGGTATCCTTACACCGTGTGGCCCACCTAAGATGTTCCCTTAAATTTTCTCCTGAACCGTTGCAGATACTGAAATGCGGTTTTCACTAAAACTACTATATGCATGGGACACATATGGTCATGCATAATATTATTCTATTGCATATTTTATTGCAGAGATATTGACCCAACATCGATTTTTTAAATGGAACCCTATAGATTTTTTATCTCATCATAACAAGTGTGAAGAGACGAGTTCATAAACATGCATATCGCCATATGTTACATAACAAAATTTTCGAGAAATTAAGAGTTTTAAAGACGCACGCCGACTTTTACAATTTTAGAAAAATCCGGATTTTCAACGAATATGAGACCTGCACCATTCTCTTAAACACCCTTCACACTATCCAACAACAAATTTTAATCAAAAACGATGGAGCCATTTTTTTTGAAAATTTTGAAGATTCCTTGAGGGCTTCATGTAGAGTACCCCCAAAATTAAAATATTGATTTCAAATTCCAGGGGAAGCAATATTAGCCAAATCGATTGCCGAACACAAATTTGGGAGAAAATCGGCTGAACGGTTTAGCCGCTAGCGTTGTTCGCAGACGGACAAAAAGCAGGGAGACAGACGGACGGACAGACAGATGGGCGTTTTGTCGTAATTCGATTTTTCGGTATCAAGGACACAAATAAGGATTCTGGATATACCACGTGATGGAGAATTTTTTTCTAAATTTAGCAACTGGATTAATCCCATCACATGTATCCCCATTCCATGCCACTTTTGCGTTACCATGATTCAGTAATAAGAGTTTCACATAACTTGTTTTCTACTCCGTAGCGATAAAGTAAAAAAAATGATACGGTACGAGGGCTAGAGTCGGCCAGAGACCGTGTAAGCGAGGGCCAATTCGCGCTCGGAAGAATGATGAGAGAGGTCGTGTCTGTTGAAGGTCCGTGATGCTGCTGGGTCCCAGGTCCGTAGTTGAAGAGGACGTTTGTTATTGTAGGAGCACGGTCGTCGTCAGGAAAATCTGACGCATTAAGTGGTCCGTAAACCGAAGAGGGAAAATTGGAACGTTGCAAAATATTATTTTCACCACTTACTCACACTCGCTATTCACCGCCTAACTGCTGGCTTAGATCCGAGTTGTATTAGCAACGCTGGTCTAGGGGCGGTTAGCCGGGCGTTCTAGCTCGCTGAGTTGCCGATGTTGCACCCTGTTGTTTGCTGCCCCAAAGGAAGGCGTGTTAGCGTTTGACGCATACACAGCCGTATGTTTAGAAACATCACTCAATGTTCCCATTCATATGGCAATGGCAGATTTAGCTTACGTATTATTAATTCTGGAAGAAATATATTTTTAGCAGACTCCAATGAAGGCTTATTATTTTATCCTTATTCATTGTGAATTTCTTGTTGCCCGCATAGCGTCATCACAACTCTTCGGAATTGGATCGACAAACAAATGATGGATTCTGAGTATATAGCAGAGATATAGGTTTTAAAAATAACTTGGCAATAAATATGGAACTGAATATAATGCATCTCAACCTTAAATTGCAGTACAGCGTAACTGGCTACCAGTATCACTTGACTGCTACTACAATGCGGCTAAACTTAGCACGAATATAAACGTTCAAATATACAGAATAACATTTAATCTCCCAATTCAACCCAATTTCTTGATAAACTCACGCATACACATCACAAACATTCACAGAAATATTTGTAAATGTTTGTGATTTGTATTAATGTATAATTATATAATTATTAAAGTTTTTCGTTGCAAAGATATCTGATGTTTCAATGTTATGAAATAAATCCTAATATTTTAAAGCACTAAAAGGATATATGGGATGACATTGGTACTGTTTATCAGAGTATATACAGCGTTACAGCAACAATAGAAGTTTCGTCTCAATCGCTATCGCTAATCAATCGCAACATTCCTGCATCTTCACAAATTTTCGATACAAGATCAGACGTGCAGAGTTCTGGTCGAGAAGTATGACACATGTGTCAAATTACGTTTGAGAATACGTTTAACTTGAAAGATGTCAATGACAGAGAATCATAGAGTATCTTTTGGAATGACAATGTATCCGCAATGATCGTAAGAACATGATTTCAATTATTAGTAACATTTTTATTTGAGATGTATTTAATATTCCAGATGTTGTGTAGTTTACACAAATTACGTGTGAACGAATTAGGAGAACGTAATTAACTGTTGAACGTAAAAGGTTACGTAAGTAAGCGTTATGAATTTCAAATATACAAATTATTCATGCAAACATGATGTTTGCACTCAGCCACATGCCGCGTGTCCCTGTCCATAAATATTTACCTTAGAGCACTCCGAAACTTGAGATGCTTCTTTCACACCGTTGCTAATGTTCATGTTTTTTTTAAGTGTTCGAAATCATTTAAAGCCATTTCCCGTTCTCGCCATGTACGTTTGCCTAAGCATCCTCTATTTCCTTCCGTCCTCGGTGCCCCTTTAATATTGACGTTTCAGTGATTCGATATTAAAATAATTACTAAGCAGATTAATAATTAGTTCAATATACTTAAAATGTCATTTTGATTATCTAACGGTAAACGTATTATTTGACGCAATCTGTCACAGTGTTCGATTGATTGATTGACTTTTTCCCGGGCCCATCAACTGCTTTGTCTCCTTAAAGATGTGAACGCTTCTTTTTAATCCTTGACGTGGAGTAGGCTTTCTGGGTAGTCCTCCTCCAGGTATCTCCTCATCGGGGCATCATCCCAGCATAGATATTCACTTAGCTTCCACCTGAGTGGTAGTAGTGCATGTGATGTAGTGTAGAAGGGGTGAGGAAAGAGAAGGAATGAACATGCGTGGTCCGTGGATCATTTCTTAATGTGCTGCTCCGGTATTCGCGTTGATGATGCCTATTGATCAGAGCAGCCTATTGATGCGGCTAGCCTGATCATTGATGAAGCATGCATATTGATTGATCAGTGTTGGAATTTTACAGGCAGCGGCTGAATTTGATCTAGCTATGTATCTAGTGTCGAAGATCCGCCACTGTCAGGACTCGACCTCTAGGACCTTCTAGAAGTCGCTGCAAAGACTGTAGCAACGCAGGCTAGTTTTCAGAAAATTTTTAAAATGTCGCAGGGGTTTCGTGTAAAGTATCCCCAAAAATAATAAATGTTTTTCAAAATTGCAGAGTTTCGAATAAGGCAAGATCGACCGAGAAGTATCCAGTTTGAAAGAAAGTCCTACGAATAGTGTATACGGTAGTGTTGTTCACATGAACAAACGAACTATCGTTTTGAAAAAAAAAAAAAACACTTTCAGGGAACCCCAAAAGTGTGTTTCCGTTGAAATCTCGAAATTGATTTTCCGCATCGCAACATAACTTCGTTATTACTACGTATATTACCCCCTGCATAGGAACGTATACGAGAAAGCAAAAGTGCAACTTGAATCATGAAACAGGAGTGCGATTTGGAAGATCATAATTTGGCGTGAACGGTTCAAAAGAGAAAATAACTCACCAGCCACTTCCTAAATTACTTTCTAGCGTTATTATTGACTTTTGCCATTTTCGAAAATTCCGATAGTTCAACGAAAATGAGACCGGCACTTTTTTTATGCACCCTTTGCGCTATGTAAGGAAGAAAAGGAAAAGTAGAGAGTAGAAAAAATAGAAGAAAAGAAAAAATCGAGAAATAAAAGACAAATTGCCTGTATTGCACGTAAAATTACGCGTTAACTACTGCTTTTTTTCGAAAAAATGTTCGTAACCTTTTTTAAAACTATTTTTACAACCAAATACATAAAGAAAAAATCGCTCTCATAAAAATTGTACTTTTGGTCATGTTAATTTTTGCAATTTTCAAAAATACAAAAAGTTTCTCGAAAATGAATCCTGCGCCATTTCTATTTGTGAAATTTATTCGTGAAAAATAGTTTAAAAAATTGGAGCCGTTTTATAAGAAATAATTATTTAAAAATTGCCCGTACTTCACCCAAAATTACACAGAGACTGTTTCTTTTGCATAATTGTTTTAAAATATTTTATTGAGAAAAAATATGTATCTTCAATACGGCAGTCGTAGGAAGACGCCGAAAATTTTTGAACTTTTGCAATTTTCGAAAATTTAGACGGTTCAACAAAAATAAGACCAGGGCCATTTCTAAACGTTCTTTGCTCTATCTAAGAAAGCATCAAGAGGTAAATTTTATGAATTCCAGGTACCTTGTACAAATTTTGGTAAAAACACTGGTAAATACTAATGTCCAATCAATGAATACTAAATATAATTCAAAAAAAAAAGGGACACATATTACATATTACATCGGTTGTATGCATGATTACATGAACCTGAAATCCCCCCACACACATCCATACCTGCACAAAATGTATTTAACAATTACTTACTCTATGATCCAAAATACATACACATAAACAGAAATAAAGAAAGAATAAAAAATAGATTGCAATAAGTAAAAAAAACTAGACTTCCTTTCTATGTAAGAGTAACAAATATAATTTATTTTTATGCTGTTTTGTTAAAAAGGAAAGACTATATTCAATTTGAAGTAATCTCATTTCCCCTAATAAGTCCGAAAAAAGTTTTTGTTAGTCACTTGAATTTCTCTCAATATATTTTCTGTAAATAAAATCAGTTGGTAAGTGACATTAATTTGCGTAAGGGCTTGCGCAAGGTAACCTTACCCGCGGTTATTCGTTTCATCGAGTCCGGTTCTCCAAAAACTTATTCTTTTGCCCAGGCCCTGTTTGGGCCCGTCAGCGTGGTAATAGCCAGGATCATCTACCCTTGTCACACTTCCATCCGTAACCAAACACACCACTAGGCAGAATGACCATCTCTTCACAAGCGCACCCGCCACCCGAACCCTAGGTCGATTGTAGTTTATTAACTTATTTACTAGATCATAAATGTGTGAAGTACATATATTAAGGTGTTTCTAATCTCCACAATACATGAAAACATCGTATCAAAGTCGCGTAAACATTTTTTCAGTAGAATGTAAATTAAGTAAATGTAGCTTCACTATGCGCACATTTTGTTGAACTTTCCTTTTGCTTGTAGTGGTAGTAGAGCTTAGGGTGAGTTTCTATTTTGTTAGCAAAACAGAAAATTGATTGATTGATTTTTTCGTGTTTCCGGGCACGTCAACTGCTTTGGTCATTAGTCCCGTTAGTGTAGTGCAGGTTTTTTCTCGGGAGATGGCGGTGATCATCCCCCGCTGGATGGCGAGATCCGGCGCCGACGTACCGTCGGCTAGTGGGGTTTCCCCCTAACCAGGACTCTCCCACCAGCGGGGCACCGCCCCAGCCGGGAAAAGCTCTAAGCTCCCGACCGGTCTCCCGGAATATGTGGTAGTGTAATGCATGTTAGTGTAAGTGTGTGTGTAAGGGGAGAGGATAGAACAAGGAAGAGGAAGGACAGATCGCGCGCGGTCCGTGGCCCGTTTGATAGGGTACTGCTCCGGCATTCTTCTGGTGTTGATCGGAGAAACCACGGAAAACTACCGATCAGAGCAGCCGGCCGCTAGAATTCTCCTCCAGGCAGCGACTGAATTCGACGTAGCTGAAAAGCTAGTGTCGTAAATGGTGCCGCCGTCAGGACTCGAACCTAGGACCTATATAATTCTATATAATTCGGCAATTCTATAGAATTTCTATATAATTCGGAAAAATGAATAATAATAATAATAATTATTATTATTATTATTATTATTATTATTATTATTATTATTATTCATCTTTCAACTATTAATAGTTGAATTGTTGGGAAGGGATTCTGAAACTCAAGAAAGCGTGCGCAGATGATATTCTCCCCCATACGTCACATACAGGTTTTGACTAAATAAATAAATAAATAAATATAATCAGAGATCGCGATCATCGCGTCCTCGGTGCGGGTCCCCTTGCTCTGCCTCTGGCACATAAATCAACCAGCGGTGGAAACCGTGTTTTCAGCTCGGAAGTCAGGAGGCTACAAATCTCTGTTATTGATTGGAGAAGGTTTCTTGCTAAGTTTACCCCTGAAAGTTCGGAGATACGTAGTAGGATCGAGTATTGCCTGTGTACATCACGAAGTGAAGTTCATTGCTTAAATCTTTTACAAATTGAATTATTATGGATGTTTTTGTGACAGAAGATATGTCGAATCGTAGTAATTGATCGTAGAATTTTCTAGTTAGCGAACGATTGTTTTGTTGAAGATGATCTAACTGTGCGAATATTGCGTCAGCTGCGAGAGACACATTTAACACACCTCTACGCCAGTGGGAGTTGCGCCAGTGGGAGTTACGCCATTGGTCAGAATAAATTGTTTTTCATTACTGTGGTGATCTATAGAAAGAGTAAACTATGTATAATGTCGAAGCGAAACAAGAAGTGATGCTGACGGTATTGCAGAGGTCACTATTATTTGAGGTATTAAGCATCCTCTCGATTATGTATACATACATATACTGTGTTGTTGAGTTAATGAAATATCTTTGTGCAACCCACGATTTGTTGATTACTTCATTTGTCGAAATGTCAATAAGATTTCAGAATTTCTCGGATAAATTAAGAGCAATTTTCTACGAGATTTTAAAACAGAGGCTTTACCAATTTCGTTTTATATCCTGAATATGCATTTGAATTTTATTTATATTGATTTATTATATGATCGTTATCAACCTAAGCTACATGTATCGATATTTTTCTGTTACTGCGTATGATAAAGTAATAAACTCCGTATACTCCGAAATACGTAATACTGACAAATAGGGTATTGCCTCTTAAGAACGAAACTGTCCTTTCGCATGTGTCAAATTTTCTAGGTAGAACTGTACAATATTGGTCTCTTCGCGACACGCTTCCCAGGCTACAGACCTTTCACCTCAGCAGAGGAATCACCCGGTCTGTCCATTCGCATTTGCAAGTTGTAATATACATGCGCCCTAAAATTAATTGTAGTTTATGCAATTTCATGAGTACACGTTTCGAAAACGAGCGACGTTAGCAGCGAAGTTTCTAATTTTTATGAATGCAATAAACAACATCATAAATTTTTGTACAGCAGGATTATAAATTTATAAGAGAATCAAACACTATTTTGCGAAACTACGTTCTTCTAACATCTCGGGTGTTTGACATCTGTACGAGAAAAAGGTGATGAGCTGTTGTGTGTGTGTGTGTGTGTGTGTGTGTGTTTAGCCGTACCTCCCCATGATGCTCTTGCTGCGATTGGCTCAAAGTGTGATGACGCAATCATTCGTGCGGTAAAACCTAATACGCCATCATTTGTGAACGCCCTTTCATTAACCATTTCTTGCAAGAGAAAAGGTCGTTTATAATGCTGGTATACAAAAAATGTACTACTTCATCGTCGTGCTTCAGAAATATATTTTCTCAATTTGTTTCAGATTGTGCTGCTGGTTCACCTTGTCCCTGCTTGTAATCAGTAAGTCATTATTTTCGTTAATTCTGTTGATACACATTTCGTCTACGTACCGTGGATTTTTTTTCTGACAGTGCAACATCTCATCAATAGAAACATGCGATAATTTCATTTCAATAATTAATTATACATAAGATACATTTTACTCACTAGCTTTTTGATTGTTGTAGTTGTATAAGCTTCCTACTCACCAACACCGATTGTATAGATAACAAATGGAACAACAACGTTTGGGGTTATTGGGCAATACATTTACGGCTTCCCTTTCATCGATTATAATTGACCGAATTGGATGTGATACAGCTAAAAGCGTTACGCGTTGTTGCTACGAAGAATGCATCACTCTACTTGCTCACAATATCTGGTCGATGTCTCTTGTCCGATTCCTCGCACGAGTGGATGTGGCAGCGCAAAGACCCTCTGTAAACCAAGTTGAAAGTCGTTAGGAGCACTTTCGTAATGCGAACCAATGTCTCTTTTCAACCGGCAAGCGACCATTCGCACTCAACAGTAGTTTATAAGACGGCGTTAACGAAGGGAATTAGGTTGACTCGGACGTTCCCCTCTCTCTCCTCCGTCCCTGTCTTTCGCCGGCGTTCCCTCACCTGCCACCCCGCCCCCCTCTGCGCCCCTTGCGTCAGGAGCTCCACTAAAATCCCTGTCATCCTCGGGGCTTTCGGGGAATCCGTCAGCCCGAGGAAGGGGTAATTGCGCCCTGGGGGACATGCCTCGGCGGGCGCTTGTGACAACATTGTCGGGGCTGGAACCTGCTGGCGACGCGTGAGCCGTTGTTGAACGACGCAGATTCTTCTCCAGTCAACCCCCTGTCGTTCCAGCGTGTCTCCTGCCGCTAGGGTCTCGTCGGCACGTCGCTGGCGAAGCGGCCATCAAAGCTAGGGGCGGGCGACGGAAGGGGGGGGGGAGACGGGCGGCGGGCGAGGGGCGGCGGGCGACGGGCGGCGGAGACGGGCGGCGGGAGACGGGCGGCGGGAAGACGGGCGGCGGGAGACGGGCGGCGGGAGACGGGACCGGCACCACGGGCGGCGGGAGACGGGCGGCGGAAGAAGACGGGCGGCGGAAGGGCGGTGGAAGACGGGCGGCGGACCACGGGCCACGGGCAACCGGCGACCGGCACCGCAGTGCATCAATTGATGTCACTGCAGCGCCTCTCACTGGGAGGACCCAGGTTCGAGTACTGACGACGGTAGGATTTTCGACTCTAGGTTTTTAGCTAGATCGAATTCAGTCGCTGTCTGGAGGAGAATTCTAGCTGCCGGCTGCTGTGATCAGTAGTTTTCCGTGCTTTCTCCGATCAACACCAGGTGAATGCCGGAGCAGTACCCTATCAAACGGGCCACGGACCGCGCGCGATCTTTCCTTTCTCTTTTTTGTCCTATCCTCTCCCCCTTACGCACACACACACACTCACACACGCACTACACTACCACATATTCCGGGAGACCGGTCGGCAGCTTAGAGCTTGTCCCGGCTGGGGCGGTGCCCCGCTAGTGGGAGAGTCCCGGTTAGGGGAAAACCCCGTTAGCCGACGGTAGGTCGGCGTTGGATCTCGCCATCCAGCGTAGGATGATTACCGCCATTTCGCCGAAAAAACAACAACGTACACTATACTTATGGGACTAATGACCCAAGCTGTTAACGCGCCCGGAATCACTAACAACCAACCAACCAACCAACGAGACGGGGACGGAGACGGGGATGTATTGTTCTCTCAGGAAAAGAGAGCGGGGCGAAAGGTAAATAGGGCTGTGACGAGCTGCGGTCTAAAAGTAGGTCACAGATTGTTTCTCGAATTTAATTTTTATTAACTTTAATTAGAACACTCGCATCAACAAAACGTTAAAGATAAACTTTAATATATTACATACTGTAACGTATTGTACGCTCCTCTCACAATGTCGCTCCACCAAAGGATTAGACGCCAGGGGCCAGGCAGAATGTGTGAACAATGCGGTCTTGGGAGAATTCCGAGAGCTAGGGAAAGGGATGCCCAAAATGCGGGACAGCGCATTTGCCGCGTGCCGCGTGCAAAATTTTTAGAATACAGGGCAATGGATGCCCATAATGCCTGGCAACGCGACTAGCGCGGGCCGTGTGAAAAACCCAGTGACGTTTCAGGTCACGTGGGTGGGAGCTATATAAGAGCGAACGCAGAGCGTGGGGGTGGGGTTTGTCGAGCTGAGTGGAACCCTCGTGCGAACGCACAAAACTTGCGCCCAGGGCGGTGCGGAGCCGAGCGAGGGTCGTACGGCAACCCATGTGTTGGGACGCCGGTGTGGACACTAGTTCCACGGGTGACATAAGTCGTCGGAGCCGCGTGCTGTGTGCATAAGGTTCGCTGAGGAGTGGCGCGGGCCACGAGCATTTTTAAGGATCGCTCCTGCGATCAGGGGGAGTAAACGTCTACCAGAGCTAAGAGTAACTTCAATATTTACTGTACATATTGTCAATAAACCTGTACATATGTATCATTGAAGCTCGTGTCTGTGTTATTGTGTATTCCCACGACGTCACAATACCTTTTAAACTATCAAGCTTTATTTCAAGTAAATACATCACCCTCAATGTATAAATCAGAAAAAAAGGGATAGAGAGAGTTCATGCAGTTGCAGCGCCACTGGTTTTAATATACTGAAGATAGAATGTTTTATTCGTAATTTTATACAAATCATGGCAATTTTCAAAAATACGTCTGCGATGTACTTTTCAAAAATATCTTTAAATTGCTCCTTTAAATGTTTTGCTTCAGTAGAAGGTAGGCGTTTAAATATTAAATTACTTACAATTTCGCTAAAAGTTCTCAAATTTCGAAAATTGGAAAAGCTTAATCTATCTAATAAGAGGCTCCAAATTCTATCTCTAAAATCGGTACATTCTATGGCGTACGTGCCATTTCTGGCACTTTTTTTGGTGCAGAGATTTTCAATAGCTGAAGTATTAAGCGACAAGTACCATTATAATTCTATTATATTAGTTGTTGGCAACAGCAAAACCACCTCGCGTATTGGGCACAAAATTAAAAGAAATAATATAACAGCATTATTTTCTTTCTTATTACCACCCTGCCCTATACGAATCTTCGCCTTATAGTGTTGCTAACACAATAATAATCCACATCACCTGGCCCTACTCCTTCAACAACTAGCAGAAGGAGAGCTCAATAAAACGTATGCATAGAAAAGTTACGATCATTTGTATCCTGAACCCAGGCCTTCTCAAGCAAGTTTTTACTTTCTCGCATACATACGAGAAAGTTATGTAATGCGGAAAATCGATTTCGAGATTTCAACAGAAATACACGTTTTGGGGTCCCCTGATACCGTAAAAATATTGTTTTCTTTTTCTTTTCTTTTTTTTTTTCAAAACCGTCCGTCCGT
Source organism: Teleogryllus oceanicus (assembly GCA_964035755.1). NCBI lineage: Eukaryota > Metazoa > Arthropoda > Insecta > Orthoptera > Gryllidae > Teleogryllus > Teleogryllus oceanicus. The sequence goes on from CAXIVR010000001.1 coordinate 281,155,700, forward strand.
CCGTCCGTTCGTCTGTCTGTCCGTCTATAAACACTACTAGCGCCTAAACCACCGTACGATCATTTACAAATTGAAGAATCCCCTGTCGATCTGGCTCGAGATGAAGCTTTGAAATTTTGAAATACATTCTTAAAAATTTGGAGCCCCCGGGACATCAAAATTTTCTCAAAAGCGGCTCAACATTTTTTCTTGTAAAACTATAGTAAAATACACTTCTAAAGGTGGCCTAGGTCCTATTTTCCCGGTTAACTCTGAATTTTCGAAAATTGCAAACGTTTGATTTTTTTCGGAGTCTTCCTATAATTATAAAATTGAAATTTTTCCTTCAAATGAATTGTGCTGTCCACAGATAGTTTTTTCACTAAGGTCTCGTTAATTTTTTTTGAAAATGTTGGTAGTGTTCGTGCAATAGTGCGTGCATTATTTGCAAATTTAAAAATAACAAAAATATTTTTTTTCAGAAACGGCTCCAAATTTTTCTTTAAATTTTTGTAGGGTTATGCCAACAAAACCATATGATGGCATAAACGCCATATTGCTCTATTCTTTTTTTCGAAAATTACAAAATGTAATTTTTTGACTTCTCTCCCACGTCGGTAATATTTATAGTAGGGGCAATTTTTTTCACATTATTAGATTAATGATTACATTTGCTTTAAATAATGTCATATAAATGAATCAGACGGCTTTGAAAGTTCTTTTTAAAAATATATTCTGAATTGCTGTTAATTTTTGGAGATTTCTAGTCACATTCCCCAACTGGACATGCATACGCCATGGTTGGTAGAATTAAGGATTTAAATGGTAGCAATCGGCATTCGACTTTCAATGAAGAACATGCATTGATTAGAGGGAAGAATTTTGATATTTTTGCACATACTGTGTTGGCTATTGTATTTATGTGCGATTTCCAAGTTAATCTTTTGTCGAGCAACAATCCTAAGTATTTTATCGGTGAGGAGGTCCATGGAATATGTGTATTGAGAAGATGTGACCCCTCTTAGAAGTGCGTTACATTTATTCTGAAATATCTTTTTACGTGTTTTAATAAGAATAAAAATACTGTGCAAGTTTGATAACGAAATGGCATATATCATCATCATTGTTTCAACACCTGAATGACGCACCTCACTGACTTCTCTTGTGCTCCCCGCTGTTGCACATCATCCCGGATCGTTTCGGAAGTTTCTCTGAGTTCTCCTGTATTTGTCGGGAGCCCGTGACACGACACCCATTCCGAATACCAGGCGTCGCTTGCCGCGGACCTGGCCTGTAACCTCCGCTATTTCGCCGCCTCTCGAGGTTTCTTCCGACGCGACACGACGACTCTTCCCTCGCCCGGAGCCGTCCTCAGCCCCCGCCGCCGCTGCTGCCGCCTGCCTGCCTGCCTGCCTTCCTTCCTTCCGGTCTCCACCCGAACTCCTCCGATCGCCGGCATCGCCCCCCGCCCTCCGCCTCTGCCTGCTTCTTCGCGTCCCGTCTACGACCCCGCAACCCCGCCGTCCTCCGGCGGGCGTCCTCGCGGCCTCGGGCAGCGGCTCGGAGAACTGCTTCGTCAGACCCGCTCGCTGCCTCTCCGGCGCGCCCCGCCCCTTCGGCCCCGCCCCCGCCCTTGCCGTCTCAGTCCCCCCCTCCCCTTCGGGACAAAGAGCGCGCTTATTGATCAGCAGGCCGGCTGCGAAAAGAGGCCGACCTATTAGGGAGAAAGGGGCGGCGCGAGACCTTGGCGCCTCTCCTTTGTGCATCCTGCTCTTTCCCTAGATAACTCTGTCTTAGAAACAATACTTCTGTTGCGAGATGCTGGGGGACGGAGGTCCCATGCGCGTCTCCTTCTGAAACATATCTGAAATTAGTTGGGCTTTGCAACTGCGCTTTGTGTGTGGGCAGTGTGTGTTGCGACAGTCGTTTTTGAATGTACGTTTTTTTATGAGTGTAAATGGAAATTACAGGATCTATAGGAATACAGTTAAGTGTGCACGCATTCATTCCGTATTAAATGTAGGTTTGAAGAGATTTTATAATGGAACTTTTCTGTTAACGAAGAATTTCAATTTTTTACTCGAGAATCAGTTCATTTTTTCTTTTTTCTCTTCCACATTTTGGTCAATGCTCCTTTTTCACTATTTTTTTTTATTACAGGACTTCCCCAGCTCTTCCTTGTGCCAGAGCTAATATAGGATATGGATTTGAGGACATTCTGTTCTCCTTCTCCGGATGTGTGTGTGTGTGTGTGTGCGTGCGTGCGTGCGTGCGTGCGTGCGTATGTATGTATGTATGTATGTATGTATGTATGTATGTATGTATGCATTCATGCGTGCGCGCCCAATGTATGTTTGCGAAGTATTCAATACATTTGTCAGAATTTCAACGCCGTTACGTTTCTTTCTGATATAGTGTTGGACATGAAAATTAATAAAATGTTAATGAGATCTTTAAATGTAAAGTAAGGTAACACACTATTTTCTATTCTTGATTTCAACCATTTTAGTAGTTGGATCGCTGTGCTTTCTTCTCTTTTATGCGTTTTTAGTATCTACTAGTTTTAAGAAATAATGTTTGTTGAATAATGAATGCAATTTTTATAAAAATAAATTTACAATCATTTAATTGAATTAGTTAATAATTTTTTAAAAAAACAAATATTTTGTATGAAAATTTGAAAAGATAAATAATTCAAAACGTACAACATAAAAATATAGTTCCTTTTCATGTACTTCATAGCTCCGTTTATCGTTTTTAGTAAATTACTCTGGGGTCGGCAATAATTAGATGACGTGTAACCATATTCTTCTTCTACTAGAATAAATAAAAAATGCTCGAAAATTGATTGAATCAAGCGGAAAGGAATATGTATTTCTTCCTTCATCCTAAGGAGAAAAAGCGCTCAGAGAAAATATCTAATAACAAATCCAAACTTGACGCTCCACAAAGCAAGAGAGTAGATTTTAGGACTGACTGGAGGTTTCTAGCACGTCAACTGCTGTGATCGTTAATCTCGTTAGTTTAGTGAATGTTTTTTTCCGGAGGTGGCTGGATAATGGCCCCGTTGGATGCTGAAATTTGGGTGCGGCCTGGACGTTGGCTGGCGGGAAATTTCCCCCTACAAGTAGAGCGTAATGCGAGAGGACATGACTAGGACGAGGTCAAGGGAAGAAAGATCGCACGGGTTACGGGTCTGTCCCAGCATTCACTTAGTGAAGATCGGAGAAAACACGGAAAACTACCGATCAGAGCTGCCTGCTAGAATTGGACAACGATTTCTGTTCTAGACCGCAGCTGAATTCTACGTAGCAATCGACCTAGTGTCGAAAATCCTCCACCGCCGGGACTCCTGGTCAGAATCGCTGCAGGGACGGTGGCAATTCTGGGTGTGAGGTAAACTCAGCCGTGTGCTTGATTTTTTTCGTGTTTCCGGGCGCGTCAACTGCTTTGGTCATTAGTCCCGTTAGTGTAGTGCATGCTTTTTTCTTGGGAAATGGCGGTGATCTTCCCCTGCTGGATGGCGAGATCCGGCGCCGACCTACCGTCGGCTAGTGGGTTTTCCCCCTAACCAGGACTCTCCCACCAGCAGCGGGGCGCCGCCCAAGCCGGAACAAGCTCTAAGCTTCTGACCTGTCTCCCGGAATATGTGGTAGTGTAGTGCATGTTAGTGTAAGTGTGTGTGAGTAAGGGGAGAGGATAGGACAAGGAATGGGAAGGACAGATCGCCCGCGGTCCGTGGCCCGTTTGATAGGGTACTGCTCCGGCATTCGCCAGGTGTTGTACGGAGAAACCACGGAAAACTATCGATCAGAGCAGCCGACCGCTAGAATTCTCCTCCAGACAGCGACTGAATTCGACCTAGCTGAAAAGCTAGTATCGAAAATCCTGCCGTCATCAGGACTCGAACTTAGGACCTCCCGGTCAGAGGCGCTGCAGTGACATCAGTTGATGCACTTAGCTACCGCTCCCGGTCCAGCCCGTGTGAATTTTAATAGTAGTTCTTATGCGAATAATTATTAACAATACAAATTCTATCTTGTTTTAAATTGCCTCGACAAATACAACATGAAATGAGAGTTTATTTACGTATTGCCCACTACGGTTTCTAGGCCTCTCGTTATACGGTGAGTCACTGCAGCCAGAAAGAAGAGCATTCAGCGAATTTAGTCGTGAGCGTCACGTTCATTCAGCCTCAAGACTTGTGGGATCGATGATCTACTCGACTCCGTGGCCCGGGAGGAAAAAGAATAAGAGAAGAGTGATTGTTCAGGGCTCGTGGTCTGTGTGACAGGAAAAATTAGGACATCTGTCAACCAGGATAGCGGGCCTGGGAATTCATTCTGTGCGATGCGGCAGTTCGATTCAATCACTCCGTTGCAATTGGAAATGCCCTCTCACCCGTCTTCAAGATCGTCCTAATCCGAAGTGATCGACTCGCCTGCGACGACGGCCTTGAAGAGAGCGACCGACGAGCTCATCTTCCAGCTGCAAGGAGCTTACTTTGTTCGCACCATCAACTTGGACCAAGCCAATTAAACTAACCGAACAATAATAGTATGGTTTCTTTCATTCTCTCGTTTCGTTGCTTCTTCACTCAAACTCCCGAACAATGCTGATCACTCCCTATCTACTTTTAAATTGTTGTTTTTGTTATTCTCGTTAAGGTTATTATTTTGTTTTATTATTATTTTGTTGTAATTACTTTTTGTTATTTTGGTCGTTATTAATTTTTTCCAAGAATATACAATCCTTCACTCTGTATTTTATTCTCAAAGACAATAAAAAATCGTTCATGAGTTGGGGAACGTGCAACACACCCTTCGAAGATTTTCTAACATTGCATTTCACGAATTCTTTGGTAGAAATAAGTAAAAAACGGAGTCTTTTATTTTATACGTATTAACGCAATTCTTTACGAACCGCTTTTGAATTTGCGAATCCCTCTCTACCCCGCAAATAGCGTGTGAAAATAATTCATATTTTTGGGGGAGCGATAATTGGAATAATTTTGTTCAGATGCTATAATTATTTCTTTTACTATTTGGTACATTCTTAAATAATGATGTGGTTTTAATGTGCAAACGAAAGTCCAGGATTTTTTTCATTGCCATAAGGTTTAGCACCTCCTTGACTGACATTATTTGAATTCGCTAAGGCACTGCAATTATATACCCTATGTTTACCACATTGAGTGCCAAGATACCACCGGCGACCTGGGCTGACTTTAAGAGGTACACGGCCGGCTCTAGGACTCACCGGGCCTAGAAATTCTAGCAGTTCAATTTCGCGACATCGACTGACTGTAGTGGCAGCAGTTTATTTGTGAAACATGCCTAAAATGTTGCCTGAGATTACTGCACGTTTGTGTTTGTGTTATTTCAATTAACGTATTTTGTTCATCGAATACGTTTCACAGTTTGGCTCCTGGGTAAAACCAATACTTATTTGGGTGGCGCTCAATGCGTTACGGGACGGGACGGCCGGGAATCTACGCTGTTCGTCAGCGAGATAGTTGTTCGTGGCTTCAAAATTAATGGCCTTTTTTTCTCTATTTCAAAGGAGCTTTTCTACAATCATTTGCGTCAAGTTCCAGAAATACTGAATATTCATAAGGAAGTTGATTAATGTATTGCTGATAATATGTGATCAACATGATATATTCATGTTATATCAATACATCAGCTAAGGAGAAATTTAAATGTCAGCAAGTACAGGAATACACTTTCTACATTGCATTTTATAAGGTAACGAATTCTAAAAATAATATCATTATCAATAGTTTTAAGATATGTATGTATTTTTTAAAAAAATTCTTCAGTTCGGTGCGAGAAGTCCGCAGTTGTGTGTTCTATCCTAAATTTATTCTTATTTCAAAGATTTGTTTTGCATTGTTTGCTTATTTGAGATATACTGCATAAAATCTCATTTTCAGGAATGTAGTAAATTGCATTGCATATTTGAGGATTAGTGGTAACACTATTTAATGGCTTGTTTTGGGGTTTGCATTATTATTTGGTGGGGGAGCTCGTTTGATTGAACTTTGATAATAGCGACTAGAAGTTACTCCGACCATTGAATTGTCTTGATTTTATTTACTTTTTCTTTTATTCCTTCGAAAACTATAAGTTATCTAAATGTGTGTGTTTAACCTATACGTTTTAACCGTTATTATGTGTTGCCAGAACCTTTACAAGATTAAAGTTCAAATATTAGCAGAATTGGGTAATCATTTGATGCTTTAAATAAGTCTTCTTTCATACTTCGATTTCGTAGGATGAGAAACCCTCTCAAACCAACTTTCTTGGAACCAAAATTCATGGAACTAATATTTTGTACAAATATTCGGGTAATTACTTCACTCGTATCATAAGGAAGAACCTTCTTCACGGAGGGGCATTTTTTTGTAACTATTCCTTATAGCAATGTAATGTTAGCAAACATGTAATGTTAGTGAAGTAATTTACTAATTACATTCCAACTCGTGGGAATAAAAGCTTCATAATTATTTCATTTAAAAATTCTCATCTCTGTAGTATGTCTCCTTTATGAGTTTGTTGCGAAGACATCTTTCACACTCGAAGTAGGTTTCGAAATTTTTATTCAAAGAGTTTTAATACTGTGGTTGGCCGAACGAATAATCGGTGTTGTGTTGCTCAATCCTCCTCCTCCTTCTCCTCCTCCTCCTCCATAAAAATAAGAAATAAAAATGGAGCAATAAAAGCTTACTAAATGTTGCGTCATCTCGAAACTGTAATACATTAATTTACAAAACTTGTGATTTATAGTAGTGGGACGTAGAAAACGCACATTACGAGTACACTCCTAAATACCAGTAACAAATGGGATGCAATATCCGCAACTTAATGTTACTCTTCTTTTTTCAAAACCCACAGAGTGTTCTAAACTTTTCGGAGCCTTCACAACAATACGTAATGAGTGCATGTGATCGATGGAGGAGTATTTACATGAAGCAGAAGCATAACTTATTTTGCCGTCATACTGTAAGTCGAAATGTAAGTCTTGTGGTTTTATCTACGATTAATGAGATTTCTGACTCCATTTCACGGGGTTTTGAAGATGAAGAACATACTAAATTATAAAAATATTTTTAAGAAGCTGAATATTTATAGATTACTATAAAAATTAACTTAAAAATTGTGATGAAATAAGCCGCAATATCAGGATTTAGAATTTATTTTTACTTGAGAAATTGAAATAGCTCTGCAATAGGTGCCTATTTTATTCGATGAAAGTTGTGTCATTCAATGAAAATAAGATTCTCTACGACTTTTATAGAATAAACATTGTTCCTGCTTTACATACGATATTTCTCCTTCATGTTACCCGACTATTCTGATATATTTGAGAAATGTAATAAGAGTTCGACGAAACAGAAACCTTCTTTTTTCGTGCTCTTGAAAAGAAATCTAGTTTTGGAGGATCTGCGTTAAATTAAATATTCTTTCTATACTTCGGGCTAAAATTATTTAATAAAATGTACGAGGACAGAGGAGTCGTGAAAGCAAGACAAATTGTGAACTCAAATGGAAGGAGAGTAGTAAAGATTAAAACTAGAAACATATTGTATTGTTGGGGAGGATCTCCAGTAATTGTAAACAATTTTCAGTAGCTATATCTATATCATATTTGTTGATGATGTTGCCAAAAGTTTAATTCACCAAATTGTTGAGTTTACATATCTTGCCTGGTTACATATCTGTCGGGAAATATCCTAAAGCGACGATGGAAATATCATCAACGTTAATCCGATAATAACTTATTTCTGGTCTCGCGAAATAATTTTGCCAGTAATTTAAGAATGTTGTTTAATTATTTCAAATTATGTTAGGAGTTGACCTTTGACACACATTGTACCATCATCACTTACATTAATTCCCAAACACGCCGAGAAAGAGCACATGTGAGCATTTTTAAACCCAAGTGAGTGAATTTTGATTTCGGGTGCATCAAGGGTACTTAATCATTATTTTCTTAGGTGCCATGCACGTTATACCCAGCGAGGTGCCCGTGTTCTTTCTCCACCGGAATTACAAATCCAGCGCAGGCCTACACGTCGGTATTCCGGGTTTTCCTCCTTTAGGCATCTCTCCAACAGGGAACCGCTTCAGCCTGGACAAGCTCTAAACCGCTGACTTGGCTCCAGTCATGTGTGATAGTGCATGATAAAGTGTGTGTGTGTGTGTGTGTGTGTGCGTGTGCGTGTGTGCGGAGAGATGAGTGGACTAGGATAAGGAAAGATCACATGGTTCGCCGCCTCTTTGTTTACTGTCGATAAGAGTAGCCGTCTGATACAAGTCTTCTCCAGACGATGGTCTGGAATTTATCCCTGCTTAGTAGCAATTGTTTAATATTCGCCACCGTCCGGGATTCGCAACATTAGGACCTCCTGGACAACGCTTTGATTACTAGTGATTCCGAGCGTGTCAACTGCTAAATTCATTAGTCCCGTAAGTGTAGTATGCTTTTTGCTCGGGAGGCTGCGATGCTCTTGCCCTGTTGGGTGTCGAGATCCGGCGCCGATCTACCGTCGGTTAGCGTGGTTTTCCCTAACCAGGTATTACCCACCAGCGGGGCACGGCCTCAGCTGGGGCAAGTTCTAAGCTCCCGGCATGTGTGTTAGTGTGGCGCATGTAAGTGTACGTGCGAGTAAGGGATGAGGATAGGACAAGAAATGGGTAGGAAAGATCGCGCGTGGTCTGTGGTCCGTTTGTTAGGGTACTGCTCCGGCGTACACCTTGTATTGATCGCAGAAACCAACATTCATTTTCTAGCACACTCGCACACACCTGGGAATCCGAAGGGCTATCTCAGGGTCATTGCTGAGAGCGGCTTCTCTACCATTGCGTCGCGAACTTCTGGTCGAAAGGGAAACATAGATTGAAAAAGACGACTTCGAGTGTGAGGCAGTTCTCGAGACACCGAAAAAGTTATTTCCGTCCAACGAATGAAAATCAGCTGCGCGATACATTGCGAGAAAAAGAAGAAAACTTGAGAAGAAAGACGGTACGATGGAAATAGACGGTGCGGCTACGCGCCAGTGAGATTGCACTGGGAAAGTGAATGAGAACTTGTTTCATATTTGAGAAGTTTCCAGATTTTAATATTTTTGTGTCATGGGTACAAATTATCTGGATAAAATCCAGACTTCCAAGAAGCGAATTTAAAATGGTACTCTTAGATGTAAATTCGCCAATCCCTTGAATTTAAAATGTAAAGTTTAAAGGACTTCAATGAAAAAATGACGACTTGCACACTTGCATTATTTCTCATTACTTCTTTCTCTTTCTCTCTCTTTCTTCCTCTCTCTTCCGCCCTCTCTTTCTCTCTCTTTCTCTCTCTCTCTCTCTCTCTCTCTTCCTCTCTCTCTCTCTGTGTTTCTCTGTTCAGTTTCGTTTAACTCTGTATCTCTTGCAATTTCTTATAATCTAGGTCTTTGTACATGTCGAGAGAAACTAATTTTGCAAAATGATGTTTTTGCGTTGTAGGCAGATCAAAATGAGGATATATTCTGGAATTGGTAGTATTTCTTGGCGATTTCAAATGAATTTGCAGCAAGTAAGAGCGGAGAACAGGCCTAAGTGATCAGCTGACCAATAATTTTTTTTTTTAAAATGCTGGCCTATCAGGTAGATACAAGAGTGATAAACTTGTGGTAGAAGTGGTCATAATTTGCAGGTCGGATTGCGTTCTTGAATCTAAAACAATGGTTAAATATCTCATCGTTTTCTTTCTTATGCCCTTTGTTATCTTACCCCTCTAGAGATCGCACTCGTTATTACGTAACTGTATTAACAATAACAAGTCCAGAAAAAATCAGGAGGAGAAAGATTTCAGTTTGGACCCTCCCCACGTAAATAGTTTTGAAACAAATTTTTAAAAGTTAGCTTGAAATAAAAAATATTAGTTATGATAATATTCGTTGCATGTGAAGTGGTCAGTGTGTGGTAATTGTTTTAAACAAGCTTTGGAAAAAATATGTTAGTTTTGGGAGGAAGACTACGCTACTCACGCCCATTCCCATGTATGCCAGTTCTGAGTTAGTGCAGTCCTTCCTCTTGTATTTTTAGAGAAATTTAAATACTAGTGTGTAGAAATGTTTATTTTACAATGTAACATTGGTATGGATCCCGAGTGCTTTCGAGATTTTAAATTTGTTGTTGTTGTTATTTCTATACTTTTTTTTTATTTTTCCGTATCCATTGCTTGATTACACAATACTTTTACGACGAAGAACTATTTCATCAATAACATCTGGCTTTAAGAATGGCTGTCGAGCGTTCAGAAGGGTTTTCGAGGTCAGACTTGCCGCCACTTGGTCTCCATTTCCTTCTAAGAGATTCGTTCCGAGCACGCTACCGTTGGCATTTCGTGTCAAAATTCCACTTCTTTACAAGGTGACTTAAAATATAGTTTGTTGCTGAATCAGCTGTTCGCAACTTGGCCACTTGGCAAGCCGCTGAGATCATGTCCGACGTATTCGAAAGATGGGTTGAGTAAGTTGCAATAAACAAACAAACTTAAATGTAAAAGTTTCAGTATGAGAAGGATGAAATATTCGAACACACATATTTAACTCACGTTGGAACATATTAACTGAAGAATGTAACTGTTAGAGTCCTGCCCGAGGGTTTCTCTTGCTATGACGACACCAGCGTATAGTGCTCGACCGAGAAAACCATGTGTCTGACGCTGAGTTTTTGCGAATCTACCAGTAGATTTGCAATGTAAAACGTGGGAATGAGAGGTGAAGTTTAAACACTATTGGCAGAAATAGCAAGATATTCCTGCTATAAATTCCTCATTGTAACGTAAATTTAGTTCGTAATCTTATATCAGAAAAGTAGAGCGAATTATTTCGAAAAGAAGTGTGACATTTATTAATTAGATATATTTCTACGGCGCATGTTTATATTAGTGAATGTAATTTTAATTAATAGAATATTAGCCTAAATAAATAGCGTTTGTTGCTTACAGAGTTCATTCATTCTAGATCTCTATGGCACATCATGTGTTTTCTGACCTTCTCTCGAGAAGGAAGCGGAGCAGTCATCAGTTACTGACCAAATCTTCTTTAAAATCAATACACTGCATCGCTTTCTGAAGTTATTTCCTAGCATGCAAGTAAGAAACCCCTTGTACCATGCTCTATAATAACGTATGAGAATTCGTGTAGGTAGTGTAAATATGACATTCCTGTAAAAATTAACATGAATTATAACTTGCAACAAAATATATTATGCGGATTTACGTCTGGAGATTTATTTATTAGTCGATTAAATAGAGTAAAATCTCTTAAATGTATCGAGTATGTATAAAGAAGATAATTACCCCAAATTATAGGAAAAGATACAAAATTTAGTCAGATATTTTATTTTTGATTCCCATATTCTCAACAAAGATTCAATAAAAAGCAAAATATTTACTAAAATGTCCAACCAACTGTGTTCTTTTATCATTAATTATAATATTTTAATTACATAGTTTCTGGCAAAGAGAAATGTAAGAAATAAAGTTTGCAATGAACGAAAGTATTTACATGACTTTATTTAAAGATACTTAGAAAATAAGATTTCATTGAGAAAAAGTATAAATATTTTAATTTTTGTAGTTTTCTTCCCTAAATCCTGGAAAACTGCATTAGTAGTACCCATTCCAAAACTATATAAATATCATACTAAAACTGAAAATTATAGACCTATAAGTCTCCTTCATGATTTCCATAAACTAATTACCAAAAAAATATCTCAATCGCAAAGACCAAGTGACACTTTCTCGAATCAGGTGGGAACGGACCAATATAACTGGCTCACATCTGTTAAATAACACAGCTTCCTTAAAATGTGAATCATGCAACGAAAAACTGTCAATTGTCCACATCCTTCAGGCATGTACAAAATATATCCATTAACGTCAATCAATCCTACAGACTGATAATCTTGAAAATATTTTATACTCCAGTGAATTTACACGAAAAAATATTGACATTATGTAAAATATTAAAAGTGTATAACGATTCAATGCCTGTCAATTGTAAATTACTGTTGTAATGCTTGTTTAAATTGTGTGTTCACTTTTTAATTTTAATCCTGTATTGATGGTAGTAGTATATCACGTATATCTGCAGTCACTAAGAACCTTGTCGTTGATGCGACTATAAATAAAATAAATTTAAAAAAAGTCGCCTTCCTTCTTTATTAAAAAGTTAAAAAAGCAATCTTAGCCATATTAAATAAATTTATTACTCAAAATAACTAACGTAGAATTTGGAGTCCGCAACAATCATTCTACCACACATCAATTATTAAGATTAACAAATTACGTTGTCTCAAATTTTCAAACGTCAAAACATACTCTCGCATTATTTCTTGATAATGAAGAATTCGACAGTGTGTGGCATAATGGTGTTCTTTTTAAAATGCGACAAATTGGCTTTCCTTACTATTTACAACAAATTAATCAAAGTTTTCTCATATCTAGAAATTTTATAGTTCAAATTAATACAAAAGTATCTACCAATTACCCAATACATGCTGGAGTCCCTCAGGTGAAAACACTATCTCCAGCTTTACTTAATATATTTATTTCTGATTTCACAATTCTTAATAATTCTGAAATAGCATTCTTTTTTGGTGATATTACAGTTTTTATTTCACATACACTTGAGATATTAATTGGTCGAGACACATTGCCAGCTGATTCAAACATACTTCCTGAATCGCTTCTAAAATGGAAAATAACTATTAATTACAATAAATGCCAAGCAAAAGTATTTTCACTAAAAAGGCTAAACAAATTATACCCTTTAATTTTAAACAATTCCCCCCTTATTCATGTTTGGCATGAATTGGGCATTGAATTGGGAATTGCAAAGATATTCTATAACCTTGAGGTCTGGTTACTGAGGGTGTGGATGAAGTACCTTTGGGCAGTTGTACACGCGACTTGTGCTTGGGATCATGGTCTTGATATAAATAAAATGTATCAAGAATATCTCGGTTTCTAGCACTTTGTACAAATCTTATGTAATTGAGGTTTCGGTCAAATTGTCTTAAAATTTAGTATGTTGTTTCTTACTGATCAAAAGTTATGGCCGTTAAGCAAAAAAAGTTCTTGTTGATGTAATGTACACTATAAACCGGAGATCTTGTCGATTTGTCAGATGATAGAAAGACACATATGTGCACTCAAAGCATATTCAACTGAAACAACCTCACTTGTTTAAACTTGTAAATTATGCTATTTCATTTTCCGTGAGTTATTGTGCTTCATTATTGTGAGCCCCCTTGCCTTCGAAGTTGAGATACTTGATCATAGTAGGTTTCCTTGCCTTTCACGTGGGAATCATTACCGTAAGTCCCTTTGTCTCTCACTATCGGGGTGCTTGATTATCGTAAGTTCCGTGTCCGTCCGTTACCGTAAGGTCTGTGTGCTCCGTCTAAAACGTTTTCTACAAGAGCAGTAGTTGGATATCAAATATTTTGCTAATGTCTAGCATATCCTAACTACCATAACACACTAGCAACATGAGCACGACTCCCAAAAGTTCTGGCTCCTGATTTGAAAATGCAATAATAGGCATTAGTGAATTCTCGGTCGTGATATTCATCTCCTTGCAGATGTTCGTTGTCGTTGTTGTAAGATATAAATATCTGGTACTTTGTGTTGTTGCGAAAACGACTGTAAACCCTGATTCTCAGAAAAGATTAGTCTGATGTAAGGTTATCTATAACAGTATATTTAAAGACAGTTACTTCTCGGGAAATGAAATGTCATATTTCACAAATCTAAACAAGTGAGGTTGTTCATTTCCATACGCTTTGAAAGCACATGTGCTATATGTGCTATCATCCGACAGATCGACATGATAACCGTTTTAAAACATTCATTAGATAAAAAAGAACAACTTTTTTCGACTATCGACCTTAACGACTTTTGACCAGTATGACCTAAGGAACAACATACTAAATTTTTAGACAATTTGACCGAAACCTCATCCCCATAAGATTCGTGCGAGGTTCTTTTGCTGAAGAATGTCAAGATATGTGTATCTATTCATCGTTTGCTCTTCGAACACAAGTTCACCGACACTATAGGCTTACATACAACCTCACGCCATTACATCCTCCTCGCTTCACAGTTTCTTTCATCTTCTTTGAGCTCTTCATTTGGTCTCCTCCACACAAGAATTCTTCCATTGGAATCATAGTTGTTAAATTTTGATTTATCAGCGAAGATTATTCTGTTCCATTTGTTTTCATCTTTTTCTGAGTGTTGTTTAGAAAACTCCTGATGTTTACTTCGGTTTGCTTTACATATAAATGTCTTTCTTCTGTCAACGCGGCGATGGAAATTCGACCTCCGTAGTACCCTTCACAGGTTAGGAATCAGTTCATTGTTATCACTGGTAGACTGAGGTCTTTTGAATTTCGGGAAAAATGAATCTGAATGTCAAAGTAGAGATATACGTACAGAAGTGGCATACCTAGAAGTACCTAGAAATACTGCTAGCGTTTCTGAGGTTAGAAATATTTTAGCCTTGGCTCCAGCCAACATTTCTGGAACTATTGCTTCCTTGAAGCTGCCTTATTTCCGTCCAGAGATCATAGACCGGGAGCTAGCAAGAAAATCCACGTATGATAAGCTCAAACCTAAAAGGTTTTGAGAAGTTAGCCATTATTATGAGGAATAGGGAAACAAGTAAGCCGGCCTGTAGGTGCCAGCGTTGCGCTGCACAAGTTTTTAAATATGTCGAAAAAAAATTATTCCATCGGGGGACACAGCTAATTCTTGTTGCATATTGTTCGTTAGATAGCCTAAGTGTGAAGGAGTTGTATGCCGTATCACCGTGGTGTCTCAAACAGTACGCCATAATGAATTCAAAGTGTCACTTTTTGAATGCTCTGTTGTATTACTAGTTCAAAGCTAATGTTTTCCTCTAATAGTAGACAATTATTTTTCATTGTTGATTATGTCTTCAATATGGCGCACAGTTTGAAATGCCACATCGGTATGGCATACCACTCCCTCACACTTTGGTGGGTTGGGCGGGAAACTGCCAATAGTGTGTGCCTCGCAATCCAATATGTCTAAAAAAGATTTGGATGATATTCATCGGTATAACCGCACATTCATCTACAAAGTTAGGCCATTGATTATTTAATGGATTCACGAAAATACGGAGGAGACATCTACAGATACGTGTATTGTCTATAAATTTCGATATTTCACATATACACGAGGTTTTACCCCGGAATCCAATACCGCACATATTAGAGGCCTTTATCCAATATTCGATGTTTTATGTCGATAAATAATGAACCAATATTATGCAAGTTAGATATTGTTTTTCGTCGTAGGTTTCACTGTTCATGAAAGATTCTAGCCTAATATTCTACATTATTGTCAAACGTTTTTGCGAAATAAATATTGATATTAAGAAAAGCAAGGAGGGGCTAGATATGCTTATACATAAAAACATGAAACAAAATAAATAAGCGCACTAGGAAGTACAACCTGGAAATTATAGCAATAAATTCAAAAGTAAATAACAACGGCATACAATAATTTATAAACCAATAATTACACTGATTAGAACTACACTCGTCCGATTTGGAAAAAGTTTTCTAAATTTAATCATAATACATGGCGAACAATAAAAAATAAAGCACTAAGAATCATTATTAAAGTTCTGTGCTCTATATCGTACCAGCAAAATCATCACGAACTGCAAATTTCCACATTTAAGAAACACAACAACAGATAACTAAAAAACTAGAGGTGCTACAGAAGGGCAAGACTTTCTCGTAGCAATTTTTTCTAATTTCCTTGGTGTGGACTGGCTTTAAGGTCTTGCTCCATTCTCTGGCCAACTGCCATCCATCGTCGTCCAAAGTACATTTTTTTAAATTTTTCTCAAATTTTCGGTTTCTTAATAATAGAACTGAAATATTAATTCAAGAATATTAAAGAAGAGTAAAACGTCGTCCTAAATAGAAATTTTTATTGAAAAATTTGAAGCAATTCTTAAGAAAATGGCGATTAAGCATTACTATAAATGCGAAATTTCAAGTTTTTTATCACAGGAATGTATTAAGTTTTCGAAAAGCTTCATTTAATGTCATTTGAAGTACATCCACTCATAAATGCAATAATGTATACAAATCGTTGGAAATGTGCACATTAACGGCGCGAGAACTTTTTAAAAAATGTGTTATTTAAAAAAAAGAATACTCCATAAGAAATTTACATCATATTAAACAGTGCAATTAGCACTATCCTTTGGAAACATTTGAAGAAAATCATTTGGAGCCATTTTGAGAAACTGGCGTTTGTGCGTTACTGATACTGCGAAATTTTGACCTCATTTTTACAAGAAAACTGGTGTGTTTTCGAAAAACTTTATTTGACATTATTTAAAGCACATGTACTCGTAAATCTAATAATGTGAATAAATAGCGTCTAATGTAAATATTACTGACGGGAAAGACAAGTAAAAAAAATCATTTTTGTAATTTTTGAAAAAAAAAACAACAAAAGATTATTGCAATATGGCGTTTATGTCATCGGATAGGGTTTATTTTGTACTACTACCAAAAATATAAAGAAAAAATTTGGAGCCGTTTATGAGAGAATGTTGTTTTTGTAATTTTTAAGAATTGCAAATATTTCACGCTCTACTGCACGAAAATACTAAAATTTTCGAAAACGTCTACATGACCGTCATGAAAGAACTATTTATGGGCAACAAATTTCATTTGAAGGAAACATCTGAGTCTTTAGTTTGATAGTTGAGGGAAGACGCCGAAAAAATTCAAACTTTTGCAATTTTCGAAAAGTCAGAGTTAACCGTGAAAATAGGACCTGTGCCACCTTTATACGTGTATTTTACTCTATTCATACAAGACATTTAAAGAAAAAATTTGGAGCCGTTTTTGAGAAAACTTCAAAAATGTGAAATTTTGAAAATTTTGAAAATTTTCAAAGCTTCAACTAGAGTCACATGGGCTGGGGTTTACTCAATGCTGAAAAGGTCGTACGTGTGGTTGAGACGTTAGTAGTGTTCACAGACAGACGTTTAAAAAAACACTTTTTCGGTATATGGGGACCCAAAAACGTGTATTTCTGTTGAAATCTCGAAACCGATTTTCCGCAGCGTTACATAATTTTCTTTATAATACGTATATTAGTCTCGTATATACGTGTGTATACCAGAAAGTTAAAAAAAAAATTGTCTCTTTCCACATACCCCAGCATCTTCGTATTCGACTTGGGACATACAGGAGAACCGATATTACGCATAAATTCACGTTTCCTAAAAGAGGAATTGAGACTAATTGGCAATTTCCATCCACATGATCCCTGCAAGATTGTCATCAAGCAGAATCTTGAGATACTGACATTGCCTTGCCTATTAAGTTACGAATCAGTATTTTCTCTCAAAATTGACATACATAAGGATGTGGACATATTTTCATATAGTATAGAAAATTATAATTGCAATACACTTCGTAAAAATATTATTTACCTGGTGTGAGTATCATCAGCTCACTACAAAAAATCAACAAGTAATATGTAAACGATACTTT
Organism: Teleogryllus oceanicus; assembly: GCA_964035755.1. Lineage (NCBI taxonomy): Eukaryota > Metazoa > Arthropoda > Insecta > Orthoptera > Gryllidae > Teleogryllus > Teleogryllus oceanicus. The sequence goes on from CAXIVR010000001.1 coordinate 281,173,288, forward strand.
ACAATTCATTGCCAGATGACATTAAAGAACTAAAATCAATAAAAAATAAGGGTCCCTTCACAAAATACGTTCTAGCAATTAACACTTTTATTTATTTATGAACAATTACCAAATTTTAAATTTAAACAATTAATTTTGCATTTTTGTCTGTACTTAGTATTTAATTTCCTGTATCGTCGTCGAAGTATCAATTCCATTGCCACAAATTCTTTATCAAAGATAATTTATCACATAATTGATAACCGGACAAATCATTTCCGGTACCAGCTCCTTGATATCATCTAAAAAAAAGTTCAGTCAAGTACTGCTGCAACGAACGAGACGTTCCCACCATTTCTCAGGAATTGCATTCAATTCACAGTTGTGAAGTACAATTTTCGATTTTAGGAGGCAAATATGCATATTAATTGAAATTCCAAAGGAAATATAAATAGCATTAAGAGCAAAAAGCAATAAAATATGAATAATTACTTAAATATAACGGAAATATGATACATTACAAAAAGCAGTAAATATGCTCTAATATTCTATATAAAATCACCGAATATCTGTTCGTTTGATTGTGTTTTGTGAACATTTGATAATTGGCATTTTATAAAGCTCATAATTAAAAATATAATTTTTCATAAACTTCCGGGTCATAATACAGTAAGTAACTACATTCCTGCAGGTAGAGAACCAATAGTTCATACCAGACAGGTATGAACTACCTGTCTGGTAACATCTCCAAAGACGTGTCACTTTAGAAACAGGAACTTCAGTTTAGCAACGCAGGGTCTCCAGGAGAATTCCAAGTATTTAGTGGAGGTACGAAGGCAAGGGATCGTGAACTTGCACCCACACACAACAGAAATTCGAAACCATGTGTGTGTATGGACATGTTATTCCTAATTGGTGGGCAGTTACGAATAGGCGCTGACTAGCATGCGCGCTGTGTAGGGCGTGTCCTTGTTCAGTTGCGGACGAGAAAACAGGCGAAGACGGAGATAAGGTATCCGGTGCGGTCGGATGCGGCGAGGCCGGCGGTGACAGGGGTGGTGAAGGGAGTGGTGATGACGGTGACGGTGGCAATGGCTGTTGCAGTCCGGCACCGGTAGATCACAGTGGGAAGATCTTGTGTTTTTCGATTGCGGAAAGAAGGTTAGAATGTTTGGGGCAATTGTTTTAATAAATGTAGATGGAGTTAATGCGGAGGTTTTGTGGTGAGATTTGCTTTTTTACTTTTTATGATTTTTCGGTAGAACATACGAACAACTATTGCATATTTATATTGCAGATACACATTATTGCACATATTATAGCACGAAGTGATGTACGTTGTTTGATGTTCTGGGAAGCAGAAAGAGATATTCTAGGGCTAGTTCAATTGTAATTATTTAATGCAGTATAAAGCTTTTTTTCGCTCACGTTGAGACCGTCTTCATTTCACAATAAAGAATAAAGAACAATAAAGAAGTAAAATAAATTGTGACATCTAAATGAAATATTTAACATACTAATATAACTTGAATATTTGATCAAATTGTTTTAAAAAAAATGAAATATGAAAGTGGCGTAATAAGAATAAAAGAAATATTCGATGTACATTGAGAAAAAATTCACATTAGCATTAAAAAAATGAAATAATTGAAATTCACATAAAATATATATTTTAAAGTTAAAATAAAATGCAATGTGTTTCGGATTCAAAAGGCATCTGGAATTAAGTTTTATTTCTAGAACTCCCAAGAGAATGCTGGTTATAGGTGCAGCGGGGAACCAATGGAAACGTGTGTCTTTATTACATATTTTTTACCTTTAGTTCCGTTCCTTTTCAACTCCCTAATTTTAATATTTTTGAAGGCAATTCTGACACTCACCATTAAAAACGAACATGTTTAGTTTAATAATAGTATACATTTATTCTAACTATTCAGAGTACAATAAAAATGTAAGTTTTATTTGCTTTTGATTGTAACTTTGGGACTACAAATGAACATAATTTGATTTTGATTTTTACTGTCAAATCTTCATGAACAATATTATTTGAACATTTGTCAGTCAGTTCGTGAGTATTAAAAACCTCACGGAGAATATTGTTGTTACAAAGTAAAAAGCGGTATAACGTATATACATTTATTGTTTACTTTCTAAATGCGGAAATTATATTTTTGTTAATATCTGTTAAGTATCTCGCTTTATTTAATTGAAATCGGTAGTTATTCCAATTTATGTGATTTGGAATTTATTAAAATCATTAGTTAAATTCCTAGACACACACACACACACACATACACACACACACATACACACATACACACATACACACACATACACACACATACACATACACATACACATACACACACATACACACACACATACACACACATACACACACACATACACACATACACACACATACACATGCATACATACATACACACATACACACACATTCATGAACATACCCTTCGAAATGTGCTCAAATGCTCTGTCAAATCAGGTTCTCAATTCATCAACTTTATATGTGCATGAATGAATAGTAATTTAGCCTCAGACAGTAGAGGATAATGATAAAACCATATAACAATGAAATGTTAAAAGTATGTAGCGCGTAATAATAGTACAAGCCACATGTATATAATTCATTTTAGCATTTAACAGGAAGAAATTCTATTACTTGCTCAATTTGAAATTCACATTGAACACCCGTGTACCATAAGCAAATCACATTATAATAATCGGGTAGTGCAAGTCTACCAACCAAGACAACACGAACCAATACAAAAACCATTAACTTCCGTAATTTGTGGATAAGACTAAATAAAATGCTAAGAAAATGAATGATCCTTTTTCCTTGCTGCTCAGAGTATCACTGCTAACAAAGACAGTTCTCTGGAATTTCCCAGCTCAGTTGTGTGCAGGAAGACTAGAATAAAAAAATAATGCGTGTTCATATATTATTTACAGATTATTGGTTTTTGTAAAATAATGTCGTTTCCATCTATAACATTGTAAATCTGTAATTTAAATGTAATTAAAATAAAGATTTCTTGAAAAATGAATTTTCTAGAACTTTAATAGTAATAAATTTGTATTAAAATGTGAGATTATTGGCAGATTGTGTTCATATAGTATATATTCGAGTATTTTTTAATGTCGAGCTCCGGAAGAGATTCCATAATGGATCTAAATATTGACAACCCTTTACTCATGCTCTCCGTCAGTGACGAAAAGAATAGAATATTGATTAGAATCGTCCTCGTGATTTACAACGCGATTTGATTATCATATGGCAGTTGAATGAATTATTTCGAAATATTTGACAAGTCAACGCACAGTAAGTTTCCAGGTTTTATTTATTTATTTCCATCAAAAACAGTTAAAAACTGTGTATGACGTGCTATGGGGGAAGTGAATATTGTGCACCTTTTCAAATTTCTGTGATCCATGAACTAAGCCATATACTACTTGAATTAAAAAAAAAACATGTACAATACTTGTTACAGGTTGTTACATTTATACAGTCCAAATGATAAATAATGCATTAAATATTACTGTTAAATTTAATGTTACTTTCCTTGTGATGCTCAGTATAGTCTCTAATAGTATAGAAACAGTTATGCAGCAGAAATGATTTCACTTGGGATTTAAACTTTTCTATCGAATTTAATCGTTTAATGTCAATTGGCAAAGTGTTGTGAAATAATGTACATGTATTGTATGTACATTTTTAGTGACGAGCTCTTGATACTGTCACCTGATGAATACGATTTCTACGTCGAGTGTTGTAGTAATAGACATCGGCGTTTTCTGAAAATATATTCTCGCCCTTAAGCAAGTCATTTTTGACAAAAAACACTGATTCGTAAATCAACAGACAAGACAATGGTAAAATTCCTAGTTTGATAAATATAAATATATAAAGAATATAATAATATTAATATATCATAATAATAATAATAATAGGAATATATATAATATAAATATAAATATAATAATAATAATAATAATAATAATAATAATAATAATAATAATAGGTTCACTTAAAAGCCTGCCAAAACATTTGTATATGAAAACATTACGTCAATATGTGTGTGTGCGTGTGTATGTCTGTTATTTGCGTGTGCGCGCACGGTGCGCGTGCGCGTCTGTTTCAAACACATTCATGCTTGATCGCGACACACATAGCTTATACTTACAGAGAACGTGATTACATGGAAGTCTTTCTGAAATTCTTTATTCAAAACCATTCATTCAGTTGTTTTCTACGCGATGATATTCTAATATGCTCATTGAGACCGTGTCGCCCTAAAGAAAACTTAGCTTATGTTCATCAGGAAAAGAACTTGCGAAAAATGAACATCAATCAGGGTAATCAGACAGTTTCTTTTATAGTAACTTGAGAGATTTTTTAGATTCCAATATGAACGTGACTGCTCTGAAAAGGTGTATTTGCCCTCTCTTATACGGACTCCCTCATTAATGTCTCAATACGTCAATTGCCTGAATTGTTACTCATTTTTAATTTGTCGCCTTTCTAGGTACGTAGTAAAGAGAAAGTATTGTAATGCTGCAGGAAAAAATGGGTGATTGTTTTAAGAAAAAATCATATTGTGGGGCCTCGAATCGAAAAACTGAAAAATCTTGTTTTCGTCATCGGGCGAATGATGTAAATTTCGCGCGTTGAATAGTCATGCATTCTTCGTAGGTATATGTAAAACCCTGAAGTTGTCTGGACGTCCCAAACCTAAAGTTGTCTGGAAAACTCCCAAAATGAATGCCAATTCAAACGTCTGCCTCTACTAGTTCGCAAACATGTTGTTACAAGTTCGATTGTAATTTCACCGTCAAAAACATTGGTTCACAAAAGTATTGGTTTCGTATGCTTATTAATTTTTTGTTCATGTGTTTATTATTAATCATCCACATATCTGGTACAGACGACTCAGATTGTGGAAACAGGGCATTTGAGGTTCAAAACAGAGTACTGAATTAAGCAATATCGCATGTACATTTCCGACTAAGCAAAGGAGATAAAAGTTGCACTAGTTTGCGGTGGAGACAGGAAAGGGCGATGCACGCGTGTTGCCGGCAGTGGTCGTCGTCGTCTTCATCGCCACCGCCGTCGCCATCACCGCCACCATCACCGCCACCATCACCGCCACCACCACCGCCACGATCAGCGGCACCACCACCGCCACGATCACCGCCACCGCCACCGCCACCGCCACCGCCACCGCCACCGCCACCGCCACCGCCACCGCCACCGCCACCGCCACCGCCACCGCCACCGCCACCGCCACCGCCACCGCCACCGCCACCGCCACCGCCACCGCCACCGCCACCGCCACCGCCACCGCCACCGCCACCGCCGCCGCCGCCGCCGCCGCCGCCGCCGCCGCCGCCGCCGCCGCCGCCGCCGCCGCCGCCGCCGCCGCCGCCGCCGCCGCCGCCGCCGCCGCCGCCGCCGCCGCCGCTGCCGCTGCCACCGCAACCGCCGCCAACTTCGCCGCCAACGCCTCCGGCGCTAGGACGCGAGCCGTCCGCTGGCAAGGCACGCGTGCGTTGAGCGCGTGTGTGAGTGCGATCGTGCGTGGCGCGTGCGGCCGTGTGCGGCGTCGGCCAGCCGGATCAGCGTGCGAGAAGGGCGGTGCCGGGACGTTGCCCCAGCGCAGACGAACACGGCCGGGACGTGGGAGCCGTGCTTCCGTGAAACGACGTAAGTGATCCCATCTACTTGCGTTTACCGAAACAGGATCTAGAGAACTTCGTTGTTAGATTCTTTACTTGGAATTCGCATTCTTCAACAATTAAAGCATTTACTCGAGAATTACGACCGCAATTATAATGCATAAGAAATTTGAATAATCAAGAAGGTAACAAAACCAATTCTTGTATTATAAAATGTATAATTAAACATTACAGGAACATCAGTGTTCTAAGATATATTTTACGTAGAAGTCCACTAAGATTGCGCTTCCAAGAACTGGACTGATGTGTTTTAAATCACTTCCAGTTTTGGTGGGAGTCAACTTTCTTGAAACAGAAGATAACATTTCTTTTATTTATTTGCGTGCGACTTAGAAAAGATGTTTGGACGGCTGCGAATTAATTCGTCAGTATTAAGCAGTATATTTTATTTAATCTGGTTTCCTTTTAAACTGTATCTAAGTATGTAAATGTATGAGGAAGTTTGTTTTCGGTTTCCTTTCTTCAAAATATACGACAATCAAAATAGTTGTTAAACGTGAATATTTGCTGCGCATTTCTAAGAAAGGAAAAGGAGGATTTCAAGGGAAATATGGAAGGCAGTATGCACTAAGCCATACGTGCCTCCTTGTGTGTACTATATAGGAGCGTGGTAAAAGTAGTTAGAAGGCTTGTGGAGTCATATTACCCATATTACCAAACATATGTTGATGACATTATCCCTTGACTGCATTTCCCGATCTCATTTCTTCAGGAACGAAATAATTTTGAAAGTAAATTAATTCAAGCCTCTGGGATGGTTCATGGGCAGCGTACTAGCTTCCCGTGTTGTAGTACCGGGTTCGATTCCCGGTCGAGGCAAAAATAGAGTTGTCCTTTCAAATCAGATACAAATATCAAATTAAAATAGGGTTTCCTTTAAAATCGTCCCAGTTTTTATAGCTGTGTGACGAAGAAAACCGCAGACAGGCGGATCTTGCTAGTTACGGTGAAGAGAATACGTCATGTTTGCACTTACCCCAAGCATGGAAATTTAACTAGGTCTAGTCATGGGGGACACCGGTTGCTGGCCGGCAAAGTGGGACTACCGACTCAACAATGTCAAATACATACATATTAATGCAATTAATGCAAAAAAACTGATATAAAATTTAATAAAGTTTTTTCATGTTATTGCATTTAGGTGGTCACGCGATTATTGTGAAAAAAGGATGCGGATACGAATGTTAATTTAATTTTTTTTAAATTTGTTGCGTCTATATTGACGGAACACGTCTCCAACCCTTGGGGGCGATGAGCGGTTTGCGCTTGAAAGTAATCCTCTATTAACCTGTGCGAATAGGAGTAATTCTCCATTAACGGTATCTGACATTATACGTCACGTTACGTCGCAGTGAGTAGTCAAGAGGACCGACAGGTTGCATCTCCGCGTACGCGCCTCCTACCACGCGCCTCTGCGTCACTACCCTGCGGCCAGAATTGAGAAGGAATTAGGACATCTGTGTAGGGTATAGAACACTTCACAAGGGTTGACCTTGCCCTTGTGAAGCAGCCAAACTCGTTTTATTCGACCAAATTTCACATGAAATTGGCCGGGAATCAACAGGAATCTAACCCGGACCTCGTAGGTGAAAAGCGAACGACTTCCCTCTGAGACTCGAGATTGTTAATAATTATGATTGTGTTAATATTAGACGTGACGAACCAAAAATGACGATTAATGTGATTGTTAAAATATGTCGATTATTGAAAAGTAAAACAACAATTTTTATTGACTCATTGTGGGGAACTGGTTACGAAAAAGTGGATAATTCTGATTCCTAAATGTTCTAAATTACTTTCTCTAAAACGTTGTGTAGTCAGAATCCATTTTTGGTCATTGACAACGAAAATGACTTGATGGCAAAACGCATGTCTGTCTCTGTAACTATCAGTTTGTCAGCCCTTCCGTCCGTAGACAACACTAGCGTAGAAACGTACACACGATTTACTCCAAAATTTATAATCCATGATCGATCTGGATAAAGGCAAGGCCCCGCGAGTTTCAAACGTTTCTTTTATTTGTTCGGGTACTTTATATGCAGCCGTGATACTTTCAAATCTTTCTAAAATTTCTTATTTTTGTTGTTAATTTTATTCTCAAACGCCTTAAAGAATGGCGCAGGGCCCACATAAGTTGAAATCTCTGGATTTTTGAAAATTGAAAAAGCTAATTAGTTAAGCGCCTTACTACAACTGTAATATTACAGATAAAGATTATTTCCTGGAGTAAATCTGATCCTCAAAGACAGGTCTTAAAAAAGGCCATGTACAATTGTCATGGGCTAGTGGTAGGCAATGGATGAGATTTTATTTAAGCAAACCCTGAAACTCCTACGATGCTCAAAAGTAATATAATTACGAGTTCAAGGATCTTGAACCCCCAGGAAGTAATAGGAGTGCACTGAGGTTTACTCAAAACACATTGCGGTCTTGATATCATTCAGTGATTAGACTCTCATTAAATTTATACTAAGAAACGTTACATATACACACTGCTTTCCACGTGTTGTTAATGTATTTTGCCTATTGCGTTACAGTAAGGTCGATTCTAGCAAAACTCTCATTGTCCATTGCGGCGTTCAAGACTTGAAATGACAAAAGGAATCACGTGCCAGCCCGCGAAGAGCCGTAGTGATTCGTGAGATTTAGTGATCCAAGAGTTGCTATCATGGCGGTAAGATGGGAAGTGAAAACGACCAGCTTAATCGGAGTACATCGTCGTGAAAAATAAGTTTCGGCACACTACACTTGCAGATTATAGTCCGGTATCACACCAGCGTTCACCAATGATTAACATTTATCGCATATTGCAAATTGTGCACGTCTAGTGTGAGAATACATTTTACATCTTTCTGAAAACAAGCAGATATTCGTAGACACACCACACCCGTCAGAGAGTGACCAATCCCATGATTTTCTGCTCGAAAGTGGCTAGAAGGCAATGCATGCTGGATAGACTACATTTTAGTAATGAGGCTTAAATGAAGTTACGCCATAAAGTTGAATTGTTGTTTGTGAATAATAAATTAGTCAGAAAAATTCTACAGACATGTATAAAAATAAGTAAAAATTCATAAAAAAAAATTAAGAAATGCCCCTAAATGTCGCAGTAATTTGGTGGAAGACTTTATGAATAATGCCCTTCAATACCGGACAGTCGCGAGATGGCCAGGAGAGTTTAAGCGAGGACGCGCAGAGAATGCTGCGATCAGCTGCGCACGGGACGACCACCGCGTGTACGTTTCTCAATACCAATTTCGCTCTCCGACTCCAATAGCGTCCATTGTCTGCCTCAGATGCGAGCAGGTGCTCGATTCCCGCACGTGCCACATCGGTCCGCATAATTGCAAGTCATGAAGGTCGCTGAAACTCTCTTGGCTATCTCCCGATTCTCCGGTATGGAATGGGCACTATTACCAACAGCTTCCACTAATTTACTGTGATATTCTAGCGAATTTCTTCCACGAAGAACGGTTGTCTTAATGTAGGAGCGTTGCTCGAAAGGGTACCTCGCAAGCCTCGAAATCAGATAAATGGTCGTTGTGCTAATAGAGACATTCAAAGAACCAACTATTTTTGACAACACACACTGTAGTAGACCCCACACGGTAGAAGGTGCCGTGCTGCGAGTGTCACTACATACGGATCAGATCAGGTTTCAGGGGATTGTTGTCTTCAGACTGAATAAACGTCGCTATGCAATGATAAATGAATTGAAATTTAATCTTAGCTACGTTCTAGTAAATCGTTTTTTTTTTCAATGAGATTTTAGTAAGCCGGAACAAATGAAAGGTTATAAATGTTTATGAACGTTCTTCTTTCTTGTGTGCATTACTTATAGTTTGTTGTACTGCATGCACCAACCCAATTCAGAGGGCTGAGTGTGTGGATGCCGTGAGAGCTGAGGTTGGCTCCAGGCAATTCGGCGGAGGGAGCTGGGTGGCGTGCATGGACTCAGTTGACTGTAGCTGCCCGGTTGCGTAGATTGCCGTAAATGCGGCCAGGTGACTGCTGATGCACGCGAGTAGCCCAAACTTAGAGCTAGCGGCGTTTTGGCCGCGCTCGTTGATTGACGAAGACATGTTAGGCCAAGCAAGAGCTGCCGACTCGTTTTTAGGTTTTCTACCTAATTTCTGCCTGGATTGAGTATTGATACACTAGCCCGTCGTATTAACACATGAGTCCATAATAGTCGTTTCAGTCTTACATAGTTGTAGGCCGATGCTCAAGTTCGTGAGTTTCATTTGACGTGAATTGGTTCTGGTAGTGGTTCTGTGCAACAGTAGTAAAGTTATAGTACTTTGAGTATTGAACATTAACTTGAGTTGTTCTCATTGTAGTCTTAGTAATTGTCCGAGTAGTCTCGACTAGTGAATGGTTTGTAGCAATTTCACAGTTGTATTAGTTGACAAGTGCATAGTAGTCGCGTGGGAGGGAATCTGCTCTATTTATTATTCGGGGTATTATTGAGTCTGTGGAGGGCAGAGACACGTCACATTGAGTGGGAACCTATGGAAGGGTGGTGAGACGCCTAGTACCCGCGATCGGCTTCCTATGTGTTGGATGCGTCTTCGAATCCGGGGAGAGGAGCGTTGGGGCGGTGAGACGTGAGGTACCCGCGAGGGCTGCACGCTATTTGTAATATTTGAAAATCGGTTCTTACGGGAACCGTGGCGGTTGAGAGAAGGCGGGGAGCGGCAACGCTGGCGCGTCCGCATTTGCTGATGTACACCGGTAGCGGTAGCTCAGTGCATCAACTGATGTCACTGCAGCGCCTCTGACCGCGAGGTCCTAGGTTCGAGTCCTCACGGCGCCAGGATTTCCGACACTAGCGTTCCAGCTAGGTCGAATTCAGTCGCTGTCTGGAGATGAATTCTACCGGGCGGCTGCTCTGATCGGTAGTTTTCCGTGGTTTCTCCGATCAACACCAGGCGAAAACCGGAGCAGTACCCAACCAAACGGGCCACGGACCGCGCGCGATCTGTCCTTCCTCTTCCTTGTCCTATCCTCTCCTCTTACACACACACTTACACTAACATGCATCACACTATCACATATTCCGGGAGACCGGTCGGGAGTTTAGAGCTTGTCCCGGCTGGGGTGGTGCCCCGCTGGTGGGAGAGTCCTGGTTAGGGGGAAACCCCACTAGCCGACGGTAGGTCGGTGGTGGATCTCGCCATCCAGCGCGGGAAGATCACCGCCATCTCCCGAGGGAAAAACATGCACTACACTAACGGGACTAATGACCAAAGCAATTGAGGCGCCCGGAAACACGAAAAAATCAATCAATCAATTTGCTGATGTATATTTCGTTATCGGCGATACGCCTTAATAGTGCTGTATTGGCGAATACCGATTTCTGAGAAATTTTTGTGAACGTTTGGCGGTCGTTGACAGGTAGGGAGGGGGTGTAATGCCGACCGCGCACCGGGTGGGGCCAGCCCTTGCTAATGACGCCTCTCCAGCGGCCGAGGCGACGCCGGGGGCGGCGCCAGGGCCGGCGCGGCTCCCGGCGGACAGAGGCTCAACGATGAAATTGTTTTGAAAGCCTTTCAATAAATTGCTTTATTATCTTTTCGAATGTTCGGTGCGTTTCGTACGTGCTTCGGCGGAGGTGACGGAGTCGTGGGAAAGTGGCATGTGCGAAGACACTCTGCGTAAATGGCTTTTATTGCCCGTTTGTAATTTCTGCTTTCAACAGGCGGCTAAGTCCTAGGACGCTGTGGGATTGAGTCCTAGACGAGCCTGATCGCGAGATGGAACACATACTACTGCTTTTCATCCATGCGACAAATAAATAATATATTATAAATACATTGTGACTATTCAGAGTATAATGAAACATTGATTTTAATTTTCTTTTTATTGTGACTTTGCTACAAGAAGTGAACATAATTTGATTTTTATTTTTACTGTCAAATATTCGTGAAGAATATTATTTTAACATTTTTCAGTCAATTCGTGAGTATAAAAAACTTTTAGAACAATATTGTTGTTTACAAATCAAAAGATACATTTATTGTTTTCCTGTTAAATGCAGAAATTACATTTATGGGAATATCTTACGTGTCATGCTTTATTTAATTGAACTCGGTAGTGATTATAATTTATGTGATTTGGAATTTATTAACAACATTAGATAAATTCATAGAAACTGAAAATACTCATATTCACGAAAATACCCTTCCAAATGCATATAAAATGCTCAGTTAAATCAGTTTTTAATTTCTTCAACTCTGCATATGCATGGAAGAATGGTATTCCTACCTCAAAACTGTAAATATAATAGTGAAATGTTAAGTATAGTACGCGTGCGTTATAAAAATACTAGCAAGAACTTATTACTTGCTGAATTTCAAATTCACCTGGAACAGTCTGTACCATAAGTGAATCACGTTATAATAATAGGTATTTCGAAGTCGGTCAACGAATGCATCACGAAACAATATAAGTCATTAACTTCCATAATTTGTGGATAACTACATAAAGTAATGTTAAGAAATTTCACGTGTCAAATATGCGCGTGAACGACAAATTTTCAAAACATGAGTTATTTCTTGCAGTATTTCGTGAAATGTTGGCAGCTCCTAACAATTAGTTTATTGAAAAAAGGTCCAATTTTTTCTTTAAATTCTATCATCGGATGTAGAAGGTCGCTAAAATTGTGCGGGTCCCATTTTCAGGGAACACTATGTATTTTCGAAAAATTCCAATAAATGAACATTGAAAAAGTACGATATTGATGATAAACGTTTTCCAATAATGAAATATGCTCTGAAAATGTAGATGCTTATATAAGTTTATGACCTGTTGAGGTAGATCAGAGTATCGACTGTTGTTTTTGCAGTGCCGTGACCAGGAGATCGTGGGATTCGAGTCCCGATGGTAGCAGGATATTCCACTCTAGGTCGAATCCAGCCGCCGTTTGTGGGAGATTTGTAGAGGGCGGCTGTTTGATCTGTAGTTTGATCGTGGTTGCTCCTATTAACACTAGGCGAATGCCAGAGCAGTACCCTAAAAGAAGGACCACGGATCACTCGCGATCATTCTTTCCTCTTCCTTGTCGAATTTTCACCCCTTACACACGCATGTACACATTAACCTACCAGACATATCGGGAGAGGACATTCAGAAGCTTAAAGCTTGTTCCGGCTGGGGCGGTAGACCGTTTGTTGGCGATACCTGGATTAGGGAAAACCCCACAAGTCGACATGTAGGTGGACGCTGAATGTCGCCATCCAGCGGGGGAGAACATGGCCACCTCCCTACCCTTATGGGACTAGTGACTATATCATTGACGCACCCGGAAACACAAAATAACCAATCAATAAGATAACATATTTTTTGAATATATATGTACTTTACGCATAATTTTAGCTTGCAATTTATAATTTTTTCTTAAAGATGCTTTAAATTGTTCTGTATTTTCCTCGGAAAGAGCAAATGATGTTTAAAGATTGTTTAGAACCCATTTTCAAGGAACTACATTTTTGAAAATTTGCAAACAAAATATCAACATTGTAAAATTACAATATCGATAATATAGATTGTTCCTTAATGAAATATGTTTTTCAAAATGAAATCTTGAAATAAAGTAAATGATGATCACTGAAGTTTTGAAAAAGGCAAATTAAACCTTTAAAACTTTCAATTTTTAGGTGTTGGAAACCAACGACAATTTTAAGTTGTGTCAGCTGCAGAAAACCAAATTAACACAGTTAAATGATTTATGTTGTATTTCTTTTTACTTGTAAACAGGTGTATCCTTTTATTGTATCTAAAACAATTTCCTTTTTACTCCAATTTGTTTCATATATTGCATGTTTATATGCTTAAATTTTCATGATTTTTGCATCATATTTTTGCGTGCTTATTGAAACTGAGTCATTTAAATCGCAGCAGGTGATCATCAGGCAAAATAATCTGAAATTATCAAAAGAAATTACCGGAAGAGGTGGTTCACGGCATCAATCGATGTCACTGCAGTGTCTCTGACCCGGAGGTCCTACGTTTTGAGTCCCGACTGTGGCAGGGTTTTCGACTCTAGCAAGGTAGCTTGGTCGAATTCAGTCACTGTCTGGAGGAGAATTCTAATTCTCTGATCGGTAGATTTCCGTGGTTTCTCCGATTAATAGCAGGCGATCTTTCCCTCCTCTTCCTTCTCCTATGCTCTGTCTCTATACACTAACACTTGCACACACTACCGCACATACCGGGAGACCGGCTTAGACTTTGCCTGGCTGGGGAGGGGGTCCCGCTGATGGGAAATACCTGGTTAGGGGAAACTTCGTTAGCCCACGGTAGGTCAGTGCTGGATCTGACCATCCACCAGTGAAAGATTATCGCCAACTCTCGAGGAAAACACATGCATTACACTTATGGGACTAATGACCTTAGCATTTGACGTGTCCGGAATAATCAATCAATAAACATCAAAAGAAATTAATTGAGATGTTTTGTTGTTTTTTCTTGAACATCCTCTAAAAGGGATTTGCTACATTCGCGTTGTATATTATATACAAAGCGCGTCCAGAAAGTTTATGAAGAATTGGGCTGTCAAATTTTCCTGATAAATATTGTAGGTACGTTTCCTTTCTCCTCTTTCCTTCGTAATATTTAATGAATTACGTACAATAGTGCACATTTCACTAGCATGACGCACACTATATAACGAGTCAGATTCCAGAGTTATATCAAAATCAATTCTTAAGGTCATAGATAGCAGCTCGCGCTTGAGTTCAGATCAACAGTCCGCTTTGTCGGCTCCACACAAAGCATTCCACCCTACCAAACACGGTCCTTTCATTTATTCCTTTTCGTTGCGAGAGCGCATCGTTTCCTTACTTCGAGAAAGAAAAGACTGTCGTCCAGTGACCTTTCGGAACGCAGATCTTCCCGTGTTTGGATTCCGCTGGATTCGGAACGACGGAAGGAGCGCGAGAGCGGGTGGAAGTGCGCCATTGGCCGTAATCGTGAGGCTTGGCGGAGCGAGTAATGCGAAACATTCGGGCTTGGCGGGGGACTGTGATTTCACTCGGGCTCGTTTTGTGTCCGGAAAAAGTTGCTTCCTCTCAAGAAGATTTTGTTTCGCCGCGAACATAAAGGAGTCAGCGCAACTAAGACAACTCGCGTCTTTCGTCTTTCATCAATGGAGCGGAGAATGGAACGGCGGAACTTCGCCTTGGAACGCAGGAGAGACCGTCGTGGCGAAACCGCGATTATGTAATTTGTGTAGTTTGAAACGCAGATAAATAACGCTATAGAAAGTGTCCAAGAGACACGAAAACACATGAAATGCATTGTTTATTGAAGATTTTCCCCCTTTGTTTTATACAAATAGAGCGCATACGATTGACGTAAGCCTAGGACAAATGCCAGCGTTGTACACATTTTACTATGAAAGAAAAACTTATTTTGCTTTGTGATCTGTCTGGGTTTGTAACAACGCTGTGATATATTTAATGTTGTATTTAAAGTCCAAAACACATGAAGAACTGTACGTGACGTATGGGTAGATATACAATTCGCGCACGTTTTCTTGACGTCCGGGCCCCCTTCCTCTTCCCGTCTTCTATACTAACTACATATGGTGAATAATGAAAAAAGGGTATCAACGAGCGCGATTGGTCATCTATGATAACAAATAATATTCGCATGCATTGAATTTGCATTATTATTTCCGTATGTGCAAGAAATTGAGAGAAAGCTAAGCAGCCCATGGCCATGTGAATGATTTCACTGGTTGCGTTACATACCGAGGGATTTGGGATACTCCAAAAAATTAAACATTCGATTTTCACTAAAAATTAAAATAAATATTATTACGCCTGTTCTCATACTACGGGTACCAAGATCACAATTTTTAGAACTGCTCGTAGAATGGGGAAAATTATTTTATTACGAAATAATCCGTACTCTACTGATAATGCATTTGCGACACAAATAAAGATGGGAGTCAGGAGCAAAACGAAAAATTATAACTTTCCTCCTACCTTGCGCAAAATGTCACTTGAGTGTATATTTCTGATAAAGAGATTATTTCAGACCGTATTTCCGAAACTGTTTCCTTTGGAAAAGATGGCTGTGCCCCAATCCAGTGGTATTTTCCTGTTAGATCCAAGATGTCGTTAGATCCAGAGAGTCCGTAAGGACGTTTTGAGAGTCAAACTCTAGTTTTAAGGTTCTAGAGTTCCCACGAGATATCTGTGCACTCGACGACTGTTACTGAGCGAAGGAGACATCCGAGAAAGGAGACACAAAAAATTCGCTGAGAGAATTCTCTTGCTGTTCAGAAAACATCGGGTAAACTAATCCAAACTAGGAATTTTAATCGCCAAGAAATTTGTTTTGGATGCCTTCGTAACTTGTCACATTGGATTTCTTGTGTGCTTTCTAACACGGAATGTGATGTATTTTTTCTGCCGAGTCCGCCTGTCAAAAAGCTAAGGAAGTCGACGTTTTTGAGATGGCATTCTTAGTAGTCCTCTCCCTGCTCTGTTATGTCAGCTATGAGTACAGATTCCTCGTGCGAAGTGTTATAGTACGAGGGGCATCCACACGATGATTCAAAATTGCACTAGGAGCTCCGAACATCAATAACGGTACGATATGATAAGTCCTGACGCCACTGTGTGCTCCAAAATCGTAAGCGTCTCTTATCCTAGTGAAATTGGCTTACCTCATGACAAAGGTAAAAGTATCCTGTGTCCGTGACCAGAGGCCTCCAGATCGGCGCTAAAGAAGAAACACTTCCTCTGGCAAAACGATGACCCTAGGGCAATGTGCCAAGATCTCCTACTGGTGGCGCCGTGGCATGCCACGAGTTTCTCAGCGCAACTAGCATCGGAGAAGGAAACTATCTGTAGTAAACCCCCTGTTTTCTAATTTGGTAGAATCGTAAAAATAATATGGGCAGAAAAATAAAAGTAAAAAGATAAGTAAAAAACAGACATTCTTAAATTTATTTATCTAAATCCCGCCTAATCGTATTTCAGCTTAAAACAGTTGAGGGCGATTTTCACTCCCCACTGCTCTCTTGTGGCGAGGTGATCAACTGCGTGGAGGGATGATTTCGTCATGCTACCCGTGCCACGGACTCCCGCATCGACCTTGACATCACTGCCCTAGGGCAATGGTGGAAGACACGCATTTAGCACGGACTGTGTAATACACCTCATTTCATTATTGCGGCCGCATTCTCGTTCCGGTTGAGTTTAGCTCAGAGCCAGCATTGCTGCTGTCTCGGCGATGGCTCTGACCGTGAGGTTCTACGGTTTGGGTCCGGATAGGAGCGGATTTTGTGTGTTTCTACAAGCTCCATCGAATTCAGTCACTGTCTGGAAGAAAACTCAATCAATTCCTAGCGAATGCCGTAGCGGTACCCGAAAACACCTGCCACGGGTCTCGCGTATCTTTCATTCTTCCTTGTCTTATCCTCTCCCCTTACACGGGCTTTATATTCAATACACTACCACTGAAGATGGATGACCAGTCGTGAGTTTCGGCAAAACCCCAGCCGGGGGGTGCCCACCCCCACCTTGGAACCCCCTTAAAAAGTTTTGGGTTTGGCGTGGATCTAAAATTCTGGGAAGAACTCCTTCCTATCTTTTTTTTTTTTTTGTTTTCTCTCTCTCCCCTCCTCCCCCTTTCCTCTCTCGCTCTCTCTCTCCTCTCTCTCTCGCTCTCTCTCTCCCTCCCCCCATCCCCCCTTTATATATTGTGTGTGTGTGTGTGTTGTGTCTTGTCTTTCTGTCTGTGTTGTCTTTTCTGTGTCTGTGTTGTTCTTTGTTCTGTTTGTCTGTCTGTGTCTGTGTCTGTGTCTGTTCTGTTGTGTCTGTGTCTGTGTCTGTGTTGTTTGTGTCTGTCTGTGTGTTTTTGTGTGTGTCTGTGTTTGTGTGTGTGTCTGTGTGTGTGTGGGGCCTGGTGTAGTTTTCCAAAAAAACCCAAACCTCCCCTCTCCTCCCCCCCCGGGAAAAAGTTGCACCCATCACAGGAGTGGTTTATCAATCAAAACCCCTCTCTTTCAAAAAGGAAGGTCAAACGGATCAATCACCTTTTTTTTCCCTTTCTATTCTCTACCAGCTATTATGGTCTCCCAAAAAGCTCACCCCATCAGTTGTTTCGGGGGAAGCCCCCCAACCATTGCTTGGTGTGGGCGATCCAGTATACTCCTGCCCCCGCAGATGGTATCCGGGCAGGGAAAGAACACATGCTAAAGTTTTGACAGCAGGTTCAAATGGACAAAAGGGGGTATCCCCCTTTGAACCTGGGAATTTGGGCATCGTGTCGAAAACAGCGTCAAGAATTTATTTCCCCGGTGTTTGGTTGACCCAGGGTCAATGGGGGAATTGGGGTTTGCCCATTTTCCCTTTTAATGGACCCCCATCGTCCTCCTTTCGGCAGTGTTGTCACGTTGGTTCTCCTCTTCTTTGTGATATCCCCTCTCTTTCCCCCCAAGATATCTGGAGCCCCCGGATGACCCCCACCATCTTTGCCCAAATGGGAATGCACAACCCTGCGATAACCTTATGCGCCCTGGATGTAACTTTTATCGACATGGTTGGCCCATAGGGCTCCATAAACAGACGGACCCCCCGGGAGAAGCTTCGTTTCTCTGAAAAGGGCCCCTATTTGGGCTTAGCAATGCCTGTACAGCTTTTTCCCGGCCCAGGGGGTGGATTCAGACAGGCGTTCGAGACAAGATATTTGATTGACGGCTGCATAAAAATTGGTGGTCTCCGACGGGGTATGGTTTCTCTCTTTCCTCCCGGGGTTGGATACCTCGTCTTGCTCAGTCTGCACCCAGGACTTAAATCCCCCAAAAACCCCTTCTTGCAATATACAAATTTTCTGTTTTGCAAGGGGCCTGCAATTCCCCATGAAAAAAAATCTGGTTCCTTCGGGGGGAAGAAGGGGCCTCTCCATCACATTCCAAAATTGGACCCAATGCAAACCCTTGATTTATTACCTTGGCCCATTATTTGTTTGTAAATGGGGTCTTTTCTCAGATATAACAATCTTTCATACTTGGCACTTTAAAATCTAGGCAGGAAATTCCCCCCGGGCAAATTTAAACTTTTAATATCTGTCAAGCCTTTTGGGCCTCCCCCTTCCCTCAGTTGCTTTAGGGGGTTCCCCCGCTGGACTAAATCAGTGAAAACCCAAACCATCGTTTTCAAAGGCCCCTCCCTCCCCCACAGTTTTTCAGTCTGGTACAATATTTCCCCAAAACCTTGAGCTGTTAAAAAAAGGGCATACCTGGGTATGATGGATCTTCATGTTTATTCCCCTTAGGGAGGAAAACCGCTTTTCCCATCTTTCTGTACCCCCCTCAACAAAATTAAAAAAGATCCACAAGTTCGGTGTGGTGTGTGTGTGGGTGGGGGTGTGTGGTGTGTGTGGGGTGTGTGTGTGTGTGTTTTTTTTTTTTTTTTTTTTTTACGGGGGTGGGGGAAATTTTAAAAGACCCATGGCCCTCCCTGTGATGGGGTTTTACCAAAAACAACCTCCCTTCTCCTCCTCCCATGGAAACCCAATTTAGGTTACATCCGGGAGTGTTAAGTGGTTTAATCGGCCACTTTTTTCCAAATAAAAAATAGGAAGGTAAAACGAGGATCAATCATTCCCCTTCCCCTTTTTCTAGGCCCCTTTATGGTCCGCATCAGGCTCCCTATTGGTTTCAGGGACCCCAAAATTGCGGTTCAGGTCGTCGGTCTCATAACCCCCGCTGGAGGGTATCTGGGCACTGGAAAAAATGCTAGCGTCTTCGACAGCGGTTTCCCCAAAATAAGGGTGGGGTACCCTCGCTTGAACCTGTGGAAGGGAAAACCCCTTTTCCCAGAAAAAGCTTTTCGAAAAAATTTACTTCCCTTTTTCGTTGCCCATGGGGGAATCAGGGGTACCCATCTTTTTAAGGGTTTTGTTGATCCTCCTTCATTTTTGTCAAAAGTCGGTTCTCTTTTTTGGGATACCCCTCCTTTTTGCCCAATTCTAAGGGGGCTCCCGATGACGCCCCTTTCCGTGGGTCCCCGCAAATCGTGCCCTTCCGCGTCACCCCTCGTCCTATTTATCGACATGGGTTGGCCCTTTGGGGCTCCATAAAACAAGACAGACCCTAAAACCGCTTCCATTTTCCTGAAAAGGCCCTTTTTTGGGCATTGTCACAATTCTTTAAATTCCACCCTTTTTGCTGGCGTCTTTTGGTCAGAAAATTCAAACCAATCATGGAAAAAGTGTTGGGGCGGGAAATGGGGTCCCCGACTTTAAGTGATTTTTCTCTTTTTTCCTGCATAAAAGGATAACCTCGTCTTGTCTCAGCCTCGCCCGGGCCCAAACCCTGTTGGGTCCTTCTTGAAAATTTAAAAATTTTCCCTCAATTCTTTACGGGGGACGTTAATTCGTCCGAAACCAATATGGTTTTCCTTCTGGGAGGAAGCCGAAGAACCTCCCCAAACATTCCAAATGGTGGACCCAACCCCGACCTTGCGGACCCCCAAAAAATTATCCCTTTCCCCCCATTTTTTGTTTGTAAATCAGGTCTTTAATATACCCAAATTTTTAAAAAAGTGTTGGCACATTAAATCTCGGCAGTAATTTACTCCCCCTGGCCAGTTGAATCTTTTTAATATCTAACTAAACCCCAATCTTTTTTGGCCTCTCTTCATCTTTTCCCTCAATTCTTTCAGGCGGTGTTTGCAACTGGACGGTAAACGTCAGGCAGGCTCTGAAACCATCGATTTTCTAAAAGGCCCTCCTCCTCCCCCACGTTTTTTCTAGTCAAAATAATTCTCCCCCCTTCCCAGCTTTCAAGCCCCGGGGCCCGGTATGATGATGGATCTTCAATTTTTCCCCTTGGGGGGGCCCCAAGCCTTTTTTCCATCTTTTTGGCCCCCCTTCCCCTCACCCGAATAAAAAAAAGTGTGGGTGTGGGTTTCCCCAAGTCTTGAGGCAATAGGGGGAATTTATCGGCCCGGGCCTTTTGTGGATTCTGGGGGTGCAAATTTTTTTTGGTGACTGGAGGAATTTTTCTACTCAGATCGCTATATCTGAGTCACCGGGTGGCTCGGGTGGCTACTTCGAGCAGCTCGGGGCGGTTGGAACGTGGTGCCCTTTAAAAACCCCCCGACCTCTTGGGCCCCCCCCGGATTTTTTCCCCTTCCCCCGGCTTTTGGGAAAAGCTTTTTGCTCTTGCGGATCTCTATCTTAACTGGCCAGCAGTTTGTACCCAATTGGGGAAAGTTTCTCCCACCTCTGGCCTTTTCGTCAAAAGGCACCTCCGTCTTTGGGCGTTTCTCGTCCCCCCAGTAAACTGGTAAACGTCAGTGCCCCCTCTGACAAAACCCGCATCACAGGCTTTGGTTACCCATTTCATCACCTGAGCTTTGTTCCGGTCCTGTTCCCTATGTCTCCAAACTTTTTGGAAAACTTTTGTCAACTTTTTGCATTCCCCATTTGGGTTTTCGCACAAAATTATCCCCCCCTGTTTTTCACCCTCAAAGTCCCCCAGTGGTCACTATGGGTATATTTTCCCTAACTCTGGACCCCCCATTCTCAAAGATTATCGACTGATTCAGCCCCCAAAGTCCCCCCCCCTCGCGGAAAGGGTTTGTCCCCTGTTTTGGAACTCCATTAAGAAGGGAGGGATGAAAACTCTCGACCTCCCTTGTGGACGACCCCACCCCCAGGCTTGAAATCTCAGCTATCCCGGGGGTTTTCGTCCTCTTGTCCCTAACGGGCAGACTCTCAAACTCTCCATTTCGCGTTTGGTGGGCTAACAAAAATGTAAACGCCGTTGATTTTACAGACAAATCAGCTCCCCTTCGTCAGCTGGGAAATTTTTTCCAAAGGGTTTCCGCCTGGTTGTGAGTAATCCCGCTGTATCTTCCGGGTTGTTCCTCTTTTATTTAAATCAACCCCCCATTCCCTAACCATGTCCCCGGATATTGGGGGACTGCGCAATGGTTGAGATTGGTTTATAATTCTCATTTCTATCTTTTGCTTTTTGCCCTTTTTTGATGGAACCTGCACCCAAGCTGTCTGCCTTTTTCCTTTTTTTCCAAACCTTTGCGTCATTTGCTGACTTAAAGTGATCATCACCACCCTTCTAAAAATTGGACCAGTCTGTTGTTTTTATGCTTTTTTGGGTTCAATCCCAAAAATCACACCCCAGGGGGCCTTCTTCTAAGGGACCCCCCATTTTTTTTCCCGAGGCCACTTTCTTGACCGGCAGGGAAATGATTGTCTACCCGGTTCCCCCGGATGGGCTTGGATTTGCCACAGTTGGGGAAACACTGGGTTGGGGGTTTGTCCCCGGGCCCCTTTCACCCCCCCTTTGGTGTGACCTCTAGTCCTTCACCTAATAGTCCGGTGGTGAGCCCTCACATGGGGTCGATCAAAAACCCTTTTTTACAAGGACTGAAAAACTGGTTTGTCTCCAACCCTTGTTGCGAAAGGGTCGCCGCCCTTCCGGATGTGTGAACTCACCCCCTCTTTAAACTCAGGGGCAGTTTCCCCTTTTTTTTAAAGGGTGTCCGCTCGACGCGCTCTCACCGATCATCAGGGCATCTGGTCGTTTGGCCTTTCCGCGTTTAGAGCAACACGCGTTCTCTCAGTGACCACTTGCCCTCGGGCCCCGTGCCATTAGGATCTTTTCGGTTTTTTTCCCAGAATTTCTGCCCCATTTATCTCCTTTTTCCAGCCCTTTTTCCCGGACCTGGGGGTTCCCGTTTCGGGATCTTTTATTTTCTCCGCCACCTTCTGGGGGCCTGGGTGCACTCTTTCCTTTTGTTTTTTGCCGGATCGGTCTGGTGTCCTCCTTTTCGTCCACCTCATTAAAGTCGTAGGGTCAGACATTTCTAAATTTACCATGACATTATAGGCTTAAAATTGGGCCAGTTATTTTCTTCTCAGGCTCCCTCCCGTTGTTTGAAAATCATCACTGTAAAAGGGTACCAGCAGATGGTCCCTGCTAAGATGCTCGCTGGTTGACGACCCGGGGCCCCTCCTCCCCCGCGCCATCGGATCAGGCCCCTGCCCTCTGGGGTCCCAAAGTTCCTTTTGGTTTTTTACGGGGGGTCCCTTCCCCCCTTTGGGCCTGAAATATTTAATTTTCCTCTTGCCTCTTATCAAATTCCCCCCTTGCCACCTGGGGGTCCAGGGGGTTTCAAACCCCCCTTTACCCCACCTGGGCCAGGGGTTTTAACCCCGCCGTTCCCCACATCTTTCAGGGGCGCTCCAGTCGTTGTCCTTCCCACAGGGTGACTTTCAGAACCCCCTTTTCTCGTTTTGGTCGCCCGGCCCCGAAGGGTTGGTTCCCCAACCGGGTTTCGTCGACAGGGGCCCCCCCGGGGAGGGGGAAGGATGGAGGCTGAACCCCTTCCGGGGCTTTTTCGCATCCCCCTTGGACCCGGGGGGGGTGTGTGTGTGTGTGTGTGTGTGTGTGTGTGTGTGTGTGTGTGTGTGTGTGTGTGTGTGTGTGTGTGTGTGTGTGTGTGTGTGTGTGTGTGTGTGTGTGTGTGTGTGTGTGTGTGTGTGTGTGTGTGTGTGTGTGTGTGTGTGTGTGTGTGTGTGTGTGTGTGTGTGTGTGTGTGTGTGTGTGTGTGTGTGTGTGTGTGTGTGTGTGTGTGTGTGTGTGTGTGTGTGTGTGTGTGTGTGTGTGTGTTTTTGTGTGTGTGTGTGTGTGTGTGTGTGTGTGTGTGTGTGTGTGTGTGTGTGTGTGTGTGTGTGTGTGTGTGTGTGTGTGTGTGTGTGTGTGTGTGTGTGTGTGTGTGTGTGTGTGTGTGTGTGTGTGTGTGTGTGTGTGTGTGTGTTTTTGTGTGTGTGTGTGTGTGTGTGTGTGTGTGTGTGTGTGTGTGTGTGTGTGTGTGTGTGTGTGTGTGTGTGTGTGTGTGTGTGTGTGTGTGTGTGTGTGTGTGTGTGTGTGTGTGTGTGTGTGTGTGTGTGTGTGTGTGTGTGTGTGTGTGTGTGGGGGGGGGGGTGTGTGTGTGTGTGTGTGTGTGTGTGTGTGTGTGTGGGGGGGGGGGGGGGGGGGGGGGGGGGTTTTTTTTTTTTTTTTTTTTTTTTTTTGGGGTTTTTTTGTTGGGTTTTTACCAAACCCCCAAAACCTCCCCTCCTCCTTCCTCCCCCTGGAAATGTTGGATTTTTTCCGAGTGGTTAGGGTGTGTTGTGTGTGTTTTTTGTGTGTTGTGTGTGGGAGGGCAGGGAAAGAATGGACAGGAAGAAATGGGGGGGAAAAAAGGGGGCATCCTTCATCACGGTTTTGGGTTTTTCTGGGGGTCAACTTCACTTCGGACCCCCCGATGTAATTTTGAAGATGATGGGTCGACGCATAGTAATTTTTTGCCAAAGCCAAAATTTTTCCCACGATCGTCTTATAAAGAAATTAATTATTGGTATACCCAGACGGGGTTGGGTGGCTGACGAACTCTACGTGGGGAAAAAGGTCCAAATCGGAATTCCTTGTCTCTCAGAAAAAATCAAGGGAAATTCCCCAAAGTTCATCGGACCACTTTTTTTGCCTTTAAAATTTTTTGCCCAAATTTCTTTTTGACTCCTTCGATGAATTTTTTTTAGTTATTTCTCAGAACCGGATTTTTGAGGAAAATTACATTTGGGGTAAAAAACGGCGAAATAAACACTCAAAGTCCATCCTCTGTAGGGCAATTACAATGAAACCACGTAATTTGAACAAAAAGTTATACCTCGATTCCCACTTGCAAATATTCAGGATACATTTGGGCTGGGAAAATCAATAAAATTTTGTTTAGAATGCCTGAGATCTTTGCATTTGTTTGGTTGAAAAGTTTGCGCGGCGTTTTTGTTTTTCATGTTTTCCTCTTGTTCCCATTATGGGGAAAAAATTTAGAATTTCAGTATAGGTGATGTGGGCGGGGGGGTGATTTTATTTTTTTTTTTATTGTTATTATATTGTTTATATTATTTTTTTATTATTTTTATATTATTATATTATTATTTTTATTTTTTATTATGTAATGGAAGTTTAAATTAATAAAATTTTCAAAAAGTAAGCTAAATTTTTTATTACAAAGCAAATAATAATTAGTTCAGACCGAGCAGTGAATTTCAATTTTAAAAAAGGGCCCCCAATTTCCATTCTCTTATTTATTACACAAGGGTTTTTTTAATTTTGTTAATTGTTTTATAAAAAACTTTCAAAATACTAATACCATGGACTTTATTATGTTAAAAATTTGGAAATTTTTACCATAAATGTAATCCTCAATATTTTTGAAATTTAATGGTTTTTATTATAATTCCATTTCCTCTGTTTTCTATTTGTGTAAAAAAATACTTTTTTTTGAAAGACATTTTGTTGTACTACGTAATGCTACCATTCTAAAATAGAAAAACATAGGTACTTTAGCCCTTTGGACAGCTTGCTTTTTTTTCCTGTTACGGGCCCGGGTTTGATTCTGGTCAGAGGCAAAAATTGGGGTTTAAAAACTTCATTCATTTAAATTCATTAATGATGCATTTAATAATAACCTTTTATTTAATTGTTCCAATAATAGCTATTGCAACAAGTCCAACGTAATTTAAAAAATATACAACTATCATTTAATTTATTATTAAACTTTGAACGTCTAGAAGAACGAGTTCAAAGACTTTGTCAAGCAACTTTTGCCAGTTCGTTTTCGTTCTTTTAGTAAAGGAAATTCTTCCATCATCTGCTCTCTGTGACCTCAAATAAATTTTGTGTTTGTGATCCCCTCTACCGTAAAGTACGTGGATCTACCGAGTGGACTAAAAATATCTTTCCATGCTAGATAACTGGCTTGTACTTTCTACAGGGCAAAAGAGCCTTGCGTTAATCCTCCTGATTTCTAGCGACTGCCATTATACATTCTTCTTATTGCCTTGGAAAGTAAGTTTGCCAGCTCTCTTTTGTATTCTGTCTAGAGTTCCCCTTTGTAAATTTCTTTGAGTGTCGGAAGAAACCTCCCCGCATTCCATTAATGGACGAACAAGCGTTTAGTAAGTTAATTCTTTTGCTTTTACAATATTCCTTCAGTGATCCCTGAAGTAGCCTTTGCCATGGGAGAAAATTGTTGTCCAACTCAGATTTCCCGTTTCGGTTTTCAAGAATTTTATCGATCCATTCTAGTGTCAATGGCAAAATTCATTATTCTATGAACCGTTCTTTTGTGTGGAACGGCATCAAATGCTGTGGCAAATTATATTATTATATTTTAATTAGTTATACATTTTTATTTGAAATAATTATATTTCCAACTGACGGTGTATGTGACTTCTTTTCCTTTTTTGCAGATAAGATTTCCTCACTCATCTAATTAGACCGTAATCTTCACGTCTCCTTTATGCAGCTATTGGTGAGTGCAACGAATATATTGTTATACAATTTTACTACATGTTAAGAAAATATTTATGAAAAATAATATATTATGGGAAGGTAAATATGGGTACATAATTACGGGAGAATACCTAGATGGTATTGATAACAACAGCGACACAATTCTCTTTCTCTTCCCTTATGCATTTGCACAGACAAACTTACACTACTACATCTGTTAGGAGCGTAGAGCTTTGCGCGGGGCAGTGCTCCTCTGGGGGGGGGGGAATCTGGCAGGAGAATCCCCGCAAGCTGTAAGTCGGCGCCGAATCCCACATTCCAGCAGACAGAAACACGGCCATCTCCCGGGATACATCATGCACTACACTTTCGGAAATAATATCTTCGAATAGTTTACGTGACTGTTATCAATTCTTACTCACTCACTCGTTAAACTGCAGAATGGAATGGGTAATGTAGTTTTATTTACAACGATCGGTGACCAATACAACATCTTCTCTGATGAAATCAATAGTATTTATCACCCATTTTATTTATTGCATTGATACCGCCAAACATGACATGAAATGATGATTTTGTATAAATTATTGCTCAGGGATTGGTGATGTGCAACTAACAATGAATAGTTTACAAGGAAATTTTTCAGTAATGTTAAATTTCAACACTGTCGCCATTACAAGTGAGAACAAAATATTTTTGCATTAACAATTCCCACGTGGCTTAATTACTACCTCAGAAGGAAATAAATATTTTTATACAGTTTTTTTCGCTTTTCTTTGGTATAAAATGGACAGAACAAATTTTACTACAGAATACAATTATGCATTAATTGTGACATTGATTCTCTGTAATATATGTGGAAGCTGAAATTAAATAATATTGAACATACAACCTTGGTTAATTTTTAACCTCATTTAAATATAATATTGCTCCAGTTAAGAATCGAGTGATGCCATCTATTTTATTAAACAGGGGAATTGAAAGAAGCTTACCCCTCATAACCAGCCATCAACCATTCACACATGTTTATTTTAGGAAATAGACAAACGCTTGCCTGAAGATGCGTTCAGAAAATGCATGTAAAACGTCTAAAAAAATTTGAAATGACATGGACAGCATGAATAATTGTGATCTGATTGTCTTAAAATCTGTGCATAATACTGACATTAAATTATTTTGCTTTATACCAGTGATGTCAATGTCTTCTGCTGGTGGAAGTGGCACGCTTTATGGCATCGTGTCGTACCATGAGCTCTCAGCGGCGCTATTACCGTCCGGAAAGAAAAGTGTTAGTAGTACGGAATGAAACAATATTGAAAATTAAACCGTGATTAGTGAACAAAGATCAAATTAACTACAGCATTTCAGGCTACAATGTTCAAATGTAAGTGAAAATATAAATAAGAACATTCGTAAATTTATTTATCTAAATCCCGCCTTATTGTATTTCATGTGTAAAGCGTAAAAGCGTTCAGGGCGACTTTAACTCCCCACTGCTCTCTTGTGGCGAGGTGATCCACTGCGTGGAGTGATGATTTCGTCGTGCTAGCCGTGCCACGAACTGTCGTTGGTCGACCTTGATGACATCGTAGCTTTATACGGTATAATTATGACTTTTGATTGCTGATTATTAGCGAATCGCATCTTT
This sequence comes from Teleogryllus oceanicus, assembly GCA_964035755.1. Lineage (NCBI taxonomy): Eukaryota > Metazoa > Arthropoda > Insecta > Orthoptera > Gryllidae > Teleogryllus > Teleogryllus oceanicus. The sequence continues at coordinate 281,201,001 of CAXIVR010000001.1, forward strand.
TCATGCAAAACTATTACCGGTAACTTAGAACTAATTCTCGATCTAAGCTGCTTGTGTTTGTGGACTATTAAATAATTGATATTATCATATGTCAAATATTCGTGGGAAGTAACATAGAAACAACATTGTATGTATTGTTTTCACAAGTTTATACAACATTCACATACAAATAATCAAACATTTATCCTATCTGACAAAAAAAGTAGGAACACTATACAATTTTGTTGGTACTTTTATTCATCATTCAATTATTTATGGTTGGAAGATGGGAAAGAGATTCTGAGGCTCAAGAAAATGTTTGCAGATTGTTCATCCCCCATACGTCACATCCAGTTTTTAATGCTCTTTGACCACAAAAATTAAATTAAATTAAATCAAATCAGATATCTGAAGCCCCGCCCCCCCCCCACCGAGATTCCGAAGGGCAGGTCGGCGTCGGATCTTACGTTCTAGCGCAGGAGAAACACTGTCACCTTGCGGGATATAACATGCACCACACATCCTTACTAATGTCCATAATACCGAAGACTTTCCCAGAAACACAAAATAATCAATCAACTTCTATTTCGACATTCTGTGCATAAAGCTTCAGTTCCATGGTGGAAAGAGAAGGGTGGGCTACTCGGTTGCGTCACGAAACACGTGATCACAGTTCGGGCATATTCTTTGAAAAGGCAGAGCAGACGCTGGCCGACATGTTGAATGGAGAGCGAAAGGCGTTGAAAACCTTTCGAAAATGGCATAAAGTGACAATTTTCAACGGCGACCAACCAAAGATAACACGGTGAATAACAAGATGCAATATGTAAAAGGAATGCTGTATATATATCTGTTTCAGTGACTTGTAACAAGGTGATAATTTTGGTATGTGTCTGCATTTAAAATGCCCGCTAATATGCGGACGCAAACAGCTGCCTGAAGCTCATTCGCGGAAGTCGTATACGGTGGGCAATTGCTCGCCCATCTCTTTCCCTCATGTTCAGTTCCTTTTATTTCCACCACGATCGACGGAAGAGTTCGCTCCTGTCTGAGCGGCCGCACTGTGCTTGTCTTTCCCACGGGAGCGATCCTATGTTTTCGCGTCGCGCAGCGGAGGTCTGCTTTCGGCCTTTTGAGACCTTGTTTCCCAGCTAAGTGGCGACGCGCGTGGATGCTAATGTGTTTTAGCGGAGAGATGCGTCTCCACAAAGTCGAGGATTACTTCATCCTGTCTTTGAACTCCGCAAATGGCGTAAGTGTCCCAGACACAAGCGGTTTTAAGAGCCTCACCCCCTCCCCCGGGCTGCGGTCGCGAAGGTTGGGGGGGGGGGCAAGAGAGGTAACACCTTTGGCAGGTTTGCCTAAATCTAGCGAGAATATGGAGAGAAATGGCTTGTCGGAGGAGTACGAACGAACGAATGAATGAATGAATGGTGGTGGGAGAAGGATGTGAGAGGGCTCTTATCTGCAGAATAATTATCGCAAAGACGTGAAGATGGAAGAGAAATGAACGTACCGATAAAATCTTCCCATTACTTTAACCAGTTGAATAACGTACAAGGACGGTCTGTCAAACGTGAAGAATTGGATGAGAATATAAGAGTACGAATTAAATAAGCTCGAGTAAGGTTAATTACAATTATTGGAGAGAAGGTGACGAAATCTAGGGTAACAAAGACTGATGATTATTTTCTGCTTTTCATTTCTGCATGAAATGCCAAACATTTTAACGTTCATAATTAACTTAAAGCCAAAGTATCCATAATTTTTATATACTTAATGAGTGATTCATTTCCTCACAAAGTGTCCTTTGGTTATTAATAGCTCTTTTCGTTTACAGTTCACGACATCGGGTAATTTTTCCAGACGTGTTACTGTAAGCAGTAATAACAGTAGTGTATTCGCCGTATAGTCCAAAATGTTCCTTTTTTATGTTTTTCATCTTATGCCATAAAGGCCATAAAGGCCATAAATCTTATGCCATAATGTTCAAATGCCATAAAGGTTAGTTTTCCTCTGTGGTGCCAGTATTGCACAATCGTCTTTGCTCGTATGAAAATAACAGAAAATAATATATTCGTTCAAATAAACCCTGAGTAGTTATAGAAGTAATTCTGATGCTTATTACTTTACTATTATTCAACAGCATTACATAACTCCACCGCTTCTTAGTTACTGAATTATCGAAATTTTGTCTAGGTGAAATGGATAGAAAGATGCACCCAGAATCTAATCGTTCAAATTCCCAGCTCGGCCCAAACAATTGAATGTTTGTACAAATTTATAGTTATTATTTCGAAGCGTCTGCGCACGTTCACTCAGAACTGTTTTACGAAATGGCTAGGGTACTAGTAGGATGCAAGTTATATTAGTAAATAATGAGAAACCGTAACAAATAAAGAAAATAGTGGTCTCGTTGCACCATAAGTTATTTTGTAAAGTCGACCAGTGGTCGAATTTCGACCGTAATTCACTAAATTTTTAATTTTTAACATTATTGTTCCTTTGCTACGAGCATACATTTTTAATTATTGCATGTAATTTGTTTCAATTTTGTTATAATACGTCATTTGCGAGCATGAACATATGGGCCATTAGAGCGTGATTGCCTTAATTCCCTGCAATATCTATGAAATTGGAAATCCGAGGAAAACAGGGGGATCACTTGGCATCTAGAGTCTCCCGCATGGCTGAGAAATACAATGGAAACTGTTCTCGTGACCTCAACAGCCAACAAAGCAAAATCCTTCGAAAGTCAAATATACTGTATCCAATACTATTCGTTGATGTATTATGATATGTGAAAAATAGCATCACTAAGAACGTTTGTAAAACAATTGTTCATGTGCAAAATTAACAGAATCAAATATATAAAAGTCACTGTTTTTTGTATATTTTGCGCTGCCACGCAGCACGTTACCAGTTCATCCTATTGCGATAAACTTTTGTCACATTTTTGCTTACACTTGTGCAAACCTATGCATAGTACAATGGAAACATATGCATAGTACTATGTGCGTATGTTTGTCGCACATAGACGCAAAATGGGAACGTTGATGATTTTATGCGTTTATGCTGACTCAAGCGCCCCTGAACAGAAGCTCTGCGCAACCCGCCGCATCTCAAGTATTAAGCGCGTTTTCCAGCATACTCTGCCCCTACGATTTTAAAATATCGGCCGGAATTATTACTTCATCGTCATCTCGCACAAGTCAATCAAATTGCATAGCGAAAATGTCAATTTCGTAGCGAATGCACACCCGAACTTGAGAAAGAACGTTTTAACAGTAGAATACTTGACAACTATTAGCAAACCAGGACATAGAACAAACCCCTACTCGCGAGAAAATCCTTCATGTTTTAAAATTTTGCGGAGCGCAGGTAATACGTAATTAACAAGCACGTGAGCAGTATCATGTGAAGTGCAATTCATTCCAATAGCGAAGCATTGCCGGGTCCACTACTTATTAATAATGAACCTTTCACGGACATAAATGCAAATATTGTGTGAAGTATTTTTCTCGGATACACTAAGCTTGGAATGACTAATGACCTTAGAAGTAGATGCGCCCGAAATCACTAATCAATCAATCAATCAATCAATTAATCAATCAATACGATGTGCGAAAGTATTATTTGCAACATGTTGCTGGTTGCATCTGAACCCTATATTATTTAATTTAATTAAATATATTTCTAAGATATATTATACATTAATATTGTAGTTTTCTGCACTCCTCCTTCAAATTTAACTAACACAAATCTCACGTACGCGCAGTGTGCTTACAAAACGGTACTCTGTTCCCTTCACCTATTGATACATAGATCACTATCTGATAAATTGGTTGGAAATAGTAGTTATGTTTAATAAAGAGTGTAACAACATAATTATAATAGTATGGTGCGTCCTTCACTCATGGAGTTAGAATGTTTTTCTTCTTCTAGGGATTCCGTACGAAAAAAAAATATAAATCTAAAGGTTATAGTACATGCCCAAGATGGACTTGAAACATGAAAATCAGAAAAGTGATTTTTACTTGAAAAGGGGTAGCTATCTATCTCTTTATCACAAGTCGAAAAAAAGACAACAAAAGAAGAAAACAAATTTTGAAGCAGAATATGAACATCTAAAACTTCAAAAGTGAGTTCTGCCGAAGACATTTGGCAGTCAAAGACATTTTAGTTTTAGTACAGCGGTATTTAAGTCTGGAAAACATTAACAGTTTTATTTAATTTTTTGCCCGCACGACACACATTTTTCGAGATATTTCCATGTCTCAATTTAAATGGACTATCCAGGATTCTACCAGCTATGTTTTAATACTTTATTTACTGAAAACGAAGGAAAAACAAAAAAGTTGAAAAAGATATTTTATTGGCGGAATCAACAGTGAACAATTTTGAAACGTTCTGCAAGTAGTTTAAGAACGTACACAGTATGAAAATATGTAAATACTTGTAGTTTCATGTTATTCTCTTCTTGCGAAACATAATTTTGTGCATTGCAATGTAGTGTTAATATAATCATATGTCAATGTAATTAATATATTTAAGTTGTATAGTGTATTAAATTGGCAATGAATAGATGATGTAATAAAATATTCGTCGTGAAACTGGAAGTACAAAGTTAAAATAAAAAAAAGTGTGAAATTAATTGCAACGAGAAAAATATAAAGAGGTAATTATAATACTGTATTTAGTTCTCTTCTCTACAGTCCATAACTCTGGAGTATTCACAGACGCATCGACCTTCACCAGTGCTGTGCAGTTTCTTTCTACTACATCCCCTTTAACGTTCTGGTCTATACATGGGCTCCGTGGTAAAAGGGTTTTTATGTTCTCTCCGAATGGCCAGTGTTCCACTGTCCTTTCTTCACATTTCTTATTATGGCTTTTCTCTTGTCTTCAATTCCCCTGTATAATTTTTCACTTCGATCCTACGCCTAGTCTTTATTATGTATTGTACTAAATTTTCATTCACCATCACAGAAGGGGAATGATAGTAAATGACATATTTAATGTTAAGTTACTGCTTTACCCTTACTCAATAGCTTCTGTTAAGCCGCTGTTCTCGTAACAAGAAGCCTATCACGTGCTTGTTAGATTCTGCACATAGCCTAAATTATGGTCGTCGCCATAAACGGATGACATCATGATACTGTTACGGTAACGCAACTAGTCTCAATTTGAGAGACATTATCCAGCCTCGCACGTCTCGAATCTGTCACGGTAAGCGGATTAAGTTTGCTACATGCGTGAGCTGCGGCTAATTCACTGTGAAAAGATTGGGGACAGTTGCCACCCCATTATCTCCATCTAATGAATTCGGTAGGCTTCATTGTAGGCCTGGTTGTGATGATTTTACATCACTCCTCTCTAAGAGTAGGAGATGCATGTGTTATCTTCAGAAAACGGGCTGACTAATTAGAATTTTAAAACTTTTATTCATATATCGTCACAAACGTTATATCAAACTCAATATGGCGTATAGAAGAGAAGCGTTCCGAAACACCTGCCAACATTCGTTTTACCTACAACCGGACCTCTATATATCGAACCTCTTTATATCGATGTCACTGCAGCGCCTCTGACCGGAAGGTCCTAGGTTCGAGTCCTGGGGCGGCAGGATTTTCGACACTAGCTTTTCAGCTAGGTCGAATTCAGCCGCTGTCTGAAGGAGAATTCTAGCGGCCGGCTGCTCTGATCGGTAGTTTTCCGTGGTTTCTCCGATCAACACCAGGCGAAAGCAGGAGCAGTACCCTACCAAACGGGCCACGGACCGCGCGCGATCTGTCCTTCCTCTTCCTTGTTCTATCCTCTTCCCTTACACACACACTTACACTAACATGCACTACACTACCACATATTCCGGGAGACCGGCCGGGATCTTAGAGCTTGTCCCGGCTTGGGCAGTGCCCCGCTGTTGGAGAGTCCTAGTTAGGGGGAAACCCCACTAGCCGATGGTAGGTTGGCGCCGGATCTCACGACTCGGCGGGGGAATATCATCGCTATCTCTCGAGAAAATAACATGCACTACACTAACGGGACTAAAAACCAAAGCATTTAACGAGCCCGGAAACACGAAAAAATTAATCAATCAATCTATATTATCGAACTTCTATAAAAATCGCATTATTTTTCTGACTCTTGAAAATTTTGTTTCAAACTGTTTATATATATCGAAAATTATTTCTCTATATCGAACTCATTTTGTGAGAATAAGTTTTTTTATGAAATAAACACGTACATTACATAAATATAATGTGTCTAAAACTAGTCTAGTTTTATAATAATTTAGTCAGGTACGTATGCAATACTAATTTCATTTTACTATTTATAAGTATGTGGTACGAATGATTGAAACATTTTTAAAATATTTATTGTGGAATTATCCAATTTAACCACTTGTTCCAAAATTGATTAAAATCATTTCTAACGATTACATAACTATTGCTGTATGTCGCAGTTCCTATATATCGTATCTCACGACTCCGTCAAGGAACCGTCAGATTCGATATATGAAGGTCCGATTGTATATTAACTTATTAGGGGATATTGATTAACAATAAATCTTCATTCCCTCACAATAGAACTATTGACATCCGCAAATGAACTGTACATTTTATGTTAGTATTGTTTAAAAAATAATTAAACCTCCTATTCCTGTAAAAATCTAACAAAAACAGAACTGAAAAAAAAACGCGTGCGTAGAATGAAGCTTCACATTTATTGTTCAGTTACAAACCAATCGGACTACTCAGCATTTGCTTATCTCTTCGACTCTGTTACTCCATTACTTACACGGACTCTGTTTGGGGTCAAAATTCAACCTACGCGCTTTAGGTCTCATTCGCAATGCTTAACAAAACTTAAACCTAACGTAATGCTGTAAACGTAGCTGTAAAATTTACACGTAAAAACAAGCATTTACAACGACGAACGTAAGCTAGAACGTAAGTTTCGCGTGAACCAATCAGAATTCACTGAAACTGATCGATTCGTTTCTAGCACGGTGGAAAGATCTTTCCGTTTGTAGATTTTTCTTCGACATTTCTATCGATTGGTCTTTATATATTTATATATTTATATATTTATATATTTATATATTTATATATTTATATATTTATATATTTATATATTTATATATATTTATATATATTTATATATATTTATATATATTTATATATATTTATATATATTTATATATATTTATATATATATATATATATATAGGGCAATTCAAGGCATAGGGCCATTCAAGGCATTTTGAATGGTAATACATGATTCTTAGTTACTCATTTGCATGTTTTGCGGTTACGTTACGTTTACGTTTAAGTTTGCATTGTAACTGATGCCTTACCCAGTAGTTAACCTGTATTTCATTCACAGATTCTATTTGGAATTATTAATTAAAAAATGACGCTATTTCTTTGCTTTCTTTACTATATCATACTAAATAAAACGAATAATATTTCCAGAAAAACATTCTAGGATATCCTTATAATTACATAGGTGTCTACCATACCAACCTGAGAATGTCTGATACGGGGTAACTTACTCGTAATAGACAAATACGGCAGATCATCATTCAGAAACATATTATAAAATGGAAATTGGCCTTATTTTATATTTTAGACCCCAAACAGAGTCTAAGGGATAATGATTGAAGAGAAACAGAAAGGAAAGTCTATTTGATATGGGGATCATTGACCCAGAAGCTGAAATATAATATTTGTTTAATGCATGTTTAGTCTTGTGAAAATATGCAGGGCAAATGGTAAGAAAGCATTGATACTTTGTTCAAATAAATATTCTTTTCGTTTATAATGCTTAGTATAATCTCTTACTACGCAGAAACAGTAATGCAACAGAAAATATTTTACTTCACATGTCATCTTGCTTATCGATTTAACTGTTTATTGTCATATATATATATATATATATATATATATATATATAATATATATATATATTTGAAATTAGACGTTGATACTGGCACCTGATGAATATGATTCTTACGTCGTGTGATACAATTGTAGATCTCTCTATTGCTTGAAAACACGTTCCCGTTCTTTAATATTGTACAAAAAAGTGCAATGGTAGACTTCCAAGTTGAGAAAACAGAAGTTTTGGGGAATCACGTGGATAGCAATTGCTTATTATTAGTACGATTATTTCTGTAATCTCAAAGCCTGCGAACTACAGAATGTGTTTCAAACAAATATTATGCCAAATATGAAAAGGTGTAGATATCAAAATTTGCTACGAGACACAATTGCATGCAATTTCTGCTATTAAATAGGTCTGTTGAAAACGGTCTAAATAGATTGAAACGGTTGAAATAGGTCTGACGAAAATTAGTAGAAACCTGGAAGCACTTAAGAGGAGAGAAAAGTTTAGAGGTCTGAGCAAGAAATTTTAGTGAAATTGTAAAATTATACTTAAATGAAGGAAAATTCTATATTCGCTGTCCTTGGACTCTTATTGAATTTCTTTATCTAAAATGAAACATATTCGTGAGCTTCATATGTGATATAAGAGGAAAGTATCAATCGGTAAAATCGCCTTTGCAATTCCACTTTCGGCAATTTATATGCAAATTGTCACTCATGGAAAGCTTACATACAGAATTCTTATTTAATGTTTTCAGTTCCATTCTCATTTATTTAATTGCAAAATCATTCTGAAAAGAATTATTTTGATAATCGCCACTTGAAAGAAACTTTTGAGTACAACGAGCATACACGTTTTAGGGAGAATATGTTTTCTGGTTAACATTAGTACACCGGAGGAATGTGCATGCACTTTAAAAACAATGAAAAACCTCACACCACATTAAAGAAACGAGTTCCTGCAAATTGGCGAAGTTTTTTTACTCCACTAATAAATGTCCGGTGTTATAGGCGTATTAACTACCCCGTAGGGTGCGGAAATCCCTCGGTCCCCCAAAGCGTTTCGTTCTGTTTATCTCGCTAATGTTATGTAATGGTCCAAATTGGTCTCGTGTGCTCGAGTGGCTTCTGGAAATACATTTGGCGTCGTAATGCCGCACTTCCTACCGGCCCCAGGGTCCACCCACACGCCAGAGAAAGGAGCCGTGAGGACGGTGGTGGAAGGGAGGAGACCAAACGGTCGCGACAAGCACTAGGGGGAGCGCGCTGTGCAGGGGACAAAAGTCGAAGGACGCCCAGTGAAGGATGGAGGGGGAAGGCTGAGTGGAAGACACGAAGAGGAGAACAGAATGGCGAAGGGGAAGTACTAAAGATCGAATGGTGAATTAGAGGAGGCGGATGGAGACAGAAGAGTGGAGAGGAAGTGAAATGGTTGGGTGCGGGCAGGGAGGGGTATGAAGGGCAGGTAATTCAGGGCGAAAGGAGATAGAAAAGTGTTGTGCGTAAGGTGAGACAAAATGAAGAGCGAAAGTGGATGGTAAATTAAAGGAAGGGGATTGAAAATTAGAGAATGCGAGGGGAGCAACACAAAAGTTTGAAATGCGTACGATGAATGGTGGGAGGGAAGGTCATAGGGTATATTGTAGAGGGGGTAGGAGACGTTGAAAAGGTGGAGGATGAAAGAAAGGATTGCAAGGGAAGGGAGGACAGGAAGGGAGAACAGGAAGGAAGGAAGGAAGGGAGGAAGGAGAGGAAGGGAGGGGAGGACAGGAAGGGAAGGGAGAACGAAGGATGAAGGGTCTAGGATGGATGAGGAGACTAGGAAGGATGAAGAAACTAGGAAGGATGAAGAGACTAGGAAGGATGAAGAGACTAGGAAGGATGAAGAGACTAGGAAGGATGAAGAGATAGGAAGAAAGAGGAAGGATGAAGGAGGAAGGATGAAGAGCTAGGAAGGATGAAGGAGGAAGGAGAGGAGGAAGGAAGGGGGGTTGGTGCAGAGGAGAAAGGGCTCAAAGGCGAAAATAGGTGTGCGAAGGCCGGGAGCCGTAACCGAGGTAGCAAGACGTGTGTGCGGCGGCGAGCGTAGCGGAGAGTCCTGAAAGATGTCTCGTGCGCCGGCGCGCTCGTAATGGCGGGTGTAGTGGGCCGGGGCACTGCGCGCCGCCTTGCGGTTCGCCCATTCCGGCGGAGTGGCCGGACCACACCGCACCGCGCCGAGGTTCTCTGCTTTGTACGGGTCGTAGAGCGAGGAGCCAGGAGACGATGGGAGAGGATGAGCCAAGGGATGCCGAGCGTGACAGCATGGGCCGCCCCCCACACCGCCCCCCACCACGCCCCCATCCCCGTCCCTAGCCCCCCCCTCCCAAACCAGCCCCGCCCCCAGCCCCCCTTAGCCCCGCCTCCAGCCCCCCTTAGCCCCGCCCCCAGCCCCCCTTAGCCCCGCCCCCAGCCCCGCCCCCCTCTCTCTCCTCGCCACGCTCCATCACGGTGCAACCCCCCCCCCCCAAAACGAACCTCTCTCGAAATGTCCAGACATGCACCACCCTGCTGCGCGGGGGGCTGTTATTTTTTTTTCCGTTCCTTCCCTTTTTTTTGGTCCGTACTTTTTTGTACTTTCTTCTCCTGGCGTTTCGCAATTTACTTCTCTCGCCAAAGCTTTTCCTTTTTACTTATTCCGTTTATTTTTTCCTCTTTGTATTTTTTCTGTTTTAATATCGATGGTCATTATTTTGTTTTCACATCATGCAGCTCTTTTTGTATCAACTTTTCAATCTGAGTTAGCTAATTTTTTTAGTAATACTCTTCAACCTTCTTTTCTTATATCTTATTTGTGGAATTCAGCTTTGAGAAACTGATTGATCTTCGATCATGTTTTCGCCGTATATTTCTTTCGTTAAATCACATTAAGTTTTTATCCTTTTTAATTTTTTCCCTTCTGTTACCTGCGACAGACGAGTGTACTTCTTTAATGAGCATGGATAGTGCTTCCCGAAGACTACCAGAAACGAGTTATCTGTGCCATTTTTTTGTCGACTAAAAAGTTTTAATATGGTGAGGGAAACTCTGCCGACAAAAGTTCCTGTTGTGATTTGTTATCAGTCCCTCATTTATTTCTTTTTAGAATTCTATAGAAAAATATTAATTAAAGCAGTTTATTTCCAAAAACCGTTTTCAGTTCCTTTTCAAAAAGAAAACTGAATATATTCATTAGAAAAAGATATTAATCTTCAAGATGTATATATGGTAATAATGGTTAAGACTGTAACTAACATAGAGAAGATATATTTGCAAGATACCTTATAGAAATTCATGCCTGGTAGAAATTTTCATTCCCGTCAGTATGAATTGGGTGAATGCGGTTGCGTAAATGTGCAGAATGTGTTTATTCTCTTTTTTGTTTGAAGATAAAAACGGTTAATACTTTATTTCTATACTCATTCAAAAAATTCACATTTTTGACACTATTCAATATTTCACCGGTCAGACTTCATTTGAAAAGCAGATTCTAAATTCCTGTGTTTATTGGGGACCATCATAGAACCTTTTCGGATACACTGCAGTTGAACATAATTATTTGTTAGGCAGAAGTGTTCCCGTTCATTTGCAAACATTTTAAAATTACATCATACACTACATTACTTTGTGGGATATGAAGTTCATTCTCCCAACGACCTTCAAAATTTCGAAAGTAAATTATTTAATTTTCGAATGCATAAAACTCCGTTTGATCTTCTACAATGTGTCGTTCCATCTCTTGCATTATTAGCATAACCATTCATCATTGATGTCCCGAGACCCGCTCTGCCACTTATCACATCAACGTCGCACCATCTTAGTTCAGACCAGAGATTCACCTGTTATCCCTTGTTTCGCACTGATACGGCTTCAATCCATCTTTCCAACCCATAGGTCTTAGGTCTGGTCACCCGCCGACGCCACCTGGATTCCGTTCTCCGTCACCCCGTACCCTATTCCCCACGCACCGACTATCCTTTGCCCGTCGCCCTACCACTCCACTCCCAGCGTCTTCTCCGCGCGTCTCCGGCTGTCCCGCTCGACTACTCCCAGCACACCGACTATTCCTTGCGCCCCGACTATTCCTTGCGCCCCGACTATTCCTTGCGCCCCGACTATTCCTTGCGCCCCGACTATTCCTTGCGCCCCGACTATTCCTTGCGCCCCGACTATTCCTTGCGCCCCGACTATTCCTTGCGCCCCGACTATTCCTTGCGCCCCGACTATTCCTTGCGCCCCGACTATTCCTTGCGCACCGACTATTCCTTGCGCCCCGACTACTCCTTGCGCACCGACTGCTCCTTGCGCACCGACTATTACTTTCGCACCGACTATTCCTTGCGCACCGACTATTCCTTGCGCACCGACTATTACTTGCGCACCGACTATTACTTGCGCACCGACTATTACTTGCGCACCGACTTTTTCTTGCGCTCCGACTATTCCACGCGTTGCTTCGCGAGTGCTCCCCGCGTCCCGACTTCCCGGGGCCCCACACTCCTGACCTGTCGCACCTCCTACCTCATTCAAGCCGCCCCTCCCTTCTCCTTCGTCACTTCCGGCTACTTCACACGCACCCTCTGCGTCCCCATCGCCCGCAGCTCCCCGCCCCCTCGGCCGCCCCGGCGGGGCTGCCTGTGTCATTAGCCAGGGGCACGCGGGGAAGGGGGCGGCCGCGTTCGGAATGCAATTAATTCCCGCGGCGCGCCGGCCCGCAGCGAGGGCTGCCCGTTTCCTCCGTGACACGTTCCCGTCCCGCACCGCCCTGCGCCGGATAATAGAGTGGTGCTCGACGGACGGGCGCGCGGGGCAGCGTGCCGCCCGCGCCGCGCCGTCCCGCGTCTTTCCTGTCACGCCGCCCGCAGCTCTCGCGGCTGGATTTACGCCGCAGAGAACGCTGCTGCAGGGTCGCCCCCGAAAGGCCACACCACGCTACGCCACGCCCCCCACACCATACCGCACCATACCGCATCATACCACACCATACCTCACCACGCCACACCACGCCACGCCACGCCACGCCACGCCACGCCACGCCACGCCACGCCACGCCACGCCACGCCACGCCACGCCACGCCACGCCACGCCACGCCACGCCACGCCACGCCACGCCACGCCACGCCCGCGCCGCCCACCCACCCCCCCCCCATCCCCACCCGCCCCTTCATTCACGCCATCACATCCCACTCCATCCCACGACACTCCACGCCACCCACCCCACGACACTCGTCTGCACCCCATGCTACTCTACTCCACTCCACGCCATTCACGCTATTCAACCCAACGCCTCCTCGCGCCACCCCATGCCAACCCTGCCTCTCCAAGTCGCTCAGCGTCACCCTGCGCCACGCGCCGTAATTCTGTGGCACTCCACACTGCGACCACAGAGCTATGCGGCCCGCGCGCCCGCAGGGCAGACGCCCCATCGCTCCGCGGACTTAGCATTCGCGCCCAACTAATCTGCAAGTCGCTGTACTGTAATTGATGTATCCTTCCGTTTTTTATTGGGAGGTGTGTGTATAATTAAGCATAATGCAGAATACATTATAATGTTGTACCGCTGGCCGACGGTAGGTCGGCGCCGGATCTCGCCATCCAGCGGGGGAAGATCACCGCCGTGTCCCGAGGAAAATAAGTGCTCTACACTTACGGGACTAATGACCTAAGCTGTTGACGCACCCGGAATCACTAAACAATCTGTCATCCAACCAACCATTATAATGTAGTATCTACATCAATTTGATATGTTAAGTTTTGAATAGTAAATTGTTTATATTTGACGCTCTCACGACATCCCGAAAATACTACATAAATAATATTTTACTGTAGACAAAATATTGTTTTGTAAGATTGTGAGTAGTCTTTCGTTATAATCAATTTAGTTAGATATTTCTTTGTGTGATGAATCTCAACTATCATATATTTATTAAATGCGGTAAGAACAGATTTTCTAATGTATTTCTTTCCCTCCTTTCCCAAACGCTCATTTCCCCTCTCTGGTTTTCCCAGTGTCTACATTCAAATTTATTTACCTCTCCAAACCTTGACATAACTAGAGGGGCATGTAGAAAGCAATCATGGTCTTCGTTACGACTATTGTGTTACTTTTTACGGACAAGAAGTTTATGGAATTGTATGAAGTATTCATACAATATTAGGGGTAGTTTGGTTGTACCTAGTACAATTAAAATGATTATTTATTTATTTTTAACTTTTGAATTTAAAAATTATGTTTAGACTATACATATGATTTGTGAATTAAAAAGAATAATCTATGTAAAGTTTGTATTTAACTAAAATTATTTGTCAATGTGATTAAATGGAATAAACCACATTTAAAAAATATTTTCCTAATGAAACATCCAACAATATAGAAAACTTGTGTTTATTTCTCTCTTAAAAAAACTTGACAAAATCGAAAGTCATTTAAATAAAACTGATAGACGAATTTACAGTTAAAACGTTCTTTATCTCTGTGCACTTCTGTCTGTTCCTAGAAATATCAGTTTTATTTATACTTCTCTTGTAATATGCTGCTTCACTCTACGTAAGATATGCAGTCGTTCTTTCCAGTCTCATCTACACAAACACTATTTCAAACACTATTTCTCCTGTTTATTCTCCCAAGTTGTTTGTAACATTACTTGTCTTTTGAACTCTCGTTTTGTTGCCGGATAAAAACACTATCTGCATGGCACCGTTTCCTGAACTTTCCTTTCCTTTTCTGTTGCTCTTACATGAGAATATGTTGGTACTTTTCCACTCGAATGTTCAAAATACCGATAGAATCTTTGATAAAGCAGAAATAAACAGGTTAACGAGTCCAAAGGTGACAATTTCTTTTCTCTAGGTAAAAGCTAACGACGTTACTTGCCTAGCACAACTCTGATTAATTTGTAGAGAACAATTTATTTTCGTTTTTATTTTCAATTAGCAATTGTACTATAAATGTAGCTTCACTCCACGTGCAAGTTTTCTTGAAGTTTGCAGGGAACGTAATTATCCAAATAATAGTTCTCCTTTTTCTCGCGGCAGTAAGTAGAGTTCGTCACAAAGGGCTTGAAAAAGGATAATGGCCAAAATCTGTTCCTGATTTGCTTTTGCAAATAGTTTTTATTACACGGGAGCGTATATTTTCAATTGGATAGTAAGGATAAAGAAGGACAATGATAACAGATCATATTTATTGTTATCGTATGAGGAACATAAATCAATTACTCACCTATTATAATTCATTATTGATTTATTGATAAGTCATTAATTCATTATTGATAAGTTTCGTAATTCGCATTATTGCAACTGTTCTTAGAAATGTTGATAGGAATTTAAGTGAAAGCACCAGGAGAATGAGATTAAGTAAATTCGATGCTATGTATTGAAAATATGAAATAACTTGAACTAACATTTTGGAGGAATATATTTAGGAGTAAAATTATTCCATCACTTACAAAACTCGTTTTAGATATGTTCTAATACTAGTTGAATAATACAATCCATATATCGAACGCAATTTGTTGAATTTATTTAAATTATTTTCAGAAATACAAATATTATCCCTTCACATGTAACTAATTGTAATTTTTGACATTCTAATAGGTTAAATGTTGCCACAATAAAATATTTTTTTCAGGAAAACCCAACGGTTTTTTTTACCATAAACACTTACTCTTCATGGAAATAACAGATATTGAACCTTGGAAATGGCTGGGTGATCGGTGTTGCCACTGGCTACGTGTGTCGTTGAAACGTATCATATTTGTTTGTTGCTATTGTTATTATGAATATGGTCACTGCAAATTGTTGTCATATTCAAATGACCAGACTGTAGAAACATGTTCATTACCCACCTCGAACATAGAATGTATTGGTGACTTCCATAATCACCGCTGAGAACCGACGCAACAACCGAAACAACAACAACAACTCAGGCATATTTAACTGTTACCGTACTTGATTCGTTCGCCGGCTTACATAATATGGTTTTTCATTCGAACTTAAATTGTTGGAAGATTTAGTTTTTCCTGGTTTTCGATCAGAGTTCTTTTAGTTGCCATACGCGTGAGATTTGGTACCCTATTTGTTTTTAAGTCCTTGGGACTGTGAGCTTCTGCCCTGTCCAACGTGGGCTGACTGCTTGCCCGGCTGCCAGTGGTAGTGAGAACTCACCTGCGTAGCCACTTATAGACGCTGGCAGAGGATTCGGGAGACATGCATGACTGGATTCTGGTTTTCAGTCATTAAACGAGCTGATTATATAATAAATATTACTTTAATTACTAATACCCACCCAAGATAAACAATTATGCCCCATACATCATATCAGTATTAAATTATAAGTTACGCCTACTGCGCTCTGACGATCTATTCCTCTCTCTCTCTCTCTCTCTCAACCGTCCTTCTCTCCACTTTTAAATGTTCGTGGGCGGTTGCCCTATTTGGCGATCTCACCCGAATGCTCCGTGATCGGCGCTGGTAGGTGGTGGTCTCCGGTGGCAGCGAGGCTCAGTCAGCTCCAGTCTCCCTCGCAACTCGCTGAAGTGGCGGCGTGGTGAGAGCGATGCCTCAGGGAAGGCGCCTTCCGTCTTCCGTTTCTTCGGGTGGTGCCCGCACATGTGGGGCGGACACGATTGCGTGCGTACACGCGGTAACGTCCACGCTTGCACCAGTTCACGTTCGGCGGCTAACGCCTCAGCGCGAGACACTGATAGCGGCACTCGGCAGCCAACGGCGACGCGATACCCAGAGGAGCCGAGCCAGTTCCGACTCAGAAATAGCAGAAGCTCACTCACCAAAGATTTTCAAATAAGAAGAAGGTGGAAGCTCTTCTCTCACTATTTATTGCACGCGCCATTTCCTCTCCCGTCATGATGACGCGGTGGCTCTCCGCCAATCACGCATCGGGTCGTGCGTCACGTGACTTGTCTCATCTATTAACCGCCCTGTGACGTAGGCCTTCGCGCCCTTTCACCAGACGAGTCGCGCCCTTCCCATGACGTCAGGGGTTTTCCTTGGCGTGGGTTTGACAAGCCGTTAGGCATTTCCGTCCCTTTGTTTGATTTCCTGTGGCTGCAAGGGATTATGGCCGAAATACCTCGTGGTGGTCTGTGCCGCTACAGGACATCCACTGCACAATCCGGGTTTGAACTCTCGAATTTGGAAGCCACTGATGTTATGTTAGTCTCATGAGAGGAAAGTATGATTGGACCAATTTTCGATTAAATATTAAACCATTTACAATAACAATTGGTATATTTTCAATCTCCTTACTATATACTGGAGTTGGATGCGTAGTTGAAATCGGGAAGCCAATTTTCCCTTCGCCAACAACCGGAGATTCCCGCGAACGAAGATTATCCACCCCTGGCATTTTCCAACACTCGCGAGCAACTTTTTGTCTCTTGGAGCATCGAGAAGCGCTTAGTAAGGAACGTGTCAGTGGAGAGTCCCCTTCTCCTTCCGTAGCCATATCTGGAAGCACTGTTGCTCCACACTCCGCTCGAGTTGTAAAAAGAGCGATTTAAAAACTCCAGAGACGGTTTTATTTTATTCACATACGAGACAATGTAGTATTTGGCAAGTCCTTTTAGGCAAACAAAAGGTTAAGTATGACACGAATTGAATGGGTCAATGGAAAAACACTTCTAGCCCGGAAAGTTCGTTTTTGTGATAATTCAAGTTATAATGTTTGATTAGATATGAGACAAAATGTTGGGATTTAAACAATTTCCTAATTTAGACATGTACCGAGCCATACGAATATGTTCTAAGGAATAATTGCGATACAAATTTTATGAATAATGTGTTATAATTTAATCAGAAACTGTGAACTTGTACTGTTTTTCGTCTCAATTAAGATTTGTCAATCACATTCCTCGCAAAATAACAATGTACCCCCAAAACACATTTTATTGTTGTGAGAGTGCACAGAAGTAATTTAACTAGGGTGCATCCAAATTTCAAGTGGAAACTTTACGTTGAGCCCATTTATTATAATATCTTCCTCATCAAAATATTTTTTGAAAATAGGCTGTGTTTTGACGTTCAATTGACTCGATGTTAACTTCACAGAAAATGATAAGTAGTATGCAGTTTTCGTTGAAAAGTTTTGTTTTTACCTTGAAAGGATTTTCGAAATTGATAACATGAGGTATGTTATTACGATTTCTTTCCTTCTTTTGGCAAAATAATTCCTGTATGTCGTCGAACCGGAATGTGTGATACGTCATTTATACCCGAAAATTTATTTACAAAATTTACTGTGAAGACATTCAATGAACGCAAAATCACGAAAATTACTATCTCTTCGCTTGCTCTTCCCCTTACCTCTCGCGCTTTCCTTCATTAAAGGCACACTATCGATCAGTGACAAAACAAAATGTCTATTTTCAAATGTTGCTAATCTCGCGCTTTTTTAAATTCGATTCTTCTTCTTCTTCTTCTTCTTCTTCTTCTTCTTCTTCTTCTTCTTATTATTATTATTATTATTATTATTATTATTATTATTATTGTTGTTGTTGTTGTTGTTGTTGTGGTTTGTTTTCACTTTCAATCATCTTTCGACTATTTATCGTTAAAATATTCTTCTCCCCCATACGTCATATCCAATTTTTACTGCTTTTTGACCAAATAAATCAAAATGTTGGGATGGGATTCTGGTACTCAAGAAAACATGCGCAGGTAGTTTTCTCCCCCAACACGTCATATCCAGTTTTACTGTTTTTTTTAATAAATCCAATCCAATCTAACAAGTAAATTACATCAGCCTCATACCACTGGCAAATAACAAATGCGAACCATCCGCTACGAGTAGCCCGAGTCGCCAGGCGGTTGCAATCCTGAGTGGATGCGAGTATATGTCCAGAATAGATACTGTTCTTTCACTCTTCAAAGAGAAGTAATTTGAAGTCAAATGAACTCGTATTAAACTGTTTTCAGTCTCAAGATGTGCTTCCATGACATTTCTATAAATAACAACAACAAACGAACCAATTTTGGAGTAGTAACATTTTGGACTAGTACTTGCCCATTCAATTGTAAAAGAAATAAAGTAAGATTTTTAAAAACAGAATTATATCCTCGAAAACATATCAAAGGAGTAGAAAAATGGACGCCGTATTGGTCGCTATCTTATATTAACCCTCGAAATCTATAAAATACGTGGATTGATCTGATCATTGTAAACTTAACTTCAAAGAAAATTGAGGTTTTTAAACTAGAAGACCTAAGTGTGTTTCCATCGCGTTCCATTTATTACAAAGCAGCAATCATTAGTGGCAATCTATAGTAGCAAAGCAATCTATAGTAGCAAAAACGCTGCTGAGCAAATCACACAAAATGGTTTTCCGAAAAGTGGCACGCTCGAGAACAAAACGTAAAATATTTGTGTAAAACACTCCAATCAATTATTTACTTTTACATAAACAGTCTTCACTAATACTGCAATAACAAGGCATAGTATTTTTACAGTTCAACTGTTCCTTAGATAGTATGAAAAATTTAAAAACTTTCTTTTCCATAACGCAACGACTCAATAGCAAATATTTAATAGGATGAGGGATCTTCATATGGATTCCAGAGCTGCTAGATGGTTTGGAGACCCTTTTCACCAAATGTCGTGTATGAATTCTATAAATTATCAGCTTGAAAAAAGAAATTAATCACGGGGAATGGTCATTTGAAATTGGGAATTGATTGATTTTAATACTTTTATTAAGACACTTTAAGTATTCTTATTATATTATTAATAATAATATTAATAACAAAAATAATAATAACAATAATAATAAAAATAATAACAATAATAATAATAATAATGATAATAATAACAATAATAATAATAATAATAATAATAATAATAATAATAATAAATGAAATAAGATACTTTAGTACCTTTTCGAAATTTTCAGGGGAGGAGCTAGCCTGTGCTCACACCTACGGAGCTAACAGAAACTATTGAGATGTTTCTCACTGAACCAAGTTGATGTATCGAGTGTGGCTCGGCGCGACCCTTGCCGCGGCGAAGAGCGCGGGGGCGCAAGCCGCCACCAGCGCGGGCCGGCGGATGTGGAGGCGGAGGCGGGCTCCGAGGGCGGCGATGCGATGCGATGCGGTGCAGAGCGGGGGCGGTGATGCGGAGGCGGGGCTGGCCGGAGGTCCATTACTGCAGCGGAGTGCTCGTTTAGGGCGCCCCGCCGCACTCGACGCCGCCGCCAACGGCGACCCCACCGCCGCTTACCTCTGCCCGACCTCGGCTGCGCCGCGCCGCCCCCGCCGCCCGCGGCCGCACACTGGGTGGGAACGCGCGTCACGGAGGATATGCAGTCGCCTCCGGTTATAGGGAACGAGGGCGTCGAAATTAAATTGAATTTCTCCAAAATGATTGATTTTATGAATATAGAGATATCGCTGAATTCATTTACAGCACGAACCCAAAATTCAATATCTGTATTTATACTTTAAAAAATCAATTATTATCAATTGCTCGCTACATATATTTTTATTAGTAATTTCCGTAGATCCTTCTCCAGAGTTCGTGCTCTCTCTGTACTTGATTCTGCATTATCCTCTGTCTCTAAGTATTGTAATGCCGTCTTGTCCCCTTCAATGCCGCTTACAATGTTGCAACACGTCCAACACTCCGAAGGCCCTTTTAATCGACTGAAACAAAAGAGATTTAATTAATTTTCAGGATTTACTACGTTCACTATAGTTGAGGTTCAGGTTCACTATAACCGAATATTCTTATTCTTATTTTTAATGTAAGTGAAATGGGACCAGTGACTTTAGTTCACTATAACCGAGAGTTCACTATAACCGGAGCCGAATGTACGAGTCTTACGGCACAAATCATGGCTTGTACGTTAGGCGAGAGACGTTAATTTAAGAGAGCAGTATCAGGGTTTTAGGTTTTTTGTTGCGTTTTAAAAGTTGTTCCCTGATCTATCGTGTCTTGCATCGTGACGGTCTACGTGGAATTCCTGGACACAGCGGATTCGTGGCAGGTTTTTGTCGAAGTTCTCCCGTTTTCTTTGCCTTTGATTCTGCCATTACTCCACCATCATTGACAGTCTTCTTGATCATTTTCCATAAAATCATCAATCCTTAAGGCCAACCCTAAATGGTTCAATGATCTCATGGATTTTATTTTATTTTTCGATTTCCCTCTTATTGGAGAGGGGGAAATCGAAAAAAAAATCCATCAGATAATTGGAACATTTCAGGTGTGCCCATAAGGCTTCAGGAACTGATTGATATCATGTAATGATCATTGAGATCATTGTCTGTGAAACATATATTTTCGCTCTATTTTAAGCCAGAAAATTAACACACAAACTACTACATGTATTAAAATGGAATATTATCATATGAGACTTTCAATTAACGATTTATGTTTTCGGGAATTTGAGTTTCAAGATATATGTATAAAGTGACGTAGTTAAAACACCCTAGATTCATGTGATGTGCCGATGAACCCTCTTTGACTTCTGGCGTGTCTTCCAGCTTTTTTTACCCTTCTGGATGTGTTTCTTCCTTTCTTTGCCAAATTTATTTTATGTTTTCAATATCTTGGGTGTTGGAATTTCGATGTGTCATAGATCACTTACCATGTTAGTTCGTGGATTATTTCTTAGCTTCACTAAAAGCTTGCGCTATACAGTATTTCCATAACTGAATGCCAGTAAAGCATTGTAAACTCCTATTTGCACGGTAAGCATATCCACAATTATTTTTAAGTAATTGTTTCTAAATAATGTTATAGCAGCCATTAAGATGTTCTATTTGCCCATGGAGACATTTTTTGAATAATATTTGATCAAGTGTCAACTGTGCCACTGTAGGTTAGCTAACGTATCGGAGATTGAAACATCACCAACAGCTGAGCGGCTATTCAATTTTTTTATAACAAATCAGAATGGCACAAACGTGAACGAGGCACTCGGCCGAGCGTTCATTGTTATAAAAGTAGGTCATTTTTTCGATGTAGTTTTAAGACGAGAACGTAGAGGAGACTTGAAGGTACCAAAATAATGCAAAAACAAAAAAAATCGATTTTGTGAATCTAACATTAGGGTTCCTTTCTTTTAACGACCTTTGACTAACGGTCTCCAAATCTTTCAAGCATTTGGAATGTGGGAAGTCAAATTGCGCAGACAGCTGAGGCGGCACCTGTTCTGCCTTAGGTTTGTGCATTTGAATCCGCATTGGTCGGACTGTAACGGCGAAGGTAAAGGTATGACGTATTCTATACTACTATATCATCTACACCATCATATCATTATGGTCAGGTGTAGCCGAGGTTCTTACTACCAACATTTAATTGGGGATAAGGCAGTAGAAGAAGAAGAATAAGACGGTTGAGAAAGAGGGACCGCGGAGGAGAAGATGACGAATACGATAGCGAAGGAGAAGACAACGATCACGATGTAGAAGAGGCGACGATTGCGATGACGAAGGCGAGGACTATGATGGTGAGGCGAAGAAGAAGGCATCTACTGTGTCTACTACGAAGGAGGGAGAACGATAAAGATGACGATACAGACTAAGAATATAAAAAGGACAGCTCGTTTTTGCTCCCTTAGATTTGCATTCCGCCCCCACTGCGTGCTCCACCACTGCCCACTAGGGCCAGTAATGGATACTAATAGAAGCGCGGCGCGGTGAATCCCGGCGTGAGATCGGGTTCGCAGCGCACCTCCATCCTGGCACCGCGTATCTGGCGCACTTGGTCGGCGGGCAGAGGCTGATATTTTTACAGTGGGCTTGGTCACCATGCGTCGAGGCTGCTAATTCTTGGACGGTTGTTTGTAATCGCGCGTGATTATAAATTAGTACAGATGTGGCCTAGTAAGAAGAATAGCATGTAGTCGTATATTTTGAACAATGCAAGCAAGCGACGTAAAAGGTGACGACTGCTGAAGAATGTTGGTATTCACCTCATTTAATTTTTGAATCATTCGAAGGTTGAGTGTATTTGGAACTCAACCGGAGGGGAAATGATTTATCGAAAAAATAGCTTTAGCAAAATGTGTACGTATTTTGATACAGAAATTTTCTAACAGAATGCTCATCCCTAATGCATGCAATTCCGAGGCAACAATTCGCCCATTATAACGGGACGGGAAATACCTTTGGCATTTTGCACCACATTTTTGTGACTTATATTCTAAATTCCTAATTATTTCTTCTTTCGTGCCTCCTTTATTTAAAAAAAAGTGCCTGGGACAGTCCGGGGAATTACAATGGAAGTGTTTTTATTTCATTAATCTGTACTATTCATTATGAATGGCATCTGGTGTCTTCAGGCATGCCCTATAGAACGAAATCATTGGTGCTAATTTATTTTTCGGAACAGGCTGAAAACGTGTAAGACGCCGACCTCTAAGTAATTCCATAGAGTGCACCAATGTATGCATCCTTTTTCCATCCATCATTGACCTCTAATCAATCGCTCCATTATCACATATATTAATCTTCAGTAGTACGTAATGTCTTATCATTTGTCATCCAAATTAATAGAGAGTAAATTTTTTAGACAAACACCATTCATGGGAGTAAGCCATGTGAAAAATTAAAAATTATTTAAAAAAATACGCTTACACTGAATAGGAGGGAGTTCCCAACGAGCGCTTTTTAAGTAACGTCAATAAAAAACAAATAAATTATAAGTTCCTTTTGGGGGGAGAATATTGCATTTCTTATTCCTAAATACCACAAAATTATTTCAAAATTTTATTAGAGAATAAAAGGAATTTATACGAAATACCTGATCGAATTCGAAATCTTGTATTAGAGCTCTTTTGATATTTGCTATAATCAATTTTATATGACAAAGGTTATAAAAGAAAAAAAACAGGAGTTTCTCTGTCGGAAATTCGCCGTTTTCCGGCGTACGATTACATAACTTTTCTCTTCCCCCAAAAGTACCTTCGTACGGGCGAGAAAGTAGAAAAACTTGAGACTAACAGATGTGGAATTGCACACAAAAGTTATCAAGCTGCCAGTACTCCGAATCGTGAAATACTAGTGGCCTGCAGCAGCAAAAGTGATGCTGAAAAAAATGACATAAAAATTGTACACCCATTACTCAAGAATAACAAATAAAATACTCTAGTCTGGCACCGCAATACATTAAATATTTCAACATAAAGTTTTCGTGAATACTGCAATAACGTGGTTTCGTCCATATACAGTACGGATACAACCGTACTTTGTAAACGAAGAATAATAATAAAAAGTTGCTGTTTCTTTGTGCAGCACGTGAATAGCAAATATTTAATGGCGAGGTACGGATCTTCAGCCTGAACGGCCTTGGTTAACCACACCGGCAACTTTTTCATTGTTTTTGGAATTTTCCTGAGTTACTTGATATCTAAAGAAATTACACGGCCGTCGGCTGCATTGTTTTTCTCAATTTCTACGAGCAATGTAAATGAGTAATATGTGTTTTTGTGTATAAGTTTTGGGTATCTTAACGAAACTATAGACAAAGGTCTGGAGGCTGTTAGTGGTCTTTCAATTTCTGTGGGCATTGGAAATCATAAATATATACATGTGATGTCATTCCTGGTACCAACATGATGATGCAGTTTGATTGGATTATTTCCTTATCACGATAAAACAAACTGTAAAAAGTGATGTAAACACTATCGACGCTTTCTTCAATACTGGTGATCTTGAAAATCCATGTATAAGATCGTGGATCTGGTCATAAATGCAGAGGCAATCCACTCATATCACTCGTAATATGGTCTTGACTGGAACATGAACTTTTGGTTTTCATTTTTCAGTTTGACGAAAACGAATACTTCCGAGAAACGCACACGTCAAATCTAGATACGCGTTCTTATTTGACAAGTGTTAACTCTTTGTCTGAACAATGAGACTTGTTGAAATACAACAAAAAGAACATTCAATTCGACGTATTTGCAGCGGAGATTTTTCTTCATCTAAAAAGTGTGGTTTGTAGTTATCTTTGGATTGGACTGTAAACGTGATGACAGTCCACCTCGTGTCGACGCATTGGCCTTCCCTTCGTATACACTGTAATACGACCCCGCAGTAAAAGAGCTGTTCTCTGAAGCAGACCTCGCCTTTACAACCAAGCCCCAGTGTAGTCGAGGATTTGAACTCGTGTTGATTCTTGGTGTAAAGGCGCTTTCGGCAAACATGTTAATTGTTACGCCGATTGGAGTCAAAACAGGCAAACATGAGGGTTGAACATGTCCATGTGTAAGTCTTCCCAACAATGACGTGACACGTTCTGCAGTTAAACGGTAAACATGCGCAGGTCAAAGAAAGTTTTATAATATTACCCAACATCGCTTGCTGAGGAGATAATTAGTTACCTGGATACGTAATTGTGTTGTGAGTTTTTTTCTGTCTCTCCGTCCGTCTCTACGTCCGTCCGTCTCTCCGTCCGTCCGTCTCTCCGTCCGTCCGTCCGTCCGTCCGTCCGTCTCTCGTCGTCTTCGTCGTCTGTCTTCTCCGTCGTCCGTCCGTCTGTCTGTCTTCCGTCCGTCCGCCCGTCTGTCTCTCCGTCCGTCTCTCCGTCCGTCGTCTCTCCGTCCGTCTGTCTCTCCATCCGTCCGTCTCTCCGTCCGTCCGTCTCTCCGCCCGTCCGTCTCTCCGCCCGTCCGTCTCTCCGCCCGTCCGTCTCTCCGCCCGTCCGTCTCTCCGCCCGTCCGTCCCTCCGCCCGTCCGTCTCCGCCCGTCCGTCCGTCCGTCCTCCGTGCGTCCGTCTCTCCGTCCGCCTGTCCGTCCGTCTGTCCGTCCACCCGTCCATCCGCCCGTCCGCCCGCCCGTCCGTCCGCCCGTCCGCCCGTCCGCCCGTCAGTCCGCCCACAAAACAGTTTTGCAGATTAGTAATTTAACGGTTCTGATGATACAATTTCAATACTTTATCGTCTTACGAAGTATGAGGAGAAAGTACAAAATGTATCCGTAAATACGTATGTTTATTTACAATTTTTTGAAATAGACATGATTTTTTTGCGTAATATTAATTTGAAGTGAAGGCAATAAAGCAGTAAAAAACCTAGTGGCCAGCAGTGGCCACATTGCTTCTGGACACAAAATACTGTCCCAAGAAGTGTCACGAACATTGGTGTAATGGACCGGTTTCATAAGCAGTGGCTCACTCAAAATGAGAATTCTGTCGGTGCGCTCAGTATGAGAAGAGGCAAAAAATTATCAAATAGTGGCAGTTTAAAAATCCAAACTTTTTCATTTTTTCGATTTTTCTCGAATTCTTGGATGTTAACGGAACCATATCTATCACATCCCGTGAGTCTTAGTATTCTTTCAGTTTCTACGCACATTAAAAATTAATATTATTGAACGGCTCCAGTTATATTAAATTATGTTCTCTAATATAGAAAAGTACGCTTCTCTAAAAATAGCGCATGTTCCAATATCAATGATCATCTGCATTTTCGAAAATCCCAAAGATTTAAAATAGCGAAACAACAATATTAATAATTTTCCTTGATGAAATATGTTTTTTAAAACTGTATTTTGAAATACTGTCGATAAGAATATCTGCAAATAGAAATATTGGAGTTTATAAAGCATCGAGTAGGTTGAGTTTAGCTGTCAGTTAGGGTAACGGGTAACGTGAATGTACGGGGTAACGTGAATGTATGTTCGTATACCTGGAAACCTGAAATCCAATTATTAAGTGGAATTTTTCTTCTTGGAAAAATTTTTGATTTTCCAAAAATGTGTCTAGCACATTACGTTTGTGTTATTTCTTGATTAAAAATTCAAAATATGTGCCTATGGAGACCTATGTATTACTGTTTATTTTATTATATTTTCAAAAGTGTTTATAATATTTTATGTCTTCTCAGACTGCGTTGAGTGTTAATACATAATTTCTCACGGTTTTATTTTGCATATATTTTGTAATGGATTCTCTTTTTAACTTATAATTTTTGCTTTGTAAGCATATATTAAAATATTAATGAGTTTTGAAATTTTTTGGTATTGAATCCCATTACCATCATTCATTTGAGAACACGCATGCGTCATTTACATATCGTGACTTGCTGTTACAATCACGGTATGGAAACTTTTCAGCTTTAACACGCGTAATAAATTAGTCTCAATCTAATTTTTGTGTGACTGTCAGTAATTCAAAATTGTTTTCGCGGCATCATCCTGCACTGCCTCCTCCCGTCGCCAACGCCTCCGCCGTTTCCAGTCTCGCTCCTGCCATTTCCGCAGTCGTGCCCGCCGCCGTCACTACCGCGACCTCCGCCGCCACCTTCCTCTCCACTTCCACATCCTCCTCACAGCTCACCGCCGTCCCCGTCGCCCCCGCAGCCCCAGCCACCCCTTGGGCCCACGCCGCCCCCGGCCCCTTCCCCCGGCTCCTTCCCCCTGGTCCCTTCTCCCTGGTCCCTCCCCCCGCGGCCCCCCCCCGCCCCGCCGCCCACACCACCCCGGCCCCTTCGCCGCCGCCGTCTCCATCGGCTCGGGGTCCCCTGGCTCCCCGCCCCACTTGGCCCTCGCCGCCCTCGCCGCCCCCCACGGCCCTCGCCGCCCCCGCCACCTTCCCTCTACTACCGCCGCCCCTGCTGCTCCTCCACCCGCCGTCCCCCGGCCTCACAGCCCCCGCCGCCCCCTCTGCCCCCTCTGCCTTCGCCGCCCCCTCCGCCATCGCCGTCCCCGCCACCCCTGCCACTATGCCTCTGCTCTTGTCAACTTATCCCACACCACAATATCTCTTTAAAGGAGAGCGTACCGTTTGTTCGTATCCCCACCGTCTCCGCTGTAGACCAATATGTCGATGTCGAGAGTACCGTACAAGCTTAACGTTCACTTTTGAAGTCGTCATGGGCATCCGTCTACCGTTTACCGACCGAGTTTATGTCAGAGCCAGCATTATCGCTGTTAGGTGTGTCTCTGCAGCGACCGGGCAAACGTAAGGTTCGTTTCCCGGCGATTCCGAATTTTCGACACAACCTAGATGGCGAGATCGAATGAAGCCGCTGTAAGGAGGTAACGTTTAGCACCCGGCTGCTCTTATAGCTGTTTTCGTAGTTTATCCAATGAATACCACGCGAATGCGGGAGCTAACGGATCACGAACCGCATGTAATTTTCCGTCCTCGTCCTTACCCCTTCGTATCCCCTTACGCACACTTAACACTTACATTCATTTCTCTATCACACATGTCGGGACTTAAAGCTTGTCCCGCCTGGGGCTGTGCCTCGCTAAGGGAGATGATACCTTGATGAGGAAATACCTCCCAAGCCGACGTGGAGGTCGGCGCCGGGTCTTATTAACCAGTGGGGGAGGAACACTTCTACTTCCGGGTTACAAAATTCACTATTCTACCGGGACTAATCACCAAATTCAGTTGACGAGCTCGGAAACATCAATCAATCAATCAGTGCGTCTATTTATTATTCCACTCCCTCAGATACCGTTTATTTATTTTCCTACTCCCTCCAGCTTTTTATACCATCATCACACTCAAAGATACGATCTTTCATCAAGGAGAAAGTGGTTCATTGGAAGCCTGTAAGTTGCCTGAATTTGAAGCAATGAAAATTCCTTTAGGAAGCCGCAACATTTCTGTGCAATGGATTTATTACCTACGTAGAATTTTGGAAAGTCGAATTTATTGTGAAGTATGTAAAAGTCAGAGTTAATTTTTGAATTATTGTAGGTCGTGTTCAGACTTTGTGCGAAAATTGTCCTTCACTTGTCGCTTTTTAGCGAAACTCAAAGAAAGGATCTTATAGTAATAGGTTGTTATGGGATAAATAATCCTTGTAAACCTTGTAGTACACTCCCCTTTGAAAATCGCTACTATTGGCTATATTTCCACACTTCCTTATTCGTATTTCGTTTTGAAATTAGAAATGTAATCCTTATCAATATTTTTAACAAATATCAATGTTTTTTATTAAATAAGTTAATAAAAAAGTAAATAAATGAGAAAATTAATGCACATATGTAAATATTTAAACGGTAACATGGATTACATACTTATCAATGGACTTTGCTCGTAGTTATACGATTGAATGATGGAAATTACGGCTACTTTGGCAATACGAGGAACTTGATTCCGCCCAGTGAATGTATTAGCACAACTGGCTTAGTATACTCTCTTAACATTTGCTAGTGAAAATATCTCACTAAAAACGAGTGCACTACTGTTTCAGGTTTATACGAGTGAAATAAGCCATAATTTCGTTCGGTTTCACTATAAGCGAGTGATATAAAAATCTCTTTCCGTGTCAGTGACAAAGTTGACTCCCAACTGAGTTTGAGTGAGTTCTGCGGAGCGTACTCTGAAGTTGACTCTGAGTCGAAACGACTCATATACTCTCTGTGACATTTTTATAGATACTCTCTGCGACATGTGTAGCCGAGGCTATGAGATATTGCGCGGGTATTCATTGCATGTGAATATGATGTTTAAATTAAGAGATGAACATCTCAGTTTTTGCAATTTGCGTGTATTTGCTGTTCTAATACTTATAAATACACGTGCGAAAATGTATATTACTGTTAAGCATGTAATTATATCATCGGGGTATATGATCTCGATTTTGAGGAGATATTTCTTGCTTTAATATGATAATCAAGTGTGTGGATGCTTGACAAATAGAAGAATGTCAGAGAAGATTATTATCAAATATAAAGGTTAGTATATATTGGTATTATTAGCCGAAAGTATAGTTACTTTAAAGATTATGTGTATTGTAAGAATAACCCCCAGAAGTTTTTTTAAAGAAAAAATAAATACAATGTGGATATGGTTGTTTTGTACCCACATGGTACATTGTGTTAAGAAAATATTCTAGTAGTATATAATGATTCCATTAAGTCTTAAGATGATTTAAGTGAATTAAGATTATTTCAATAAAGTAGTGACAATTCTTTGTACATATCTTTTATGCACCCTGCAGGAGGTGCATATGGCCATATCTGAAACTAAAATGATATGTGTAGTAAAACAATGTAGGCTTTCACGGCCGGAGTTGTAGTCAAAGATTTCTTCCGAGCTGAAGGGCCGTGGTCCATTGGAAAACATATTTCCAGACGTTTCGTCCGCAACTACGGCAGACATCCTCAGTGGCGATGTGGTCTCGGCCGAAGAATCCTCCTTGAAGGTTCCCCGGTGACTCAGTCACCGGGGAACGTCTGGAAATATGTTTTGCGTTTTGCGGACGTTGCGGATGAAACGTCTGGAAATATGTTTTCCAATGGACCACGGCCCTTCAGCCCGGAAGAACTCTTTGATATGTGTAGTATTTGTAAACAATGAGACAACAAATTATAATTCTCTCAAGGTAAGAGATAACGGAACAGGATATTTAATAGATATGTAGGCCCTAGTTATGAATTTAAGCATTTATAATTTATGCACTATTGATAAACAGAAAAGCGATATATTTGTACTGAACAATATAAAGAGTGATAAACTTCTGTTAGCAAGCCAGCAAGTAACAATTGTATTCATTGTTGATGGTCTTTCTTGAAAGATGTATCCAATTTTCACCATGGCTGACCGTATTCTCTTTCATCATTATATGATATGATTGAATATATTGACAAATTTATGAACAGATAACGAGGAATATATTATATTTATGTGGGAATCACATGTTCATGTTGAAATATGTAGGCTTTCGGCAGGGGAGTCATTTGTTTATTACTCTTGTGTATATCTACATTTGTTAATAATTTGCAAAAACATTATATGATTAAGTATCAGTCATAATAATTTGAAAAGCTTACAAACAGTAATATTTCTGTTGTTAATTCTATGGTCCTTTTTTAAAAAAGTCTATATAATTCTCAGAAATATTAATAATGTTTATTTTGTCTTTAATATTTACTTCATTTACATAAAATTAAATTTATGCCCAGCATTTTTTAATTATTTAAGTTATTTGGGTATTTCGAATACCAAAGTGTATATTGAAAATTGATACTAAAATATTTAATTAATGCTTTTTAAATAAGTAACTTTCTTGACACATTTATTGTCTGTTTTGTACATTATTAATAAAGTGCCAATTAATTGCCATTAGTAGAAATGAATGTCCTGCAGTTTTCCCAGGATCTATAAAGCATAACTCTCTAATCTAATGAACCTGGGTTTCCCAACCCGGTGCATGAACCCCCAAGGGTATGTGGAAAGCTTGCGGAAGACTTGTGATGACTGTGTGAACTACTTCTAACAGAAAATATGAAGTTTGAGTTCAATAATAATAATAATAATAATAATAATAATAATAACAACAATAAATATTTTATTGATTATAGACTTACAGAAAGATTCAAAAATTATTAGAAATATAATTTTAAATTTGTTATAGCAGGAATTACATTCAATTACATAACTTATAGTAATAATTCGAATTGTTTACTTGATAAATGACAACAGGGAAAACCTTGCATAATTGTGATTATTTCAATTTAATCTGAAACCTAATTCATATTGAAGGGGTGCAATCCTCATAGAGAATTGTACCCCTTGAGAATCTCCGCTACACAGCATTTCCTTTTAAACTTGAATTATATGCTCAAAATTCTATTGTATTCTGATTTTCTTTTCAGGTAGACACAGTGAAGTTGGGCCATTTGGGTGCAGATAATTATAGACATAATAAATGGAAAAAGTTTATTAAAAGGTTCTGCATCAAGTCTTTTCCATCACTTGGTCACAGAATAACGTCTCATCAAGTGTATATTGGAAAAACAGGACAATTGCATTTACTCAACATACTAAATCCACTGGCCATTCTTTTCAAATTGAGTTTGGGTGTTCAGAATTTTGTTTAGGTATTGTTTTTTTTAGACATTTTCATTATGTTTTACTGGCTAAAAAAAGTGAATATTTTTCTGTGTAATATGTATCTGTGTAATCAACTTATTACAGCATGTGCGATTAGTATGATATTAATGCTATTTAGCAGCATGTAGTATAATGTTTATTCAATATCAGTGTATATGTTATTGATAAATGTACTACTTACTTTAATGTTCAGAAGTTTGCGAAATTTATTAGGTTCGGAGTCTTCATTTATATTTACTGTGTAATTGAATAAAAATTTTACTTTTAAGCAATTACTTCAAAATTTCTAAAACCTAGGAGTACGGAGTAGATTTCTATGATTTTACATTTTTTTTCGTTGCTTCAGAGTATAGACAAATGAAATTCCTTGACATTTGGTTGGATGCTATGTATATTACTGTTAGTTTATATTTGGTCAATTCTTCCAATAGGTGCATATTCCTGTAATTATAGGACCACATTTTGCATATTTCATGAAAATAGACACTTATCTCAGAAATGTTTCATGTTTTCAAAGAATATATTTATTTGTGAGCGTTCATTAATTAGAAAGAGCTTGTCACATTTTGAGGTTGTTTTTTTTCTAGAGATGAGAAAATACTTGTGCAAATGTAGGATACTTCTTCATATCATATTTTTTAAACCACACAGAAAAAATGGAATTAGACGTACAGTGAACTTCACTAATGTGCATATTTACTTCGGTTATTTCTCCTGTGAAGTAAGCTAACTTATAATATATTTGTAGAAACGTATATTTTCTCATTGCAAGCATGCTTCTCCTGAATTTTATCAAGAAAGATTTGTACAGGAAATGATATATTGTTATTGTATATTAAAGTGCATATTCCTGAAATGTTAGGTAATAAAAACATATTTTTAATAGCATGTATCAACATTTTTCGGGCTAAAAAATCCGCTCCCTCCTTATAGTAATGATCACTTTCATCTATTACTTTTTCCAATGTTATGTAATGTATAAAAATATAAACTATAAGAATTTGCTTACTTATATTTTTAAAGATGTGTCAAAATAAGAAACCCTACAGTAAATAATAAGATAAAACTAAGTTCCCAACATCTAGACAGTGTATGCACACACATACTCTCTCATTGGATCAAAAATATAATGAATTATACTACTGACAGCACATGCTTAGTTGCCAACCAATACCCATCAAAATTACTTAAATGTCAAAACGATTTCTTGTAACACCTTCATGGAATATAATGATTGATTTCTAAGTGATCTTGTCTTACATATATTCGTGAGAATAATTGCTTCGTGGATTGAGAACAACCGTTTTTTTTAATTTATTGGGAAACTTATTTAATTGGTTTGCCATTTCGGCTAACATGCTGGACCTCCCCAGAATTTATTTAGAGGAACTTTTTAAAAAGTGAATATGAGAACCCTCTAACCTCCTTAGTGTTTTTTACCCCTTGCTATTTCTTGGGTCGCCATATGATAACTTAAGATCAAAGAATCATCGTTTTTTTATGTTTGTCAGAAAAAATTTCCCAAATTCTTCCACAAGGTTATAGTTTCTGTTTTTAAAATTTATGTTTCCCCCAAACCCGAAAAAAAAAAGACGAATTTACATTAGAGGTTGGACCTATTTCTCTCTAAATGGATCCCGGGGGAGTACTCGATATTGAGTGCAAATGCACCCCACTGAGAAAAAATCGTCTAAGCCCACTCAAATCAGGAACGGTTAGTCTAGCGTAAAGTGAATTATTTTTTTAAAAAACCCAAAGTGTTTTCCCACTCGTTTCGGGGAGTTCAGTTCTGGCTCGAAGGATAAGTGAAAATTCACCGGAATCGAGTTGAATTTCACTCCAACAAGTTAAGAGAGTAGGTGTGCCGTTGTTGACTATCGAGTATTAATTAAACGGGAAATTTGGCACGTTGAAAAATTATTCTCCATTGTCTGCTTACAATCCCTTTACAATTTGCACCCTTGCATCATTGAGAACCCTTCAGATTTGTTTAGAGCGATGAAGGTAAGTGCATGAAAAATTGTGCACATTAAATTTGTACGTGCTTTCAGAAGTGAAGAACTCCTTTTCCCCTCTTTCCAGCCGTACACGAATAATTATGTTGAATGTAGTTTTGTTAAGTACTTACTACAGTTTAGGGACATCACATAATGTAAGAATACTTTATTTGTAAATTTTTAGGTAATGTATCATAAATATTATATTTCTTGCGAATCCATTTCATAAAATGTTTTTAAAAAATATTGAGTTACTGAAATCTATTACACCTAATTTTGTATATCAGGTTTCGAAAAATGCGCGATCTCCTGTCCTTGATTCGAAAATTGAAAAAACTAAAAAACAGGAATGTTCAAAGCGATCGACAAAGCTTTTATACATTTAAAGTGTTTGCTATCAAAAACGTTTTTTGCGTTAATGAAAATTGTACAGAGAAACACGAATCCGAAGAACGGTTAAACATGAAGGGTTATGATTTCTCCGCAGGAAATCCTTCAGTATGCTTGCATGAAAAATGACTACTACTTCGGGCAACAGTTTTTTGAGAAATATTTAAGGCGCCCGATTATTTATATTTGTGCAACCAGTTCAATACAGCAACAGCTATCATCGTATATTTCATTTAATTAAATATCAAATAGCTATGTTTTCTTAATTTCTCTTAATAAAACAGAGAAATACGTGCACCTTACAGATTCTTAATTATTTATAACTACATTATTTAGAACACTTTATGATAAATGTACACAAGGAAAGATAATGAGAACACGATTCGAAGATGGGTGAGATTAAGTTCTATTGAAAGGTTTTGATTATCATCCAAATAGTTTGTTAAATGGCCGAATAAATAAGAGTTGGGTCATATTATACGAGTAGATAGCGTAATTTTCTTACCCAGTCCACCAATTTAAAACTCGTTACATGAGTGGAAGTAAAATTTTTCTTGCAACCCATTACGAAATTTCTCTCTAGACTGTACGTGCTTTTAATAGCGAACATTGACTCTGGATATTTAAAATTGAAAGACAAGCTTGTCAAAAGTTGGCGACAAGCGAGAGCGTGTATCGATCGGGTGGCGTCGGCGTTCGTCCTTGACCATCCAGCGGCGGGCGCCCGCGCCTCCCACATCCCTTTCATTTGATTAAGATGTCCCCTTCTTAATTAGTTTTTGATACGCGCCCCCTGCCTCCGACCCCCTCCCTCCTCCCCCCCCCAACCCCCCGGGTCGATGGAGACGCCGCCGCCGCCACCGCCACCGCCTCGTCCGCTGCTCTAATTAGATGGCGCCCTGCCGCCCCACGGCGGGCTCCTCGTGCTCCGGCGTCCCCCGGGGGAAATCTGGGATCGTTCGGCTCACTCGCTGCGGCAATCCCGCGTTTTTTTCCCAATTTTATAGACAGCAGATGGGGAAAAAAAGGGCACGCGGTCGTGATTTTAGGCGGGTTTTGGATTCCTGCATTCATCTTTGGGTTGACGACGAGACAGAAAAAGGGGAAAAAATGTACCAGAGAATTCTGATGCAAAAGGACTGGAAGTGTGGGTGCTCCCGGGTTCAGAACGAACTTGCCGTACAAAAGCTATTTTTTCACCAAATGCGGAAACCTAAGAGAGCAGACGGTATTGGAGGGAGGTTAGGAGACCTAAGCATGCAGGTTATGCAGACGGTATTGAGGTCATTGACAGTGACAGTGGGGTTCATTGACGGTGAAGCTGAAAGGTCACCGTCCCCGAAGATGATGGAATTCCATTGAAAAATTGCGCCTGATACGTCCCCTAACCCTGTTTTTTGATACTTTCCTTTTTCGCTCGTTAGCCTCCCGTCCTATCCCCCAAAATTAAAAATTGAGGCCCCCAAAAATTTCCCAGTAGATCTCTGCCCCCCCCTTTGCTTTTTTGTCCTACTCCCACCCCGTACATCGCCCGCCCTGCCCTGTGATAAATTGGAACCTTACGGCTTCCCCAAATTCCCGTCTTCATTTGCGGGGGCGTGGGTAATGGCTGGGTATTCGCTTTCCACCCCGGGGACCCCGGTAGAGTCCCGGCCAACCCATTCAAAACTTGGGGGAGTGGAGCTCCCTTAATGTGTCTCAGGTTCTCCCGTTTCTCTTTCCCCACCGATTCTTAATAAATAATTTACTCATTAGATAGGTCGTAGATTATAGGTCTGAAAGTTGAGGGGGTTTTTTAAACCCTCAAAAATTTAAAAAAACAATCATCTGCTGAAAAAAGACACGTGGTTGCAGATATTGCTTTGTCCTTCACGGATACATACAATAAATTCTACAAAATAGAATTTCCTCTAATATAAAACGCATGCAGTCTCATTGTTATTTGAAGAAGTTAAAGTGCAACCCATTTTTTCCTGACGTTTTTCCCTGAGCTAACTCGACTTCTTTGCGTTTTCCCCCGGGGTGCAATTCAATTGTATTCCACTCCCCGGGCCCTGAAACATGCCCTTCCCCCGTGCTGCGTTGGGGGGAAAAAGGAAAGAGTCAAATCTGAAAGCTGGGTTCCTTCCCCGGGGCCACTTAGGGCGTTTCAAGACCGGCTCTGCTGGCAAGCATAGTTTTCAATGCAGGTATTAACAAAAAGGGGACCGAGTGGTGCTCCCCGTGGCGCACTCATCACCATCCCCACCATCGCAGACGCTTTTTCTGTATCACCGCGGAAAAACCCCAAGCCCCCAAATTGCAGCCTTTACACTGGGCCACTTCGACGCCCCGGCTGTTTACATATTGACTGCCTTGTGGCCGCTGGCCCCCCTCAACAGGTTAATTCAGGAAACCCTTTCTTTCCCACTCTCGGTGGCGGTGGGTGGTTGATGTGTATAAAGACGACTCAAGTCTCGGCCGGCGTAATTTTTCCCCCCTTTCCCAAAGATGCCCCAATTCCTCCTGTCGCAGCCATTCAATCGCGAGTTACTCCACAAAAAGTATTTTTAATTGTTGTCGGTATAATTAAGGGACATTATGTCTGTGATCAATCAATGCCGAACTATAGATAGGAAAAATTGCTAAAAGCGCTCTTTTTAAACCCACTTTGAGACAGATGGGTATTGCTTTTCGTGGCGATAAACCCCAATTTTTTTTTTATCTGGCAAATGAACCTCTCCCCAGAATATGGGCGATGCCTTGGCCAAAATCTGGCTTTTCACAGCTTGGACAACCATCGATGGACACTTGACCAACCCCTGGCGTCGAGGCGTATCCCGCTCTTATCATTGGTTTTTTGCCCCAAGTTTCAGACACCCCCCCCTTCCTCCTAAGATTTTCCTCCTAGTTATCTAAAAGGGGCGGAGCAATTTCTCAGGCCCAGGGGCGCTCCCTCTTTTGAGCAGGGGGTCGGGAGGGAGGGGTGGGGAGGAAATAAGAGGGGCAGGAGGGGCCAAAACAAAACGGTTGGTGCGCGCGGGCGCGGGGAACCCCATGCCAATTGCCCCTGGACTTTGGCCCCCTTTAAAACCCCCCGTGGACGCTGACAAACCCAAAGGGGCGGGGGGGACCGGGAAAGGGGGCTGTGACATTTTTATCGGTTTTTTCCCAAATGAAAATGAAAGTCAATTTATGGTATCTAATATTGTTAAAAATTTGTGGCAGTTAAATTAATAGTTTTGGGTTTTTGTTTCTTAAAAAACTTTTTTTAAAATGCTAATGGTTCTAAAAAGAACACTAACTATTACATAATAATTTTGGAAAACCCAAATTTAAAAATGCATTTTAATATACACATTTCCTATAAAACAAATTAAAATTCATGTTCACTATTTAAAATGTATTTTGACATTATTACGCCTTTTTTAAAGGGAAATCCCAAACAATACAAAATTTTTTCCCATTAAAAAAAAATGTTAATTTTTTTCTATATGACGGGTGCATGAAAACAGTGATTTCGTTAATCAATTAAAAACCCTTTCCCGGGGTTTCCCAAGTAGATTATCATTGCAAAATTGCTATTGTTAATATTTTTAGACTTTTGTAAAATCGATGAAATTTTTATAGTGATAACCCTTGAAAAGAACAGGGAACCCCCATTAGAAATATTTCAAAAAATAAAATTTTCTTATTCTTATATTTTTTTCAAAGTTGCTTTTTTTCTGTTACACTGCGGAATTATATCTATCCCTTCCCAGTGATATTTTTTTTATTTATTTTTTTTGGGGTTATACAGGCAACAGTACAAATCTGATATCCCCTGGAGGCCCTTTAAAAATTAATTATTTTCAACATATACTTTACATATATTAATAGCAAAATTTTTTAATAATTGATATCTTTAATAAATAGCTAATAATATAAACGAAATTTTAATTTTTTTTAATTTGTAAATCCACGAAGTTAAATATTTTCTTAAATTTTTTTTGAAAAACCATAGAAAAAAAAGAAAAAATTTGAAAATTAAAATGTTACGAATCAATGTAATTTTCTTAAAACGAGCTGTTAAAAAAAACAAAAACTTGTTTGAATAAATTTTTAAAATTGATTTTTAATTAAAAATTTAAATTTCCCGGGACAATTTTCAATTAAAATATTTAACCCGGGTTTGGTGTTTCGAAAGTATTATTTTTCCCAAATTTATTTAGGTTTTGTTGACCCCCAGAAACAGTTTCTGGAGTGTTTATTTTTCGATTAAAGGGCTCTCAAATTTTAAACATCTAAAAACCTTGCCCGATTTATCGATATTAAGAAAAAACGGTTTTATTCAAAAACCCCGTCCTTGTTTGTAATGATTAATTGTGAAATAATTTTAGCCATTTAAGATATACGCATGACAAAAATTTGTGTTCAAAAGATCCCAATACTTGAATGCATATCGAACCTGAAAATACTTTTGGTTTTTAGACCCTTTTGGAAAAACAAAAAATTAAATTGAGATCATAAGTTCTCAAATCTGAAAACTAAACTACAGTCTTTATTTTTTTCCCAAAAAATGAAACTTCATACCTTCTTTAAAAATGAAAGAACTTTTATTGTTCAAATATCTTGTCAATTACATATTTCCCAATTTTTTCCCAAAAATTTTCTGAAAATTAGTATAAAAGTCAGTTAAAATTTTTTTTATTAATTACAAGTTTAAAAGGGTAAAAACAGTAAAATTTTTGACTAATTTTAAAAAATGAAATAAAGGGAAAAAGACAGTGTTACATAAAAAAACCCCAAAAGTTAAAAAAGGCAGGGAAAAATCACCCCCTTCATATTAGATTTATAAACCCATAGCAAAGGGTTTAAAAGAGTTTGGAGGAAAAGTGGCATCTCTTCTATAGTCGACAAACTATGCCTTCTTCGGCTCTTTCATTACCCGCAGTGCACAGGAGCATGTTAACAGTAAGGTCTGTTCTTTTTTGGGGGGATAGGGGGGGGGTAACTCCCGAGATGCCCCGTGCGGGGTGGCGGTGCCCCGACCCAAAGGTGAATAACAATTCTTGCCTCGGGCTTAGAAAGGGATGACCACGACAAACCCCCAGGGTCCTTTGAGTTTGAAAAAGTTCTGCCACTCCGCATAAAATTCAACGTTGGAAAAAAAAATTTTGGGTTAGAAAAGGTAGATATTCCCCCAAAAGATGTCTTTCTGGCTTCCCCCCGAGGCCAACTTTGCTACCTAGTCAGGGTTTCATTTCCTTATCCCCACGGGGCCCGGGGAACACAGGAAAAAACGTAATTCAAATGATGGAAAATTTAAAGCAATTCTTCGATGTATTTTGATGTTGGATATATGATGTAAAAAGGTTTACTAGGAAAAAAAGAGGAAAATGGACGAAAAAACCCCCTTCCCCAGGTTCGGGGGCGGGGGTTTCCCCTGGACTAGATTGTGTTCGTGATGTCCTTCCCTTTCCCCTACAGAAAACCCCAAACAAAAAAGTCACAGTGGTCGTTATATGCCCTAGTATTTAAAAAAGAACATTAAAAATATATACAAAAAACAACAATTTCCCAAATTTTGTAAAAGAAAGTTTCACATATTTGAAATCGGGTTTCAATAATCGTTCCTAATAAAACCTAAGGACTTTTTTTCCCTGGGCAAAATAGTATTATAAAACGGAAGTTTATTTAATAAAAAAATGAAATTTTTTTTGGTAAATAATTCGGTGTTTTTTTAATTTAAATATTCATCTCCCCAAGTTTTCTACAATATTCCAATGATATTCTTTTGTAGAAAAATATTTTATTCACATTTTCCCTTTTCGTTGGTAAAATAAACATATTTATTAAACTAAAATTCCACTAGATTTAATAATGTTTTTTCCCTTCAATATTTCCATATTTTTTTTAAGCTGAAACAGTGAGGGAAAATAATTGGACTAATATTGAGTTAAGACTTCATTAAATATTTTACTATATTTTACATTCTCGAATGCGCAGCACACTACAGAAACAATGATATAAAATAAAAAATAGTATTTGGGGGTTTTGAAGGAAAATTGGCTTTTGAAATCACGAACAAAAAAAATTTTTCCCAAAAACCCGGAACATTATTTTTTTTTAGACCCCGTTGTGGGAAAAGGACCTGTGTCCCGTGGTACCGAAAAAAAATTAAAACTTTTGACTTCTTCAATGTATTTTTTTTCAAAATTGAAAATTATACTAGCAAGTTCATTGGGTTTCCCAAATCAATGATATTCCAATATTTCTGGAGGGTATTTTCATTATTCATATTGCATTTTTGGGAAATTTTCAAACAAAACTCTTTTTTTTTTACTTTACCTCTTCATTCAATCCCTATACCGTTATTACAAATACTGTAGTAAATGTACCTTTTATTAATATCTCTAATTTTCCCAAATTAAATTATAATCTGTTTCAAATTTTCTCATGAACTCTTTATCTTCTTCTCGGTAAAATAATTTTACAAATGAAGTTAAAAAAAAATTGTATAAATTTTTTAAATTTGGAAAATTGTTTTTGCAGTAAAAACATAAAAATTTTCCGAATTTTTAATCTTTATATATTATTCCCTTTCTTCTTGGGAGTAGAAAGTTACGTAATGCAAATTGAAAAACAAAAATTTTTGCAAAAAAACCCGCATTTACACGGCCCTTGTGCCCGAAAAAATGGATAAATCCACTTTTAAATTTAAAAAAAATCCTCCAAATTTTTTGTAGCCAGAATCCATTTTTTGTGGGTGGTTGATGGCGTGGGGCGAGGAAAAATTCCATGTTTTGTGGGGGGGTTTGGGTAGGAAAAATCGACTGACGGTAAAATGTCTGCCCCGTCCGTCCCTAAAACAACGCTAGCGGCTAAACCTTTCGGCCGATTTTCCCAAAATTTAAAACTCCCCAAACGATCGGGCCCTGATGTTGTAGCGCCTTGAATTTGAAACCGATATTCAATTGGGGGAAATTTTTTCAGGGAAAGCCCCTGGGAAAAATTTTTAAATTTCAAAAAAATCCCCAAAATTTTTTCTTTTACATTTTATGGTTGGATAGTGGGAAGTGCTTTTAAAAGGGGCCCAGGTCTCATGTTCGTTTAAAACTGATTTTCGAAAGTATTCCTACAAGTAAAATATTTTTTGGTTTTTTCCCTTGATAAATTTTTTCCTTTAAAAAGATAAGATTTTTAAATAAGATCATGTGCAATTTTCCGGGAAATTTTTAAATTTTTTTTAAACAAATTTTCCTGAAAAAAAAAAAATTTGAAAAGAAACCCTGTTTTAGCATCACTAGTATTCTTTAAATTTTTCCCTTTCAGACATTAGACTCTTCTCGAATAATTGCAAGTCATCCGGTTTTTTCCCCAAAATGTGGTACTGAAGTACGCATGAGGAAAATAAAAA
The DNA here is from genome assembly GCA_964035755.1 of Teleogryllus oceanicus. Classification (NCBI taxonomy): domain Eukaryota; kingdom Metazoa; phylum Arthropoda; class Insecta; order Orthoptera; family Gryllidae; genus Teleogryllus; species Teleogryllus oceanicus. Next base: position 281,242,473 of record CAXIVR010000001.1, read on the forward strand.
TATTGTATTTTTCTTTCTAAAAGAAAAGTTCGCATTCTATTAAAATATAATTATATTATATTAATATTTTTAAAAATATTCCTATATTATACTTTTTATATTATATTATATATCACGATATTTAAATTTAAAAAAGGTTTGACCTATGAAAACAAAAAAAATATTTTGGGAAAAAATTTACCTTTTGGCATAGGTTTTTTATATTTAACTATTTTTTCAAAAGTGGCTAAAACAAAAAAACCCTTTAGGGGAAGGGGTTAACGTCATGGGTACGCTGTCAAGCTTGCTAACGTGGGGTTCAAAACCCAAAAAGGGTGATATTATTTCTTCTGTTATGGTGTGATTTCAGTAGAAATTTTTCCCAATTTTTTTGAATTAATTTTAAATTTTTTGAAAGACTTAGGGGTAAAAGGGGGGTTTTCTCCATGGGACGACGACCAAGCCCTTTTTTCTGTACTATCTGACCGAGGCGCTGGTCGTCCCATTTTCGAGGAACTCCTTTTATTTTTGGAAAAATTTAAAAAATTTAACTTTCAAAACTAAAAAATTTAAAATAGAATCTTTTGGTTGAAAACTCTTTTTTCCCCAAATTTATGTAATAGTATAATATTGCCGGGGCAGTGACATTAGAAGAAAGTATGTGCTGTTGTGGGGCAACTACTTCTTTTTAAATTTTAAAACATTATAATTTCTTGAAAAGCAATCAATCAACTATTTGCAGATAATTAAAATATTGTTAGCATTATATCATTCAAGTTTAGGTTACAAGTTTTCCCGAAAAACAATACAAATTTGTCCGGAAATTCTCTTGGTTGTTTAATTTGGGTTTAAAAAACACATAGTTACTTCCCTTAATACTACGCGGTTCTGTATTTCAGACTGGGGTTTCCCCACGGTTACAGTTCAGTCTTATCCTTGTAGGGGATCACCTTGAAGATATAGGAGGGGGGAAAATGGGAGTTCCGGGGGTAAAAACCCTTTGCCCGAGCCCTACACAAAAACATTCGAAAGAAATATTTCTAACTAGAATCAACTATAGAATAAATATCGCTGATGATTCCCATTCTTATCAAGAATGTGGTTTTCTTAACCAAAATTTTTGTACATTATAAAACAATAAATTTCAAAATAGAATTCATTCTACAACACCCCCCCATCCCCGGGGCTGTAAAAAATTTCCCCTTTTTGATAAACTCCGTGGATTAAACCCTAGTAGATGAAGATGGACGGATCAAATCCTGCCAGAAAATGTATTTTTTTACCTGGTGCCTAAAACATTAATCACTATCTCCCCGGGGAGACATTCCAAAATTCTTGCAAAGGGGGAAAAACTTGATTTTTTAAACGATAATGTGATTATATTAAAAATTGTTTGCTTGGGATCCCCCTTTTTCAAACAATGTGACGAAAGAAAATTTTGGAAAGAGATGGCTAAAATAATTTAAAAGTGTCTCCAATTTCAATATCATTATCATATTTTTTTGTAATCGTTAGAAATAAATGAAAAGTCTGTACCAAATTTTATAATCACTATTTAAATTTAAAATTTAACAGTTCTAGAATAATCAAAACCTTTAACAAAATCTGTGGGTTTTTTTATAAAATTTTTCCCCAAAAAAGGTAATTTCTTCGTTCTTTTATTAATTGAGAAAGAATATTTTTTTTACACGTTTAATAAAGTACCTTAGAAATTCGAACTCATTAAAATTACCATTTTTTTGTTTGTGCCTTTGTGAATAAAAAACTAACAGAACCATCCCTTAATTTTTTGAACAATTGATAATTTTTTTCCTTTTTTGGTCTTCTTAAAATTTTTAATGTAAATCTTCGGTAAAGGGGGAGCCACATTTCAAAATGTATGAACTCCAAAACATAATAAAAATACGATTTGACGTGGATGTAGAAAGAAATCCCAAAATTTTTTTTTATGATCTCCATTTTTTAAAAAAACAATGTTTTTATAAAACCATCTTTAGTGCGGGGGAGACTGAAAATTAAATGGTTTTTTTTCAATCAGTCCCAATTTTCCACAAAGAAAATAAGGGAAATTTTTAAATTTTTTGATTTTTATCCCAAAGATTTTTTCGCCATGCTTGTGTAGGTGATCAATGCACCTACCTGTCATTTTGTCTCAATATGGGGAAAAAAAAAGGAGGTGCAATTTCGGATCTCAAAATTCTTGGATAAAATCGTTCTTTTAAATCTAAATATTAAATTTATTATAAAATTCATAAATATGATAACGGGGTTCGATAAATAAATATATTATTTATTGTTAAAAACATCAGTTGCCCCTAATTTGCATTTTCCCGAAATTTTACTGTTTAAAACAGATATGTTTAAAAATATGATTTCTATTACGTCTTAAATGTTACTCTAAAAGAAAATGGAGAAATTTCAGAACAAATATTTTGTATTCTGATACATTAAAGGGTTGCAGATTACTGAAAGACCAAAAATTTCCCCTGTAGCTGAAATCGTTTGACCCGGGTTTTAAATCAGGTTTTAGGATCGAGTTCTGCGCATTCCTTTTTTTCTGTTCCCGTTCTTTTTTTCAATTGAGAATTAAAAAATAAGAATGTTTAGCGGAAAATACGTGTATTTTTTTGGACCAAAAAGATCTTTGCTGAAATTTTATACTATATAATTTTAATTAGGTTTTATCCCTTTTTAAAAATTTTCCCGAAAATTTTTTTTTTGGGAGTTATTGAAATTTTTAACCAACCCCCCCAAAAAAGATAGTGAACGTTTTTACATACATTTTTTTCACTTCCAAAAAATTTTTCCCCCAATCTTTTATGGGGAAATGAAATATGAAATGTTTATCCCGTTCGTTGGGAAAAACCCTTTGTTTACCTGATAACCGTATTAATTGAGTACTAAAAAATGTAATTCCTTCGGACGGGGAAACAAACCCGCATCGTTGTTTTCGACCAGTTGCTCTGACCACTGAGTTTCCGAAAAATCGTTTTACAGTTGGGTTCTTAAGGGGTGGCCCCCCGCAATTTTTTATATTTTTCCCCCTTTTGTCATTGCCCAGTTGGACAAATTACCCGTTTTTTTTTGATTAGTTAAAAACATTCATATTTTTCAATATGAATCATTTATGTAAAAAAAAAACTCACCTTGAAATGACAATCGGGAATGCAGAAAAATTTTCAGTACTGTTTTTTTATTTACCTTTTGGAACTGCTGTAATACGTTTAGATGGTTTTGAACTATGATAATTCCGGGGGTCTCAGCACAAAACAAAACTTGTCCTTCCCCTTTTACTTTCTCATATACCCCGAATATACTTTGTATAAGTGGTTTATTTTATTTACATTAAGTGTATATTCGTTTCGTATACGTAGTATAAAAAAGTTATGTAATAACGGAAAAATCGATTTCGCGATTAAAAAGGGGTTCCCCCGTTTTGGGGTCCGAAAAATGGTTTTATCCCAAAAGTCCCCTCCATCCGTCTGTGATTACTACTAGCGCCTAAACCCACGTGATCCTTTAAAAAGGGAAAAACCCCTTTTTGGCTTGTTGGGTTGGGGGGAAATTTTTTAAAAATCTTTGAAATTTTTTTACTTTACATGAAGCCTTTCCCGGTTTTTTTTAAAAATTTTCTCAAAAAAGGCTCCAATTTTCTGGTAAAAATAAAATTCATTAAAAAGGTTTACAAATTCCATTTTTTTATTGGGTTAATTTTGATTTTTAAAATTTTTAAAAATTTGAACATTTTGGGGCGTCTTCCTACAATTAAAAAATTAAAACAGTTAATTTTTAAAAAAAATTTGTTGTCCTTTCGTTTTATAACAATCATGTAGGCCTTTTTTTTAAATGATGGCATTTTTTATTAAAAGTCAAATGTTTTAAAATTTTTTTAAAATTTTTTGAAATGCAAAACTCCCAAAGAAAATAAATTTTTTTTTCTTCCCCATTAAAACGTTTCAAAACCCATTTTTCCCAAATCGACACTGTTTCTTTGGTTTTTAAAGCCACCCGTCCCTTGCTTGCAAAACTCAACAAGTATCACTCTCAACACCTTTAATATGTAAAAAAATTGTATAAGTGACTGCGGGGGTGACCATTAGTTCAGGTGCTTGTTTGGGAAATTTGGGAAAACTCGAGTTTACGTCCCGGCCTGTTCATGCAACTTTTTTTTTTTTGAAATGTGAAATTTTAAAAAAATACTTTTTCCCTTTTTAAAAATTTTAAAAAATTTCTTTGTTTTGTTTGGGGTTTTAAAAAAGGGAAAGAATTGGAAAAAAGTGTAACATTTTTTATATATTAAGAAAACAAACCCAAAAACTTTTGAAAAATAAAGTTTATTTTTATATAAATGTGAGTAGATGAACAAAAAAATAATAACTTTTCGTAATGATATGTGATTTTTCTTGGGGCAATAAATGTTTCTTTGTTTAAATAATTACTTGCAGCAAAAAGAATTCGAAAAATTGGGCCGTGTCGAAACTTGTCTGCTAGCCCCAAAGTTATCCCTCTTTAAAAATCTCACCTTGGGAAGGGATGGGTTAGCGTCAGGCTGAAGAACGCCTCAAAAATTAAGTACTGAACTGAAACATTCTTAAAATAGAATTAACCTTTTTTTTATAGTGCCGCGTGATTTTTTTTGCTTTCTTACTGTCTCTTAGGGTAATTTATTTAATATTTTTAAAATTTCGAAGTGCGGAAAAAAAATGAGTTTGAAAAAAAAAATTCTAAGATTCTTAATTGGAAATAAGTTCCGGAAATGCTTTCGTACGACTGTGTTGGGGGCGCAATCCTTGGTTTCGTGGCTTCACAATAAAGGGAACCCTGTTCAAATCCCTTTCGATATCAGCGGATTTTTACTTGACGGCAATGAAAATAAATTCTAAAAAGATGTCAGAGGTTTTTTTTTTTCCTTTCTTTGAAAGAAAACCATTACAAAACTGCGGAAAAAAATTTTAATGTACTTTTATTCGGTGTTTACCAAAATCATTCACTACTCCAAATTTTTTCTTTACCCTTTGGTTTTACATTGGGACGTTCGTTTCCTTCTCCCTAAAAACAAATTTAAGTCCTTTGTAATTAACTTTATTTATTTGTGTCTCCTTTTTTAAATTTTTTATTAAATTTTTTTTTGCTTTTTTTAAAAATTAAAAAATATTCCTTCCCACCAAAATATGAAGAATGGGGTTTTTGGGGAAAGGGACAGACTTTCTCTGGCAAAAGTTTTATAATTTCCCTTTTGTGGACTGGTTTTGGTTCCCTTTCCAGCTCACATAGGGGTTTTATTCCCCTTGCCAGCTGAATCATCCCCCAAAAAACATTTTTTTTTTCTCAACTTTTCGGGTTTAAAATAAAAACTTTTCACAGGGGAAACTATTAAATTTTAAAAATTTTCCCCAAAATTTTGAAACACCCACTCCAAGTTAAATAATCTTAAAAACCATTAAATTCTTTTTAACAGCGTGAAATTTTTTCAAAAATTTTTTGTGTAATTTTTAAAAAAAAATGAAAAAAAATATCTCGTTTATGTTAAAAAATCTAATTTTGGGAATTTCCCCAACCAAAAAATTTTAAAAAAAAATTTGGAGGTTTTTTAAAATCTTGAAAGTAAATTTTTTAAAAATTTCAAATATTGGGGATATTTTGGAAATCCTTAAAACTTAAAAAAAATTTCATTACCTTATTAAAAGATCAATTATAAAACCTTTTTTTTTTGACAAAAACTTCTTTTTTAATTTTTTTAGTTGTAGTAAGACATAAAAATATTCAAATTTTGATTTTTTAAAAAATTTGGGTTAACCGTGAAAATTGGACATATTCTACCCAAAAGCGTATTTTTTCTATAAATAAAAGGGTTTTTACAAAAAATTTGAAAAAATTTTGGGGGCCTTTTTAAAAAAAATTTAAAATGTCCGGGAAAGGGTAGAAATAGTCCCCCAAAAAATTAATGAATGTTTTCCAAAAAAGCCAAACTTCAGCTCAGGCAAAAAAAGACCCGGGGGTTTCTTCAATTTGGAAAAAAAACTTTTGCATGGTTTAGGCGTAGAGTTGTATCAGACGGACAGACGGACGTTTTGCTTAATTGGTTTTTGGGATCACGGATCAAAAACCGGAAATTTTTCCCCCGCGTGTTGGGGGTTTTTTTCTTTTAAATTTTGCAATTTTTTTTATTCAGTTTTTCCCTCCCAGAACGCGGCAATGAATTTTTTTTGAAAATGCCCAGTTTTTTTCCCGGGAATTTATAACATTCTCCTTCTTTGTATATTACTCTGTATATACGTAAGTATACGAGAATGTAAAAATTTAAGTGTTTGTTAACATCTCCCCCGCAGATAAATTTTAAGGAATAAGTTAGTGATGAAGTTAAAAAAAAATTCTTGGTTTTAAAACCTTATTTTATAACAAAATTCGATTATTAGTTGGGAAATAAATATGTTTATCATTCCCCTTTTTTAACATTCTGAAAGGCTACATTTTTTTTGAATGATATTGATTAATAAACAAGTCCCCTTATTAAATATTCTTCTCAATCATTCATTCAAGGTATGCTAAAAATATTTTTTCCCCAAACCCGGATCCAAATAAAAAACTCGGGGCACTTTCCCTCTCTTCATCCTAGAAAATATTCATTTCTCTCTCATAATTTTAACTGGGGGTAAACTAGTAATGAAAATGAGAAAGAAGATCTTTTTTAATAATTTTTTCATCAGAAACAGTTTTTTTACCCCTTTAAAGACGTTGAAATCTTGTTAAAATTATTTTAGGAGACACCCCAAAAAGTCATGCAAGACTGGTAAAAAAAAAATGTTGAAAATTTGTTAATTTCATAATCCAAAAAACTAAAAAAAGTTGGTGGATATCGTTTAAGACTTCGAGAACGGGTCCAAAAACCCTTTTTTTCCTTTTCCCCTTTTTGAGTCAGCGTATCACTTGAAAAAGGTAGAAAAATAATATTTTTTTGTATCTGTAACTTTTAATCCCGAAATTAATAAAAACATAAAAAAAACTCAAAATAAATAATGTAAAATCAAAACCATGGTTGTAGGGGAAAACTCGATATGATCTAGAACAGAAATAAAAATTTTATTTCCCGTAGGAAAAAGGGAAATTTTAAAAATATCGGGGTGAATATTAAAAGGGAAAAGGGGGGCCTAATAATATTGACTTTATTAAAAATAAATAAAAGGGAAAACCAATTATTAGTAGACTTCCCAAAAATTTTTTTAAACAAACATTTTTTGAAAGAAAAATAAAAGACAATATAAAAACAATGGTGGAAAAGGGTGTGTTCTTTTGAATCAATTTGAATTAAAAAAGAAAAACAATAAACTCTCAGTTTTAATGCTATTTAAAATGAATTTTTGGAACGATGTTGTTAAAAAAAATTTTTGATGGGAAAACTAAACAGAAAAATTGAACCCGATAATAATGATTGGGGACAAAAAAGGGGAAAATGTAGAATCCCAAAAAACTCCCAAAGGTATGCTGCAGAATGCATGTGGGAATATAAAAAATTTTCTTTGGGTAATCCTTTCGAAGGGAAAAAGAGGAAAACCAAGGAAATCTTGTAAGTACGTCATGGTTTTACAAATGAAGGGCACAAGAATGAGGATGATCCTGACGGGAAAAAAAAATTTTTGTGTAGATTGCGAAAAAAAAGGGCATTAGAACTGTAAAATACTCGCTTAAGAATTAATAATAAATTTCCTTAAACCCGAAGTGGAAGATACCGGATGAAGAAACCTTGTTTTTTGTGCTGGCCCAAATATGCAGGGCAAGATCTGTTGATCTTGCCGGAATTCAAACCCAAAAACCCAAATTTCGTTCTTATTTGAAAAGATTAAATGAAAACAAAAAAAAATTTGATTATTTTAAAAGGGGGGGCCCCTTTTGATCACAAATATCAGATATTACCCTATTTGGTATTTTTTGATATTTGTAAACGTTTTCCATTTATCGGGATGATCCCTTTTTTAATGGGAAAAACTATTCTTCCCAATTGACAGGTCAAAAATAAATATTGTATTTAGGTAAAAAAAATTTAATTATGTTTTCGAAAAATTGACCGGGGCTGAAGTGAAAAGCTGGGACAAATAAATAAATTCATATTTTTATGTTGCACCCAAAGAATAATGTCAATTCCACAAATAAATCTATTTTTTGATCCCCCAATAACATATTTGGGGCTCTTTAACCTTTAAAAACTTTTTCCCTTTGGGGGCGATCATAATTCACCGGGAAATTTTCGGCGTTTTCGACGAATGACAGAAAATGTAATTACAATAGAAATAGGACTTCTAAAAGCAGTATTCCAAGGCAGTTTTTTTTAAAATCCCGACAATTTTTCATTTTCTCTCTCATGGTATGCAACATTATTCTCAAGTTAATGTTGAAATATCTAAAAAAACCCCCGGAATCCTAAGGGGCTTAATTTAAAAAGGGAACCGGGGACCCCGAAGATTTGGTTACGAACCCGGGGCAGATTTCTCCCTTTTTCCCCCACCTTGCATTAAAGTGGTCACCAAGTGTGCACCAAATGCCAATGAATTATAAAATTTGGGGTTTTTTCGTTATTATTTAGATTTTCTTTGTAAAATCGTCTCTGCGTGAGATTAATATATACGAACACAAACTATCAATCAATGGGGAGTACATTTTTAAAAAGTTACATTTAATATAAAAGCAATGCGTTTCAACAATAATAAATAATTTAGTTATAGTTTTAAATTAACCTTAATTCATATTATAATTTCTTTTTAAATTTAAAATTTCTTTATAAATATTTTATAACTTAAATAAATTTTTCCCAAATAAAAAAAAAAAAATTGCTTATTTTGTTTTAAAAATTTATTAAAAATTTATTAAAAATTATGAATATCAGTGCAATATTTCTGGAAAAATGCGTTAGTGAACACATATCCAATAAAATTTGGCCCAAATTTTTTATGAAATGTTTAAAAAAAGTATGAAAATAGAAAAATTTTATTTTCCCCAATATTTTAAAAAAGAAGGATCCCCATTCATTTTCTTTAAAGATTATCGTGACACAGATTTCCCAAGTTTGACAAAATTTTTTAAACATTATTTAAAAATTACAATTTTTAAATAATTTATGACAGGAGAATCTCTAGTGATTCTTAATGGATTAGCAAAACAGTGTTTACATGAAGTCTGCTATCTAGAAGAAGTAGTGTAACATTCCGATGACGTGTAAAAACTTTGTGTGCATTGCTCATCTCTCGAAAATAAAAATATCATAATGTAAAATATACTTGCTATAATAATATAAATATATTAATTTCATTGCGTTGGTTAAATCATACATAAATTACATGTAAGTAATATATTGATATGAGTGTGTGTGTATGTGTGTGTGTATGTTGTGTGTGTGTGTGTTGTGTGTGTGTTCTCCAATGTTCACACAATAGACAAGCTAGTGTTTCTACCTTTGCAAACATTAAGATATTAAAATGTTATATAAGAGTCATATGTCGTTTTTGATTCTCAGCAAAAATCCTCAAAGACAGGTATCACATATGATTTTTATATTTGCAGTAAGAACTCCATGTAAATGCAATCACCTAACGTTAGATTGAAGAGGTAATTGGTATGATCCCAAAACAAAAGATCAAAATCATTCGATTTGCTTACAGCTCACTTACAATCATAATGTCTGCAGAAAGAAAACTTTCATTGTGACTAAATGAACTTTAAATACTTTAAGTTTATTTAGTATTTATATCAAAACTATTTTATTACAATATTAATGTTCGCGACCATATAGTAAATTTTAATTGGGTCATCTGAAATTGATGATGAAGTTTTCACAACTAAGCTGCTATCTCGGAGACGTGTTTGTGAACTGACTCTAAAACGTATTTCTTTAAGTTATTAATTTACTAATAAAATAACTAGGTTAGACAATGCATACAATACAAATTATTTGCATTTTATATTAAATATTACAATAATAAACGACAGAAATTAGACATGGAGCTTAATAGTCGTTGTCAGTGTTATTTTGCAAAAACCCGTTTTATAACGAGTTTTAAAATATGTTTTACTGAAATTGCATGCCTTTATTTATGTAATTAAATGTATATACAAAAATTTATATAAAACTGTTTGGTTGATTTAATATTCATATTCAAATATTTACTATAATATAACTCGCCATCACCGCCATTTGTAATGTTCAAGATGAATAGTCCCGCCTCCCTGAAATGAAGCTAAAGCGGATTGGTCAGCTCGATCCCGCAGAGACGAGGCAGGGGTCGGAAAACTCTGGTAAAGTTCGGCTCAGGACATCGCCCATTTTTTGTGCAAGCGAGGGTACGTATCATCCACGTAGCGTTGGCTAAAGGAAGGACATTGTCCGAGTATGAGGAGTTTGTGTATTAGTAAGATGAATTTTATCAAAACGTGTTCTGAAACTTTTGAGTTGCACAGACGTGCGGTTGTGTTATGTAAATTGCAAAGGTCGCAGCCTCGTCGCCAATGCGAAGCGTCAACGGGGGCATACAAGACGATTAATTTCGGTTGGATGGTATCTTGGAAGAAGTCAATGTTGCATCTAACACAACAGGACGGGAAAAAAACCAACTTATCTTTCACGTTTCTGAGAAAGTTCTCTCAAATAGTTTGACCTCTGCTTACCTCATGTAGTATCTGCTATTACTATTTTTCCATTCACAAAACAAACTGTTCCTGCCTTGTCCTCCTGTTTTTGGTTATTTTCAAATTCATTCGCTCAAAGTCCAAATTACGCTCCAAAGCTATTCCTACTAAGGGATTTACGCATCCATTATGAATAATTTGATCATTAACTTGTTAAATCGAGAATTAATCAGATTCGCACTTTATTCAAGTAGACATTTTGACTCGTCTTAAATATCACAATTTTTGTCTTCAGAGGGCATTACTTCATCTTCATGATGACTTTTCTTAAAATCAGTCGCCAGTGAAACGAATGCCGTTTATGAATAACTTGTCTTTAGTTAAAAAATGCATATTTTCCATAATTCAGACTCACCTTTTTACTCAACAATTTTCCTTAAAAATTCTTCACAGCACGATAGAGACAGTGTTAATATTTAGTAACGAATAGTTGTACCTGTTTTCGGTATTTAAACGTGTGAATATTTTTACTATGATGTGTAGATATTGCTTTAGAATTGGCTAATAATTAATTATTTTGTTTTTGCAGTCTCCAGTATTATAAACGACTCCTTTCCTCGTACCTCAAACTTCTCATAATACTTTTACTACTTTGGACTGTAGATCAGAAAATACGCACCTGAATTGTCGTGCAGGTCATATAAATGTAGTCTTTGTTTAATATGCGCCAATACTTGTTATCACTTGTCATTAATATTAATTTCATTGCTTTCGCAGTGTTTGTGATAATATCGTTTACCTAAATATTGATTTTCATGTCATGTGTTGAGTGCTTTAAAAGCAGGGGAAAGTTAAAAAAATATCAGTAAATTAAATACTCAACATTCAAATGTAATATTTTCTTTCTTCGTTTCTAATTTCCTGATGTGTCTTCAAAATACAGTTTTCCTCTTCAGTTAAATCATGTGATTAATTTTGAAGATTTACATATTTTTAACTTCAATTTGGAAGAACTAAAACATGGCAATATTTGATGTTCAAACATATTTTTGTAAATGGTAATTGTGTGAATGACGTCTTGTCAAACGTACTGGCAAACTGTTGGCACGACACAAAAATGACGTCGCGCGTCAGGAAGCAAACATTTTTGAAATCGTTTTGCTATATACGCTGTAACGTAAATCCATTAAACATTGAAAAACGGCAGTTAATGATAATTAACAGTTGTCTGCTGTCTTGAATGGACATGAAACGGCAGACAAAAGTGCCACGGGTGCCTGCAGCTAACGAAATTTGTTTCTTCTAGCTGAGTTGAACTTATGCCCTTGAGTGGAGTGAACCCATTTCCGAATGTCAATCATCATTTTCCATAATGAAAGGGTTTCTCTTTTAACACGATTGCCTCTGCAGAATTGTTCTCCCAAGTAACGGAAGGATGTGAGGGGGTAGTAGTCAGAAAATTAGATAATCATTTGCTCGTGAAGATACATTAATTTTTTTCTTTCCCTGTTTGAATGGAAGCAATTTAATAAAGTGATATATCGCCCCAATGCTAAAAATAAAGTGTCCCATTAGTCAGAAGATGAGGCTGTAAGATTTAATTGTTTAAATAACCTTTCGACATAGCTAAGGTTATATTTATCAAGCTGTAAAGAAGACGCATATGAAGTTTACCGAATTTTTCTGTTTGTATGTAGCATAATTATCTAACAAAGTTTCGAATTTCTCTTAAATTTTCACAATAGCATATTTCAAGTGTTTAGGTCCACAATTCAATGAGTGCTGTCTGATATTAATTTTTAATTTTCCCTACACATATCTACAGAACACTTTTTTGACAAATCAATAGTTGTATCGTCAACCTTTTTATTCATTTTTATTTTTTATTTATTGACATATTAAGTGGTATAAAAAAAATTCGAGACTAGCTCTTTAACGCGCCAATGGGAGCTTACGGACACACGCACATGCATAAGAAACATTAACCTTCGATCTCAGAGTGTCAAGAGACATCGTGTAATAGCTTTACAACCTGTGCTTTTGTGACTGCGTGCGTTATCTCTTTTACGATTCCAAAATGAACAAGTTTGAACAAAGCGAACGTAAAATTGTTCGTAACGCTCATCACATTTTGATAGCGTTTCCTAGCTAGTTACACTTGATACAACAAGTTTATAGTGATGCGGTCAGGGGAAGACCCCATTATCTTCACGGCTGAGAAGGCGAAGCCGATCCGCACTTCAAACAAGTGCATACTCATGGTTTTCGCGACATTATGCATCAACAATTCCGGTGCCAGCGTCGTCAGGCGAATTGTTTAATTGCACTCCGTGAAGTCGCGGATGTTAAGCAATTCGAGACATCACGGTTCTTGGTTGGACGTCCGTCTGGGAACTCCAGTATCTACCGGTGCCGAGCCCCTAGCAGTAGTGATAAAAGGCTGATTACGACTGACGATGACTAACCGGATTACAGGAGGATTACTCTAAACGTTGGACTCCAGTATGATTCCGTAAGAACGCTAGTATGACAGAAACGCTGTTGTATTAGATCTTTTAAAAAAGGAGTAATCGAGCGCGGTCCCATTCAAGAAAAGGCAAAAATGCTGGAAAAGAAACATTACTGCGCAATAGGACTTCTTTGAAGGTGACAATGTGCAAAACGTTAGATAATAAAGTAGTTTCTTGTCAATACTGCTTGTCTCAAAACGTTTGACACCTTCTAGTTTATGCGTAGGAAATCCAGTTAAATAAAGTAATAACCATTCAGCTTTTTATATATATTTTTATGTACATTATCATTTTGTTTTCAGTCACACTTTTCAAGAGATAAATATATTGTTTATACTGTACGTCACTGCTCAAATCCATCAACTGGCCACATCGATTAGTTGTATGGCATTTCTTTGTGGCTGAAAATATAGTAGACATTTGAAAATCAATTTGTATATTTTATCGTCGACGGTGTGCTAAAAGCTCTCAAAACCCTGAGTCTTTTTCCACAAAAACGTCTGATGTCAAACGTCTCATGATTAATGGCGAAAATCTCATGAGCAATGGTAATATTTTTACTTTAATGAATATGATCCGCGAAAAGTGGATAAGTTATTATTAGTAAAATTCGCTTTTGCCACCAGAAATTTGTGTAATATTCGCTGGATTCCCCGAAAAATGTATGCACTATTTCAGGCAAGAATGAATATTTGCAAAATCACACACAGCTCGCCGAATGCAGTTTTAAATAATTTTAAAACCTTAAAAAGCTGTGTTTAATTTAATATTAACTTCCGTCAATAGTTTTTCCCGGTGTGTGATTTATAATTTTTTTGCTCCCAGAACGCGTCCAAATTATTTAATGTAATAGAAATAGTTATATATTTATAATAAAAATAATAACTCCTAAAGTACCGGAACGCCGTTCCGTCGGGTTCCGACAGAAATCAAGCCCTGGTTTTGCCTATTTCAAATTTTACTTCATTGAAATTGAATAAAAAGTAGTGTTTCAAAACACCTGTTATTGTTCGTATGAAGAGGTTTCTAAATATTTTTTCCACGATTTTTTCTTCATTTGCTATTAGAAAACTAATTCTTAATTTCCGCGAGTGCACTGTTTCTGTTTTACAAAGAATATTACTGGCATGGAAAATATAAATGCCCTCCCAAGCAAGACATCATTTACATTCAGAAGAAAAATGGCAGGCCCAGGGATTTATCCTTTGGAAATTTCATTCAGAATTGTCACTGAATCCTTTACAGAAGAAAGTAATGTTCATGAATCCCAAAGGTATTCATAGACTTTGGCATCATTCCGACGTACGAAAATAGCAAATCATGATCCCCAATCGCCGTATAAAACTAATTTGGCAATTAATATTTTATTATCAATTATTGGAAAGAATACTTTCAGGATACGTTGAGATCTTTTATCCAGGAAAATACCAACACCATCTTATTTTTGTCATTATTAAATAAAGGGTGGCCACACAAAATTGACAGGAAGTGGCCACAAGAAGTGGCCACACAAAATTTGAAAAATAAGAATCGCAGATTTCTACTTGCTTCAAACTTGCAGAAAATGTCTTTTAGTGGCAAAGACCAGAACAAAGGTACGTCATCTTCCCTTTTCCTTTATATTTAATAAGTAGTATTAAAACATCTTAGTAATATTTGCATTGCAATAATGCGACATGAACAAGTTCGTTTTTGCGTTTAGAGAGTCTGAAACATGTTTATAAAATAAGGAAATGGCCACTATCGAGTCACGTATCTAACCAAAAGCCGTGTCTCCTAATTACCAAGAGTTTGCAATTTTCACGTGGTCTTTACTGGGTCAGAATCTAACTTTGGAATTAAATCGTCCACTCAAAAATTTCCCGTTATAGAGGTTTCAAAAGTACAAGTTTCCCCTCGAGCTTAAAACATTGTAATGTTTATTCCGAAAGCTTTCACTGTATGTTAGAGTTGGCTAAATTTAATCCAACCCCAAAAATGTTATATTTTTTAATACATATTAAAAAAGTATCAACACCCATGAAACCCATTTAAATCTTTTTATAATTATTTCAAATAAAATAAAAAAGCAACAAAAAAGTATGAGTCGAAATATTCATTTAAACATTCAGATTTAATTTCAACAAAGGCACACAAACAAGTACAACGAATACGCATAAAAACAACACCAGTAAAAAATGAAGTGAACCGACAATACAACACAAACGTAACCCTTAGTTACTCGGGCTGGCGTACTTTGTACGCCACTGGAACTGTTTTCGCCCTAGGTGTCGGATAACATCAACGCGCGTTCTGACATTTGACCTAACCTCGCAGAAGGCGTCCAGCTACATCCTCCTCGATACTCGATTGCGTAAGATTGCCCGCAGTGGCTGGACGATTGTTCTTCCCTTATAGCGTTTTCCATTCGTTGCACAGCAACCCATCCTAGTGCAGGGCAAAAACGTCATCGCTCCGCAACAGTGCTGCCCCACACGCGTGAAGAACAGCTACGAATGGAACGGATTCCGGAACTGAGTCAGTGCTTGTGATCTACGCAGTGAAATTATACACAGCTGTTCTTGGTCAGTCACACTGATGGAGCTGGAAACATAATAATTTTAAATTATGATCGCTGTTAAAATTTTTATGAAGTCTTTTGGTAATTCTTACTTCTTAATTCATAAATTATTAACGTGTGATTTCTTTGTTTCAAAACTACGAAAACTTCAAATGCGTATGAGTCGAATTTTTTTTTTTTTTTTCGAGTTTTGCCAGTGATCGATATAGTACACAAGATTGTGAACCGAAAGGCTTCTGCAGAATTGTTTGATTACGGAAAACAATAAAAATATTAACATGAACATTTCCGCTAGTATATGTATGGGCGTGCGAGAAACATTTCTTGGCATATATATTTGAATGGTTTTGTAAGGGTCACTATTTTTATTTTCACTTTATCAGCGTTTCGAAATTGAGATGTACCTAAAACACTTTAGTTTCTAAATAGCACCGAATGTGTTAACATGAAGTTTTCAAGGTTAAATTTTCGGAAAACACAATCTGATTTTCCGAACTTCGTGTAAATCACAAAAATTATTTTAAGACATTTCTCGCAAAACATACTCCATCATTGGAAGTATCCCTGCGTGACAGAAGATCCTCAATTGCCTTCACAATTTCACCTCAATCTAAATCAGCATGGATAACTTCCGTACCAAACCTCACAATGGCCCGGTCCACTTGACTGCACTGAAACGATCGTCAGTGCAGTTTAGGGTGCCCCGAGTGCGCTCTGGTTCCGTGTCGATGTGCGAATGGAACATGCGCTTGTTTTCACTGGTGCGCCCCAGCGGTCGAATGGAACACAAAAGCTGCCCTGAGTGCGCACCAGTGCGGCGAATGGAAAACTCTGTTAGAAAGTGCCCGTTGGCGTACTTTCTACGGGGCGTAGGTATCAATGAGTTTTCCTTTTTACTTAATTATCACAGTACTTTTTATCTATTGATGTAATTAAACAAGTCATTTTTTTACATTAGGAATAATACAGAGATGAATAATTAATCGGAAAAGCGGATAATATGTGAATTATTACACGAGGAATCGTCAAAAGACGAAATTTGCGATGCTGCAAATGATTTTCAGATAGAAGTTGTAATGGCCGAGAATTAACATGACACGTGTCCTGAGATTGATTATGCTAGTGATCATTCAAGTAGCGATTTAGAGTTTAGAGATGATTTCATTACCAAAGACAATGTTACGAAATGGAATAAAACACCGCTTGTCAGCAAATTTACAAAAACTGGCAGTGATGATGATCAACAATAACCAAAACAAAATTTAAAATAATTACTGTCACACTTGCGGAAGAGCTAAAAACTGCCCTACTACAATTATTATTACACTTACTAGTAACTTGTGCAACAAATTTACGAGCAAGCATTAATAATAATAATAATAATAATAATAATAATAATAACAACAAATTTGAAAAAGCGAGGGATTAACATTTCAAAAACTAGATATTTTCGTTGCCACTTCTTTGTCTATTAACGGCCGTATGGGTCTCCTATATATATATATATATATGTGTGTGTGTGTGTGTGTGTGTGTGTGTGTGTGTGTGTGTGTGTGTGTGTGTGTGTGTGTGTGTGTGTGTGTGTGTGTGTGTGTGTGTGTGTGTGTGTGTGTGTGTGTGTGTGTGTGTGTGTGTGTGTGTGTGTGTGTGTGTGTGTGTGTGTGTGTGTGTGTGTGTGTGTGTGTGTGTGTGTGTGTGTTGTGTGTGTGTGTGTGTGTGTGTGTGTGTGTGTGTGTGTGTGTGTGTGTGTGTGTGTGTGTGTGTGTGTGTGTGTGTGTGTGTGTGTGTGTGTGTGTGTGTGTGTGTGTGTGTGTGTGTGTGTGTGTGTGTGTGTGTGTGTGTGTGTGTGTGTGTGTGTGTGTGTGTGTGTGTGTGTGTGTGTGTGTGTGTGTGTGTGTGTGTGTGTGTGTGTGTGTGTGTGTGTGTGTGTGTGTGTGTGTGTGTGTGTGTGTGTGTGTGTGTGTGTGTGTGTGTGTGTGTGTGTGTGTGTGTGTGTGTGTGTGTGTGTGTGTGTGTGTGTGTGTGTGTGTGTGTGTGTGTGTGTGTGTGTGTGTGTGTGTGTGTGTGTGTGTGTGTGTGTGTGTGTGTGTGTGTGTGTGTGTGTGTGTGTGTGTGTGTGTGTGTGTGTGTGTGTGTGTGTGTGTGTGTGTGTGTGTGTGTGTGTGTGTGTGTGTGTGTGTGTGTGTGTGTGTGTGTGTGTGTGTGTGTGTGTGTGTGTGTGTGTGTGTGTGTGTGTGTGTGTGTGTGTGTGTGTGTGTGTGTGTGTGTGTGTGTGTGTGTGTGTGTGTGTGTTGTATGTGTTGTGTGTGTGTGTGTGTGTGTGTGTTGTTGTGTGTGTGTGGTGTGTGTGTGTGTGTGTTGTGTTGTGTTGTGGTGTGTGTGGTGTGTGTGTGTGTGTGTGTGTGTGTGTGTGTGTGTGTGTGTGTGTGTGTGTGTGTGTGTGTGTGTGTGTGTGTGTGTGTGTGTGTGTGTGTGTTTGTATATATCATGAATTATACGGTTAAGAAAATGAATTCAGAGCATGCATTTTTGTTGTCACTGCGGTGGCTGACCGGAAGGCCCTCGATTTCGATATCAAACGGTGGCGGTCTAGAGAATTCTAGAGGTCGGCTGCTCTGATCGGTAGTTTTTTGTTTATTCTATTCGATACGAGACGAATGCCGGAGCAGAACCCTAGCACGCGGGCTATAGAGCGCGCGATCTTTCCTCCCTATTCCTTCTTCTATTGTCTTATTTTCTTTCATTACAAACACATGTGCACACATACACATATATCCATTACCCTACAACACTTTACCACACTTACTTCACTAATGCCAACATTTTCATTCTCTCAAAACATAACACTTTCAAACAATAACTATTCATGCAAAGTGAACCTACGAACGAGGTTTGGGTGAATTCCGACGGGTTCAGACTAGTATCGTCTCCATCAAATTTTGCAGTATAGTGAAGCTGCCAGAAATACAAAGTTTGTGAACAAATCACGGTTTTCACAAACTGGTAATGTGTAATTTCCTGCATTGGCAAGTGGTGCTTGCAATCCGTATTTGTCTCTATAGATGTACTCTTTTGTGACATGTGAATTGGTTTAACTATCTAAGTGTGGCAAATAACTTTCACCAAATTTTCTATTACGAAGAATCAAAATTATTTCGATCTGCCTTCTAAGAAACATGTTTTCATTATATATTCACTTCGAAAATCCTCACCGAAATGCAGAAATATTTTTAAGCTTATCGTGCTTGCGTTGCTCTTTCCTATACACGTGTGTATTTATTGGAAATACGTACAAACGATTAATCTAGAAACACCATGAGTTCCTGCAAAAACATTTAAGCAAGTATATTGCTAAATTTTACATGATTGTATACAATTGAGATATTTGTCGTTCCTTCAAAGAGAAGATTTCAAAATTTGCATTTCACATTTGGTAAACGTGCAACGCGTAATGAAAGTTCATTTAACTCATGTAATCTAAACTATGTGTGGGCTATTTATTGAAAGCAGCCATAAACAGTCGTTTTGCACTGTTTTCCGTGTATGGTCTGCCTCTTTCGTATCTACCGAAACGTTATTCACAACTTGCTCAACTATTTAACACATACGGGCGATATCGACAAATATTTTCGAAACCTCGTAATTGCCATTCCTGTGCCATCGATAGCGAATTGCAGCCAATCAGAGGAAGTATGTGGTCGAGAGAGACGCGGAAGAGATTGGAGGGGAGAGGGTCGAGAGGGTTTTCCAAACTCGGGCAACGCCCGATGCCCCTCCCGACTACGCGGTGCCGCCGGCGCACAGTGGGCTTCGACGGAAACACCTGGGGAAAAAGAGATAGTCTGCTAGTCAGACGTTGGCGCCGAAATATATAAGATATAGTTGGCTTCCACGGATTTCTACGCAATGGTGAAAGATGGCGTAGCTTATTACATATGGTACATTGTGTTTTACCATTGCCCAACACGCCGTCATCACGTAGTTGTAGCTAACACATTCTGTAGCGTAATTGCAGACGCAAATATTCTTCATTAAGCAGGAACGATTATTTCTGGCTGTCACGTTTTTCAAAAAACGCTCCTTTCAACATATATTCATTTTTTTTTCAGTATAGTATAAAAGCGATTATAAGGATTCCCATCTCAAGAAAACGTGCTCAGATTGCACTCCATACTTCACGCAGAATTTTAATTGTTTTGGCTTTAAATGAATAAAAATAATATAATGTTGGAAACGAGCATGCTTTAGGTGAGGTCGTATGTTACTAGTACAGCACCCTATGGCTGTCAACGTTTCTACGTGGTCTATTGAGTGATTGATGAAGTGCACTTGAATCTTTTATTTCAGAAAATAGTGTAACGCTTATTTTGCCAATTCCTAAAAAAAGAAAGAAAAACAGTACCACTTAAAACTTACTTTTACTTTCTCGGTTTCATATCTTTGTAATTGGCGTAACTTTCTAAGAAGATAAATTATTCTATACGTGCGCCAGAAATCGGCTATTAGACAGAAAAGTTACTACCAGGTACGAAACTAGTAGGGATATAACAGCACATAGTGTTGGCATTATTTCAACATTTGCAATTTGCAAATATTTAGAGTTCGACAAAAATAAGAACTGCTCCATTATTTTAAACATGTCTTGTTCTATCCGTAGAAAAAAATTAAAAAAGAATTGTTCATCATCGATTTATCAATAATTTTTATTGAAAAATAAGAATTTTATAAAAACAAATCCATATTTCATTCCATTTTTGGTGCATTCTGAAAAAAAATGTTTCATTGCTTGAGGCGATTTCAAATTAGAATTGATATTCGTAGATAATTGAAACGAAAGTCTGAATTCGATTCACCAATGAATTATCATTACATTTCATTATTTTTATTGAAATTAAGATCGCTATAAACTGTTAACAACTAACGCAGGACGTAATATCAATTATCGTGCAATGAGTGATGGGACTCGAACTTCAACTCTTTGTGCGACAACACATATGATATACCTATATATCGACCGCCAAATTCGGCGCTTGTTGGGATTTGGCATTCATTCAATCCACTTTCTATATTTATATTAAACTCTTCGCTTTTCAATACAGATTTCATAATTACATGTGAACCAAAATTATTAAAATCAATACTGATTGCATACTTCCCGACCATAAGCTAGTAGAGCTCTGCATTATCTCAATATTGATATTATTTCACTGAAGCATCCAACAGTCATCAGTAGGGAACGGATTTCCATGTAATTATATGTTTTTACTGGAACTAGATAGCTTCATTCAATAATATTATTTTTGAGTTTAGAAGACATTCTGAATGAGTTGGAACTATTTTTATTTTACATATTTTTACATATTTTGGTATATTTACATATTTTACCTACTACACATATTTCGTTATATTTTAATATACTTATACGTCGAAACGGAACATTTCAGATCCGCGTTTGCATTATATGTTATGGAATCATCTTTCTTAAAAATTGAATGTAATGCTGCTGGGCTTCTATGACCACCATATCTTTGTCATAATTGTCCCCCCCCTCCGGCTTACTGCAATCTCGGAGTCAAGAATGAGCGGATTTCTGTGAACAAGAATAAGTTCAAACACGATTTTTCTCACGTTTCATCACGTGAAATCTAGTCTGGAATTACCTACGTTCATCCACTCCCAATGTTTGTTAAGATATGATAGGCGACATTCTATGCTCGGAAAATGCTTGTAGAGAACAATTTAAAACGCAATAATGAATTTTTATTTTACATGCTTCCTATTTTTTCTTACATATTTTGGAAAAGAAAGTTCTTATGTATGTACATATTTTACATTTATTATTACAATAAATTCTGTTCCCTAGTCATCAGTTTTTCTTTTAATGAAATCCATTCATCCCTTATCACTAAATACGATTATTTCCTTCAAAAGTGTATTCACTATATTTGGTTTTCAATTAATACTTAGTAACGCTTTATTGTTAATAACAATATCGCTGCAATATAGTAAGCAATCTTTGGGTAATGTTTGGTCATCGAGTACACAGCTCGACGTGAGTGTTGAGGCACGTCCTCCCTCACAGAACATTGGGTGCGGTCACTGCCCTTTCGTGGCGCATGGCACACAGAACGAAATTCAGCAGATCGGGGAACGTCCATCGAATCGGGCGGCGGGTGCGACCACAAATATCGCTACTGACAGCCGAAAACTGGCTGTTAGCCGTGCCCTCGAAATTTACGAGACTCCAAATGAGAGGAGACAACGCGCGCGGAACCACCGGGAACGTGTGATTAGGGCAGGACGCATGGTGACACGCGGCGGTTCCAAACAATGTGATGGAAAAGGAACACAAAAGGGGCCACCCCAAGATCCTAACGAAATAACATCTTGAGAAGACTCGAACGAGTTAAGGAGCGGATTGGCAGAAAGACGTGTCGTCTATGGCGTTTATGTCATCTCTTTGAGAACATTTAGTACTATCGCTACAAAAATATTGTTTTTGTTATCTTTTAATATTACACATATTACAAGCAATATTGCGTGAAAACTAGTAAAGGTTAAAAAAATGTACATGACCTTAATGAAAGAATTAACTGTGGAGAAAAATAATATTTGATGGAATGATTAAATGATTTGAAAAAATCTTTATCTTCAATTTTGTAGTCGTAGGAAGACGCCGAAAAAAATACAAACTTTTGCAATTTTCAAAAATTCACAGTTGGCCGTAAAAACCGGACCTATTCCATCTTTACAAGTGTATTTTACTCCATTCTTATCAGAAATTTAAAGTAAAAATTTGGAGCAATTTTTGAGAAAAGTTTGGAAATATCCCAGGGGTTTCGTGTAAAGTATTTCCAAATTTTCAAGAATGTTTGTTAAAATTGCAAAACCTCGAGTCAAGCCGGATGGATCGGGGAATATCCATTTAGAAAAAACCTACGAGTGGTTTTGGCGCTTGCGGTGTTCATAGACGGACGGACGGACGGACGCACGGATGGACGCACGGACGACGGACGGACGCACGGCGCACGGACGCACGGACGCACGGACGGACGGACGGACGGACGGACGGACGGACGGACGGACGGACGGACGGACGGACGGACGGACGGACGGACGGACGGACGGACGGACGGACGGACGGACGGACCGACGGGACAGACGAGACAGACGAGACAGACGAGACAGACGAGACAGACGAGACAGACGAGACAGACGAGACAGACGAGACAGACGAGACAATAATAATGCTGTTAGCTGTAAGAGATGTACATATCAGGCTAGGTATATCCTTCCAAGGCACATATAAAAAAAGGTAGAAGAAAGTTTTACGCAATATTCCGTTTGCATGAGGATCCGAACACCTGATATTAGAAGCTGTCATCCTATCATCACCTGCACGCGAATAAGAATGAGGATGAAAATGGAAAATATTCAAATAAATGAGATCATCGATATCTTTTCCTCAATTTTCAATTGCGAAGACATATCGAGCATTATACTCATGAAATATCTGCAATAAGCAATAACTTTATTAGACCATACCGGTATTTTCTTAACAAATTTTCATAAAGTTAAATTTCTGACCTCTTGATTCTGATTGGGACCTTATTCATGTCAATGAAGGTTGTGTGAAGTATAAACGCTTAAAACGTTTTCAAATCGTTTACAACATAGAAGGCCAAAGGATCTAAAATTTCCAAGTTTTTGAACCGGTGTTGAATCAGGGCCTTTGCTCTCCCAAACGCGTTAATATTCTACCAGTTACTACAACACCTCTGAGATCTTGTGGAAGTGGGAGGGGTGAGACCTAAAAGGCAACGACGGTGTCGTCACTGGTAGAACGTATAGGTCTGATTGAGACAAGGATATGTTAACCGAAGAGAACCAACAACCAAAATAACTTTCGCAAAAGAATTTCCAAGGCCGATTCCAACTCGCAGAACTTCGAAACCTCCCCGTTGGCGAAATAGGAAGCCTAGCGGCCGGAGGCCCGCCACTTAGCAGGGGACAATTACAAAACGGCACGAGAGAGGGCGAGGTTGGGCAGAGGTATTTCGGGCCTCGCTCTGCATCGAATTCGAGCGCTCGGATCCGCCGGGCCGTTGTCATCGCGTTCCAGCCGCTTTGACACCTCGCCAACGTGGCAGCGTTGGGAAAGGGAAGTCGAGATCGTGGGTGGGGACGGGGCGGGAATGAGAACGAGGGCAAGGCTGGGGGCGGGCACGGCGAAGGGCGGCGCTCCTCATTAAGGAAGTTGCGTCGCCGCCGCCACCGCCGCTGCCGCTCCCCGCCCGCCGACCCCGCCCCCAAGACCGCCGCCGCCGTCGTTGGAACGTTCGGCTGCAGACGATGCCTCTGCCGAACTTCCCTGCCTGCGTTACGCGCTCGCATTCTCCCAAGCTTAGACGCCCAGCAAGTACGCAAGTCGAGACCTGGGGCGTCAGGTGGAGGCGAAACGCGGCGAAACGATTCGGAGTCGCGATGGAGTCGAAAGAAGGCGTTGAAGCAAGTCACAAGAAGTCACAGGAAGTAGCAAATCACAAGAAGTCACAAGACGTTACAAGAAGTCACATGAAACCCAAAGAAAAGACCTCGCAAAAAGTCGGAAGAAATCTTAAAAAATCGCAAAATGTCGCAAGGAGTCTAAGTACTCACAAGGTGTCACATAGAGATGCAAGGAGCGCAAGGGGCCACAAGGAAGGCCAAGGAAACCGGGCCCTAGAAGTCACAAGAAGTCTCGAGAAGTCGCAAGGACTCACATGAACTCGAAGAACTCGGAAGAAACCCCATGGAACCACAATGAGTCGCAAGAAATCGGAAGTCGTTAGGAGCCAGGAGTTGCAAGAAGTCGCAAGGACTCACAAAAAGTCGCATGTAGTCAACGGGCTCTCATGGAGTCGCATGGGGTAGCAAGGAGTGGCAAGAAGTCACCAGAAGTCGAAAGTCGTCTCTTGCTTCTTCTGTCATCTCTCGCAAGGAGTCGTAGAGTCGCAAGAAGCCACAAGGAGTGGCAGGAAGTCGCGAGGAATCGTGGGGAGTCGAAAGGAGTCGAAAGGATGGAGAGGGAAAATTACGAGAATCGAAGAGAATGCAGGAAAGTAAAGGAAATGCTGCTGAGAGCCATCGTGCAATGTGCAGCACTCGCACTATGTATGACCAAATCGCTGTCCCTCGCTTCAGTCGCGCGAAGTGTAGCAATCATCGCTTGGTCCAATGAATGCCCAATATTGTCAAAGGTTACTATTCTCGCGCTTTTCTCCGGAGGGGATAGTGTCGAATTGCCCTCCATTCAGAATTGGTAGAGAAGCACGCGTTATGTAACTTTGTGTTGAGACAGCTGTGTTGAAACTAGAAAAAGTAGTAAATTTTAATGTTAGTAGTTTTAATGGACTCAAAACTGAGAATGTATATCTCAGTAGTGTATTCGCAGTTGAAAATTTTTTAATATGAATTGATACATGCTGGAATAGATAGTAGAGGGAAAACTTCCATTCTGAAGATATCCATATTTAACAAACGTAATTCATTCAATGTCGTTGGCATTTACGAGAACTGCTCGCTACGGGTATTCTTTTTTCACTCGTGTAAAACGACTATGCGTTAGATTATGACATATTGCGTTTCTTAGATACGATTTTTTAAAAAAATCATTTTATCTTACACATGTTTTCAATCTTAAAGAGGTAGACAAATATTCATCCCATTTGCTTCTCTGAATTGCAATGAGATATTTTCTTTCTCATATGATGCATTATCGAAATTTTTTATGTGATAATTAATTATTAGTGTGATAATTTTGATGGTCAGAAGCTTTGAGAAGAGAGATATGTTGAACGAGGTAACCCCTAATAATAAACCTGTAATTATAAAAATTCTAAGGTGTGTTGTTGCAAAGGTCCAAACTTACTTGGAAATGTCAACAAAATAGCTGAAATAGCATACGTGAAAATTGCAAAATAATATATACTGATAAAAAGCCGCAGTAGACTTAACATGGAGAATGGAATGACTATATTAAATCAGTAAGTAGTCTCGCTTATGATTACCCATCTCTGTGTGAGTGCAAGCGTGTATGTGTGTTTGTGCGTGTCTGTGGGTGCAGCAAAAAGCAACATTGAAAAAAATTGAAATAGTGCAAAATAATTTTAAAGTGATTCATTAAAGCACTTTGCGATATTTCAAACAAACAATTTACTTGCAAACAGGAAACACAATTACTGTCTTTTTACAGTACAATACTCAATAATTTCATTAATACGATATCCGAAAAAATTGTATGATGACGTAAAAGTAGCGGATTGTTCCAAAACTTCATATTAGGTCGCACCGCAAGAGCAATTGAAATTATTTCAAGTTGCCCATATATTAGATGGATCAAATATAAAGAAGACTTTTTGAAAAAATAATTATTGAATATTAGAAAATGAAACAAAAATTGCAGAATACTTTTCCACAAAGCTTTCACCATTATGTATACATTTTTGCCACCTTATTAATAGTTTCATAATTCCGTTCTCAAAAAGGTTTGTTAACGTGTCAGCCATTTGTGCACGCCGTCTTCCACCATTAATGAAACATTTCTCGCCACCCAAGTCGTCCTTAAGTGAACCGAAAAGATGGTAGTCCAAAGTCTCCATTTTCCAGTGTAATTTCTTCAATATTGATTGGATAACAGCTGCAGTATGGGGCCCTGCATTGTCATGAAGGAGTAGAACACCACACACTGAATTCCTGCGTCTTTTCGACTGGCAGGCAACGTCAATCTTCCTTAAAAGCTCACAATAGTAAACTGCATTAACTGTTCGTTTTTCGTGCCGGAAATCAACGTACACCATTCCTTTGGCATTCCAGAATACAGTCATTGGGACATTACGAGCAGAGAAACGGATCTTTGCATTGACTGACGCTGATTCATGTTTTGATCGTTATTCCATTCTGGACCTTTTGGTTTCAGGAGTGCAGTGGTACGCCCACGTTTCATCAAAGAATACGTCTTAGAAATGAGTCTCCTTCTGAACCATAACAATCCAATTTTTTTAGAAGATTTCATTCTTGCAGCCTTCTGATTTGCATTCAAAACTTCGGTATCTTCCTCGCACAGATTTCCCAATATTTTAAGTGGTTTCTGATGATTGTTTGCACATTCCCGTAAGATAATGAAATTGTTTCACCCACACATCACGAACAGTTTTGTCGTCACGTATAATGTCTTTCACTCTCCGAATGTTGTCCAACACAATGCTCGTCCGTGGACGTCGAGTTAGGTTGGAAACGCTTTTACCGCCACCAGCAAACAACTAGTACAATTTGTAGACTTGAGGCTTCAAAAGGGTCTCACCACCAAATTGTCTACAGTATCGCTTCAAAAGTTCTGATGGATTCGTACTTTCATTCCCCCAAAATCGAATATTAATGCGTTGCGCAACAGAAATGTGTACCTCTTGTTCACTCATTGTGATAAATATCATATGGACTACAGATACAAAAGTGCAACACTGCTTGAGAATAAACATTACTGCCAACTGCGGACATCTGTCACGTCACTGACGACGGAAACGTATCGTGTTGAGTACAAACGTTTTGTTCATGTTTGATCCACCGTCGTATAAAATACGTCCACTTTAGATAATTCCCTGATAATAGAATACAATTATATAAAATAATCAGAACAAACATATGAGAAGTTTAAGGGAGGTTACTGTTAAATGACTATGAGGTTCCTGTCTACGCCCTACCCTCAACTAATTAAAAAGTCGTATTTGCAGTGCTCCGCAGAATCGCGAATTGACAACTGTGAATAGAAATATAAGTTCTACTTTGTAAGTGAAGTTGATCTGTAAAACAAACCACAGTACTATGCGGATTATTGTGATTCTAATGTACATTTGTATAATTATTTCACAACGCCGCAATTCTTTTATAATTTTATATTAAGTGGGGACCTTCTAGCACTAAAATTTCAATATCCTACTTGAAAAAAAAGGTTCAAGAATCCGTTAGTATACATACATTTCATCAAAATGGGAAATCAGTTTTTTCTTTCTCCCTTCTCAAATTTTAAAAGAAACGTCCGCTGCCTCTTTTTTTACTCGGTGTTACAATTCGTTTTTGAAATAAACACACAGAATCAGCGGTGGGACTGCCCTCTTCTTTAGCGAAATCCTGAAATCATGGAGTGAACGTAAGTTCAACTTAACCGATGTTCCGGGACATGGAAGAAAAAAAAACATTAATATGTGTTATGTTTTGGACACAATTTGATGTATAATATAGTACTAGTATGCATATACCACAGGATATGAGTATGAGGATATGAATAGTTAACGACAAAATGCTTCTCCCCATAACCGTTAATGTTCTGGCGTATGGTAATGCTCATCATGGGACACATTTTATTCAGAGTTCGCATTTCTAGAAAATGATTTCATTTACTTACTTATTTAACGTCAAAAAAGGTAAAAAGTGTGTGCCGTACTACGGAGGGAAGTGGAATTTGTGCACAGTTTCTTGCGCTCTGACATATTTGCTCTCATTCTAAGAACAGGACGGTTCTAAAAATAGGAAAATTTCGTTTCTTTTCTGCAGTATTTACTCCGTCTCAGGGTTTCCATCATATTGCACATCGTTGGGATACGTAGTGTTCGTTTATTTACCCGTTCCATGGCCACACTTGCGATATATCTTTGAAGTTGAGGGTTTTGGTTCCACACAGATTTTTCGAGATTGACTCTGTTGATAGACAAATTCAAGCTCAAAGCAAAAACTTTACATTTAGTGGGTAAAAGGAGAGACTCGTCTTCATTTATTTCAGCCCGTAGACCAAGTTATACAGAGAGGAAGGCCACTCATTGTATGCGCATATACATCGAATGCTGTTGCCACCCAACTGGAAACGGTAATCGATGCGAATTTGTATATTGGCAAATGGGAAATCGAAGTTCTCTCATGTTGTCTTCAATACTCAATAACCAGAAAAGCATCCCGTGCACCAATAAATATAGAAAATGACTTTGCTGACATTACAGCCACGTGATCATTTTATGAATAATAAAGTCTTAACCGTTAATGTATTATGAGGTAACAGTAGCTCTATAAAATTACACTAGGGAACAAGATTTTTACTCCTGGAAAGTAGAGTACTCAACATTCTCAATTTTATACGTAGATTACGAATGTCACAATAATGTCAACCACGTCACAGTTTTTAAATATACCGTATCTTTATACCGTATCATACCGTATTTTAATCTTCTTCTTAGAGCGCAACAGTCAACAAGAGGGCTTGGGCCTCCTTCAGGATTTCGTTCTATGTATCTCTTTCCCATGCCTTCCTCCTCCAATTTTTCACTTTTTCCCATGTTTCATATCTCGATTCCAATTTTATACCATGTCGTCATGAATATCTTTGCCCGACCTTCTTTACTGAAGGTTTCTGAAGAATGGATCTTTTACCAGGTTGGGTTGTTAGCCCTACGCTGAACCCCCTCCCGGAAGGACCAGGATTTTATTTCTGGATTTACTCCCATAGCACGGTTGGCTTCATTTCGCCTATGGAGACACCCTTTGGTTTTCTGACGGTGTTTTCCTTCCCTTAGTCCTGTGCTCTCGTTTTGATGCGCTAGAGCCTCGACTTTCTTCCTCCATTCGGTACTCGTTGGTCTTTCACCGCAGAGGGTATCACCGACCGCAATGCGGAGAGAAATAGGACTTGCTAACCTTGCTCCTAAATCGGGAATCCATATTACGGAGGGGGTATATCCAGTATTTTTGTGGTGAGCATCTATGGGCATCGGTAGTCCCCATCAGACCCTGGTCAACCATTTCACTCCCACCGTATTTTAATATTAATGCAAATACTTTACTATTGCACCTGTAAGATATGTACAATCAATATGCATAAAATCTATTTAAAAATAATTTTTTTGTTCAGTTCACCAACGCCACGTTCAAGGGAGATCAACCGATTTTTGCTTGAGTGTTTTTTGTTTGTTTGTTCTTGTTTTTGACCTGTATTCGAAAATTGTCGCCTTTATTCTCGCGTGTGGTAGTCGCGCTCAATTACGAGTAGGTCTTACTGGATATTTTGAAAACAAGTCACTTGCACCATCATATTTGCTACTGAGCTTAGTCACCGAAAGGAATTATTTTAGCCCCTTACCTTATCACCAGTATACAAGTATCCAATTGTTGGGGTGGTAAATTTTGTCAGTCGGTGTCATGAAGAACTGAACCTCCAGTGCCCGTGAAGTTCATGTCTGGTTTGCGTGTCTTAAATACCTTAATAAATTACAGTTCTTTGTGTTTTTTAGTGAAACTCGCCACATCTGTAGAATTGAATCGGTTCGATAAAATGCAAATCATAATTTTACATCGAAAGTGTGTGAATCAACCTGATAACTTCTGTTACGTTTGTAAAAGATTTACACCCAAACTTCAAAGGGAAAAATACACGAAATTACAAAACTTGCGTATTCTTTATACTTTGGCTGTCGTGATTGTGATCAGGACATACTACGACCTGCTCATCAGTGTTGTGTCACATACACAACGGACCTTACGTTGTGGTTGTATTGAAAATTCAAACTCATTACCTCTACCAATGTTGTGGAGAATACCAACAAACCATTTTAATGTCTGTACATTATTGCACGAATATGCGTATTCCATTTTTAACTTGTTCGTACTTCATATGAAGCATGCTCTGGAAATTTTGTAGTAATATTACCGGAGGAAAGAAATTAAGTTAATATCTTTTGAACCATGCGTGATAGAAACTTTTATAATGATTTCCGAAGTCAGCGTGATCATTTCCGTTTAAATCACATACTTTCATATTCAGGAGGTATGAAATTTTCTTTTGATCCCTACAGTTTTAACCTAACTTCTCATGACGTATGTTTAACCCTAATAATACCACATATTTGTTTTGATTACTACCGTGGAGATTAAAACCCCTTGTATTTTACATGTTAATAAAAAGCAAATCAAAAATTTATAATTTAATAATGACTAGGGGTAATCCACCAAAAATTACGGGACTAAATCAAACTCCCGTATTAATAATTTTCTATTATGAGTAGAAAAAAATTATTTTCTTTAATATTAAATTCTATTTTTGTCCCTAACTTTCCGTTATTATCAGTACTAGCCTCTAACCGTGGTCCTCCAGGGAATAACGAACCAATTTTACGGAGACACTAAAGGTGCCACCAGATGAAAGTTTGTGGTATTTGTGATTGTTGCCGCTAGTTGCTACGTCCAATAACGGATTCCAATTAAGTTCCTCCAGTATTTGTTATAGTCACATACACACATTGCGTTCTCGGAATCCAAAAGCGTGTCTGTCGAAGATTTAAGTCCACATTGTTCCCAGAAATCGTACGTATGTGCGCGCAGCCCGTCCGCGATATTTCCAATAGCATTACCTTTTTCAACAATTTGGTAGGCTTTTATTTTTTTATTGCTTATGGACTCGTTTTATCTGAGAAATCGTTTTTGGCAACATATCCCTACGGCGTAGAAGATTCTTATAAATTCAGTCTAGTTTGGCTGTGATGAAAAATAGTGAAAATAGTAAATAATCGAAACAGATATGAAGACGCTGAAAGTTGCATAATCATTTTCATATCAGAAATTTAAAATAACGCGTTGAAAAAATAAATTGTTTGCAAGTTCTTGAATCCTACTCTTAGCAACATCCTTTTACTTGATTCTATAACTGGAAAATTAAAATTCTAATTGATCGTATGAATTATTTATCCGCATCTAAATTCCATATTATATTGTTCAGGCTCCATATACTCGTATTTACTTTGTTGATAATTTTGTCTTGGTGAAGGAATTTATTATTTTAATTTCATTTTTTTTTTCAATTTTTAACTGATGTTCCCGCAACAAATTTTTGTAACCCGTTACTCTGGGTAATATAAAGTTCAAAAACTTTTCTTTACAACAAAAATATTCATTGTTAAAAGATTATTTTCAATATTCCTAATCTCAGTTCTCAAGTCATATCTTTCACAAAATTAGCCACTGACGGCGAAATTAGGAATATGCCGTTTTCGTTTAATAAACATAGGATCGATTTTGAGTATGTTTGCATTGTCATCCATGAACATCCATGATCATATCTTACAATTAGATTGGTTTCTGAATCTTTAAATTAAATATCAAACTGATGCCTAGAATGAACTCCATGGTTGAAAGAAACCAGTTCTTAACTAAATATAACTTGCTATTCAACAAATATTTGTGAGCCATGCCATGATATTTTAGTCTCCCCTTCTCTAACTCTCCCTAACTTTTACAACCCCTCCCCTTGACTCTTGATTAGCCCATCGGATGTCCGACGAACTCAGCCCCACAGTTACAATCTTCCGGCCAACACTATGAATTCTGAGAACCTGGGTCACGTGATGGCTTGGTCCTAACTTCTTAACGCATAAATGATATGACTTTTACTTTTTATCATATTTGAAACTACAATTGCTGTAAAATTCAACAGGGTCTCATTTTACTTGTACTTCGATTTGGATTTTTTATTGAGTGTTCAGTGATCCCGGGCGCGTCAACTGCTGAATGGTGAGATCCGGTGCCGAATTTTCCACCGGCTTGCGGTATTTTTCCCAACCAGAGGGCACCGCCCCAGCTCTTAACTCCTGACCGGTCCCCCGGCATGTGAGTGAGTGAAGGTGAGTAAGTATAGGACAAGGAAGACGAAGGAAAGTTCGCGCGCGGTCCATGGGCCATTTGTTAGGTACTGCTCCGGCATTCGACTGGTATTGATCGGAGAAACCCCGCAAAACCACCGATCAGAGCAGCCGACCGATAGAATTCTCCTCCACACAGCGACTGAACTCGACTTAGCTATCTAACTAGTGTCGAAAATCCTGCCAACGTCGGTAATCGAATCTAGGTCCTCCCGGTCCGAGGGTCGCTTAGAATGATGGTATCAATTATGTGGGCGATATTGGTAACATCCTAATTCTCAAGGATGGCAACCTCCAACTTCGTACTCGCATTGCAAACCAAGAAACACATCTAATAACTAATTCTAATTTGCTACAATATAGTAGCACATTTAGTACATTACATCTAATTTAGTACATTACAGTAACTATCCCTACTTTAAATGATATATCAATCTAACTTGACAAGTTGATTAACTAAAACATGAAAATACACGAAAATCACACATGAAAATCAGCAAAAAGTTCTAGGAAATAAAAAAATAACACGCGTGCGTCGTACTTGAATATATATTTTCTGAAGGGGATAACTTCGTAGTTTCTAGTAGGGATGTGCCCTTAATAGCTAAACTGTTATTTCTTAACTGTTAACGTTTCGAACATGTTACGTAAAATAACAGTTATTTTGTTTATCCTGTTATTGGCTGTAATCGGTTGAAATTCATGGAACTGCAATCTACTGGGCCAAATCCGAACTATTACAAGATTTTTGGCAACGATTTTGTATGATAACAGCATTAGTGCCGCTGCCCAATCGTGATTAGCCAGTGTCCAAATTATAGATTCATTAATACATAATTCGTCATTATTACACACCAGGTGTCACAGTATTTTTATATTTTATTGCAAACACTACAATAAGTTTGTCCTTTAAACTATATCCAAAATGTTTGTTAACTTATTTCTGTCTCATTGCTGTTTATATGATCTCAACTAATATTTCCCTACCCCCGATAAAATGAAATGAGTTACGGTCAATTAACTCGCATTAAATATTTGATATTCAACAGTCGTTACCACTTTAGCTATAGGTAAGCAAAAAGACAGTTTCTCCTGATTATTGGTACTCGTCACTTCAATAGGCACAAGTTGCATATTTGAAAGAATATATGCAATCTGAATCCGAATTACGAAACACTTTTATTTGAGTATTATTCTTCACACATTTGCTTATGAAATACTATTCTTCCTTAGCAGTTCATCCAGTCTCGTTCATATCAGCTGTTTCTCTGTTTATTTATTTTACGTCAAAAAACAGTTTAAACTGCGTATGACGTGCTATGGGGAAAAGTGAATTGTGTGCACATTTTCAAAATTCTCTGATCCCTATACTAAGTCATATACTACTTGAATTTTGAAGGAGAAAAAAAAGCTCCCATGTAATGAAGTCTATTTTCAAGGATTAATAAGCAATACATTTCGGGTTCGTATTCATGTTGTCCTTCGGAATAATACTTCCTGCCGCGACAACATGGAAACAATAACTTGAATAATTGTATTTCCCACTGAATTCTAGAAGACGTGAACAGAAAATGAAGTTACATTTATGACCAGAAGCATTAGGGGCCATCTCAGCATTCGCTCAATTGATCAGGGAAACTGGACGAAAACCTGATATAGATGGGGGTCATTGACCCAGAAGCTGCGATACAATACTTGTTACATATTGTTTAGAATTATACAGTCCAATGGTAAATAATACATTAAATATCACTGTTAAATGTTACTTTCCTTGTGATGCTCAGTCTGCATGGTCTGTCCAAGTATAATTGGGGAAGTAGTGCAAGCAAGCGCCGTAAGATAGCTGCAAACTTTACGGTGCTACCAACGTTATTCGTTTTGCGTGGTTTAACTCTTAGCTGTCGCCACAACTGCTTTAACTCTTAGCAGTCGGTCATGTTAGGTAGCTCATCATGAACCTGTTATTTTTTAACTGTTATTAATAACAGCTATTACGAGTCAACTGCTATTATGATAACAACTCTTGAACAAAAGCTGTTAAGATTATCTCTAGTTTCTAGTAATATTGACTAGATAGCAGCTCTAATCAAGAAGCAACCGCGGAAGGCGATATTAGGAACTAGAAGATATTCGATCCTCTTACTCGCTGTTTTAATTGACTTCTTAATACTATCTAATTTTTTAAACGTGATAAAGTAAAATCGCTCGTTAAATCTAAATTATTATATAATATAATACAAAAAATAAAACACAAATTTTCATTATGTATTAATACAATTTATTTCGCTGTTGTTTTTGGTTTTGGTTTTGGTTTTTTTTCTCAATTGAAGACTCTTAGTTTTTATATGGTATTTGCACTGACATACATTTCTCAAGGTCTTCGTTTCAACTTTGATTTCTTCTGAATTTCAATGCTTCTTTCTTGCGTGATTGTGACGAGAAACGTGATGGTATTAATGAGGTGCTACATGCCCATCTCAGTGAGGATGGCCATGATGATGGTGGACGTGGCGTCGATAGTGAGGATGTTCATGATGATGATGGTGATGATAATGGGGATGAGGAAGATGCGGGCATGTGCATGGTCGCGGCTTAGGGCGCGGATGCCGGCAGTTGCAGGGCCCGTTGTGCAAAATGAGAAGAGCTGAAACAAAACAATCAATTTTTTAAAAATTGTTAATATTGTGTTGAGGATAACTCGGTTCACTGGCGTAAACTCCCCATTAGAAATGGAGTTCATGACAAGATGATAAAGAAAACGTCTCTCGACCATTGTTTCTAGATATTTCGAAAAAACTTTTTTATTAATTTTTATACTTTGGAAGATGTTTCCGTGGTACTGACAGCTAGCGAGCGCATGGTGATGTGTTGCCAAACGAATGAGAGCATATCTGCTGGTTTCCGGCCCTATATAACATACCTTTAATGTAAATTTTAACAATCCCTCTCACACTATTATCATGTACACATTTTTCATGGAATCCAAGGCACTAAGTGCTATGGCACACATAGTGATGTTCACTTTCCATCGGCAGTGCGGGTCGGTGGGTGCCTGCGTCAACTCATACCTGATTGTCCTGTCTTGCCGTCGCCACGGATACATAGACACGACACCTAAGTGTCAGTTTCAAAGTTCCATCTCCGTAGTATGATTGCAGAATATTCTGTACCACGACTGGTCTGGATTAGGCTAGGTTTTTCCGCCCAACACAACTGCGTGTGTCATGCATGGAGCACCGATGTTCTAATGGACAATAGTGGATGTTGCACCCTTTTTTTTCTTATCTTTTTTCCAGAGTACATAAATCTTGGCGGTTTATTATTGTCCGTATTGAAAACATTAAATTTTAGTCCTTTGATGCATGGCAGTGGTAGAACACATGGCAGTGCTAGCAAACATAAAAGTGATATTCTCTCTCTGTGATGGCAATTATGTTTGTACATCATACCTACCAGTCAGTGTCACATAGTATTATATATTCTATGTGCCTACATTGCTAATACATACATATTTCCTTTGTGGTCAGTTTTTGGGATTACTTATGAACAGTATATTCATTTAATTTAATATATTGTAGAAAACAATTGATTTTAATGGTGACAAAATGTGTTTCGTAAATTAATGAGCATTTGTTACACAAATTATATATATATATATATATATATATATATATATAATGCGAATTACACTCATTTATATTCGAAATCATATAGAAAACGTAATTTAGATGCATCCAAATCGCAAAAAATATAAGTTTTTCTAGCTTTCTCTGACCCATTCCGAAACTTAGAGCGTATTCCGGCTGAGGCTCCCTGATGATGGAAGATACCTGGATAAAGAAAACCCGCAACTCGGGAACGTCGGTCGCCGGCTCCAGATTTCGCATCCAGCTGGAAAGATCATCACCACTTCCAGTGAAAAAAAATGCACTAACTTTTACGCCAGCAGATGACGCGTCCGGAAACCCGAAATAATCGAACCATCCATTTCCTCTTGCAGTTGGAATGGAAATGATTGCTCGCCACTTACCCTCGCAACGACTGGTGGCGTAGCGCTTCGCTTCACACAGGTTGGGGAACGTCGTCATGGGGGTGCGACAGCCGACGGCGCACACGGGCGCGTAGATCTTGGGGCAGAAGCGCGGGGCCGGCGTCTTGCCCGGGCGGATAACCGGGTAGTCGCCCGCATTGTCGGCTTTCGCTACATCCAGCAAGAATACTGCTCCTGGACACGACAAACGAAATTAGAACACAATTAATACGCGAAAAGAAAATTTGTCTGTCTTTAAGTACATTGCGCGCAAGGTGGAGAGTGAGATTTGGTATATATATATGAAATAAAAATTTTATATTTCTGCACTCCTTCGTTTGAATTATATGTTACAAATACACTAAACTAATTGTAACATATGATTTGCCAAATATAACATATTTTTGTATGTTCACAAAAAATATAGTGTAATGTTAAAAAATAATAATATTGCTAAAAAACACGCCACACATAAAAAATACTATGTCGAAGTTACAGATAATAAATTATACATTCAGTATTGCTAACCATCACAACTGGTTATCGATGGTTAGTAATTCCAAGAAACAACAATGTACATTATCTCTGTAAAACAACTAGGGATACAGGTATTTTTCTATCCCCTAATTTCCAAAAGGAGGTATTTTAGACGTTTTATTACAAGTTTAGCTTTTGA
Source organism: Teleogryllus oceanicus (assembly GCA_964035755.1). Taxonomy (NCBI): domain Eukaryota; kingdom Metazoa; phylum Arthropoda; class Insecta; order Orthoptera; family Gryllidae; genus Teleogryllus; species Teleogryllus oceanicus. The sequence goes on from CAXIVR010000001.1 coordinate 281,279,554, forward strand.
GAGTATGATTCTCTATATTTTTATTTGTGTATGTGAAAAGCATCTTGCTGATCCTGGTCAAAATATTTCATATAAAACTTTAAATCATCATTTACGAAATGACTATTAGTTCAAAAATTACTGTATTTCAGTATCATTTACGTGCAGAAATGTGTGAAATTTTCGAACGGGTTCAGCCAGTACAATTTAATATAATATTTAATACTTTCGTAAAACATCAACACAGGAAGCCAATCGGCTTTTTTCTCCAAAGGGGGACTTTTCAAAATTCAAAAGTGGACGATCGACAAATGGATTGTGAAACGAATAAACCCTCTTTTCGCAAAACAATTATATACTCAATCTACTCATTCTCACTCTAATTACTCATTCTAGATACTCATTCTTATTACAAATATTTTTGACGAGAATGTGTTCGACATTATTAGCAAGAAAACTTGTCATTTCAACTACGCCGATCACATCAATGAATGAGTATTGTCTTTTACGTAAATAGGTTTTGCCTCTGCATGTACTGCAAGAGGTAAATTTGAATTCAGAAACCAGATATAGGGACCTTCTTCAATCTCGGTGTACTCAAATTTAAAATGGGGAATGGCAATTTTTTTTAAATTTATTTTCTTCATAGATGTTGAATCAACTATAATTTTACAATAACCCTGATGTTGGGGGTATATGTGTCGGCGAAACATCGTGATTTTGGATACTTAATAAAAGATTAACTGCCACATGTTCAATATTTGATACATGAATCTGTTCGTCTAAAAATGGGGAAAAGTTTAGGTAAGCTTTAGCTACGCCATTGACACAAATCATTTAATTTTTAATATGAGCCAAGACTCTTCTGCCAAAAAGTCATCTAGTACACTGAGAATGAACGAATGCAGTTGTGAGATTGATTGCTTCGCTCCTGGTCATTAAGTATAGCTTTCCTTTTTGCAAAATGTTCTACAAACATTGTCGAACGCTCAGTAACCACACACATTTTCAAATAAAATTAAACATACTTGTTGTAACATCTGCTACCCTTACTTTATTAGTGTCGCTTTCAGCCAATGGAACGACTTCCAAAATACATCGAGGGAGGTCTTCCTACACGTCAACATAGGAATGAAGTGATCGGTTCTTTCCTTGAGTGTCTCCCGCAAATCATCTTTTCCAACAAACACGTGTATTGCTTTTCCTATCGAACCAAACCTTGCTTTGGATTTCTTCGCAATCCAGTTTTCCCATTACATTTCCTGGCAAACCAATTTTCCCATTACATTCCTGGCAAACCAATTTCTCCCTGACGTTTCACGACATATTCTGTTCATTGCATTTCTGCTTAACTCCTTAATTTACCAATTATGAAACGAAAGATGGTCAAAAATTTCCAATTTTTATTATTATTCATGTTAAAAACACGAGTATACTCGGACTTTTAAATTTTTGAAAAAAATTAAAGCCCGAGTATACTCGGGCTTTTATGTTAAGTGGTTAAACTAAATCTTCCTCCGTGTTTTCCCGCGAACTCACCCAACACGGCGATCACCAACAGTCTCAGCTGCGCGCGGGTCATGTCGGAAGCGACGGTGGCAGCGGCGGCGACGTCTGTAGGAGCGCTGCGCACCTTGCAAGGGGTCGCGGCGGCTATATAGGGGCGAGGCGGGGCTGTCGGCACTGCGTGTTCCCCGGCAAGGCCGCGGGCGGCGTCGCGGGGCACGCGTCGGGCAGTGCACGCCCACGGGCGATACCTCCCCCCCCCCGCGCTGCCACTCCCCGGGCGCGCCCGGCCCGCAGCGGGCGCCGGTGCCGGCGGCGACGCCGCGCCGTTGACGTAAATGGCGTGTTTATGCGGAGGTGCTGCTCCGGCCAGACGTGTCTCGTAGCTTCCGGCGCGGGGTGGGGTGGGGGGAGCGGGGAGCGGGGAGCTCGTGCCGTAGCGGCCAAGGCTCCTGATTTCCACCTGAGTATAGGTCTTCTTATCTCTTCTTATCCTCGACGTTCCGTGTTGAGTTTCGGATACACAAAACGAATCCAGTTCCGGCTCTTTTGCAGATCTCACGTTTCTTAAGGCTTCAACCATTGCCTCATTCATCTTGTCAACGTTATTTTGTGTTTATGTGGTTTTTTTTCTTTTTATTTCAACATTTTTTTCGTAACAGCAAATCTCTCACTTAATGCGTAATTTCTAAACCATTTTGTATTGTATTAATAATACATTATAAATACAAAAAATAGTAAATGTTAATTTGCGAACAGGGTATATTTTAATGAAGTGATAAAATCACACAACTTGCATAATGTAATGCAAATATGCTTGCAAAATAATTGACTGCTAATGTTTCGATTTGCGAAGAGAAGTGAAACGTTTATTTGGAAGTGTAATTGTGGCTTGATTTTTGTCAATAAGGGGTTATCAATGAAATGACAAAAACCAATGTCCATTACCCAATAATCATGCTTTACAGCAACTCTTACGAGCTTAGGATCGGTACGGGATATTGACAGCCAGGTGGCACATTTAGTGAAGATAAACAAATTTAAAACTATTGCAAGGATTTTCCGGAAGGCGAAAAAATTTGTCCTTCGCTGGCTGAGCAATTTCTGAGTAGAAATCGAAATTGAATCTTCGCGTTTTTATTGTAAATATACATATTTTAATTGGTTTCTTGCATTGTACTTCTACTTACATCTTCATCTGTTACTCTACTGGTTTCAAGAATAACAAATTCATTTTTCGTTACTAACTCGGATAGCAAGAGACTAAAATTTGTGTTTCTATTCGACAATGCATTTGTTGACCAATCAATTAAGATAATCAAAATGCGAACAATGTTACACGTTATCTACACTCACTAGTATGTATTAGAACGTAAGTTTGCTCTTTAGAAATTCAATTATTGCTTTGTCGCGTTTTTAGGTTTTCCTTTCTTTCATAATTTATCTTTTTTCTTCTCAAATAAATCTCAATGTAGTAGAAGAATTGACTGCACTTCTGTCCAAATCCAGTACCAGTACCAATCATACAATTTTTTTTAATCTAAAAATCTGGGAGCTAAAAGATGTATTTCCCCATAATATTATGCCATATCTCAGGCGGGAATCAACATTCGCGAAATATACACAACGAGCAGTACGAAGGCTGACTGAATTTGAAAGAATACGGCCGAAGACCACCGGCATCGTAAGCAAGAGATTCCTAAAGTTTTTCTTTCATTGACCCCTTTGAAGATCGGTATTTTTTTTATCGGCCACCTTACGTTTTCTCTATAACATATAGAATCCATAATCATGAAAAAATTGCACGTAAAGGCTTTGAAGATAATAATTTTGTTCACCAATATTCTCGTAAATATGCCGATTGTCTTTACATAATGTTGAATTATGTTTAAGAACTCTTTTTTTTAATTGGTTTATTTAAGGTCGCTTCAACATCTAAGGTCATTAGCGACCACTATTGCTGTTAACGGTATGGTAACTTTGTGGTTGAAACGATATGGTGATTGATGATAAGGGGTGAAAGGACGAACACAATTACAACCATGCCCGAGGCGGGACTCGAACCCGCGACCCTTCGGTCCGAGATCACTACGACACTACTGCCTTGGCGATCTCGGCCACCGGGCCGGCTAAGAACTCTTTATTACATTTCTCTAGTGCGTATTGCGCAGAGTACTTTTTTGCCCATTGGAGTATCGTTGTGAATGCGTAGTTACAATATTTTGCGTTTTCTAAACATTCTAACTCCTGGATGAACGACGTGTACGAAAGAAGAGGAGGTAATTTGTTATTACAGGTTGTTTCTTTACATAAAAAAACAATGAAGTTGATTATTTTTTGGTAATGAATGGGATCTTGAATCTACTGCTCAGGCGCTGGTTCATATTCGGCTACTAACCACCAATTAATCCCCTCATCATCGTTGATCCCCTTCAAAATATCCTCGACCCCAAGAGGTGTATACAGACCCCGTTGGAAACCCCTGGCTCAGGGGCTCTTCCATTTTCGGTAGCATGGCAGTGGGTCTGCCGTGACCTTTGTTATAATACCTGCTGCAAAATAGAATTGATAATAGCCTGGACCTCTCACGCAATGTAGGGATTATTAAAGACTTTGTTTCGTAATAATTGTTCAGTACTTACAGAGGTAAACGGCCAAAATAAACATGACACCTAAACGCATTCTTCTTGCATTCAGCAATGGAATAAAAGAGATTTGTGAGTTGTTTTGTAGCCTCAGAGGCACACCACCGCTCGCCCTTAAAGTTTAAAAATTTTCATATGTAAGAGGAGGATATCGCGGCGGTATCGCGAAACAGTAACTGCAAAGAGATGACGGTGAGTGTAACTGCAAAGAGATGACGTATGTTAAATTTTGCCGCGCTCGTGACACATAGCGAAATCGCTAGCTTTTCACCACTGAGGTCCGGGTTCGATTCCCGTCGAATCTCATGTGAAATTTGTTCCAACAAAACGAGTTTGGCTGCTTCACAAGGGCTAGACCAACCCCTGTGAAGTGTCCTAAACCCTACCCATCCCTTATTCCTTCCCAATTCTGGCCGCTGGGTAGTGACGCAGGAGCGCGTAGTAAGAGGCGCGTACGCGGAGATGCTACCTGGCGGTCCTCTTGACAACTGACGAAACGTGACGTGACATGACTTAAAGGTAATGGAGGATTACTCCCCAGCGCAAAGCGCTCAACGCCCCTTAAGGGGTTTGGAGACGCGTTGCGTCAAGTTGTAAGAGTGCTGTTCTTGTTCGCCGAGTTTACACGAAGAATGACACTTACGTCTCTGTGGTATTTCGCGATTTAAGGAGCAATTGGATCAGTTAGAGGTACCATATGCCTGTCTGGCTGCTGAATTATCTGCTCTGAAAGAGCAGTTATCTGAAAACAAAGACAACAGAATACCTTCCAGAGAATCAGAGCAGTGATAGAGACTCTCTGACCGAATGATATATATGCATTTAAATTTAACCATCTCTACGTTCTTTATTCTGAACTGAGATTGGAACGGTTTACCCGCAGCAATTTTCAAAGCTTTTCCTGTAAGTGTCCTAAGTTTTAGAAATAAGTTAGAACAAGATGAAGTAAAAGATATTAAATTGTAAGTGCGGTGAAGTGTGGTATTGTAATTCAAAGCAAAACAGTGTAGTGCAGGGCAGTGAAGTGTAGTGAAAGAATGTATTTTTTAGTCTAATTTAGCCTATATTTATGTAGCTTGTATTAAATTTTAGTATCACGAACGTATAATTATTGGATATGATGACAGAGTTGAAATAATTGTTATAATACTTAATATTAGTGATAGTATGATTATTGCATCCTCATCTTGTACTGTACTCCTTTTTTTATTATTTGTATTACTGTTATTATTAGTAGTGGTATTGTTGTAATTATAGTTATTTAACTGCTACCGGGTCATACCCAATTGCAGTTCAAATAAGTATATGTATGTAAGTGAGAAAACGGAGACTGAATCTGAACTCAACAGAAAAACACAATGCTGATGTCTCGTCCTGAAGGGTGGTTGCTTCGCAGTTACAACTCCACCAGCTAGATAGTTGTGACAGCGAGTGACGAATGATTGTCACACGCAGGGGGATTTGAGAATCGTTGTGGTAGCAGTTATTCAGTGACCAAGGAAATAGTGGTTACGAATACACGGAAATAAAACTAAAATACAAAAAAAATTGTCAGAACTGTTTAAAGATTATTTCTACCATCTACGTGTATCGGCAAAAATTGCTCAGGGCAACTCATCTTCACACTGCACAATTGTTGTCCAGCAGGTTCTGAGGTTCCTGTCCCGACGTAAGAGAATTTTTGACATTAGCTACACAGCCGGATGAATTCAGTCGCGTTCTCGAGAAGAATTATAGCAGTTGATTTTGTCAGTAGTTCCAGTGTTTATTTCTAACCAATACTAAGCAAATACGAGTAATATAAGAAGTAATAGAAGCAAATACGAGTATATCCGTAGAGAAGCTACTGCTTACAAACGGACATGGGCCTCGCACGATCTTTCCTTTTATTCTTGTTCTCTCCTCTCTCCTTACATGCAGACACACTCATACTTACATGCATTACACTACCACACATGCGGAGAGTGTAATCGGGAATTTACTTCGATCTTGTCTGGGCGGGGGCGATGGCGTGCTGGAGGAAATGCGTGAAGAGAAAACCCCGCAAGTCGACATCTATCACGCTCTCACGATTAGCGGGATAATAATTGCGCCATCTCTCGGGGTACAACGTTCACCACACTCACGAAAATGAATCCCCCGAGAAGTTGAAGCGCCCGGACACCAAAATGATTCAATGAAAAAACAGGTGTCAGTGCTGGGCTCCTTTAACACGACGCGTCAGCGCCATTTGTCGCCCCGTGGAGAGCGGCGCCGAGTGCGAATTAGCGCGCGCTAGCAGGCGGCGGGGCCGCGGCGCCGGCGGGAAGACGCCCGCCAGGTGTCGCCGTCGCTCTTCATCAGCGGCCCAGCCAAGCGCTCGCTCAGAGGAATGGGGAGTGCAGCGCGGGGGCTGCAGGTCGCTTACGCGTTCTAGGTAGTGGATGCGCGGCATAGTGGTCCCAAATGGACAAGAAGCTGCGAGTACCAATAAATAAATAAATAAATAAATAAATAAATAAATAATAAATAAATAATAAATAAATAAATAAACAAATAAATAAATAAATAAATAAATAATAGATATTAATAAATAAATAATATCAATCAATACATAATCGATATCAATAAATAATAAAGAACGAAAGAAAAAAGTAAATAAATGTATGTATTTGACGTTATTGCGTCGTTAGTCCAACTTCGCCGGCCAGCTACTGCGTCCCCCATGCCTGGACCTAGTTCAATTCCCACGTTTGTTTGTTTTTTGGGGGGGGGGAAGAGCGACCTGTGGCTAACATGACGTATTCTCTTCACCGTAACTAGCAAGATCCGCCTGCTGGAGCTTTCCTTCGTCACACAGCTACAGAAACTGGGACGATTTTAAATGAAGGTTACATCTCTATTTTTGCCTCGACAAGGAGTCAAACCCGAGACCATAACACGGGAAGCTGGTACGCTGCCCATGACCCATCCCATAGGCATGTAGATAGATAGATAAATAAATAAATAATTAAATAAATAAATACATGACAGCATATCCCATGCTCGAGTCAACTTACTCCAAACCTCTGCCAACCAATCCCACACGTAGTGTTGATTTTATGGCTTTTGATGACTCTAAATGTTTGACAGTCAAACATTCAGAGAAAGCTAAAGCAAGTCAAAGCTGCGTGAACTATGGGTTTAATTTTGACCTCAGGTGGGTTCCTACAAGCTAGTCTGAACACCTCACACTACATCCGATAGGGAAAGTGACTCAACCAATACGGTAAAGCATTCTGAAATACGTTTACCAGATAGCACACGTATATTTTAAGCATATTTTGATGCAGGCGCTTGCCCAAAATTCCCTAAGTGCAATCTTCACTTTACGAACAAGGAATTATCCTCATCACGCCGCTGTATATTGCTCAGGATTCTTAATTTCCCGCAAGAAGGAAGTCCGTCCGAGTGGAAGGCCTTTTACACAAGTAATCTTACTGCAAACGAATGGCCGACATATGAGAATGAGAGAGACAAACACACATACAGACCTCCGCCTTCGGTTCTTTGACTGCAGGCAGCGGCTTGACTACCGTGTGGTCATTTAATTGATGTTGCATCGTTCTGGTTCGTGAACCGGGGAAAGTGGCTCAAGATATCAACTGATGTCACTGCAATGCCTCTGACTGAGAAATCGTGGGTTCGAGTCCCGACATGTCAGGATGTTGTACTCTAGCTAGAGAGCTAGATCGAGTTCAGTCGCTGTTTGGAGGAGAATTCTAGCGGCCGGTTGCTCTGATCGGTATTTTTTGTGGTTTCTCCTCTCAGTACCGGGCGAATGTCTGAGCAGTACCCTAACAAATGGGCCACAGATCGATCGCCAATGTTCCATTTTCCTTCTTTGTCCTAAACTCACTCCTTACTTGTACACACTTGCACTTACATGCACTACACTATCACACCGGTCGGGAGCTTAGAGCTTGTTTCGGCGGTGCCCCGCTGGTGGGAGATAACTGGTTGAGGGAAAGCCCGTTAGGTGACGGTATGTCGGCGTCGGATCTCACCATCTAGCGGGAGAAGATCAACGCCATCTCTCGAAGAAAACTTATGCACTACGCTTACGGGAATAATGATAGTAGCAGTTGACGCGCTCGGATTCACTAATCATTCATTCAATGACCGTGCTGTCACTGTCAGTTGTGGACGATCTCATCATCAAAAGGATTTAGATTGATTGATTTTTTCGTGTTTCCGGACACGTCAACTGCTTTGGCCATTAGTCCTGTTAGTGTATTGCATGTTTTTCTCGGGAGATGGCGGTGATGTTCCCCCGCTGGATGGCGAGATCCGGCGCCGACCTACCGTTGGCTAGTGGGGTTTCCTTAAACCAGGACTCAGCCACCAGCGGGGCACCGCCCCAGCCGGGACAAGCTCTAAGCTCCAGACCGGTCTCCCGGAATATGTGGTAGTGTAGTTCATGTTAGTGTAAGTGTGTGTGTGTGTGAGAGGGGAGAGGATAGGACAAGGAATGGGAAGGAAAGATCGCGCGCGGTCCGTGGCCCGTTGGGTAGGGTACTGCTCCGGCATTCGCCTGGTGTTGATCGGAGAAACCACGGAAAACTACCGATCAGAGCAGCTAGAATTGTCGTCCAGACAGCGACTGAATTCGACCTAGCTGAAAACCTAGAGTCGAAAATCCTACCGCCGTCAGGACTCGAACCTGGGACTTCCCGGTCAGAGGCGCTGCAGTGACATCAGTCGACGCACTGAGCTATCGCTACCGGTCATGAGGATTTAGATGTTTCCTCATTAGACGACCGCACAGTGCCAGTGCGCTGCGCTGTTCATGTTTCGCATTTTCACAAACGGTCGACGTATGCCCGGCATTGTGACCGCGAGTAATTTCAGTGAGCGTAGGTACTGTGAACGAGCTCCAGTTGTCACAGCGTACATTTCCGCGCTGTTGATTCCCAAAGTGTTGGTAATGCCGAGATGCGGAAAACGAGGGGCCTGCCACTACGCGATGGGGGCCACTTAGCGCCCGTCTGCGTGTTAAGTGCACGAGAGTTGGTCAGCGCGCGAGCGTAGCGATCAATTCAGCGACAAAGTACGAAGTCAAAACGTGAAGTAACAAATGTTACCGGAAACCTCAACTTTCCCTACCACTTTAACAGGTTATTGCATCACAGGGTAAAGCAAGCGTATGATAAGCTCTTTGCTCTCTTGACAGATGCCGTCTGCTTGCTCTGATTCGATGTAAACATAAGGCCTTTGCGAGTTACTCTCGTCCCTTGGTCCAGCGAACGTCTCCTTATTGAAGGAGAAGCTTTTCTTCGTGTTTACTTGAACCTAAATGATTTCTTTCTCCTAATGCCTTTTCCGTTTATTAAGTGCTGTCCGTGGTGGGTGCAGCGATCGTGAAATTTTGGGTCTGGTTTATTTTAATTCGGGTCGCGCAAAGGCTGTTCCTGCTCGACAAGTGAGAGGAATTGATGTACTTGGACCCTTACTGGCTAAGGGACCCGGTCTGTGTAGCTGATTGAAGGCCAATGTTCATTACGTCGTATTTTCTGGCTTGTGCGCAGTAAATGAAATATATGAACAAAATCACTCTTTACGAAATAGGAAAAACGTCCTATAGTATACACACAGTACAGCATTTCTGCTCATACCAAGAATTCAAAAAAATACAAAAAAGAATTCAAAAATTCTTGTTCCAAAAATCAACACGTGAATAGCAAAAATTTATTGGCAAGCGGCCTCTTCTTTCGAGACTTCATCTTGAGATCTTGCGTATGATGTCAGCCGTGTCGTTAAGTAACGATGCACAGAGAATTGAGAGAATCAGTAAATGCAGTATGATAATAGGCAGATGATTTTCTCCCCCATATGTCACATACAGTTTCTGACTGTTTTTTACTAAATAAATAAATAATTAAATAAATAAAAGGCCTAGTAACACAATCAATCATAATTCGCAATTTTCAAGTCGACATGGCAACGTTTTCGATGTTTTATTTTTGCCAAGATACTGAGTATCTAACAAAATCATAGACGTCTCCCAAATGGCCGGAGTCTTCATAGTTTTTTTGAATTTCCGTGCGCATTGGAAATTCGTAAAATAATTTTTTTTAATTTCCCCAAATTTCTGGGTTTCTAACAATACCAGAGACACCTTTCACATTGCAGAAGTTTGCCACGATTTCTTTCAATTTATAGACGGAAATGTATAATACAACTAGTGGCCAGGAGCAATTTCTATGCGGAAATTTGTAATGCCGAATAGTGGCCAGGAGGCTCAAAAATGCTGCTGAACAAAACCTCACAAAATTGTTGTCCCAAATGTAATACGGAAACTGTTCAAGGTCAACTAATAAAATACTCGTGTAAAACTCTGGCAACACATTAAATACTATTGTTAAAGACTACGAATACTCCAATAAAAATTTATAGTAGTTCCGGACGTAGCGGACAACTTTTCGTTACATACCACATTCCAACGCATCACGTAAATAGCAAATAATTAATGACGGGTGGGAGTTTGTTTGGAGTCTATCTGTCGCATGACGTTAGCTGAGTTGTTACCTGTGACGCGCTGAATGTGAGAATTCAGTAAGTACACGCAATATGAGAATAGGCGGAATAACCCAGTCAAATATTTGCATTTCTCCGTCAACAGCGAAACTGATTATTGTTTTTGAATTTTTTCCGTGTTTCTGTGCATTAACCCAAATCAAATCATAGACACCTCTCGCATGGCTGCAGGCTGCATACCTTATATTGAATTTGATCGCGGATTGGAAATTAATTAATACAGATGTTATTAATTTTCTCCCGAGATACCCGGCGTCGAACGAAACAGACGACTTACACATGGCTGCAGGTTGCATAATTTATTTCCAATTTCTGACCGTATCGGAAATTAGTAATGGAAGAGGTTCAGTCAAGAATAATTCATCTTATTTTTTTCTATTTAAAAAACTAGTCGAGTGAAAAATTTCAATTTTCGGACGGACATCGATGTACGTCGATGTGACAAGTGTTCTGTGTCTGAATTCTTGAATGCAAATGGTGAAATGTGGCACATACATTGTGTCGCATTATCTCCCCCACTTCATTTGCAGTCACCCAGTGGTCACCACGAATGATGTCATCGAATTGCTGAATGTTGCGTGGAGTGTCTGCCGTCACCGACGTGCCGCTCCGCTTTTCGGCAGCAAACGGTGATTGCCCTTCAGCTTCGTTACAGCGACGAACCCATAATTTAGCAGTGCTGACATCCACTGTTTTAGCACCGTAAACATTTTTCAGTCTTTCCTGAATGCGAATGGACATTTCACGTTCTGCATTCAAGAATTCAATCTCACAACGCGGTCTCTCACGAAAATCGATGTCGGCCTTTTTCAAACGATTGCTGTGCTGCCACATTTTGACGCATAAAGTTCGTACTGCAGTGGATTTTGAAAGAATGTTTGAGGAATATTGCCAAATTCAAATTTTTACTTAACTAATTTTATATAAGAAAACAATAAGAGGCATTATTTTCGGACTAATTTGAGTATTTTGTTTTCGAGTTTCTGGGCATCAAACGAAACCATAGCTCTCTAATGGCCGGAAGCTAAATTATTTTCGTTAAATTTTTGTGTGCATTGAAAATTAATAATACATATATTTTCGATTTTCTCGTGTTCTTTAGTATAGAATCATTTTTCTCATTCACTTCCCCAAAAGTTGCATAGCTGTCTTCAATTTTTGCCCTATTGTAAATTATATAATGTTTTTTTTTTTTTTTTTGCATTTTCCCGATTCCTTGCGTATCTTATAAACTCATAGACAATCTTTACATGTTTCTATGTATCTATACATGTTAGACAATCTCTGCATTGCTTCCGTTCAGATTCTACGGGCACTGGATATTAGTATATTAGATGTTTTTTGGTTTTTCTAATTCCTAGCTATCATGAGGAACAACTGATACAACTCAAAGTCATCTAAGGTTGCAGAATCTTCTTTGAATTTGTGTGCATTGGCAGTTGAAGGGTTTCTCGAAAAAGAAACAGCATTAGTCCAAATTTGGGACAATTGAGGTATTGATGCCACCTTGTGTGAACATTTAGCTACTGAATATATCCACTTTTTCCTTAACAGAACCCTGTAATAAGTGTTATTGTGCCAAACATTTGCCGTTAATTTGCGCAGCAGTGCTTAACTTTCTCTCTACTGCGTAAGCTGTAACGAGTAGTTAAAAATAACTTCTTTTGACGTCGTTCGTGATGTGATGTGCCCACTGTGCGTCGAGTGCGGACCAAGCACGTTCCGCGGCCGCTTGGCACTCGTCTGCTGTGGGCTTCACCTGCCTCGGCGGCTTCGCCAGTGCGGACGTTGCTCTTTGAATTACGACGCGAGACTGCGTGTCAAAAAAGCCCGAGCCTCCGACCGCTCGGCGATGCTGTGCGCGGCCACGAAGAGGATAAATTGCCGGTACACAAGTGAAACTCACCAAGTCCATAATCGATGTTTTACACCACAAAGACGCGTTTTCCTGTACTTTTTGATTAGTGAAATCGCTGAAGGCTTGTAGTTTGGGTAGATACCTGCTTGAGATTGAATTCGAGATTTTTCCAAGGAGTTAACGAATTCCGAGTGTAAGAAATAGAGAATATAATATCGCAACGCGTATTAGTGAATTTTCGGTTGATATCTAGCAGCACGTATTTGAATGTTCTCTCAGTCATAAATACGATTGAGTATACAATGCTCTCAAAGTCAATAAAGAACCGTATGAAATAAAAATGTTTGGTCTGGGAAATACACGATAAGTTATTACTTTCCTAGTAAAACAATTTGTTGATATTTTTGAACTACACAATAAGTTTCTTCGTGTGGAATGGAAACTCAATTTACAATCGACTGAAGACACAAAGGAACGTCATAGTCCATTGATAGAAGAATGAAGTTAAGGTTTCTCTCAACCGCTGCTTTCCGGAACCATCATAAGAACCAACTTTATTTAAACATGCCCACCACAAATTGCGGTGACATATATATCAAATTCCCTACTTTAAACGCAATAGAATTACCGGGTTGCTTTCCATTTCCTCTTGAAAGTAGTAATTCCATTTGGCGGTCGCCGTTCGCGGGCGGCTCCGTCGGAAAAAAGGGAGGGGGGTTGGGAACCCCATGCGCCGCCGCGGCGTGACGCGCCATGGCGCTGTGCCCTTTCCTCAGCCGTCGCCCACGGCCGCCGCCGCCGCCACTGCCTGCCCTAACTCGATTGCACCGCTCCGGGGTCGTCCCGACGGCGGAAGGAGCTAATTTGTCTTGCTCGTCGTTTGGGACGCACACTTGTTGGACTCGCGGTTGGAAAATCGTGTGCGAAAACCCATGTTCCTACAAATGGGGAAACCAATGAGGAGCCTTCGTTTGCGCTTACCAATCGGTCCATTGGTTTGTAGTTTTCCATTTGCGTGTTTCTCTATTCGTTTGTTTGAAGATGGTTCTTTTACAATGGACTTCTTGACAATGCGATCTGTGCACTGCAGGTTTAGTCTTACTAGACAGTTTTTCTTCAATAACTTAAATAATTTCCTTCACTGTACCCTTCTGACCAATGACCTTCACTCCATATTTTTTTCTGTACTTTCATACTTCTTCCCTCCCTATTAGTATCTTCTCTTATCAGTGTCGCCCTGAAGCATCACAATTTAAAAGATACAATATTTTCTTTCTTTTAGATATGATCACGTTTTACCAATGAACTTGGTGGGAAATTTCATTTAATAAAGTTACACTTCTGACAATTGCTCTCTAATTGTTATTGATTCAGTGGTGAGTTGTAGTTGACATTTACATAATTGAAATGATTGAAGGCGTTGTCATTGTCAACAATAGTATTTATTTCAATAATAGCAGCTCTCGATGGCTTAGCCATCATCATCAGTTTTCTGCTGTCTGGGAGCCACAAAAACGACTACTCGTCTACTATTGTTGACAATGACAACGCCTTCAATCATTTCAATTCTCTAATTGTTAGACAATGTAATCTTGTATGCACAGATGTTTTCCAAGTACATGAAATCTCCGTGACTACGTCATAACGTGACATGCATAACGCCTGTCCATGGCGAATTGTCTGAAAATCATGGGCACATATAATTTTTTGTAACTCCGTTACACGAAATTTCCCATTTCATGTTCATTGACAAAAGTGATCATTTACCATCTCGCTCCATGCACTAGACGTTTGTAACTATTATTTTGAGTCTCACTGTATAACGCAACGCTCCATACGAAACATTTCAGAAATAGTATACTCGTACATGAATAACCGAACAATCCAATTGATACTTATTTTTAGTTTCAAATGTTGGATTCGCTACTGAAAACGGTATGTTTTATTGTGGGAATTGTGAAAATTCTGATGTGGTGGTGTTGACGTTCTTATGAGGAGAAATAAAAGAGGTCATCTTCGTCAATATATTATTTTTATTAAGATAGCTGGCTTTCGACGGCTTTGCCGTCATCGTCAGTCTCGTTGCTTTCGGTAAAAGTCGGCACAGGCTACCGCGATGCACATCTGCGACAGTGCAATCCATAGAGCATGCGCCATGATCCATGAGCAGCACTTAAACACATTATGAAAGGTAAAGATTCAGAATTGAGTAATGTTTCAATAGGCACCATTTCCAGTAGTTTGAAAAGTAATATTCTTCTCAGGCACTTGGAACCTAAGGCGCCTGTGAATTAGACAAACGAAGTCTACAGCCCGAAATCTTGTTTTCAAAACAGCAGAAATTAGCAAAACATCAGAAATCTTAAAATTTTTATTAGATATAGAAATTTACTAATGGTAGTGAACGAATATTTTTAAAGTGATTATATAAACTAGAGAACGAACCACATCAATCTAATCTAATAATCATGGCGACAAGATCATTCATATTTCTAATAAATGTGCAAAGTCTTGATCTGGTTGAGATTGCTGTGACATTGTTTACTGCAAGGTATCTTATCAATAGAATAATTTCGTTTTCATTACGTTTATTTTATTTAATTGATTAAAAAGAATGTTTAAAATGTCTGTCAATAATTAAACAGCTTTTGCTGTAATAGGTCACCAATCATTTGTGATTTTGCTATCAATGAATAGTAAACCATCGTTCGCACTTCAACTCGAATTTTGCCGAAATAGGTACAAAAATTAGGTCCAGGCAAGGAACCATTGTAAAATATATATAAAATTGTCTAACACGAATTTTTATTATACGAACCCCGATTACTTTGTTATTTTGAAATTCGTGTTAAAGAGGGTATAATAAATGAAAATTTTCTTAAATTTATCAGCGTGCAAATAAAATTATAAAAACTGCTGGCTTGGATTAATTAGATTCTCTAAACATGAACGGCCTGCCACATGGCGCTCTTGTTCGCGAGTTCGCATTGTCGAATTGCCAGACCTGCAATACGAGACACGATAGTTAGACTACGGCTGACTGCAAGCGGGGAGCTGTGACCTTCCAAGTACGATCGTGATGCCCTTTTCGCTCGCGCAGTTAGAGCTGCGAAACTCACTCAGTTCCAAGAGCCGCTGCTGGCCGGAAACTGCAATTAGCTGGGCTGTGAGTAGACCTGAGCGTACGCGTATATAGCCTCAGAAACAATTTCGAAGGCTTACAATGTGTGGTATGTGGCGTAAAATCGGAATTTGTGACCAGAATCAAGAGCATTTTTGTAGTTTTCTTAAATTTCTTAGGTTACAATACTATATTCACTATGTGCAATTTAATGTATTTAAAGCATCCTTCCATCTGAATAGATCGCTTGCCTAAAAATGGCCAATTTTCATTTTGTTTACTGTTTATATTAATTTATTTCCAAACCCCGATAATGATCCGCTAACAGTCATTTGAAAATTGAAAAAGTTAGTCAAAAGTTAGAAAATAGTCAGGTACTTGACTCAGTAATGGTCACTCCATATTATATCATCTAAACGTTTTCGAGACAGATATTCCAAAAAAATCTCCAGAATTCCGTTTTTTTTTTCAGACCAGCCAAGATATGTGGAATCATGGTTGCTTCCGCATGTTGTAGTTCCTTACGTAAAAACGTTTTGTAAATAAATTCTATTATTTATCATTTTCAGCACTGATAGTGTTCGCTACAAAAATTGAACAGATCTTAACCCAATGAAATTAACATACCTAGACAACACCGACTGAGGACATCAACTGATGTCACTGCAGTGCCTCTGAGCGGGAGGTCTTAGGGTTCGAGTCCCGTCGGCGGAAGGATTTTCGGCTGTAGCTACATAGCTACATTGGGTTTAACCCTTGTCTGGAGTAGAATTCTAGCGTCGAGCTGGTCCGATCAGTAATTTTCCGTGGTTTCTCTGATCAGCACCAGGCGAATGCCGGAACAGTAACCTAATAAACGTGCCAGGGACCGCTCGCGACCTTTCCTTACTCTTCCCTCGCATCGTACTTACACTCACACTTACATGCACCACCGGTTTCACTGAATACATTTTAAATATGATTTAATTAGTCATCTTTAGTTTTAAGACGCGTTTTAAGTCATGCTTTGTTGCTCCTTGTTTCAGAACACCCTTAGTAAATTCATAGTGAAGCAATTCATAGATAGCAATTCTTAGTGAAGTTTACCTTAAATGCATCCGAGAGTAGCAATACAGAACCCTGGTGGACTTTCTAGTGACCATAACCAACCGTGTTTGTTTTTGTTCTGCTTTATACTCCGGAACGACCAGTTCTTGTGTATTATTTGTTGATTCTTGTTGTTGAATAGTTTGTACGCGATTGATTGGGATCGCTGTTATCGTTGTATGTAAGAGGTTTTTCAAATTATTTTGTTATTGGCCCAAAGAGAATGGAATGCGCAATTTTCATCGTCAGAGAAAGAAGTGCTCATGCTATGGAGCAACAAGCCGACAAAAAATAATGCGTGGAGAACATTGAACGCGATTTTAATGCAACATGTTCGGTACCCAGAAGTGAATAAAACTTGTTGGGCAAATATGAAAACTGCCGTAAGGCAAAAGGCGGCGGAGGATAAGGGGGCCATTTCACACAGGTAAGATAATTTCAACTCGACAGGCACATCAGGGTTGCCAGATGTGTTGCGAAGTGTCCCGAAAACTACCACGGAATTTTCTTAAATACCCTCTTCAATGAAACAAAATTCCCCAACTTTGAAACGAAAAATATACTACGAATTTTGGACCAAAGACACGAGCTGTCCCTGACAATTTCAATTCATATCAATAAATCATCGTCCTTTGAGCTGCTCGACGAGCCCTGTACTATCTTTGTTTTTCTCATGTAGACCCGTCTGTCGTTTATTTTTTCTTTTTGATACATTAAAATAAGAGAGAATGACGTCTTTTGTTTTTTTATTGTTAATATTGCTAATAAAATTGCTTTTATTAATTTATATTAAATTAAGGGACTGGCCGGTAATGGGGAGGGGTGGCCTGTTATGAAGGATTTATGCTGAATTGACAAAAATCATGGGATTGCAATATACATACATACAGATGGCAGTAGTATTGCGTAAAGAATGTATAAAAGGGCAGTGCATTGGAAGAGCTTTCATTTGTACTCAAGTGATTCATGTAAAAAGGTTTCTGACGTGATTATGGCCACACGACGGGAATTATCAGACTGTGAACGCTGAATGATGGTTGGACCTAGGGTCAATTTCGGAAATCGTTAGGGAATCCAATATTCCGGGATCACTGTGACAAGAGTGTGCCGAGAATACCTAATTCCAGGCATAACCTCTCACCACGGACAATGCAATGACCGATGGTCTTCACTGAATGACCGTTTTCTGCTGCATTGTATAGTGTCGTCAGTGCTAAGAGAGAAGCAACACTACTTGACCTAACCGCAGAAATCAATGTGCGACGAACGACGAATGTATCCGTTAGGACAGTGCGGCGAAATTTGGCTTTAATGGGTAATGGCAACAGAGGATCTACTCCAGTGACTTTGCTAACAGCACATCACCTGCAGTGCCTCTCCTGGGGTTGTGGCTTTCTTGATTGGACTTTAGGCGATTGCAAAACCATGACTGGATCAGATCAGTGCCTATTTCAGTTCGGAAGCGCTGATGGAAGGTTCGAGTCTGGCGGAGACCCCATGAAGCCATGGATTTAAGTTCTCAACAAGGCACTGTGTAAGCGGAAGGTGGCTTCATAACAGAGTGGACTGTTTTTACATGGAATGGCCAGGGTCCTCTGCTGCAACTTAACCGATCATTGATTGGGAATGGATATGTTCACCTACCTGGAAACCATTGACGGATTCCATATTCCCAAACGACGATGGAATATTTATGGTTGACGATGCATCATGTCATCGGGCTCCAATTACACGCAATCGGTTTGAAGAACATTCTGGACAATTTGAATGAATTATTTGACCAACCAGATCGCCCGATGTGAGTCCCATCATACTTATATGGGATATAATCGAAAGGTCAGTTCGTGCACAAAATTCTGCACCGGCAACACTTTCATAATTGTGGCTATAGAGGCAGCATTTCTCAATATTTCTTCAGGGGACTTCCAAACGCTTGTTGAGTCCTTACCACGTACAGACGCAGCACTTCACCAGACAAACGGAGGTTTGACACGATGCTAGGAGCTGTCTAATGACTTCTATCATCTCGGTGTAAGTTGCATGCTATATATGGGTTTCTGTGAACATTCTAAGAAAAATGTGTCATCTCGAGGGATTGATTAATAGGGTAAGACTTTTAGAGTTTTGTGTGAAGAACAGGCGGAAATTTTAATTTTTCTGGGCATTTAGCCGTTGTTTTACATGCATTCGTTTTCACCCTTCGCAAATCCACTCACTTCGTATTGGATTGCACCTCTGCTCTGGAGGTTGGCAAATAGGCAAACAGTTAATGCGACGCGCACACACCTCTTCGTTTCTATTGCTTTCTGTCGCACGGAAGTTCCTCGTATGAAAGCTCTGCTCGCTCCAGCACTTCTCTGCCCGTTAGCCATTCTGTTTTCTGGCGTGCAATGGAGAGGTCGCGGCCGGATCGACGCCCGTGTGTCATGCCCACGCAGTTATTAACCACTTGCATCGCGGTTATAATATCCTCCGCTACACAACAAGGGTCAATTTCAGAAGCACGTATCCATTAATTACGTCTCAGGATGAGCAAGTATGGAAACCTCAACAGAGAGGGAAGAGCTTGGGGATTTAATTTTCCGATCATTTATCCAATGATATAATAGATGTGGCCAGTGTTATACCATTCACCGAGAGGAACTCGTATATGCAACCTGGTTAATATACTAATTGACGCATTGAGGATTTTCCGCCCTTCGAAAATCCTCCGCCTCCATCCGATTATCAGAAAACAAACTCCTGTTTCGGAAACTGATGTGTTAAACCTCGTATCTCTGGATCTGCTTTTTCCTTTTTTTTGTCGCAAGTCCCCGTTAGAAGCTCTGCTTGTCCGCCTAGCTGTTCGGAGCACGACAACCTTCCTCTTCGCTGGCGACGAATGGAGAGAGCGCGGGTTATTCGACGCCCATATTTCTCGCACCAGCACGTGCGCTGCTCGCCCCGTCCCGCCCCGCTCAACGCCGCCCCGCCGCCCCCCCCCACCGCCGCCCTCCCCCCGCCCAGCGCCCCCGCTCCGCTCCCCCCCCGACCCCTTCCGCCCGCCCCGCCCCCCCATACCGCCCCCCCCCGCCCCGCTTCGCCCACTAACCCCCACCCCTCTGTCCCCCCTCACCGTTCCCCATCCCCTTAACTTTCCCCACCTGCTCCCATTCGCCCTCCCCGCCCTCTTCTCTCCACCCCGCTGCTCCGCGACCCGCGTCTCTCCGAACCGCTCGCAATCTACCTCGCCTTGCACTCGAAGTTCCTCGACTCGCTCTGCCCTCAGTCCGCTCCCGTTCTCTCCCCACCTCGTTACTCTCCACTCTCACTCGTCTCCACCCCCCCCCCCCGCTCGTCTCCGCCCCCGCTCGTCTCCGCCCCCGCTCGTCTCCGCCCCCGCCCCTCTCCGCCCCGCTCGTCTCCGCCCCGCTCGTCTCCGCCCCGCTCGTCTCCGCCCCCGCTGCTCTCTTTCCCCTTTCGCTCCTTCCTCCCCCCCTCGTCCCTCGCCTTGGTCCGCGCCGCTTCTCTCTCCCCTTGACCGCCGTGCGTCACCCCTTCCAGTATCGACGTTTTGCGCGGGCGCTGCCCCATAAAGCTTTCAGCTCCTGCTCGGAGAACGTGGCCATCGCTATCCTTTCCACGCCTCGCCTATATGTCATCGTCTGTCTTCGGTCGCCCCCTTTGTGCATTATTAACTTCCTGCTCCCCGGTGGGCGATTTTTTTTCGCCTCCCATCAGCTGTACAGCGCGCTGTCTTGTGATCGGGTGACTCATGATCGCCCACTCTTTCTGGCAACCCTTCCTTGCTCCCGGAGCTTCTTTGTGTTGGGCGTTTGAACTGCGCGTGGGGACGACACGCGTTGCAACGGATATAGCCCTTGCTTTTCACACCTAGTGTCAGATTCACTCGCTTTTCAGTTTTCTTGAGTGGCGAAGTGGCATTTTGACACGTTTTCCATCATTTTTGTTTCCTTCATGAGTGCTATGAGTCTTCGATAAATTTATCTGGAAATATGTTAAGCATAATATGTGACACAAAGGAATAAAATAATATGATAAACTGTAGTTGTCGTAAATGAATCCTTTCTGAGGGCGTTCTCTTCGGTCACTTGTACTATATTATTTGTTTATTGAAAGAAACGGGTGTGTAATCAGTGATTTTTTCCAGCATTCTTCGTACTTGCACAATTTTGAAACTGATTGGTATCGTTTTCAAATAAAACGTTTTCTTACCTGTTTTTACGTATGATTTACAATAACAATTATAATATAATACAATTTTTTTCTGAATACTTTTTTTATTTTTGACGAAGAAGAAGGCAATTATTTTTCTTTCCAAATGTGTCTTGTTTATTTCTTAATCAATATGATGTAGTGGTGGGTAGAATTTTAGTGTTCAGTATCTTTAATATAGTCTCCACTGCTCATAAGGATCCCATATTTGCACTCGAATCGATCTTATGTTAAAAATAAAAACTTATTTTCTTATATAAGCTAAACCTGCCAGAACTGCAACTGTGAAGTCACTTGCTGTAATAATAAGAATTCGTATTCGTGCATCCGTTATTGGTACGATGATTCCCGTACGTTTTAGAGGGTTGCAATTGTTAGTTAACTGTAGTTCCCGATGAATGTGTAGTCTCCACAAACTCTCTGCTTGTTAGATGTTTATAAAATCATGTATCTCTGCCAAATTAATGCAAATTATGAAATTAGTTCATAAAATGAAAAAAACGTAAATACTTGCATTTTATCGTAAGTGTGAGAGTGCTTCCCGGTCTTGAGAAAATAATCAAATGTTTACCACCAGTGTGCTTCATTTCAATATTTTTTATGATAAGACCTCTTTGGACCTTCACCGTTATAATACTGTACTAGTTGATAACATAACATCTATAGCTGTCGCCGGACACTGCTATATCACAGTATTCCCGGTGACGTGAATATCGGCCCTCACTTGAATGTTTGCTTCGCTGAGCAACGATTTTATTATGTACCATTGACGTCTTGTCTGATGTTTTGCGATTTCTCACTACAAGGATACCAATTTATGGTACAAGGTTCCATTTTTTATCCTTCCAAAATTTTTGTTATTAGATCGGAATGGTACAGGTGACATTCAGTTTAAATGCATAGGAGTTTAAATGTGCACCCCCAATTATTCCACATGTGAGTGTGGAGGGGGTATATTCAATTCGCGCACACATTATTTTAGAAATTATCGTCCTACTTGACGACGACTTCATCTGACAATTGTTTTGAAAATCGCCTTTTTATATTTCTTCAACCCATCTGGTAATACATTCATTCCAAGTTAATTCATTCTAACATACCCTTGGTTTTCTTCTCTTTTCTAATATTTTCGTTTTGTATCTGCAAATGTACAAGTCTTGTTGGTGGAGTTTTTTATTTTGTGCTATATTTACGTATTTGTTACCTACTTTTGGTAAATTATTCACCTATGTATGTTAGTTCTTAATTACTTTCGTCTATGCGTTACCGAATAAACAATATCCATTTTATTTTATTTCATGTAGTAAAGATATCCAAGGATAGAAACGCTTCCATTCCTGAAATGTCATTGTATGGATTTATAATAAAGATTAAATTATTTCGTCATATTAAATTTTATCTGTCGTAGTCCCTAATATTCAGGAAAACATTTGATTATTATTAATAGTCTCTATCAGTCGTACATATTCAAGAGTTCTGTATCAAAACGTATTTAGTAATAGTTAATTTATATTATTAATTTGTATATTTTATTTTTATTGCTTATTTTGTATTATTTATTTGAATGTTTGTTTTATCTTTTCAGTGTTTTCTTTGGAATTTTCACTCTTTCATTTGTTAACCTTTCTCAAACGCGCAGAGGGGTTTCTGAAGTATTACGTTTTATCCGAAATCAAAGTTTATTTAAAAATGAAAAAAGTGATACCTTCCTGTTATCATTTAGTGAATTAGAGAGAAAGAATGATAGTAGAAGAAATAAAAAGAATTTTCAGAGCTTAGATGAGATACGAAAGAAAATCCTTCTTTATATAAGGCGGAATTTCCGATTACGCATAGGGATGAACACATACATTTTCTTCTATTGAGAATGTAAGAGTATAACATTTCGATTTCTCCCTAAAACGTGTTAATATTAATTAAAATTATCGATTAATAAAAAATACGGAAAGTAAAATAAGACTAATTAAATCCTTATACATACGTGAGACAATTTTACAGCAAATGTTTAATATTTAATGTTAAATTGAACATTTAATGTTTAAATCAGTCACGATTACGTTATACCTCATGAATTAGATCGTTTTCGCAATAAATTCTTCTTCTTTCCCTTCGTAGAGAATGAAAACTGTGGCATTTATAAAAAGAAAAATATTTGCTAACAATAATAAAACACGGAAGTTACAGAAATCGAAATAAACCACCCGCTGTGATTTGCGTCAGGTGTCTGTGTAAACGAAACTGAAAAATTCATGCGTTTGTATTCACTTTTAAAGTTGGATTTAATGCTAAATCTAATCTTTTTTTTGTTCTAGGTTTCGAGCCAGACTACCTTCAGTCAACAGTAAGTCGTTTCTGTTTCTCTCCCCTTTTGCATGCTTTTCACTATATGATTATGTTAGCTCATAGTTTCTTTTCTTGATGGTCAATAACGTGACGTATATTGCAAGACAAACCCTTTTACTACTATACCCTTAGGCGACGTTATTTAAACTATACTAACAAGCTTCCATTCACCTTCATGTTAAAATTCCTTATCAAGCTAAATCCATAATAGAACAGCAATTGGCAACATATTTTTATAAATAAAGGGGTTCTTTTGAAAACAATTAGCATGTTTTGCCGATACACTGCGATACTTTAAATACAAGTAATATGACTTTCTAAAATTTCAATATTCGTTGTTGTTAGTCAACTTTTCTTCTAAAATTTCTTATCAGCTTTATAGAAGAATTCTTTCATTTCTCTCCATGAGACGTCACATTTTTTTCCAATTGGGATGTGTAATATTTTGTATTGCTGAATTAAAATATTCATCAAAATTGTTTCATAAATTTATTGATAAGTTATTTAATTTGAAAAATATTGACCATGTGAAATTCAGCGTAAATCATATTTTTGTTGCATCCCAAATTCAAAACGCGGCGCTCTTGTTGATGTACACCCGGGGGCGAAGTACATGTTGCAAAGGGAGAAACACAAACTGTGTCAACTTAAAAAGCTCTTGTTGAGGCTTCGCATATAGCTTGAGTGGTGTGAGAGCTTTGAAGAATTCGGTCGTTTATCTGTTATACGTCTTTCTGAGTTTTTGTCGTAAGGGGAAATTCAGAAAACGACAAGTATTACGGCTTTGCACACCTTGGCGTTAGGATGTCCTTTTAACATGTAATATTGAAGATAATACTGAGTGTCTGGGGGAAAGGAAATCTGTTTCCTTTCTGATTCTCTCGTTATTTTTGCGTGTATAAAGTTCATGCGCCAAACACCATGATTCACGGGGAATACAGCGACACAAACTTGCAACACCAACTTTACATAAATAATTCAACCTTCAGTGCAGTTGACACGCGCGTATTACTACTTGTTTTTTTTCCTCGAGCGAGGCGATCCGCCACCAGTGTTTGGCTGCTGATTTTCAAACAATGAGATGTCGCCATGCCGTACCGGGAACAACCTAATTTCCCCGAAAGTCGACAGTGGAAATTTTGATTGGGCGCGATCGCTTTCTTCGTCCAGGGAGGTTATGCGCTCTCACGGCCATCTCTCGAGTAATTCAAGCAAATACTCTTAGCCAATTATTTTTTCTCTCTGTGATGCAGTTGGCGGTTTTTGAGGGAAAAATAAGTGTATCTCGAGCGCGAGGCGTTTGAAATGTGCGCCCTTCGCTGTTAATTCATCATAAAGAATAGTTGTAATTGTTTGTATTCGCAGTTTCGCACCAAATTTGAAATAATTTGGCTTCCTTTGTGAAAACAGCTGTCAATAGGCTTATTGGCTGAAAATCAGAAATCATAAAATCAATCAATTACTATAAATCAAACGTTAATATAATTTTCAAATTACTTGATCCCACTTGTCTGTGAAAAGAAATTTGTCAATGTTGATGAACTTTCTTGAAGTATCTATATACTTTATTGATGTGTCCCTTTATAACAGCCAGCACCTGGAAAGTACCACAGTGATCGGAAGTCCGATAATCCTGATATCCAATAATTACACATTTTGAGACGCTGGTTTCCACCTAAAACTATAATATTTTCTTATGACAACTGCTGTACCGGAGGACGGCGGCACTGGACGGATGATAAGCCTGACCTTCGTAGCGGGGTAAAGGTCATTCAAAATGAACTTCGTAGGCCATGAAATAACACAACTCAGGTTATAGCACCACCACGACCTTTGTTGCTGCTGCAAATACAGCTTTTATAGAACATTCTCGGAATGCCCCGTGCGTTTACGGCAAAATAACAAGGCACGCGCCGCAATGTTTGTTAGACACGTCCCAAAGTTTCGGCAGTCAGGATGGCCACGGCCGAGTGTATTAGTGCGAAGTGGTCTTGCACGCGACCGGCGCATTGCTCGTGGGGCCGTCCTCCCCCACCACTTCAGTGGGGCCAGTACGACGGCGCGGCCTTCCAACGCCGGCACTGGATCAGGAGCACGTTCTGCGTAGCTCGCAATCGTGCATCGATGTACTGCAACACGTTAGACGTCGGCTGCCGGCGAGTGGGCCATGCACAGCAACACTGGAATGGGTGCGGCATTATCCCTGAATCAAATTCACATCACATCTCTCTCCGCTCATCTCATCCCGCTCTTCCGTCGGAACTGGCGATTTTGAATTTAGCTCAGAAGCTTCTTTCATGCATACTTCTTTTATTTACTGTAAATCTACAACATGAGACAGCCGGTTTTACTTCCCCTCCGGAGGAATGGTTGGATCCCAGAATCAAATTCACATCACATTTCTGTCCGCTCATCTCATCTCGCTCTTCCGTGGGAACTCGCGATTTTCAATTTAGCTCAGAAGCTCCTTTCATGCATGCTTCTTTTACTTGCAGTAAATCTACAACATGGGACAGCTGGCTTTACTTTCCCTCCAAAGGACTGGTTGGATTTTTTTATCCCGGTATCCCGTCGTATTGAGCGTTCTGTCGCAGTGCAGCTTGATGTTAAGTTTACCTTTACTACAGGATTGAATTAAATAATGTTTTCGGCGATATTATAAAACTGTCACCGCCAAGAAAATTGGCCCTTCTACATATGATGGCGTACGACGGCACCTACCGCGTGTGGGTATTCAGGAACACCTGTGTATGAGATTCTGAAATGCATATTGTCATCAGTGCTTTCGGATATTACAAAATATGAAGGTTTTAAAGAACAAAAACTCGATTTACATTTGGGCTCATAACTCAAAAGCATGTTGTTTGCGGTAGATAGCTTCAATATTATATTTCGAGTGTTGTATATAAAGTGTGAAGAATAGCTTAAAACCCTAAAATATATCAACTGAAACTTAGATACACTATTGAATATGACTTACGGCACTGAATTTTAACCTAAAATATTTTCTTATAAAACAAAGAAGTGAACTCTTTTAAAAATATGAGTAGATTCAAATTTTAGTAAAATGGTGGTAATTGAATAGGTGAAGGTCGTTCTCGCGCAATATCATACAATACTTTGTAATGAGTAATCAATAAATAGTACAAGAACATTTCTGATTGGAGTGGAACCGGTACTTTGATTGATGAATCTCTTGATTAATGATGCAAAGAATCAATAACATACATATATTAATGTGTGTATTTATCGGAAGGCCTGTTGTTACCTGAATTGATTAAGAGAAAGCTTGCCATTGTTGATGATGAATCGTAAAGAACAAAATCCCACTTTTATAGTTTGAGTATTTGGTGCGTATCGTTTGATATGGTATAAGTCAGGATTAACACTATTTCTTACGCTAATTGCTTATACAACTAAACGAAATGAAAGTGCGCATAAAATAATTAATTATTATCAATTGAATAAAATAGCATTCTACTTAAAACTATGCTGACCGATGCAAGTAAATTTCTATACGATTTTCGAAATCGAAAGTTTTCATTTCATATCCAAAGTTTCTAATGAAATGTTTCATTTCATTTCAAATGTTTTCTTTGTTGAATCTGTTATTCTGGACTGTTATGGAAGAGATTTTCGAACTTATGATAATTTGAGCAGATTATTTGATTAATAAAAGCAAATATTTGTTTCCAAGTAAATTGTTCCAATCTCAATTTTAGTCGCATTTATTACGTTAACATTCGTAAGCAGATGAGAAGCTGTTTTGCATTGTCTTGTATCTTTGTTTCTTACATACTTTTTAGAATGGACGCGCCACAAAACTAATGATGCTACAACAACATACTTTTTCTTGCAATTTGTAACTTTTACAATTGTCTGAAATTCAATAAGTTCACCAAATTAGGGGTGTACATCAGTTATATAAGTGTACTGTGCTCTATTCGAAGAAAGAATTAAGAAAATATTTGGGGGCCTTTTTGAGAAAATATAGATTTCAAATTGCTTCTACTCCATGCAAATTTATGCAAAAACGTCTCAAATTTTTAAAAGGCATGGCTTTACATACAGACTGTCTATGAAGAACAGATTTCACTCATGAAGAGCCTTTTCTCTTCAATATTCCAGTAAGAATACGACGAAAAAATATAACATTTTCGCAGTTTTCAAAATTCAGAGAGATAAACGAAAAAATTCCTGTCATATTTACGCGTCATTTTTTCTCTCCGAGAACAAAATCCAAAAATGTGGATCCATTACTTAAAAAAATATGAAGATGTTTTTAGGGCTTCATATTTACAAGAATTATCAACTGTTTCTATATCGGGGCCCCTTAATACAAGATTTTGTGACAATAATCAATACATTGTTCTGTAACGTTACAATACTCCTCACTAAGCAAGTAACAAAGTTACAAATAATGCGAGAAAAATGTGCTGTTGTAGCTCTAATAATTTCATTCCGTAGGTGTACATTTATTTATATACAATATCTGCTCTGAAACCACAGTTTATCCCTAAACTTCATTAAAATTCTTGTAAATTATATACCTTATATCATATTGTACAGAAGAGGTTTCTGGAATATGTTAGTCTCTCCACAGTTTATCTGATCGAAAGGAAGTCAAATTGGAGGGACACGCAAGGCATCAAAAGGTACCCCCGGATGAGATGGTAAAAGGTTCCCCTAAACCAAATGACAAATGAGTAGTTATAGTATAATTATAACATAAAATAATATTTTTGAAATGTTTATTAGCCCCCGTCCCACCACCCACACCCATCTACAGTCAAAAACGTGTATTTTCATTTCTTCCGGCAACTTAACAATTGTAACTGCCTGACAAAAATATGATAAATAACACAATTAATACTATCTGAAAAACAGTTTTTAATATTTTCACAAACACAAATTCAAATATAAAAAATAGTTTTGAATATAAATAACAAGAAATAATTTTTATTGTATCTTAGAACCATGGAACAGGCTCGAAAAAATCTCAAACGTTTCCCTTCAAACATAAATTTTATTCATTTTTTTTAGATTTTTTCGACAGCTGGGCTGCAGTTAAAAAATAAAAGCAGTTTTCCAGCCTTTAAATCACCTTGATTTTAAATCTACTTTAAAATGGCTGCAACATTTCTGAGCATTTATTTTAGAGTATATTACATTTGTGTACATTGTTTTAGGATCCAGCAATACTTTGACTTTGGAATTTATTTACAAATTATATTTTTTAAATATTTCTAATCTTTTGCATAAATATATCATATGCTAAGGAAAGACGATAGTTTTGGCAATTGTGTGATACTAGTGGATAGAAAATTTACACCTCATCCTACATCGAAAAGATTTCAGATGAAAAATAAAAGTTTACAGACGATGACATACAAAACAAAAGTTTATTGCAACACACATTATAATCACGAATAATGTAACCACTCATTCATTTGGTTTAGGGAAACTTTACCATCTTATCGGAGGGTACCCTTTGCATGTGTACCCTGCACCAGTAAACATATTTTTTAACCATGGTCAGTGAAGTCGCGGACGTTAAGCAGCTCATGGCACCAGGGGTCCCTGAATGGGTGATCGTCTGGGAACCCCGGATACTAACCGCTCTGAGCCCCCGACCGACAGCTATAAAAGATAATGACTTACGACTTAATTTACATGACTAAGCTCAAAGATAATTACACCACGTTCAATGTCAAGAAGGCTTGGTTACGGTTGTTGTTACGCATGTCACATTAAAAAAAGAGGCGGCACGGCGTCAGCGCGAAACGGGAAGCGCCGGAAGTTGACGAAGCTGTATCCAATATGTTACTGTCTCTCTATGGACTTATAACTTAAAATTCTGAACTTGGAGGTCCAATGCTAAAATGAGAAATACATAGTTTTACAGCAATCCTCTCCTACGTATTACCAGGAGCAGTAGCTCAGTGCATCAACTGATGTCACTGCAGTGCCTCTGACCGGGACGTCCTAGGTTCGAGTCCTGACGGCGGCAGGATTTTCGACACTAGCGTTTCAGCTATGTCGAATTCAGTCGCTGTCTCAAGGAGAATTCTAGCGGCCGGATGCTCTGATCGGTAGTTTTCCGTGGTTTGTTCGATCAACACCAGGGGAACGCCGGATTAGTATCCTGCCAATCGCCCGATCTGTCCTTCCTCTTCCTTGTCCTATCCTCCCCTTACACACACACACACACACACACACACACACACACACACACACACACTAACATGCACTACACAACCACATATTTCGGGAGACCGATCGGGAGCTTAGAGCTTGTCCCATCTGGCGCGGTGCCCCTCTGGTGGGAGAGTCCTGGTTAAGGGGAAACCTCACTAGCCGACGGTAGGTCGGCACCGGATCTCGCCATCCAGCGGGGGGGGATCACCGCTATCTCCAGAGAAAAAACACGCACTATACTGACGGGACTAATGACCAAAGCAGTTGACGTGCCCGGAAACACGAAAAAATCAATCAATCCTACGTGTTATAACTCCACATATAAAGACATATTTGAATTAATGCTTATTACTTTCCGAATCTGATAGCTTTAAAATCAAAAGCGAGCAAATACGATTTCTACATTGCTATAATAGAACTCTATTTCTAAGAAACGGAATGTTGTTTACAATATTTTAACATTGTTGGAGATGAAATTTTGTGCTACTCTGTATTCAGTATTCGTTATTACAGGTCCCTCCGGTTTGCACTTAACATAATTGATCTTAGGTGTGATAGCTGAAAGATGTATTGAAAGTTTTCAACAAACTTATTACTTTTTATAATAATTTCCTCCGGACGTACTTTTTATGTTTGCTCAAATCGTCTGCGAATATCAAATTCGTTTTTATGTCATTTAGCTTTCCAAACAATTGTTTTCTTTTCTCAGCAAAGTAAAATCTAACCGCAGGAGTGTTGAAGTTGATTACATGTGTTTCTCTTCAAGTCACTTCTTAAACTATTACTTCAAATGCAAATGAACACATAATGAAATTATCTCGAAAATAATAATCTTTCATCTGCAGAAATTAGCTCGTTGTTAACGGACTGAGCAGTGAAACGTCAAAAATCGGAAACGTCTAAAACCTGAACCCCACAAGGCGAAAAGCAAGTGCGTAAACGCAAGCATTTATCACAGTTATCCACGCCATGTGTACATTTTGTTCAAATCATAAATTAATATTGATAATTTCAATATCATAGTTTCTGTCTCTAACATATATTTCACTCTTATCCCCTTCAAGCCGTTTTGGAATATAAGGTTCGTTTCTATTATTGAAGCTGTGAACTTAGTATATTAAATAAATCAATATTTAACACTCGCCTAGAAAATTTACACTAGAGTCATATTTTGGCCTAGTTTTATGTATTAACATTTAAAGAAAATATAGTATAAATTTTAAAAAAGAAATTGTTAGATTGAAAATTTAAAAAAAATAATGTTTGGCAAATTTTGCCACTTTTTAGCTGAACATGAACTTTTCGTATAATGCATTAACATTGAAATAAAATATAGTACTCCATGTTTCAAGGCGGTAAAAAAATGGGAGAATCTTGAGTTTTCTAGTGAGTGTCATAAAATTCTTAGAAAGCGTATAAATTTTCAATAACGAACCCTCCAAAAGCTCTGACATAGGTCTGAAGAGAAACAAGACAATAAGCTCTTTATTCAAACCTATCGGACCTGCAAGATCTGTATGCAGTCCAGTTTATTTTGATTACAATAATTTTTGACTGTGTACTATTTGTCACTATTACAAAAAGCTTAAGTTGAAAAGTAATTTATATATTCATATTCATATTCGTATTCGTCACAGATTTTCGAAAACAAAATAAAACCAAATTCACTACTTCTTTCACTATTTTTTACCAGATTGCAAACCAAATAAAAAAGTAATACTTCTATGTATGGGATTCACGAAAATTGTTGCAAATTCGAGTAGAAATTGAAGGTTATCGTACCAAGTTTAACGTAATAAACAGTGATTAATGTTTCTATCAATATATTTCTGATATTTAAGTCACTCAGGCTAAAGGTTTAGTTGTCTGTAGAAGAAATAGGAACTAACGTCTAAATTATTCAACGTGCTATTACGAACTGAAAGTGAAGTCATAATCTGCACCGATGAAACTTTCAAGGATGCATGTAAATATGGAGGATTCATAATTTTCTTCGCTATTTGCAGTTACTGAAGCTGTAAAACTTTGTGGAGTACAGCTCAGGTGTTTTGCACGTTCGTGCTTGCGTAGAATATTAATGAGCACGTAAGGTGCGGAAGTGCGTGTCTTAATAAGTAAAGATAATAACCGGTTAGACGCGTCAGAAGGAAAGCCTCTGAAAGCCTAAAGTTTAATTAGTCTTTTCGACAAATCCGCTTTCTATAAAACTTAAACTCATATGAATAACTCAAAACATTGTAGTGGAAACTAAAATTATGAATAATGATTTTCAGTCTGCAGTCGGAGTTAAGTGGTACTATTTTCACGGCAGTATTTCATTGACTTTATATTCGCATGAAAATAACATAAACTCCCTTGATACACGGAAATGGCTGCATTCTGAGCCACATACAGCTATTATTTTCTTGTCTCTCCTGATTCCAATAAAATGTTTGAGTTATATGGCTTTTGATACATGACATTTGATGATGATGGCTTTTGATTTGATTTGGCCATGACATTTGATATGTGGTTTGCATTACTTCGGTTAATGTAATCGCGTGTATTATGTGTATGTTTGTATACATATACAATGCACATACACATGTACACAATGATATGCACATACACATATATTGTTATTCTTCAAATTGGTTTAACTTTATCGCATATTACTTACGTAATACATAAAAAGTATTGTGAAGTGGCAGCACCAAATTACGATTTCCGACACAAAAACACAAATTAGGGTCCCTGATACCAAACAATTTGTTAACGCCAAAACGTTTGAACGTGTGTTCGTCTCTTCGTCTGTGAACAATGCTAGCTGCTAAATAGTGTACTGGATATTCAACAGACATTGATGCTCTCTTATCGATCTGGCTGATGCGCCATCCCTTGATTTGAAACGGATATTTGGATTGGTGGAGGGGGGCATGGCTATGCATAAAGCATCAAAGACATTTTCTCAAAAATGGCTCTAATTTTTTTCTTTCATTTTTATAAAAAAATGGGGCAAAATATGAATGCTTATAAAACTGGTGCGAGGTCCGATTTTCGATGGATTCTTTCAATTTTCGCATGCCCAAGTTAAACTGTTCTTCGAGGTATATAATAGCATATAATGAGAATGGGTAGTAGCTCACAGCAACGATTATCGCAGAAAAACATAGTAGTGTGGGGTGGGGGAGATGAGGAGGGCTGAATGGTCTGAGCGGTTGGGACGGGGACGGGCAGGGCACGATAGGTGAGGATAAGGGGAAGCGGTATATTCCTTTACATCTCATACATAAAATGTATTGTTTTTCCTTTCTAAAAGTATTTGAGGGTGAATAAATACCTGCGCAACGTCGAGTACGTGAACTACATTTCTTCGTGCTGCTACAAAACACTTTGCTTACACTAATCACTTGCAATAACACTTCACTATCTTCACAGAAATGTTGCAGCATTTTCTCCGAGAGGTCCGCTGGTGCAAGTCCTGAGGCCAGCGGATTTTCGGAACTACCCGTAAATAGGTGGCATTCAGCCTCTGTCTGGAGGAAGACTCTAGCGGCCGATGTTCTAATCAGTAGTTTTTTAGCGAATACCCGAGCAGTATCGTGATAAACGGGCCACGGACCTCGCGTTATCTTTCCTTCCTAGACACAAAAACTTAACCTTCACTATACCATCATACATGTCGGGAACTTCGAATTTGTTCTGGTCGGGCGGTGCTCCGCTGGAAGGGTATTTCTAGATGGGGAAACTCTGCAAACCGACGTATAGTTCGGCGCCGGAGCGGTGGAGGAACACCGCCACCTTATAGGATATGACATTCACTAAAAAACGAATGCCTATAGGAATTACCGTAATCGGAAACGTCAATAAATCAATGTCGATCCACAAGCACTACTTAATGCGAACGTCTCCAACGACACTATAAGGACACTTACAGTAATTGACTTAAGTTCGGTTGGGGCTCGCTTCGAAATAATGAAACGACTTGTTACATCTGCGCCACCGCGAGGAGGGGTCGCGCTGAGTTCAATCGCCACTGGAACAACGCGCGCGCGACCGCAGCGACAGGGCCAGGGCGACGCCGGGGAAAGGCGGGCGCGGGCGTCGAGAGCACGGAGGGTGAAGGGGTGGGAACGGGCGCGAGAATCGCGGTGGAGTGAGTGCTAAGCGTGGCCCCCGCCCCCGCCCCCGTGACAGGATGCGGAGCCGATGAGGACGGCGAGGATGGGAGGAGGTTGGATGAGAGGATTGGCCAGAACGGGGCGGAATGAGAGCGGGTTGGTGTGGTGCGGGGCCTACTAGGCGGGGCCGGGCGGGGCGGAGCGGAAGGGGCGGCGGGGGGAGCGAAACGGGGCGGGGGGGCGGAGCGGCGTGGGGCGGAGCGGGGCGGCGCCGAGCGGAGCGGGGCGGAGCGGAGCGGCGCCGAGCGGGGAGGAGCGGAGTCGAGCGGGGCGGAGCCGAGCGGCGGGGCCGAGCGGGGGGCCGGGGGGGGGGCGGGGCGGGCGGGGGGCGCATGACGGTGGTGCGACGTTGGCGTGAGGGACGGGGCGCAGGTGAAGGCGGAGCGGGGCAGTGCCAGTGTGGGGTGGGGGCGGAGTAAGAGCGAGTTGGTGTGAATACGGAATCTGCCGGGTGGGCGCGCGCCCGGGCGTTGGACAGGGCAGTGCGGTGCGGGAGCAGGACGGGGGCAGTGTGGGGCGTGGGCGGTGCGGGGCGGTGGGGTGGGCGGGAGAGATGGGGCGGGGCGGGGCGGGGCGTGACGGGACGGGGCGGTGCGGCGCGAGCGCAATCTCCCGGCTTCCGCGCGAGTAAGCCGCGCGTCACGTCCCCCCTCCCCGCCCCGCTCCTCTTCCTCCACCCCGACCCCGCTGCCCCCTCCGTATCACTCCTCCCCCGCCGCCCGCTCCCTCTCTCACGCCGCTTGCCGGTCGCTGATTGCCGGGCCGTGGGGCTGATTGCTGCGGATTGGGGCGCGAGCAGAATGTATTTCCTTCACTGAGCTCTCGTTTCCAGTAGATGAAAGACTCCCCCCCGCGGGGCTGCGCCCCCAGTGATCAAGATCGAAATAATTCCAGCGTTCTTCGCGAAGGACCACCGCTGAAGCGGGTTCTTACGCCGCCTTCGCGCTTCTCCCCTCCCCCCCGCCCACTCCGCCGCGTTGAGACCGTTCTGTATTCCTTTCGCTTTTCAGGAGGCGGCGGCCGAGCTTTCCTGCGAATTTTGACGAGAAATCAATGAATATAGATGTCAACTTTTTTTTTTTGGTTTAGAGCTAAATTAAGCAAGTTATAGGCCTTTCGGTAGTTTTCTAAGGGAAGCTAATATTGATTATAATATTACGAAGGTTTTTGTTCAGTATTCAATGTAAGGTTATATGCGAATATAGATTGCGCATTTTGCTCTCGTTAAGTATTTAGGGGTCTTATAAATCTCGGAACATGTTTCCTTCGGTATTTTCTGTACTAATGGACGTATATAAAACATTTCGCTCTTAAAATCCAATTTGGGGTATAGTGACGAAATTCACATTAAAAATTCACAAGAGTGAGAATGTAGCCTTTTAGTTTTGTGGTAAGAACTTAATCGAGAAATCATGTAGTGTTTAAACAAGTTCCGCACTGAGAAATTGTTGCTACTAGGCAATACTACCAAACTTATAGAATTACGTTGTTTTTTACAGTAGCATACATCAGAAGCATTTTCCCAATGACTGGAGAATTTTTGTTTTGTACTGTAAATGGTAACGTTTGTTTGAAAAAGTTTCTCCGAATCGTCAACAAATCGTTCCTTCTCATGTTGCGAAACTAAATTGATTTTGTGAATATTATATATAATAGAATTATGCACTGAGAAAGTTAGTCCGCCCTTTGTGGTAAAAAAGGTGATGCATCTCATTTTTGAGAATTTTCTTTGATACTGGCAAATAAACATATCTTCCTACCCACATTGACTTCTTATTCAATTCTTCACTTCCATACAAAAACTTTGACGATGATGGACACGCCATCAAAAGTTACAAAAGTATCAAAATAAGAATGTAGTGGCTGAAGCCAGGGCCGATTTCCCTGTAGAATCTCGTTTTTTTATTACAAAGAAAGCAATGAAGCATCGAAGGATGTGACGTAGGAAAACTGAGAAGAAAATGAAGGAGTCGCTATAAAGACGAAATATGCAGAAGCCTTGTGAATGAGAAGTGAAGAAGGCAACTGTGCTAGGCCTTCAGTCGTACATAATTATACGTCTATTGATGTTTCCGAAGCATGCGATTCAAACAGGAAGAGTCTTAAATATTATTATCTGAGATGTCACTTTTCATTCCAAATTCAATTCATTTCTGTTTCGTCGACGGAAATGGAATTTAGTAAAGTTGCTGATTTATATGTTTCTCACGAAATATTCAAATCCATCTTGCTGCACTCCATTATCATCGCGGATGATGAATGGGCTTCGTGAGTGGTACATTCCAAAGACTAGAAATACAAGACTTTCAATTTGTGTGGAAATTAATGAAACACACCATTAAAACTTATCTGAACTGTTCTTTTATTGAAGATCTTACTGCATACTTTTTGTTTGTATCTGTCGCTTTATGTATTCTGATTTTTGCGATATTTTATATTGTTTTTTAATTGCCACATCAGCAGATAAAAATTATTTAGCTGCTCTACCTTTCGCAACCTACTCTAGAGTTTTCGCACGTGGAAATGCGTCCACTAGTAATTGTGTAAAAAAGAAAAGTTATTTAATATAAATAAATTCATGTTAATAATAAATACGTGAATATAAACATTATTTAAAGTATAATTTCTGGATATAAACACAATGTATAAATCCCATGTGAGATTATTATTATTATTATTATTATTTTCTTCTTCTTCGCACGAATAAGCCCAATTGGCGCAAAGTATTAAGATGTGTTTCCTAGCCTTTCTTTGTGCCCATATTTCTTTCATCTTTTGGATGTGCGCCTTTTTTCTCTCTTCGGTCCAAGCTTTACCTGTCTACACTTTGGTACTTCTTCCAAATCAATCGTCCGTGACTGCACTTTAGATCTAAATGTGTTCCTATTTTGAATATCTTGTGTGATCCCTGATAATATAATATCCTTTTTAATTTTATTGATCCATTTTACAATGTCAGTTACTGCTTTACTTCTGTTATCATAAAATTCAACTATTTGTGTGATAAGACGATTAGGATTCATTTTTTGAGTCCATAAAAATTCAATCTATCTCTTTTTATATCACCTTGAATATCCGTATGTCTGATTTCTTTTTTGCTTCTGAGTCTGTACTGCTCGTCTGCGAATTTCCGACCAAAACTTTTCCTAATGATTTTGCATTCCTGTTTTTTTTCGTATTTTCAGGTCTTTTATCCTGTTCAAAATTAGCGTTTCTGAGCCATGTAGACATTCTGGTTTTATCACTGTTTTATGGTGTCTCAGTTTCGGGTCCTTTGACATACATACATACATATATATATATATATATATATATATATATATATATATATATATATATATATATATATATAGAGAGAGAGAGAGAGAGAGAGAGAGAGAGAGATTCATTGACATTAGTTTCAATTCCATTTACCTGAATTATTTCCTAGAAGTATTTAAATTGTGTGACTCCCTTAATTTTGCCATACTTTGTTTCCATGAACTTAGGTGTGTCTTTGTCACAAGTAATAAATTCAAGTTTGTTTTTCAAATGAAGACCAACTCTCTCTGACAATTCTTTAAGGAGTTCAATCTGTTTTTGTGCTGTTTGAATATCACAACCCAGGATTGCCAATTCGTCTGCAAATGCTAAATAGTCTATCGGTAATTTTCGTCCCCCGAATGTAATTTTTTGTGCAATTTTTAGGGTTATTTTTTGTTTACGCCAATCTGTTTTGCCTCACCCCTGTTTTAATTTTAAAAGAGTTAGTAATACATCCCATAAATTTAACTTTGGCCTGTGTTTTTGTCAGGATTACTTTTGTCAGTGTAAGAGTTTTCAAATGTAATCCTTGTTCCCTTAATATATGAAATAATGATTGCCGATTAGCTGAATCATACGTTTTCTTTAAATCAACAAATGGGCATACTAGATTTCTGTAACCTATTCGCGGATGCCTTAGGAAAAAAATTCAGATTTACGATTTGTTCTGGACGTGATCAACCTGGTCTGAAGCCTGCTTGGTATTCTCCCCTTTTGCTTCTAATTGTCGTTGTGCTGTGTCAAGAAGACATAAGGATAAGATCTTGTAGGGAACTCATAATAATGAAGTTCCTCTGCAATTATTGACGTGTGTTCTATTCTCTTTTTTATGTATAGGATGAATTAATGTAGTTTTCCATTCATGTACGGAAACAGATTTCTGCAAACAGATAATTCTTTCACGAATATATCAGAACCTGTGTAGATATCAAGAATGCATCACAGCCAATAGGGAGTAGTTGTATCATGTACTATAATGCAAGTACAATTTAAACGTTTCTGAAGCAAAAGGCCATTTGCTCTCTTTACTTTCTCTCTTCGGCAGTTCTACTAGCTGCCCTGTCTCGATTTTCTCCGGCATCCGTGGTTCGCTGAGGTCAAATTGCCGCGCGACCGGCACATTATAAAATAGTCGCACTGTAGTATGTGGTAGAGAAATGCATGTAAGTGTAAATCTGTGTAAGGGGTGTGCATAGTACAAGTAAGAGAAAGAAAATATCGCGCGCGGTCCGTGGCTCGTTTGTTTGAGTACTGATCCGACATTCGCCCGGTGTTGATAGGAGAAACCTCGGAAAACTATCAGAGCAGCCAGCCGCTTCTTGCCGCCGTCGGAACTCGAACCCTAGGACTTGCCGGTTATAGGTACTGAGGTGATATCATTTGATGCCCTGAGCCACCTAAGCTGGTAGGGGCATATTGATCTTTTGGTGGCGGAGTCATTCGATCCAGGGGTTATATGAGGGTACCTATACACGTCGGATCCTTCATCGTATCTCTCACCTTGATCATATTCTTTGTTTCGCCATTTTTTTGATTGACTGATTTTTTCGTGTTTCCGGGCGCGTCAACTGCTTCGGTAATTAGTCCGGTTAATGTTGTGCATGTATTTTTTCTTGGGAGATGGCGGTGATCTTCCCCCGCTGGATGGCGAGATCCGGCGCCGACCTACCGTCGGCTGTACCCCTAACCAGGACTCTCCCACCAACGGGGCATCGCCCCAGTCGGGACAAGCTCTAAGCTCCCGACCGGTCTCCCGGGATGTGTGGTAGTGTAGTGCATGATAGTGTAAGTGTGCGTGTAAGGGGGAGAGGATAGGACAAGGAAGAGGAACGACAGATCGCGCGCTGTCCGTGGCCCGTTTCGTAGGGTACTGCTCCGGCATTCGCCTGGTGTTGATCGGAGAATCCACGGAAAACTACCGATTTATTTTATTTATTTATTTATTTATTTTACGTCAAAAAAACAGTTAAAAACTGCGTATGACGTGCTATGGGGAAAAGTGAATTGTGTGCACATTTTCAAAATTCTGTGATCCCTACACTAAGTCTTATACTACTTAAATTTTGAATTTTGAAAGGGAGAAAAAAAAAACAAAAACTCCCATGTAGTAAAATCTATTTTCAAAAATAAATAAGCAATAAATTTTGAATTTTGAAAGGAAAAAACTCCCATGTAATAAAATCTATTTTCAAGGATAAATAAGCAATAAATTTTGAATTTTGAAAGGGAGAAAAAAACAAAAAAACAAAAAAACTCCCATGTAATAAACTCTATTTTCAAGGATAGATAAGCAATAAATTTTGGCTCTTATTACTTCCTGCCGCCTTCCTTCCGATCAGAGCAGTTGGCCGCTAGAATTCTCCTCCAGACCACAGCTGAATTCGACCTAGCTGAAAAGCTAGTGTCGAAAATCCTGCCGCCGTCAGGACTCGAACCTAGGACCTCCCGGTTAGAGGCGCTCCAGTGACATCAGTTGATGCACTGAGCTACTGCTACATTGGTAAGCGCGTAGCAGAAGTATGTAATATGATCGCACCGCTACGTACGAAACAATCGGAGGTTTCGAAGATGAATGTATTCGTGATTATCGTATTTAGAACAAATCACTCATCTCCCTTATCGTCAATGGCATCTGCAAATTCCGTCTATATACGATGGAAATACGAGTAGCGTAATAATTTTACCCTCATTATCCAGCCTCTTGAGGCAGTCCTGCTAATCTTCAGTGGTATGGGTGTCTATTGATTATAATAAACAAGAAGATTGTCATGGCTTAGATATATGGAATGATATTCCGCCTTGACACGTGTTGCCCATTCTCGCCTACAAAGACCAGTTTCAACACGATAATGCCCACAAACACATACAGGATTTACACTGCCGAGATATATTAGTGTCTGTCCATGGTATATCTCGTGTAGCCTATTATGAATCCTCATCAATCACCAATTGAAAATGTATGGAACCAAATAGGCAACAGTCACAACTCTGATGTGAGTTTTCGAGAATGTTGAATTTTTGACACTAGTGTGTGTGTGTGTGTATGTGTGTGTGTGTGATACACTATCAATAAAAATTTGAAGTGTTGATTTCGTGTATGAGCAATCTGTTCTTACACGATTATTTTAAAATTTAAATTGGATTACAAATGTAGCTATATTATTCCGTCTGTTGCGACCCCAAATCCTACATCTTTATTATGACAATTCTCAACGAAGGGTTTAGTCCACCTGTTCACTCATGCATTCACGGAAACTGAGGTTTGCTAGGAAGAGTCGACGAATTCTGTTCCTTAAGACGTGATCTACAGAATTATATCTATTTGGATCTTCTCTTAAAGATTTGGATTTACTTCTCTTACATCCCCACTCTGCGAATGGGTAATCGAGGAGGAGCAGAAATACGGTTTCTCTGTAAAATTAAATTATCTTAGTGATTTTCTATGAGGTCCAATTACATGGTTCAGATGTGTCTATTAATAAACGCACTACGTATTCGAAAATTTTCTAACGCAGAGTTCCGTGCATACGTAATGCAATGAACAGTTCAGACCCTGACCGTAACACTTTTTCGAATTACTTTCCAGTATATTGCTGTAAGTGAAATACAAGAGTCCAGTATTTATGGCATGGGAAAATAGCTTGATAAGCCATCAGTCACAGGATATTTTCTGCTAATTTCTGTAAATGCTAATGTCTTGATTTTATTAAAAAATTGGCTTGTACTCATGATGCCTCAAGCTCTTTATTATATGAACAAGACAGGTGAAGTAAAAAGATAAGCTGTACGTTGAACAAATAGAGATATTGACATTTTGGAAAGATGGTAGACTTCGAATGGCTGCCGTGGCTTACCATGTTTTTGTCAAAACTGCTTCAAATATATAACAGCTATAATTAGACCATTACACAAAATGTAAAAATAATTACTTACTACAAATAGATAACATTTATTTACTGTATTTTTTATTAACTAAATATTAATATATTTGAAGTAGTGACTTTACACCGTCGGTAAAATAGTATCCAGATACTAGTGCATCCTTTCACTGCATTGCATTAAAAAGCACCGAATAGGTCGTGCTAACATGACAAACGGTCGTATACA
This sequence comes from Teleogryllus oceanicus, assembly GCA_964035755.1. NCBI lineage: Eukaryota > Metazoa > Arthropoda > Insecta > Orthoptera > Gryllidae > Teleogryllus > Teleogryllus oceanicus. The sequence goes on from CAXIVR010000001.1 coordinate 281,320,630, forward strand.
AAGTTTTGGAACAAAAATAACGATTGTAATGTATAGAGCGTTTTTGCAATGTTTATATAAAATACTTTTAAATTAAAACTTTCATATTGTGAAGAAATGATCACTTCCCTCAAAAATGAAAAATGTAATGAAAACCAGTCTGCTTTTTTCTTTCTTACTTTTGAAGTTAAATGACGTTTAATCAGATAAAAGTTTACTTTCATGTGGAAATTCGAAAGAAAATGTAGAAGAGGTTCTACAATCAGCTCAAAATCAAGAAAGAGTTTCGTCTTTGCCTCTGTGAATGTTTGACGAAAAACAACGGAACCACGACAATAATGCGAATGTCACAGGAAAAGACATTAAAAGAAACAAATGTGATAGCAGAAAAAAGAAGTATTTACGCAAAAAAGTATCATTGATCTTTTCAGGAAATGCTTTGGGCGTTTACTTCCGTATGAATGAATCCTATTTTGCCAAAATAAATCTCGGGTGACAGTTACAATACTGTGATAAAAGATCGCGCCTCGCGTTGTGTTGGAGACCGTTTCCGCCCTCTCGTCGCGCCTCTTGCACTCCTCGGTGTTTGCGATGAGAAAGGAATTCTCTTCTCTTGTGTTTTCCTATTACAGATGGCACATAGTATTTTCAGAGAAAACGTTGCGTTCATTCCTTGAACTTCGGTTTTCTTTTTGTATCAAATGTTTCCATTCACAAGCGGCGTAGGAAGAGAGGTGTAAAGGAATGAATGAACTCGATCCTCAGTAATGGAGATTCCAATAAAATGGATTATATTTTAATTTCCATCTGAATTATTCTTTTCAGTTTCGAGCTGGTGTTACGTTTTCGTAGAATTCATTTGGAGTTCTAATCCGAAGAGAAGATAAAGTTAACGCATTCAAGGTTTTTAACGTACGGATCTGCGACAATTATATTGATAGACACAAAACGAAAAAAATTTTTTAAAAGTCGAAGCACTCGCATTCATGCACACTATTCAGCCGTTTGAGTAAAAGAATTGTGCGGAATAAAGTCATTCATTTGAAAGAAATGTATATAGCAAGGATAGCAAGAAAGTGTAGTCATTACGTCAATATTTAGATTTTTGAACTTCACTACTAACTATATTTCTCACACAGTATTAAAAACTTATGTAGAACGTCTTGTTGTTTATTTATTTATTTATTTATTTTTATTCATTTATTTATTTATTTTACGTCAAAAACAGTTAAACACTGTGTGTAACGAGGTATGAGGAGAAGTGAATTCTGTGCAAGTTTTCAAAATTCTGTAATCTCATTCCTAAGCCATATACTAATTGAATTTGTATTATTCCCTTACAAAAGACATAATTTAGAGATAAGAGACCAAATTTATAGCTGATTTACTCTTGAAAATAGCTTTTATTGTATAGGAGTGAATATTTTGTTAACAATTGTCTAAGTGACAGAAAACGCTGATTGCTTTCTGTTCTCAAAATTCAAGTAGTATATATCTTAGGACAGGGCTCACAGAATTTTGAAAACGTGCAAAGAATTCACTTCTCCCCGTAGCAGGTCACACAGTTTTTAACTGTTTTTGACGTTGAATAAATAAATAAAAATCTCCTTTTTCAGTCATATTACCACAGAAAGAGTTTGCAATGGCAGTTCTCTTTATGGGTGGGTGATGGTAAGGGTATTACGAAAAAAATGATAATGAGATGATATGAAATATTAAAGCACTAAACAACAAACATTTCCGTGCCTAAAATGCACTACAAGTTAAAAATAAATAGGGGAAATGGCAATTAAAACTCAAATTTCAGGAGAAAAATACACTAATGTTTTTCAGTGCTTTTGTCAGTATTACTAATATGGAATCCGCACAGAAATTGCATGCTTCCTTCGGCCAGGTGCGATGTTGTCTGTGTTGTTTTTTTTCAGTGATACTGGAACCTTACCTCTTATTGGCGGAAGTTACGTAGATTTCTTTAATTTCTTTCCGTATTAGAAATTAGTATTATAGAAGTTCTTTTGTATTTTTCATGAGTTTCTGACTACCTAACGAAATAATACCCAGCGTTTACATGGGCGGAGCCAGATAGCTTTTTTTTTCAAATTTAGCGCGGACTGGAAATTATTCTTATATATAATAGTTCTTGGATTTTCTCCAGACCATTGCTATCAAGCCCAACCTCTTCACGTATTTATTGATTGATGTTTCCGGTCATGTCAACTGCAATAGTCATTAGTCCCGTTAGAATAGTGCATCTTTTATCCCGGTTTCATGGCTTTCTTTTACATTCGGGCGCTTTGGAGCAAGTTGTATTGTGGAAGGTTTTAGATTTTATCCGATATGCTGGGTATCTAACCATACTACAGACAGCTGGTTCATGGCCGGAGGCTGCATATGACTTTTTCAATTTCAGTCCTCATGGGAAAGTAGTAATGTATATTCGTATTTTAAACAACATAAAGTGAAGGGAATTTAATTTTTATAATTACCATCTCGTTGGAGACGTTATAGATAGACTGAAGCATAATATTGCAATGCATAGTCCTAAAATAATGACAACTATGAATAGCCCAATTTTCCTTTAATATTCATAAATGGTAGTACAATAATTAATTTAATTTTCACCCACCCACTATTATTGCAGATACGGCACATTTTACTAGTCAGTCTTGTGAAAAAAAGGCAGTTCTCTCAACCAATGTCGGCGCAAATTCGCCTTGGCGGTTTTAAATTCTGATCTCTACCCAAGATTGAATTTTGAAGTGTTCTTTTTAATGTTCTTCGTGAGTGACTGTGAGGTTCTTCGCGTGCTGCAAAACTACGGGTAGAATGAAGATGCACTTTCCTGCGGGTAGAAATATACAAAACGTAGACTGATATACACCACTTACATTGTATTGTGATAATATCCAAAGACAATGGAAAAGTTATCTGAAGTCTAATTCTTTGAATTAGACCCTTCCTAGCCTTTCCTTACCTTCCTGGAAGAATATGGAGATATCGAAGCTATCAATGTCACATGTCGCGGTTATTGACTTGCTCCTTGGGACGCGATTGTTTTGATGGGTTCACGAATCTGATTCTCCGCCTGCTGATTTTTTATTTGGTGCAAAAAATTGCAATCTGAATCCACAAAGCGAGTTGTACGTTTTCAGAGATAAAAGTATGTGGCATGCACATTCAAATGACATCATTCTAGGTAAGAAATAGGTTACCTCTGTATCGCTACTGTAATTAAAAACTGAAAATAATTTAAACGCTGATCAACGAACTCTAGGAGGCGGCATAACGTAATATTAAGAAAAAATACTTTAATAGGCAAATATGGATAAGCCTCAAAACGTATTTACATCGAATTAGGCAAAAACAGACAAAATAAAACTTCGTCAAAATGTTTCATTTTTCATCATTGGAGCACGTGTATTAAAAGATTGTATATTTGTCCATGACAATTAAATTGGTGATTTCCTGAACATCCGTTGTCTAATGATGAGACAGCGGTAATGGTTTAGCTGTGTACGTACGATACGTATATTAGAAGCAAGCCTCGCTTTAGCCACCAGCTTAAATCGCCCATACCTCACGCGTGACTTGAAGTCGCCGTCTAGACTACACGCTCTTGAAAGAGACTCCGGTCCGTGTGCCGCCATAAGGGACAATCGCCATTTCTTTACTTTCTTCTTGTTGCCCTTCCGCGTATTTAGTCTCTTATAAAATACATTATTGTAATAAATCATTAAACGCAGAATAATTTTTTGGGCGAGAAAGACTGAATTCAAGCAAGTCTCTCAACCGTTAGAGAAGAATAAGCTCCAACTTCACACTCCCAAAAAATAAGTACCCCCTCACCCCACTTCATTAGTGCGAGCAACTCCAGCCCAGTTATTTTCCTGACGCTTGGAGCCCGCAGTGGTCAGCTTGTTAACCGCAGGTGCCTACCGCTGGCCTACCTCGCCTTTCCTCGGCCGCCCCAACCACTCATCTTCCCCTCCCCAACCCCATCCCCCATGCCTCCCCGCCCCACCCACACACTCCACCGCGCCCCCACGGGCCGCTTTTAATTGTTTCGTGTGGGCCCCGGGCGCGTGCGAGGCGGGGGCGGAGCGGGGGCGGGGCGGGGGCGGGGCGGAGTCGGAGCGGAGATGGAGCGGGGAACAGTCACCGGAAGGGAATTGTGTGCGGTGCGGAAACGTGCGTCCCGTGGTGGCTTCGGCCTTCGCTGTGTTCGCCCGCATCCCCGGACTTCCCCTCTGCCCGTCCCCTTGCCGACTTATTCATATTCACGTGACGAGACACGGTGCAATATTCATGAGACGACGAGGTCTCGGCACCGGTAAGGACGGCGACTCGCTGTGGTTCACAGTGAAACAAACACGGAACGAATTCGACGTTTTATCACGGTTTTATTTGAGCCCGGCTTCATTGTGTATTAATAGCTTTTGAATTCGTATTTGTAGATTAAATGAAAAATAGGATAAAAAATGCATTACCGTGTTATGCCGATTAATTTTCAATGCATTTTCTGCATCCCTTGTGATATTTAAATATCCAGTAGGATATATTGTTTTTAGTTTTAAATTGTATATTATCAGTTATTTGGAATTTATAGAATTTTGTGCGTATGTAACGTTGGATCCTCGAGTTCCAGTAAAACATTGTATCATATTCACATTTAACAACCTAAAATTGGATTCAATGTGTACATCGCGATATTTACGAATGTTGATTTGTTTTTTCTTTTCATTATGTGGCAGTTCGTGACATTTCTGAAGCAAAGTCACACCTGTTGACCAATTTCGATTTTGATAGTTCACTGTCAAGGCGACAAGGTCAATTTGGGCGATGGAACAACAAATATGCTTTATCTTAAGAGCGATGAGCGAGAAACGAAAACGAGAATCAGAAGGGTACGGAACGAGAGAGTAGACTTCATTGATGAGAATGTTGTCAAGGTCGCGGAATAGTACAAAGAGTGTTTTTAAATTTTCTTTTGTTTTTCATAATTACGTTCTCTAACCATACTGGCGACGGACGTAGAGTAATCCACCGGTAAGCTTAGTCACTCGAAGTCTTTGCCTTTTATCCCATTCACTAGGGGACTCGACGCCGTTAGGTCCTCAAAGTTCCTAGACGGTTATTCAGCAACTCAAGACACCGGGACTTCACGGAGAGTGGTTAGGCAATTTGGCTACCGGCGCTGGTAGTTCGCTGATTCCGATTGAAGAGCTATATATAACGTGCAGATATGTCTGCAAGTATTCCATGTGGGCAGATATGTCTGCAGGTACCATCGTTTTGCATTCTCGAATACAAAAATACAGAATGTGGTAGAATAAAAATGTTATAATCCTCCAAGAGAAGTAGGGAAATAAGAGATGACTTTTTGTAAATAAACATGTAATGGGAAAACTCATACAAGGAGGTTGCACAAGTAATAATTGCCTCTGATTACTTGGTTATGCATCTTGCACCAATGTTAAAATTGATTAGTGAGTCTGGACGCGTCAACGGCTAAGGTCATTGGTCCCATAAGTGTAGTGTATGTTTTTCACGGAAGGAGTCAATTATCTTACCTCACCTGAATGTGAGATTCAGTGCCGATCTACCGTCGTTTTCCCCAATCAGATATCTCCCACCAGTGGAGAACCACCCCTGCCGGGACAAGCTGTAAGCTCCCGACCTGTCTGCGGCAGTCCTGACGGCGGCAGGATTTTTGACACTAGCTTGTCAGCTAGGTCGAATTCAGTTGCTGTCTGGAGGAGAATTCTAGCGGCCGGCTGCTCTGATCGGCAGTTTTCCACGGGTTTTCCATGGGCCACGGCAGTTTTCCATGGGCCACGGACCGCGCGCGATCTTTTCTCCCTCTTCCTTGTCCTATCCTCTCCCCTTACACACACACACACACACTTATACTAACATGCACTACACTGCCACCTATTCCGGGAGGCCGGTCTGAAGCTTAGAGCTTGTCCCGGCTGGGGCGGTGCCACGCAGGTGGGAGAGTCCTGGTTAGGAGGAAACCCCACTAGCCGACGGTAGGTCTAGCTATCCAGCGGGGGAAGATCACCGCCATCTCCAGACAAAACATGTACGACACTTACGGGACTAATGATCACAGCTTTTGACGCACCCGGAACTACTAAGAAACCATCCAACCAACCAACCAACCAACCGTGAAAACCACGGAAAACTGCCGATCAGATATAGCAAGAATTCTTCCCGACACTGAAGTTGACGTAACAATGTATCTAGTGTCGAAAATCCTGCTGCCCCCTTCGAGACTCCCGGTCAGAGGCACTGCAATGACATTTGTTAATGCCCTGAGTCACCTCTCCTGGTTCGATGTTTAGACGAGTTGACGAAATCTGTTTGCCGAACACCGCTGCACGATGAATTGCCTACTAATCAGGGGAATCTGCTGTATGGGGAACTTCGTTGTAAAATCTTTTCTAGCTCGCTCTAGAGTATGCGAACGTAGTTTAACTTTCTGTATTACGCTGCAGAAAACCGAAGTCGGTATGTCGACGGGAATACATGCTTCGGTGGACTAATAAACCGAAATCTTTTTACTTTCACGAATACTGGTATGTCTGGAGTATAGTACACCAATTCTTGTTTTACCAAGTACGTAAATTATCGTTCTCTATATTAATAGAGAATTATATGCAAACCAATCGAGTTATGCATATGCAATAGATTTAGAGATATTATTATTATTATTATTATTATTATTATTATTATTATTATTATTATTATTATGTTTTTCTCAGCTATTTTCCTCGGTACAAATTCTCACATTCGCTAGAGTTGTTTTGGGGACAGAACTTCTGTTAAGCGTTTTAGGAAACTTTTACTGACAAGGCCTTCCATCGATAACTCGAGTGGGTATGTTTTAGTAACATTTCAGTTTCATATATGTCTTAGTTCATAAGATAGGTTTTAATGCTTCGAATTTTTTGTATTTCTTTCTGTTTGATGTGGGATAATGGTATTGCAATGTCTTTTATAACTTCTCCTTTACTCCTTATCACTCCTACTTATTATTACTCTTTATTTTTAACTATGAGGAGAATATCTGGCCTATTGTAATCGACAGATGGGTGATTATGTATGGGGGACTGAACATTATGTAGCAATTATAGAGGAATAAGCTTATTAAACTCTTTCTATAAAATCGATGCTAATATAATAGAATGAATACTAAAACCAGAAATGGGAAATAAAATATCAGAAGCTCAACATGGATTTAGAAGAGGAAGATCTTGCAGTGACAGTATATTTACAATTACCAAATTAACAGAGAAAAAACGAGAACAAAATTTACCAACATTCTACCTGTTCATCGACTATGAGAAGGCTTTTGATTAAGTTAGGAGGACACTTCAAAGAAAAACGTAAAAAAAGAATGGAGTTATTAAACATCTAATCTGAGCTCTACAGAGCCTATATAGAGAAAATATAATAAAAATACAACAAAAAATGAAAAACCTGCTACAATCATCATACAAGGTGTAAAAAAATGTTGCCCAGTATCACCTATTTTATTTAACACACGCGCACACACACACACACACACACACACACACACACATATATATATATATATATATATATATATATATAAAGTCATATTAAGATAAGAAGTCATAAATGACTGGCTAAAAATTTTAAACAGACAATTTGTAGAGAGGGAGAAACGCAGAAAGAGAGAGAGAGAGGGAGAAACGCAGAAAGAGAGAGAGAGGGAGAAACGCAGAGAGAGAGAGAGAGGGAGGGAGAAACGCAGAGAGAGAGAGACGGAGAAACGCAGAGAGAGAGAGAGAGAGACGCAGAGAGAGAGGAGAAACGCAGAGAAGAGAGAGGGAGAAACGCAGAGAGAGAGAGGGAGAAACGCAGAGAGAGAGAGGGAGAAACGCAGAGAGAGAGAGAAACGCAGAGAGAGAGAGGGAGAAACGCAGAGAGAGAGAGAGAGGAGAAACGCAGAGAGAGAGAGGGAGAAACGCAGAGAGAGAGGAGAAACGCAGGGAGAGAGAGGAGAAACGCAGAGAGAGAGAGAGAACGCAGAGAGAGGAGAGAGAGGGGAAACGCAGAGAGAGAGAGGAGAAAGCAGAGAGAGAGGGAGAAAGGGAGAGAGAGGGAGAGAGATGGAGAAAGGGAGAGAGGAAGGGAGAAACGGAGAGAGGAAGAGACTGAGAAGGTGAAAGAGGGTGATGATAGGCAGAACAACATCTGCCGGGTTCCGCTTGTGTTATATGGAAAGGTATGTAATACACAGTGTTGTAATTTACTTACTCAAAATATTTTTTTCTACGATCAAGTGAAAGTGAGGCATTTAAACTATCGTGAAGCTATGCGTGCGTGAACTTAAAATTTTTTTTAAGATGTTTGAAAACCTGGACTTACACGAAAAAAGAAATACCGATGTCCTTAAAAATTCGGAGAATTTACAATAACAGGCAATGAACTCAGGGAAATTTTATGTTACTGTTACCTGACATTGTTTTTGCACCAACTGTAGTAATAGTTGCAGGTTTGTAAAGTGAAATTTCTACTTTACAACACTGTAGACAGTATCTCTAGTCCAGTTGCTCTTCGTGTCAACAAAACCATACCTAGTCTAATGCTCAAAACACTTATTTTCGTTGCTTATAGAAGAGTTGATTAACAATATAAATGTAGGAAAGATAGACCAAACGTCAAGTACTTATGATTTAATCAGAGGTCAATAAAATAAATCTTCTTCACTGACTTATTACATTTACTGTGATGTTAAAAAAATCAGTCCAATTCATAAAGAGAATTACTTATAACAAAATAAAAAAGACAAACAATTATTGCCATGTGAACTAGAGGTGAACTATTATAGCAAAATGTGTACTATCAGTTACTTTTTTCGTTTTGACGTACCCTTCTTCTTGCGGTTTAGGAAGTTCCAGAATTGCGCGCTTTGCAGGAGAAAATTACAATTGTCAGATTGCGATACTTATCAATGAACAGAAACAAAGACAAATTGTATATTTTCATCGGTTGATGCGGCTCAGGGCATTAATTGATGTCACTGCAGTGCCTTCGAATAGGATTTGAATCACAATTGTGGCAGGATTTTGACACTAGCTGGATAGCAAGGTCGAATTCAGTCGCTGTCTGGTGAAGAATTCTAGCGCCCGGCTGTCTGATCGGTGGTTTTCCTCGGGTTCTCGGATGTATAACATGGGAGTGCCGGAGCAGTACCCTAATAAATGGGCCATAGACCGTGCCTGATCTTTCGTTCGTCTTTCACACTTTACACATACACACACTGACAAGCACTACACTACCACATATGCCGGGAGATCGGCCGGGGACTTAGAACTTATCCTCGCTGGGGTGGTGCCCCGCTGGTGAGAGATACCTGGTTGGGGAAAACCCCGGTAGCATGGGTCGGAGGGCCAGTCGAAAGCTTGGAGCTTGCCCGAACTGTGGCAGTGCTCCGTAGGTGGGAGATACCCGGATGTGGACATTCCACAAGCCGTCCTGGTCGGTGACGAATCTCACCATCCAGTGGAGAAAGAACACTTCCTGCTCCAGTGATAAAAAAACATTTATTACACTTACTGGTCTAATGAGTCTAGCAGTGCACTTGCCCGGAATCGCGAAATAATTAATAAATTTATTTCTATTTCTTTTTATGTTGCATTTTATTTGTGCGAGAAATTACGTACCATTCTTTTGTACCTACCACTAGATCGCAGCCAGTGAAGTTCAAATAAATATACATTGTATCGTGCGAGAAAATTTCGAGGCACTAGTTATACGGCCTAAGAAACTTTTGTTTTTATGATCATCAAAGTTTTGTACTCATAGGTGCATTTCAAGCAGAAATTTCTTTTCGGTGTTCAGACGTTTTCTCGTGCATGAGGTCTTCTTCAATGGAATTACAATTATACGAAAACTGTAAAAGAAAAATAGTTTTGTAGATCAGTTAACTGACATACTACGAGTGATCTTTTGAGTAGTGATCTGAGAATTATTAACCTAAATGTAGAACGAAGAAATTACAGACGTTATAAATAATCAGTGAAATAAAATACATTTAAGGAACCATCCACAAGATTCGAGCAGATTTATCGAACAGTCTTATGAAAGCGTTAAGGACTAGGCAATGGAGAGAATTATAATATTTTTCATTTATTTACAATCAAAAAAAAGTTAAAACTATTTGTGACGTTCTATGGAATGTCAAAGAGACGTATGCAAAAAGGCTTATAAATTAACTTAAAAGTGTGAAGAGGTAAACGTCAATGAAGGAAATATTATTTTCATTGAAAAAAACGGTAAAAACTGTTCATGACACATGAGGGAGAAGTAAAATATAGAGAAATAGAAAATAAAGAAAACCGAGAGAGAGAGAGAGAGAGAGAGAGAGAGAGAGAGAGAGAGAGAGAGAGAGGAAAAGGGATATAAGTAGGTGTTTATCAAAGAAGGTAAGATAATAAATGCGTTTATGTGACTAAGAAGGATGATAATTAAGATTTTATGTGTACACAACGAAGAAACGCTCTGCCGCACTGGACAAAGTTCAACGTTAGCGGAAGTGAGCTAATAAAGATGAGGCGGGAGAAGGGGGAAGTTTAGGGCGGGGCTGAAGGCTTGGTGGCGAGGGCCGTAGTCCTGGCGGGGCGGGGGAGGGCGAGGAAGGCGCGGCGGGGTGAGAGCAAGCGGGGGCGGGGGCGTGGCGGCCAGTGTGGGCGCCGGCGTCCGTTCAGCCAACAAACTCGGGCAACTTGGCAAGTGGGCCTATGTTGAACACCCGGCTGCTGGCCGAAGAGCGACGCCGGCGGCGAAGGCCGGGGGGATCTAATGAGGGGCGTGAGCGGTTTGGGGGCAGGCCCCGGGAGCCCTGAAGGGGGCGGGGGGCAAGGGGGGGGGGCCGGGAACGGGGCCGTGGCGGGGGGCGGTGAGAGGGCGGTGTGCGGGTGGAGGTTGGCGAGGGGTTGGAGGGGGGGGGGGGGGGGGGGGGGGGTGGCGTCTTGGCTGCGGAGACCCGTCGGGGACCGGCGGCGTTGTTTGCGAGGCAGGCGTGAGGGAGTCGAGGCGATGATTATAACATTTCCGTGTTAACATTTATGGCCATTTCGCCAGGACCATGAGAGGCGTTCAGGTAGTTTACGAGAGAGGCGGCCAGTGACGTTCATTATGGAGAGCAAATTTGCTTAAACAAGCACTTTTCAAGGAAGAGCTTTTAATGTATATCCATGGTCTCTCTGTGTTGGAACAGTTTTAACCGATTTCTATATTAACAAGCTACGGTTTAATGAAATTCCTCGGATAATGAAGGAATACATTTTCTATCCGCCTCTACAAAAGTTCATGGAATTTTGGTAAATTCCAAGCTAGGAAAAATCGATTAATATGACTACAACGTACTTACTTAACATATCTTGCCACTACTGCGGTAAATGTTAGATACTTTTATGACCTTTTTTATTAAATTGAATAGCTTTTAAATATTAAAGTAAAATAATAGTGAAACAACTCAGGTTAAAACAACTCTGTTTTTCTCAACATGAAAGTTATTTCACTATGTACTTTTTAGTAAAGATATACTGCGAGGAGTTTGGATGATTAGTAATTTCAAGGATGTAAAATACAGCATGACTTTTTAATTAAATAAATAATACGTAAGTTCTGGATGAAACCTTTGTGCCACATATTTCTTGTTTTTTATTTAAATCGCTTAAGAGTTACGAGTACTCATAGATTTTCCTTCATATAACATTTGAGAGCAGATATTTGTGGATTTTTCTTGAGAAAATTTAACTAGGTAAAATCAATGCACGTGTACAGTGAAGGTACGCAGTGGTTCAATATTAAAAAGCAGTTGAAAAAGTATACAATCTGTTAAACGGAGAACCAATACGGTCACGTATACTTCTGAACTATGAAATTCAATCAATGTTCTATGAAAATATAACTCTCGAAGCTCTAGACACGTTTGAAAGTTCAGCCGCCATTGCACTCTCACAACTGAGAACTTCTGTGGGAAGTTCGGTAGGTTGAGAAGGACACTGACTATTGTGGTGTTATGGAAGCTACGTGTCCATTGTAGGAACCTGAAAACCATACAACCCTTTGCGATAACCAGCCCCACTGTCCTCCACCCTTACTTCTTTTTCAGTGTTTTTAAAATTGTCTCCTTTCATTACTTTCCGGTATCATGCAGTCTTCCCTTCGCTGTTTTTTTTGTGTGCCTGACTTTCTTTTCCTAACTTTCTCTCAATGTTATTTTTGACTGTGACCGTCTCACGAGATCTTCGTGTCATCACAAAAATAATTCCTTCCGGTTTTTTGTGTCTCTCTCTTTGATTTTACTTCACCCTTTTTTCAAGAAAACGAATGCTTCTTCCCAAACTGACTTCAATTTTAATCCTCTTTGTAACTGTCTTTTTATGGTTCCCTCCACACATTTATTCTTAAATATTTTGAGTTATGAAAGTACATTACACAAAACGGAATTTTCAAATTACTTTGTGTTCAATTATCCTCTCTCCCAAGTGCACCTTTTGGAGGCATATTAACATCAGTGAAATCAAATTGCTTCCAAGGAAAAGGTAAAGAGTTGAAACAACTTGGAATGACTGGAAAGAAATATTTAAATTTTCTCATTACATTTAGTATTTCATTTTTCGTAATTCCTTTCCTAATTATAAAAAGAAAATTTCTCGTCTTACCTGCTACACAGCGGTCGAGTTCATTTTATTATAACTTCTTCATTTTAATGTTCTTTATTGAATCTCTGGTGTTAAAATACATTATTTTTTCTATAAAAATTTCGCAGTAATATAACAAATATAATTGTTTTTTACTATTCACATTCCCTTTCGGTCTGAATGAAACTGCGGCATGCTTAACATTTTAAAAAATATTTTCGCTGTTTAGTAATGTAAAAATCCATCAATTATTATTATTATTATTATTATTATTATTATTATTATTATTATTATTATAACGATGATGATATTACAGTTTTTTTGCCTTAACTGCAAAACAAATGCAAAAGAATGCTCCGCGAGCGCAATAAAGACAGCGGTTTATTTCGATATGCTACCCAGACACCTCATTAATTGTCAATTGTTGTCAAGCAAATATGCTGAACGTAAGCTGACAGCGACGGGCAGCGGCAGTTGAGGAGTGTCTATCTCCATGATGTTAGTCAACATCTTAAAGTCCCCAAGAAGTCACGATCAGGAGACACTGCGCGAATGACCTGCAGTTCGGTTCCGCGTGTGCTACGCGAGTTGATGACAAAATGAGAGGGCAGATGTGAGCAAAGGGGACGGGGGGGGGAACCGTAACCAAAAAGCTGTGTCTGAGAGCAACAAAGATGTTGGTATCTCATCTCATAGTGTTTATTCATGTTTAAATAGAAAACGTAGCAATAGTTTTTATATATTTTGTATTTATTTTATTTATTTTACGTCAAAATCAGTTAAAAACTGAATGTGACGTGCTACGGAAAGAAGTATGTTCTGTGCACGTCTTCTTAGTTCTGGGATCCCTATGTTAAACCATACACAAGTTCAATTCTGAATACAGAAAGAAATGAGCGTTTTTCGCAATAATTGTTAATTCAATATTCGCTCCGGTTTAATAAAATCTATTTTTAAAGGTAAATTAGCTACAGATTTGAGTTCTTATTCTTCATCATGTCCTTTGTGAGGGAATATACTTCTACCGCGACCATATGGAGGACGATAATTTCTATATTTCCTACTGAACACTAGAATACGTGCACAGATAATGAAGTTACATTTATGTCTAGAAGTAAAACAAAGGGACATATCAGCATTTGCTTCAGATATCAGGGGGGGGGTCATTGACCCACAACTGGGGAACAATACTTGTAAATGGTTGTTTAGAATTATACAGTCCAAATGGTAAATAATTCATTAAAAGTCATTGTTAAACTAAATATTAATTTTCCTTTTGATCCTCGGTATGTCCGTAATTGTATAGAAACATGCTGCAGACAGTCATACAAATAGATAGTTATAGAGAAGAAGATAGTTACCCAAAGTTTGTTCGTTTCACAAAAATTAGAAAATTCTAAGAAAAAGTTTGTAAACTATTAAGCAAAATTAACACATCATACGAACCACACAACAAACATGTAGTTATTTTTAAGTAGAGTTGAACTTGTCAGCGGAGAAAATTAGGAAACTGACATTTTTATGGGTCACAATGCTTAAAGTGATGAGCCGCCACTGATTTTAATCATCATTCTTTTTTTCATTTAATTAACATCACTTTTTGAACTATTGGTGTCATTGAATAAATATCGGGCATCAATCGCGAAATATATCGTGGGGCATTCCCACGTGGAGTCAGAAACGACCGAGAAACGAGTTCTGGAAACCGAGTCAAGTGAAATACACAAAACCTCTTGTTGCGTTTCCCGGAAGCCCATCCGTATTTCTCGGAGATGCCAACTGCCGTTCCGCTCTGCCGCTTCTATCGTAATCCCCCGCCGCCCCCGACGCCACCGTCACCGCCGTTACCGCCGTCAGGCCCGTCGCTCCCCATTGTCCCCCGTCCTCGTCAGCGAGGGCGACGGCACGGGCGAGAAGGAAGACGAGGGAGAGGAGGAAGGGGAGGCCGAGAACGAGTGTGAGTGCGGGTGCGAGTGCGGGTGCGAGTGCGGGTGCGAGTGCGGGTGCGAGTGCGGGTGCGGGTGCGAGTGCGGGATGCGAGTGCGGATGCGAGTGCGGATGCGAGTGCGGATGCGAGTGCGGATGCGAGTGCGGGTGCGAGTGCGGGTGCGAGGGGCGTGGTGCGAGTGCGGGTGCGAGTGCGGGTGCGAGTGCGGGTGCGAGGTGCGGGTGCGAGGTGGCGAGGTGCGAGTGCAGGGTGCGGTGCGGCGAGTGCGGGTGCGAGTGGTGGTGCGAGGTGCGGGTGCGAGTGGGTGCGGAGTGCGGTGCGAGTGCGGGTGCGAGGTGCGGGTGTGCGGGTGCGAGTGCGGGTGGGAGTGCGGGTGCGAGTGCGGGTGCGAGGCGGGTGCGAGGTGGGTGCGAGTGCGGTGCAGGGTGGGTGCGGGTGGAGTGCGGGTGCGAGTGCGGTGCGAGTGTGGGTGCGAGTGGGTGCGAGTGGGGTGGAGTGGGTGCGAGGTGCGGGTGCGAGTGCGGGTGGGTGCGATGCGGTGGATGCGAGGTGGTGCGAGTGCGGTGCGAGTGCGGTGCGAGTGCGGTGCGAGTGCGAGGTGGGTGCGGTGAGTGGGGTGCGAGTGGGTGGCGGGTGCGGTGCGAGTGCGGTGCGAGGTGGGTGCGAGGTGGTGCGAGGTGGGTGCGAGGTGCGAGTGCGGTGCGAGTGCGGGTGCGAGTGCGGGTGCGAGTGCGGGTGCGAGTGCGGGTGCGAGTGCGGTGCGAGTGGGGTGCGAGGGGCGGGTGCGAGGTGCGGGTGCGAGTGCGGGTGCGAGTGCGGGTGCGAGTGCGGTGTGGGTGCGAGGTGCAGGGTGCAGTGCGGGTGCGAGTGCGGTGCGAGTGCGGGTGCGAGTCGCGAGTGCGAGCGCGAGTGCGAGCGCGAGTGCCAGTGCGGGTGCCAGTGCGAGTGCCAGTGCGAGTGCCAGTGCGAGTGCCAGTGCGAGTGCCAGTGCGAGTGCCAGTGCGAGTGCCAGTGCGAGTGCCAGTGCGAGGCGAGTGCCAGTGCGAGTGCCAGTCGAGGCCAGTGCAGTGCCAGTGCGAGTGCCAGTGCGAGTGCCAGTGCGTGGGCGCGGGCCAAGGGACCTCCGTCGCTCCCGTTTTTTCGTCGCCCCCCTTCGTGACCCGTCGCCTTCCGTCGGTCCCGCCGCCCCCACCGCCGCCGCTCCCCCCGTCGCCACTGATTCTTCGTCGTCCCACTGTCACCATTGACTCGTCGTCCCACCGTCGCCCCCATCGTGCGTGCTGCCCGACCACGCGGGGATCTGTGTGCCCGTCCCCATCCCTTTCGCCGTCGCCGTGCCGGTCCGTATCTCCCTTTACTTCGCCGTCGTTATCCGTCACCGTCTCTACCACCGCCACCGATCCCCACACCCTTCCTTTACTCACCCTTCCTTTACTCCTGCCTATTGACGCTTGCCACCGTCCTGCATTCTGGATTCTACATTCGCACAGCCTCTTCGAGCCCGTCAACTCCATCCGCACTTCGACCCGTAGTTTTTGCTCCACTGCGACTTCCCGCTTTACACCTTCCCGCTCAAACGCGTTTCTCAAGTCATGTGGGAAATGGGTTTAACATCTCCTGGGAACGGATTTATATGCACTAAAAATATATGAAATAAGTAAATATATATGTAGTTATTTTTATCAAAATATGAAGTTAAATATGGACTTGATACGATAAAAAAATAACTTTGGTAAAATATTATTTTATTGTCAGTTGATAAACCTTCATCTTTAAATTCTGAAATGTAACTTCTATTTTCACACTGGCTGATTGTGCTACTTTTGATATTTCAATTGGGTTTATAGAGACATTGTTAGAACTGGACCAACACAATAGCCTAACTGATTATACCTGACAATGAGGAGGTGTAAAAGTTGAATTCTGATGTCGAAGACTTTGACCTCATGCGATTTTCGGGTTGCAGTCTCAGAGGGAAGTAGGGGTAGTGTGGATATTGAAACGAGGTGTGTTTCCCACAGACCAAAAAAGTCTCAAGGTCATCTGACAGGCAAATCCAATAGTTCATCGCCTCCTCAACCCCCCCCCTTCACCTCGCGGGACACTCAGACTCCACAGCCACAGCCTTATATCCGGAGAGTGAATACATTCTTCACATAAATTTAAACATTTACAGTTACTTTCCCATTGTCGATCCTCCGTAATTTTCAAACAAACACTTATGTTTAAAGAATTACCGGAAATTTCAGCTCTTTTTGTTGAGATGCATTTCTAATCATATTTAACGATATTTCACTGTTAAACGTAATGTGTTATATGGACTGATTTTATAAGAAATCTGGAAAAAATATGGACTTTTGTTAAAATGTGTACCAAAACCGCAAATATGGAAAATACAAGTAGCATTTTGCAGCTCTACCCATTGTGGAACATAAAGATAATTCAAATTAGTATCGATATTACCTTATTTATTAAATAAATATATTTACATAGAAATCCGTTTCTTGGTCATCGCCAACACTAAATTCTTGAAAATAATTGTCTCCCTTGCCAATAATGGCCCATATATTGTTTCTAAACATATATTACCGTCTGTACTACCAATTTTGCAGGATTCGTATTATTTTTTTAGTTTCTGCATTTTTTGTGTGTTCATTAATGGAAAAGCAGAGCTATATACACTCTCTCATAGCAACATTATTTTTCTACGAAATTATAACATTTATAATCGTTTATTCTTTCATCTCAACTTTCGCATTTTAATTTTGAAGAGTTTCTGTATCTGTAATGCCTGTTCTCTCTCTGTAATTCTGAGCTTTTCTAGATTATAAAGTACGCCATGCATAAATTAAAAAGAATATATAATTTTTAAATTACATTATTTGCCTGTTATTATGACCATAAATTGAATAAATTTGAACGTCTTCATTCTCAGATTACAGTTTCAATTAATTAGAAGTACAAGAAAATTCGTATTTTTGTTGTACCGTAAGTTACAGTTGGAGCATTTGGATGTAATAATGATATCTGACCTACAAAGTGAAATAAAGATCTTTTGCTTTCATGGAGGAGGGAGAGCAGCAACCTCTATGCGGTTCCAAATGGTTTCAAGAACAGGGAATAAATGACTGTGATAATTCACTCGTATATTATCTGGTTTGCCGTTCGTTCCGATTAATCAGTGGTATCAAATATCATTTTCCGACGAAACGTGAATTGGCAGATAGCATTATTTACACACGAATGCCGCAACTGAGCAGCAAGAATCAAACTACTACTATTGAATATTGTAATTAGTGAATAATAAACACAAAAATTATCTGTTTATTTGATCTGTGTAAAGTACAGCTCTATGCAGGCGTCTCGGCGGAGTATGAATTAATGATGAATCAAGAGTTCCATGGTATGTTCGTAGGCCCCTCATCTTCTTTAAGCAATCTCTTTTGAAACGAGTTTTTAATAAACATTTTTGCCTTTGAGGAACTTGGCTTTTCTCTCTTCAAATAATCGTTTCCATACTTCCAACGTGTATTCGCGAAACTTCTTTCACGCTTGATTAAATAAGGGAGTGTATAGCCAAGGGTAAATAATACCAAACTTTGAAGCTGGATCTGAAATACTGAAAAACCAGGTAATGAGAATTAAAATCGAAATTTCTCAAAGTCAGTGATGCTAAATTGAAAAAGGTATTTCTGTAGGACCACAAAGAAGGCCTTTAATAGTTGATGAACATTTTGAAGGACTATTAAATCAGGAAAAAGGCAGTCTTTCAAAAATGTATGTTGCAATTTACCTGGAAACCATAAAGCAGAAAACTATCGTGACAATGTCTGATCCGCATTCTTATAAAAGGCCATGGGATGTAATATTTGTTTGAAAATTCATTTCTTGGACTCTCATTTAGACTTCTTGCCAGAAAATCTTGGACGTATCAACGATGAGCAGGGCAAGAGTATTCATCCGAAAATTTCTACAATGGAAAACTGGTACCAAGGCAAATGGAGTTCTGATCTGCTGGCTAACGATTGTTGGATCCAGACGAAAGATGTTACAGAAGCAAAATATGCTCGAAAATAACTATCCATCACTTTCTAGGCAAGGCACAATGAATAATATATCACTTATACATAGGTAGATAGTTCCTGATTTTATTAAAAAATATAAAATAATCAAACGAATACCACACAAAACTCGTGCCTGATGGAGAAAAACTAAAATGATATTTAAACTCACCATGCAAAATACTTCAAGAATCAGCGATTTTCACTCTTGTGAAAGACAAAACGTTATTTTTGTGGACCATTATAATTAACAATAAGCAATTGGCTGATGTTAAGGTACCTGAAATTTCTTAATGCTGATGATGCTGAACCCCTGGCCTGTTCACCCCCGCTTTCGGCGAACTACCTATGTGCGGCACCCGCACAATTGTACTCTGACCGGATAGCTTCAGCCAGCGGACGCAATCCCATCATGGGCTGTGGGACGAGATCAAATCGGGACGGGTTTATTTCCAGGATTGCTTCGCTGGGGAAATGCAAATAGGGTTACCTGGTTTTGAAATGACTTCATGTGATGCAGTACGAGCACATTTATTGGACCATGAACATAGTCTGCTAGGCGCGCGGACGCCCTAAAATGATTTGTTGTTGAGATGCTGTTGTGAAATGACGAGTCGGTCGTGAGACGCCGCATAGGATCGACTCAGCTGTAGTCGCCGCTTGACGTTGCCGGCCGTAGGCGGGCTGATGGAGGGCGTGGCACCATGTCAGAGGTCCGTACTCCGCCTCCGTCGTCGCCGTTTCCCGTGGGCTCAGGCTGGTGAACTCCGTTCGCAGTCACGCGGTGCCGCCAACTACCGAAATTAGCGGGTTCAGTTCCGCGGCCACAGTTCAGTGTCCGGCGTGTTTGTAGTTACACACGTCCGATCCCCTCACACACGTCTCTAATTTTGTCCGTCACACGTTCGGCTCCCGAATATTTCCCAATCTCCCGTCACACATGTCTGCCCCCGCTCACACTTCATAAGCTTCCCTTACTCGCACATACGGCCTCTCTCTGAGTTCATACCGAGAGCGGTAGTTCAGTGCATCAACTGATGTCGCTGCAGCGCCTCTGACCGGGAGATCCTAGGTTCGAGTACTGACGGCGGCAGGACTTTCGACACTAGCTTTTCAGCTAGGTCGAATTCAGTCGCTGTGTGGAGGGGAATTCTAGCGGCCGGCTGCTCTGATTGGTAGTTTTCCATGGTTTCTCCGATCGAACTAGGCGAATGCCGGAGCAGTACCCTAACAAACGGGCCACGGAGAGCGCGATCTTTTCTTCCTCTTCCTTGTCCCATCCTCGCTCCTTACACACGCACACTTACACTAACATGCACTACACTACCACATATTTCGGGAGACCGGCTGGGAGCTTAGAGCTTGTCCCGGCTGGGCCGGTGCCCCGCTGGTGGGAGAGTTCTGTTAAGGGGGAAACCCTGCTCGCAGACTGTAGGTCGGTGCCGGATCTCGCCAACCAGCGGGGGAAGATCACCGCCATCTCACGAGGAAAAGAACATGCACTACACTTACGGGACTAATGACCTACGCTGTTAACGCGCACCGGACATCTCCCCGGACACGTCTGTCTTTCCGGGCTCCACCTGCACTCGTCTTCCCTCCCCCCCCGCACGTGTTTAGTCTCGTCGGTCATATTAGTCTGCGTCTCGTGAAGCTGTCGTGATTCGTCCCTTTGGTCACGTAGAAGGTGAATCCCGGAAATTTACTCTTGTGAGACCCAGAGTACTGCGTGTCTCCCATTTGTCCCGTCCACCGAGGGGAATCCCTTCATCACTGTCCGATTTGGGGAAGACCCTTCATGTATTTCACCTATGTCACAGTTAGTGGTTCCTCAAAAGCGTATGCTGTTTTGTGCGACCACACGGTCCTTGGTTGTTTCGTCCCAATACATTAAGGAAAAGTTGATAGCACGATTTGATGTTACAGGACAAAATAGTATTCATGTATATATGTGTAAAGATCATGTTAAATATAAAACACACACACACACTATATATATATATATATATATATATATATATATATATATATATATATATATATATATATATATATATTAATGGATTTGCAGTATTTTCCGTCGTAACGTTTCTACAGCACTTCCTTCTGTACGATATAATCGCGCAGGGTCAACTAATTTATAATTAAAACACATGTCGTAGAAATCACATTTATTAGGTGTCAGTATCAACAGCTCACTAGTAGGCCCGGTGGCCGAGATCACTAAGGCAGTAGTGTCGTAGTGATCTCGGGCCAAAGGGTCGCGGGTTCGAGTCCCGCCTCGGGCATGGTTGTATTTGTGTTCGTCCTTTCACCCCTTAACATCACCATATCGTTTCATCCTCATAGTTATCATACCGTTAACAGCAATAGTGGTCGCTAATGACCTAAGATGTTGATGCGACCTTAAATAACCTATTAAAAAAACAGCTCACTACAAGAATGCATGTACGTTACTTTACATCTCATTTCCAGATAGCTTTAAACAATTAAAATTGATACAAAAGTTTAAGTACACAGTAAAATGTATTCTATTGCATATCTGTTTCTAATTCAATTAGAAACCATACAGACTACCAAAAATAAAAATATTTAACCATGTTATACAATGCATTAACTAAACTTTGTATTGTAGAATTTTTAGAAAACATGATATGCTTGTAATAAGAAATGTACTTCAGCTTGTTGGTCAATGACACCCCTCCTTCTCTGATTCTCGTCCAGATTCCCTGATCCATTGAGCAACTGAGATGGCGTCTTGTTTTATTTCCTAACATAAATGTAGCTTCGTTATGCGCACGTTTTTTTGGTCTCTATTTGCATGTTGTGATATGAATCGAGCCCGGGTATGGATTACCATTTTCTTAATACTTTTGTGGATATATTTTGTTAATAAAAATTCAAAGCTATATCTTTCTATATCTGGAGAGCGAAAATATCTCGTTTTCAAATTCAAGAAGTTCATGATATCTTGCGCAGATTTCTACTTTCCCCCTCTTCGTCACATAAAGTTACTCTGACGAAAAATAAATGAAAAATAAATACACTAACGACAATATTGTCATATCTTCAGAAAGATTTTATTACTTTCAATTATCATTTCCGCTTTATATTGATTTCGGTTATTATGATGTATGCAGATTGAAAACCAAATTAAAGCGGGATAGCGCAGAACGATAAGTACTGGAAATCCCAAAATTGACTTGTTCAGTGACTTTATTTTTAAATATTTTTTATTAATAATAATATTTATTCAATTTTTTAAGTATCATTTCTAAAATAGGGGCATTTTCGTATTCCTTAATCTTCTTGCAAAATTTGCAAATGCGAAGTACGATGATAGAGTGAATTATGCCGAAGGGACGAAAAAGTACTGACTTTCATTAAAGAACGAACGTTCTTTACTATTAATTCAATGCTTCTGTTGAGTTGTCTTGCATATGGAGACAAAAGTTATTCAAACTGTTTTAATGCAGATTTGTAAGAGTTTACAAATAAATTTACAATCGTCAGTTGAAGGGAAAACTAGCAAAAGCGTTCTCATAGAAGGTTCCAGCCAACCATGAAAATGAATAAAAAAAACGTGTGTGCGTTATTGCTGTTAAGTTTTATAATTACGGAATTTCACGTTGACAATTTTCCCTAAAACATTACGCCAGGCATCCGCTGACTTTCGGGCTAGCCGCACGCTAGGGGATGCGGAATAACGAGCGGAGAAAATGAGGGCATCCCTTATTGTGGGAACTATAAGCCGCGCCTGTATGAGCGGTACCCATCAAAATGCCGACCGGGTCGCCCGCATCTGCGCGTGTTATAAATGAAAGCCCATTGTTCCTTTCAGTTCGAACGCCACAAGGCGCTCTCTGTAATGAACCAACAACCCATGCGGCGGGGTACATTGAAGCAGGCGAAGTTAGTGGAGCGGAAATTTCCCTGTATTCCGCAGCATCAATCTCCGGATTTAGCCGCTATTTCTGCGATTCCGTGGGGCGGGGGCGGTGGTGAAGGGGGAGGAGGAGGAGGAGGAAGTCTCGGTCCCGGTTTTTCTGCCACCGCCGCGTCGGTACACCCAGCGCTCCCACCCGCGCAATTTGTCACGCGGCGCTCTCGTAGCTTTGTTCTTCGCGCCGTGCTCGACTGGGACTCATCGCTCGCCGCGCGTCCGTCACGCCGCTGCCCGTTGGTCACTTTCCGGTTTCACCTTCCCCCATTGAATTGAATTGAGTTGAATTGAGTTTGCCTTATTTTACGTGGCGAGACTCAGGCCATGAGGTCTGCTCTTCCGTCTGACCACGCAAATTTCTTTACACTCCTTTCACCAATCATGGGAGAAAGAAGGTATTACTTGGGCGACGAAACAGGCGATTTGAATTTAGCTCAGAGACATCATTGAGGATCTTTTACATGCAGTAAATGTACATGGGACAGCCGGCTTTACTTCCCCTCCGAAGGAAGGCGTACGAAGGATTTTTTCGCCCTTAAAAATCCACGGCTTCGATCGGGTTTGAACCCGCAAACGTGGGTATAGCAGTCAGATACGCTAACCGCTGCACCATCGCCGCCGCATATGCTGAGACGGCGCAGTGCAACAACCGTTGCCACTGCAGCGTCTCTGTACCTGGAGGACCTAGGTTTCGAGTCCCGCCGGTGACGGACTTTTGACACGAGATGCTTAACGTCGAATTTACTCACTGTGTGGGGAAGAATCGTAGTAAATGGATATTCTGATTGGCACTTTACTGTGGTTTCTCCGATCACCACAAGTGGAGTGGAATCTACTGAGACTGTTCATTGTTCAGTGTTCAGTGCAACTGTTGCCACTCCAGCGTCGCTGAACTAGGAGGTCCTTGGGTTCCAGTCCCGATTGGGGCAGATTTTCAACACTAGCTGTAGAGATACTTCAAATTTAGCCGCTGTCCGGAGGAGAATTCTAGCGACCTACTACTCTGATCCGCATTTTTCCGTGGTTTCTACGAAATACTAGGGGGATGACAGTAGTACCTCAACAAATATTCATGGACCTCGCAAGACCTTTCCTTTCTATTCCTTGTTTCCTCCTTTTACCCCTTACACACTCACACCCACAATTGTACGTGCAATGCAGGAATCGGGACTCCAGTCGGAGTTCATCCCAGTTGAAGCGGTACCCTAACTGGAGGAGAAATACCTAGAAGGCAAAACCTCGCTAGCTCACGTATAGTTCTGTGTAGGATCTCCTTCCCAGGGAGGAACTCTGCCGCCTTCCGGCTGTATCATCCATTACACTCTTGAAACGAACGTCTACAATAGACGATCTCGAAATTTTTATTTATTTTAAAAATTTAATATGCCGTGAGCAGGTGCAACACGCGATTGTCCTCGGTTGGTTGGTTGCTTTATTAGTGATTGCGGATGCGCCAACTGCTAAGGTAAGCTTTACCGTGAGTGTAGTGCATGCTTTATCGCGTAAAATGGCGGTGGTCATCCCTCGCTGGATGGTGAGATCCGCCGCCGACCTACCGCCGGCTAACGGGTTTTCCACCCAAGCAGGTATCTCCCACCAGCGGGACACCGTCCCAGCCGGGACAAGTGCTAAGTACCAGTCCCCTGACGTGTGGTAGTGTAGTGTAAGAGGTACTATATGACAAGGAACAGGAAGGAAAGATGGCGCGCGGTCCGTGGCCCGTTCGGTAGGGTACTGCTCCGGCGAACTAGTACTGCTTCGACCCCGGTGAGAGGCACTGTGGTGTCAGTTGTTGCCCTGAGCCACCTCTGCCGGTTCGGTGCTTGGGCGGCACCACGTTGTGGGCTGGTTTGCCAACGTTATAGCAGCTTGTCGAAATCTTCTTCAGGACTACAATAAAGCACTTCACATATCATTTCTAAAGAAGGTCACGATCAGATCATGAAGTCAACATAATGAAGAGATATCTTTCGTGGTCAGGTGGCATGCCAGATGAAACGCGGCTCTTCGATGATTTGGACGGATTTGCCAACGTTGCTATTGTGGTTGTCTAGAGAGCTCAAATGCTGCACTTGCCATTTCTCCGCTGAAGAAAATCACTAGAATGTCTTCGGAAATCCAGTTTACACCATTGTGTCACAATCAAAACAAATCACATGATAGCTGCGGCCTCGGGGCCCCACAATTTCATATATTACGCTTGCCGCACTCTACAGTCCGAGTTACGTATATCTTATCCTTCAGAGGAATGCTGGTTTGTTCTATAACTGTATCGTATGCTATGGAATTATGTAGAAAATTCGGTAATATTTTTTCAGTGGCATTTTGATTCTGTCATAATCAACATTATATTTCTGGAAACATAAAGACCCCAACGACTCCCTTTTTATCATGCTCAAAATATTTTCTTTAAGTTATTGATTTCTTACGATCCTTTTCTGCCAATTTATGTATTTCCATCTTTCTCATTTCACAATTGAACCGTGGGCGGTAGCAACGTGGTAAGCGACAAATACTAAATTTTACAGGAGTGGCTAACATCTTACGTGTAGTTCCATGTTAGACAATGGGGCTTAAAGCAATCTTTCAAACCCAAAGATCTAAATACAATCTAGCCGTAACGTTCTCGCAGAAGTCTTATGAATGAAAATCATAATATTCAACATTGTTCTACAGAAAACAACAAAATAAAAATTGTGTCGTTTACTTTTTTCCTGTCCATGCTTCAAGGGATATCGAGGTCATTCTAAAACATTATGATAAATGTATCAATCCGCTATTTCTTGTCACAGAATAAAGAGAAAATGCCCGTATAGTGTAGCGTCATTTGTTTCATGAGCACGACAATGCTCATAAAAATGTAGCATTTGGTATGATGAGTATGTTGGTAGAGTATCTTAGTTTCACAATCGTGAGATTTGGCATTCTAGATCTTAGTCCTTCAATTAAAAAACTTCCGGGTTTCAGATCTTGTAACTTTCTACCTACAAAACGTTATCTATCTTAATACCACTATAGTAAAAATGAATCAAAGCATCGAAAATAGGAGAAACAAACTAATGTTTTATTGAAACGCACGTTTATTAACGCAATGTAATGCAAGAATACAATAATGTGCAGCTACGTAGAAGTGCTCATGAATCTCACCTCACTTAGATACTCATTTAAAATGTACAGCTATGAATATGCTCATGGTGTGTAAAACTCATTATGTCTCTTGAAAAGAGCAAAATACAAACATAGCAAAGGGAATCATAGGTAACGTCAGTGACGTGCATGTCGAAATATAGTGCGGAAACGTAAGCATACAATATATTACTGGGCAGCTGTATTCAGGATTTTGGTTTCTTTAGCCTAATTTATGAAGAGTTTGGGAAAGAGCTGGTACATTGGGTCTGGTGGGGGAGTTGGGGAGACCTCGTGGGGATACGTATGCAAAACACCATTTTTTTAGAAAAAAGAAAAGAAAAGAAATGTGGGTAGAAACAAAGCAAGATACATTTGTACGTAAATTAGTGACATGCACACCGAAGGACATGGTGGGTCGAAATATTCCCTACAGTCCACTCGTAGAATAGTCTCTACGAAGGGATTTTGCTTTCCCTGGCGTTACATGTGAAAGACGACTAGGGAGTTTGGGATGCCTCGTAGGTGTACACATGCAAATTGGTGCGTCTCCGCTGCCGACGCGCGGGACTGGAAGAGCTGAGCTAGCGGTACGCCTCATCTTTATTTAAATTCCCCTCTCGGGTGTCTAATAACGGGATCACGAGTAACTCCAAGACCGTTATTGCTCTCTAATGGAAGGAAAGGTTCAAATATAGACTGGAGTCTAATAAAGACTACGTGGTTCCTTCTTGTATTCTTTCTGACAAGTTAAAAAATAAACGTGGAAATGATTTGAGGGGAATGACTTTTTATATTGCCTACGTGTAGGAGGAAACGATCTTTCTCTGAAAAATGCTTTTGCAAAATATTTGGTGCATCAATGTCAGTTTTGTTTGTGTACTGTTTTTCTTTTGCATTATGTAGCAATATACAGCTATCTATTTTTTAACAAGGGTTTTTTCCTAGAGTTATATCCTTCTGGTCTCGAGTACAACAGACTCAATTGCTTTAGAGCACAATTAAACACATAATAATTTCATAACAATAGTGACTTAAATAATCTGGACTCAGGTAGTGGAGCCTTCGCCTCCGCTCAAATAAATATCACAAAATTGTGTGGGTACATTTGAAATAAAGTTTTAAGATTCATTTCGTAACATTGGAACTCATAACTCAGACATGTGTTGCCATCCTCACTCACGAAAGGGAAAGTAACATCTCGGCATTTGACTTAAGAAGACGTGGAAAAATCGATTTTCCTGTCAGACTTGATTTGTCTTAGTTGTACATTGTGACAACTCGAAGGTAACGAATTCGTATAAGACGAAAACAGACTAGTATTCCAAAATACGCTGAGCACGCTTTAGAAGCTTGCAACCACTTTTGTTTCTACATGTCTTACATTAATTCGTTTCATGATTTTTTGTTTATTTTATTTAATAGGTAATTATTACAGCCAAATTAGAAACTTGATCCAATGTGGCTAGGCCGAAGGCCTTTAAGCCATTACAATACCTACATTCTACCGAGTTCTAACCTTTCGCCTTCTGGTATTCACCCCCAATGGTCTCTCCATCGCCTCAAAGCCGCGGAAACGAGACCATAAGGTACGGCTGAGGGAAAAACCCCTGAAGGGGGAAAAACCTGCCGTCAGAAGCCGAGTACATGCTACTCTATCCGGTTTTTAGACTATTTATTTATTTGGCGCGGGCGTCAGGCATTCTCCTTCCAGTGTTTGGCCTCCACCGCACCTGAAAACAAACAGCACCACAGAAAATCGTCCGCACCAACGCCTCTGCCCTAACATTTCCGATTCCCTTCCTTCGCCCCTAATGTGCTTTATTTTAGCCGTTTCCTTTTATTTTATTTTAATTTAATTTATTTTTAATTTATTTAACTTATTTTAAATAATTTAATTATAATTTATTTAACTTATTTTGATTAATTTAATTTTAATTTATTTAACTTATTTTAAATTAATTTAATTTTAATTTATATAACTTATTTTAATTTATTTAACTTGTTTTAAATTAATTTAATTTTAATTTATTTAACTTATTTTAATTATTTGTTGCTGTCATGATGTGCTTATTATTTGTTGCTGTCATGATGGTGAAAAAAAAATTTAATTTCGAAAATTTCACTACTTTGACTATATGCTATAATGAAAGATGTATACTTTTTTTTAGAAACGCGTGCTCTCTTACTTTGGAATTATTAACATTTTCTACACGCTACAAATGTTACGTGCACTGCAAAATCGTGAATAAGCACTGAAGATATTTTTAATCCCTGTGATTGGAAAAGATCAATTCCAACGACCCAATTAGAATCGATTGTATGGAAAAAACCTTTAGTGGATATTTCTAGGTTACAATTTGTCGCGAGCGTGAAGTGTTTGTTGCGAGATTGGTTTTGTACGGAGAGCATAACATTTTGAGTCTCTCTTATTTGCCTCTACAGCGATGCCCCAGGCACTTATCTGAATTATTGAAAGAATTTCCCATTTGTACCAAATCTCTGAGAGTTGTGCGTGAAGTAGCAATATACTCGATAGTTATTCGGCGCGGTCGGGTGCCAAATTATTTTCTAGTTTCGATTCACTCACTTCTACAAATTATATAATTTCTACTATTTCGCGAATACGCGGGCCCATCGCCGCAGGTGCGTGGCTACTCCTCATGGAAAACTGTCTTTTATAGGCACTTGTTGGTAAACACTTTCACAAAACTGCACAATATTAATCACTATTCTAGAACACTGATTGGTATGCCTCTCCCTATAAGGAGATTATCTTTAGAAACTGCACAGTGATACGCTGCGAGTACGGTCCTCCACGAGCAGCAGAGATAAGGAGTGACGGATATTGGCTTTATTTTAGCCTTAATGAACCAAGGAGAGAGGATATTTCGCTGTCATTTTTTTATTTGTTATTAGTGATTAAAATAACTCCAGAGAACAATGAAGGTTAGGCTATTTGCCGAGAGATTCACAAACTATATATACTGGCAAATGTGATATCTTTACTTGAGTATTTTACTCCCACTGCAGTATCATTGTACTCCCTAACATAAAAATCATATAGAATTATTAGAATTATATGAGTTTATAAAACAAAACGAACTATTTCAGTGCCCAATTCTGTTTAGTACAACACGCTGAAGTCGCGCTAAAAGTGAGGGCCATTCTTTATAGTGGAAAGACGTGCACAGCAGATCTGTATAAAGAAGAATATTGATAACAAAATGTTTATTAAACTGCAAAGTTATTAAATAGCAGGTTAAAAGTACCTGTAGATGTCATAATGAAGAACATTTTAGTAGTTTTATTTACATTTTTGAACAACACTATTAAATTTGTTTCCTGCAGCTCAATGAACAATTTGTATAATGCTTTCTAAAAAGATCCTTTCTCTGATAATAGTCAATTTTCAATTTAATGTATTTTTAGGGCTTATTTCCAAATCACGGTTTTGATCCACAATGCAGCATTTTGATCAGCATGCGTGTGAATTTAAACCATCTCCGTAGTTTATCTAACTTTCATAAATGTTTGATGTGATCGTACAGAAATGTTATTGTGCGATAAAATGAACGGAAGAAACTTCATTTCCCTTGAGCAGGATGTGTGGACAGTTCTATATTCTACATGTTTGCCTTTCCAAACTATGTCCTATAAATAAAAATGACAGTTTTAAAAACGTATATCATATTGGTACACTCCTTAATGACTGTTTATTTCCAGTAATGTATTTGTCATTGGTGTTTTATTCGCCTTAAATTTTGAATATCATATTAAGGTAATTAAGCTTAGTATAATTTCCAAAATGTAAAGGCGCAATAAAATGCAGTAAGTATTGCCATTGTCGAGTTGGAATATTTTCCCAAACCTAATATAAAGTTACAATGTGTTTTAGGGAAACACCGTATGTTTAAAAACAAAAATGTGTGTGATTCTGCAATATAAGATAATATCAACATATCTAACATTTGGAGGCCGTGAACAAAAATAAAGAATCCCGGTTCTTGTGTACATGGAGGAAAACGAATTTAATTGCTATTTCATATGTTCTATATATTATTGGCGCTGGTATCGTGTACACTATACGTGCATAGAGCGAAAGGTTTGTAAATTAATTCCTTAAATTATCAATCATTAAAGTTGAAAAAATAACTTAAGAAATTGATTGATGACCAAAGTTTCAGAGGACAGTGAACTCAGCCTCATATTGTTGGGTATCTACTGGACGATTTCTTATTGAAGAATAATTCTTATGAAATAGAACAGTGGGTGCTTCTAAAAATATTCCATTGTTACAGGTAAACAATTCATTGTTCTTTCCACAACATTATCGTTTTCAAAATGTAGTATGCATACTGATCAAGAACAACAAATAAAATTGACTGGAATAACACTACATTAAATTAAATATTTTAACTGGAACTCTCTTTGTAAATACTCCAATAACGTATACAGTACATATATGCATACAAAGAACATTTATTTGCATACCAATAAAATAAAAAATTTTCAGTCTATATCGTACCACGTCTATTGCGAATATTGAATGGAGAGCTACCTGCTCTCGGAAGCCTTCACTATCACACCCTTCAGTCAAAATCGAAATTGTTTGTGGATATTTTCAGAAAAACCATTTCGGAAAAACCACTGTCGCCTGTCATATGACCAGAGGCTACTTAGTTTAACGTCAAATTATGTTTATAATCGAAATATGTAATAGTTATAATAATGTTTACTTTTACCCTAGTTCCTAGGAACTAACAAAACATTTGAAACCTCTCGCATGGCTTCAGGCTCCTTAGCTGTCTTTCAATTTTTGCGCACATACGAAATTAGTAATATTACTGGTAATTAGATATAAAAATTAATCGATTTTATGGTATTTGAATGTTTGATATCAAATTATTTCAATAAAAATAAAATTACGAAATAAAAACTTTGGAAGTACTTATTGTGATTGTCCTAAATTTTTAAAAAAGGGACTGCAAAATATAAAAAAATGATAACAGTGACAACCAATTTAAAACTAGTATCTTAATAAACATTATTTCACATTTACCATATTTCTGAAGGTAGATTAACCAGCAGGTTTCATCCTATATCGCCGAAAAA
Organism: Teleogryllus oceanicus; assembly: GCA_964035755.1. Taxonomy (NCBI): domain Eukaryota; kingdom Metazoa; phylum Arthropoda; class Insecta; order Orthoptera; family Gryllidae; genus Teleogryllus; species Teleogryllus oceanicus. Next base: position 281,351,488 of record CAXIVR010000001.1, read on the forward strand.
TCGGTGACATGAAACTTTCCTCTAAATAACTAGCATCCAGAACAAAAATATTCAACATTCCAGTCCCGACCACCATTCACGCGAACTATTCACATCGCAGAGCGCTCGTAATAGTGGAAACAGGCCCGCCCGATACTGACTCACCAGTTTATATTTCTAGTGTTTGTAGTATCAAGTACACTAAATAGTGAACATTCAGTTAAATTCAGTGCATGAAACAACTTTCACAAATGGTATTAGATGCGAATCCATCAACACGCAACGTAGTCAGCACTGCTCTTTACGTGCTGCATAACAGCAAGAGTATTGTGTATAGGAACTTCATCAATTTACCTACCTCACACAGTGGAAGTGCTACATACGAGGATTCAGCCATGGATGCATTTACATAAGAAACTTCATGTTATCATGATTCATCGCAAGGTACAACGCTTTTAACCTTAGGCTTAGGCATCAGAGAGACGCCAACATCAACCAAAGGCAATAGGCAATAGGCAATTCAATAGGCAAGGACGCTACCAACAGCGATAACAAAAAACAGTGAAATATCCAGTGTCAGTGATAATGACAAAAGGTTTACAACAGTGTTAAACCGTGTACCACATACAGATGGTCTCGAAGTTCCCGTAGGCTACGTAGCCCAAAACGTCAATACCGAAAATGAGACCTCAGACTTACAATCCTCTTACAATGTCCCAATAGACAATAGATTTTCAGAATTAGCCTCCAAGAAAATATCAAAATATAAAATAAAAAAAAAAAAATAAAAAAAAAAGGATTGAAAATAAAGTAGGAGGGGTACTATATAGCAGTCAGGAATAATATAACACATCACGAAATTAATATACCAAACAACACATAAATTGAAACAGTAGCAATAAACCTAACAATGAACAATCAACCATGGAATATAATAGCTGAATATTAATCTCCAACAATAAAGATACAACCCCTAAATATACTTAATCTGTTTACCCAAAATAAAAATACCTTAATAAGTGATCTAAACGCCAAACACACTAACTGGCGATAATACGATAACTGGCGAACACATAACTGGCGAACACACTAACAAGCAACTAAGCAGGAAAAGCACTATCACAAATATTAACCAACACCACTAATAATATATTATCCCCTCCAGAACCAACATTCAATACAAGAGACGTAATTAAAATACCAGATATCCTAAACATCAGTCTGATAGGAAAAATTATCAATTTTTACTCAACCCCATATCATGAGCCCGACTCTGACCACTCTCCAGTAAACATACACAACAGATCCCACCCTCGCGATGCCCAACCTCAAAATAAACACACTTAAATTAAGTAAGGAGTAAATTCCAAAACATAATATGCAATTTAATACCTAAAATAAAAGTCCTAAATAATTCTGTAGAAATTAAGAACGCCATAACGTTACTAATCACCATAATATATATAGCAATAACAAAAACGCAACCCATAAATAAACAAACTCATAACAACATTAGACATTCACTTCTGCCGGCAGATAATAGAAATATAATGAAGATAAAAAACGAGACCAGAAGAGGCCGATCCGGTGGCCGAGGTCGCTAAGGCAGTAGTGTCGTAGCGATCGCTACGTGTCTTAGCGATCTTGGACCGAAGAGTCGCGGGTTCGAGTCCTGCGTCGGGCATGGTTGTATTTGTGGTCATCAAAATATCGTTTCATCACACCCCCTCTTATCATCACCATATCGTTCCATCTTAATAGTTACCATGCCGTTAACTCCAATAGTGGTCGCTAATGACCTAGATGTTGATACGATCTTAAATAACAAAAAACAGAAGTTATTGCTTCAGTGGTGAGTTGTAGTTGACATTTACATAATTGAAATGATTGAAGGCGTTGTCATTGTCAACATTGTCAACACGGAAAACTATTGTTGACAATGACAACGCCTTCAATCATTTCCAAAAACAAAAGACCAGAAGACTATGACTGGGAGCGATAGCTCAGTGCATCAACTGATGTCACTGCAGCGCCTCTGACCGGGAGGTCCTAGCTTCGAGTGAGTCTGTAGTTGTGAGTCTGTAGTTCTGACGGTGGCCAGATTTTCGATACTAGCTTTTCAGCGAGGTCGAATTTAGTCGCTGTCTGGAGGAGAATTCTAGCGTCCGGCTGCTCTGTTCGGTAGTTTTCCGTGATTTCTCCAATCAAAACCAGGCGAGTGCCGGAGCACCTCATATTCCGGGAGACCGGTCTGGAGCTCAGAGCTTGTCCCGGCTGGGGCGGTGGGAGACTCCTGGTTAGGGGGAAACCCTGCTGGCCGACGGTAGGTCGGCGCCGGATCTCGCCATCCAGCGGGGGAATCTCACCGCCATCTCCCGAGGAAAAACAATATGAACTACACTAGCGGGGCTAATGACCAAAGCAGTTGACGCGCCCGAAAACACGAAAAAATCAATCAATCAACTAGAAGGCTATGGAACGTAACTAAAAACCCTCAAATAAAAACAGAACTTGACATATTAACTAATATAGTTAACTAACACAGTTAATACAAAATCTTTAATATTAAATTCCTAAACAAGATAAATCTTTAACGACACAAAATAAGTCTATATGGAATTTCACAAATCAAATACTAAAAAGTAAATTATTCCACCTATCAACTCATGAAAGGTAAGTTATTCACCCCAACCAACAAGGCTGAGGTAATAGCCAATCTCTTTGAGTTATGATGTTCAACCTCAACCAAACAAAACTGCACCCGGCACACAACACAATAATTCAATCAAGAAACCACCCGAACCATGGCCTTCACTTCAAAATTCATTTTAGAAACCCTAAAGAAATAAAACAAATAATTAACTCTCTCCGGATAAAAAAAGGCGTCACGATAATATTAATTACTGAATTCTAAAACACAAGCCCCCGCAATTACATACGTAACCAACATATACAATGCTTCAGAACAAATCATTTTCCATCGACTTGGAAGCATGTCATCATTCATGCCTCTCCGAAACCGAATAAAAATACAGTAAACATAGATATCTATCGCCCAATAAGCCTTCTACCATCTCTGTTTAAAATCTTTGAAAAAAATAATACTTAAACGTCTCAAAAAGCAACTGGAATTAACAAAAGCAATCCCAAGAGAGCAATTTGGATTTACTGGACACATGTCCACACAGCATCAACTCCCGGAATTAAAACTCAGCATTTCAGAAAAAGCATCATTCTATACTCATATCACTTGACATATCACAGGATTCGATAGAATATAGCACCAGGCACTAATTTAAAAATGAAAGAAAAGGGACAGTACATCACCTCAATAATCGAAAATTCAATAGAATCTTTCCAGTAACAATCAACAATCATCATTCAAACCCCAGGTTAATCAAAGCAGGATTACCAAAAGAATCCCCCCTTTCACCCACACTGTTCAAACTGTATGTGGAAGACATCCCCAAACATCCAACAGTAAACACAACACAATTTGCAGACGATACATTTATTGTCGCTTCCAATCATTCTCTAATCGTCTTTAAAATCAATACATAATTATATATAAACCAAATAGTTGGTTATCCGAAATAAAAAATACGATTAAACCCAAACAAAACTGCAGCAATTTTTTTCTTTAAGGCACTCCACCAACCATATTAACGTTAAGTAATGAGCCCATCCCATGGTACCCCCCCCAAATAAGCCCATTAATTATTTACGGCTGCACATGGATACCAAAATGAATTGGAAATAACACATAAACACCAAAATAATACAAACTGCGTATGATACTCTACTAAAAATTAATCAGGCCGACTCTTCTCTATGCCTGCCCAGTATGTATTAATGCTGGTAAAACCAAACATCAACAAAATTAAAATAGTACAGAGCCAATTCTTTCGCACCATCACTAATGCATCCTGGTTCATATCAAATCACCAATTACTTATCTTTGTTAAACCTCGGTAAAAAGACACTCATCCTACTCGCATCAAATATAAATATCCATTCCACATATTTGGTAAATTATTTTCAGACCTAGAATAAAATCAACGGGGTGGGACCTACAATAAAATCAATCATGGTTTCTTCAACCTCTGTATTAGAGTTCAATTAGCCTAAGGGTTTGTGAATTAAGCCATCACTACATATGTATAGTTCTATGAACTGATCTATGCACAAAAACAATCAAATAAGAAAAATTAAATGAATAAGCAAAAGTATTATTCATTTGAAACCAATATCACTGGTTCATCTCTTGTGCACACTGTCGCAGATTCATCCTCCTCCTCCTCCTCCTTATCGATTCCCGCCGTTCTCCCTAAGCATCTCTCTCTGGTATCTCGTGCACGATAGTCGGAAATTCGCCTCACTGAGACGGCGAAGTGCGCTCATAACTCTCCGGTTCTTCTCGTTCACTCCACGCTTAATTCGAGGGCATTGTTCCCCGGGACAAGTCCCCGGCACCGGCATGAACCAGTAGCCTCCACTATAAATCTCGTCGCCGGCGGCGGACGGGACCACAACGCAACTTCGGACGCTTAAAAATTTCTCCCGTCCCCGGCGTCCTCTCGGGATACCCTCTAGGCTATTTTTCCGGGCGCGAAACTCGCCGCGTTTTAGCCTTATCACACTCGTTCGCCCCCGCATAATCAAACAAGAGGCGCGAGTTTAGTGTCATTAATTTCTCCGCAGTATTCAGATTTCGCCTTTATGCTGTTCTTGAAGGGATATTGTTTCGAAATTTCTTCGGGCACTCTTTCCTGTAAGGCCTCCGAGACGTCTTCTGGGAGTGTCATCGTCCGAAGTTCTTACGTGGTGTGGCCGCCCCGAATTGTGTCAGATATTAATGGTGATCTGGCTGAGAATGAACAAGCTCCTGGGAAGAACGTTGGCCGCAGAAATGTTATTTGTCACCGCGAAGGCAGGAAGAAAACGACAAGTGGAAGGCGGCATCTTGGGAGACGGCACGCGTGGGTGTCTGTGATTCCGGGGGTTCCGGAGTCGTGACACAGAGCATCCGTCTTGCTTGGAATGGAATTGTTCATACAGCATGGGGAGACTTTCAATTGCTAATTCAAGACCTTTGTGTTTAGAGTTTAGAATGTTTAAGTTGAAATATTTTATGGCAAAGAAAATTTCCTGTTTATTTCAAAATGTCTACTTGAACATTGGTACTTTCTCTTTATCCTCGCGTCGAATTGTATATAGTATTGGATATCATCAGTGAGTCTCATTTAAAAGGATTGTAATGAAATTGTATTCTTACTTTAGAAAATAACTTACAATGGAACGTCCATCAAATGAAATAAAGGATTCAAAAAACGGCAGTTCAGAAGGCGTGTCACTTCAAATATATTCCTTGAGGGATTCTTCCGAAAAATTAATATTTAATGTTGAATTGAGGACTAGTGTTGGATGAGTGTCTAAAATATCCTGTGGAAACCGGGCTTCTCTTGGTTGCTTAGTTAGTTGGCTAATGATTTCGGGCGCGTCAACGGCTTAGGTTTCTAGTCCCGTAAGTGTAGTGCATGTTTTCTCGGGAGATGGTGGTGCTCTTTCCCCGCTGGATGGCGAGATCCGGCGCCGACCTACCGTCGACTAGCGGGATTTCCCCCTAACCAGGACTCTCTCACCAGTGGGGCACCACCCCAGCCGGGAAAGCTCTAAGCTCCCCACCGTTCAAGCCTTCTCTTGATCTAAATAATAATCTGAATGAAATAAACAAGGATTTTTGAAAGCCGCTTTTTTACAACTTTCTCCTGTAGCGACCACTGTGATGTTTTCACTACAGGTGAACGAAAAATATTACTCATAAGGACAACACGAACCTACAGAAACATTCATGTCTGAGGCGGGATTCGGATCCGCGAGTCTTCTAGCCGAGACAGCTACGGCCCTTCAGCCTTAGCGACAACGGCTAACCAGGCCAGCCAAGTATTTTTGTTTTATTTTTAAGGAAAAGAATTCTCTAAATTATGAATTTTTTTGATTTTACTTTAGAACCACACATTCAAATTCCAAAATTAAGAATGAAAATAATATCTTTGACATTTTCCAAGTTAATACTTTTTTGCTGCAGAAATAAGTCTTTTACTAGCAGCCTAAGTATGTGGCTATGGAAATTATCGTTTAGTTACACAATACGAACTGAGTTGAACCGTTTAATTTTTGTGGTCGGTCTGTGGAATGACCGTCTTTAAGTGTAATATAATGAGATGACTCGCGTATTCCATTACTCTTCTTATGAATATATACACATAGATAGATAGGTAGATAGCTATAAATAAAGCCTAATTTTTTCTGTTCCTCAATTGTATTATGAACAAATGAGGTGGAAAAGAATTATACGAAATATATTGAATCGTAGAATCTAGAGGCAAATCAGAATTAAGAGAGTCGAATAAAATTAAAAATAGTGATCCGAAAGGCTCTATATTTGATATACAGTGACAAATGGTAAAACGGTCGCACGGATATAGAAGAAATTGTTGATTGATGGTTTTCCGCGGGGATTTCGGATATTCCATTATTCAGTTGTCCGAAACATACAAGTAGTCATTCTGAGGAACTCCTCAGTATTTTCTTTTGGTGTATTTATTGATAATGTATGATATTCAGATAGGATAAATGGTATGAGAAGCTAACAAAACTATAAGTCAACAACAACTACATGGAAACATATCCTATGCTTTTTCTTCTGACTTCGGATCAGCGTTTTGGAATGTGCTCAGAGACCCTGTTTCGCCGAAGCCGGGTAATAGCATTATAATGCAATATTTATCTCTACCTAAAATAGAATTTTGAGAAGGCGACATACATCTGTCATTGTTCTTGAACTGCAAGTTTGCGAAAATACCGAATTTTCTCCCTTTTTCTCGTAATTTTCATTGTCGCCCCCTTCCAATCCTCTCTTACAATTTTCTACTGACCAATTTATACAGTTTCAAAAAAAAAATTAATGACTGAAATACAATTGAATGAAAATGAGCCATAATCTGCTTTCAATGAACCAGTTCCAATTTATTATTGACTCCAACTTGTTAACATCGTCGTTTCTGTTCTGCAGGGCATCGGTTTGGAGTTATTGTTCTGCATTATCTATTCTCTCTGTCTCTCTTCCTTGAATTTGCACTTTCATCGGCATCGCCCTAATTCTCCTGTCTGCTTCTCAAGCGGCTTCAGCACCAATTTTCATCACTGAGCACTGCCACGCACAAATATCGCCACCAATCCAATGCAGCAAGCCGAATTTGTTTTTCCAAGTGCTCACCCTTTCATTCACCTCAAGCTTTCTTATAAATTTGTTACAGAGTATATTTTTAAGATTCATATATTTTTAATGACAAATGTTATATAAATTCTTGATATTATTATTATTAATTATATTACTAATTATTATGTTATAGATATTCTTATCTAAATTTCCTGATCATAGACTTCACCAATACAGCTAGATGATATTTTCTTTAACAAGTCCTCAATAAGGCCTTTTTGACTGTCGTCACGTTTTACGGCCATTCACAGCACCGCCATTCGTTCCGTCCTTGGTCCGTTTCCCTCCAATCTGCTTCGCTAAACCCTTCCCTCTCCACCCGCACCTCCGCTTCACGTCAGCCCACATCGCAATGCCATGCCGTGTCCAACTCTAGTAATGTTCTGTCTCTTCTTCCCTTCGCATGACGTCCATTTTCTTTTTCTTCCATGATCCATTTCCCAGAACATCACGATCCCCCCATCTCCCAGAACGAACGAATCGGCTTCGCGATGTGTCCATTTCACTTTACGTCGGTCATTCCAGCCACGCCCCTCTTCTTTTCGTCACCCGTCCAGCCAGCCCCTCCATCCTCTTTGCCTACTATCGTTCTTCCCAATCCCTTGCTACTCACTCATTCGAACCCGTCCTTCTCTACTCATTCCCACTTCGCCCCGTCCCCCACTCGCCCCATCTGCCTAATCGATTTCAGTCGTACTGCACAATCCCGCACCATTCCATTCCAGCCCATTCTATTCCATCCCACCAATCCCATTCCATCCAATCTCATTCCATCCCATCTCACCTATCCAATCCAATCCCGTATCTTCACGAACAATCCCGTATCATCATGCATTTCCCCTTTCCCCCCCCCCCAAAACCCCCAGCATCATAATGCATCTTCCCGCGCCATTCCGCTCCACCCCTTCCTACCCCCACCATCCCGTGGTGTGCCGTTGCGCTCTATTCTGTTAAATTCAGTTCCGTCCCGTCCCATCCCATCCCATCCCATCCCATTCCATCTCATCTCATCCCAACCCAAACCAACCCAACACAATCCAACCTATTCCCACCCAACGTTTTACAACCCATTCCGTCGTGCTGTGTCAGGTTCCATCTTTCACCCTTCTCGGCCGTTCTCCCCGCTCGCCGCGACCGCCTGAGAAACTGCCGCTGCCGGTGCCACAAAGGCTGGCCTCCGTATCGGGCGGCCTGCGTATCGCCGTTTAGCCCCCGCGCCGCCCCCGAGAGGAGGACGAACTCTAATTAACTCCTGCGAGTCCAACTTCATAAGCGAGCGCAGCCAGGAACTTGGCAGGCGGCGCTGAGGCGGCGCGGCGTGGCGCGGCCCAGCGCGTCTTCTCTGGCTGGCTTTGCGCGGGACGACGGCGCTGGCGCTGGCGCTGGCGTCGGTGGTGGCGGCGATGGCGATCGAGAAAACGGCGATGAATGATGGAGTGGCGATGGATGCGTGAAGGGGCGGGGGCGGGGACACGGGCAGGAGTACGGACGGTGGCGTGACAGTGGCAATGGCCGAAAATTGGCGGTGGGGTTGGGTGGGGTTGACAGTAGGGGTAGCGGTTGTAGAGGCGGTGGCGGTGGTGGCGGCATCTCCGCCGGAGGGCGACACCAGATTTTCTTCCTCAAACTCTTCGCATCACATTCAGGGCTGCCACTTTTTTGGGGGCGATTGTATTTTTTTTTATTTTGAATTATAAACTGTGAACTTGTAACCAGTTTTAATTTATGTAAGCAGTACTAATGTATTGTAATTGACAACAATATATCGGAAATCCGTTCAATTGACAACAATATATCGTTGCAATTAAAAAGATATTACAATTGTATTTTCTGTATTTTCAGTGCGTGCCAAGTTTGAGGACTAAATTTAAAGCATTTTGCCCAACCCTGAGTACCACCATTATTGTTACAATCGTCATCACCAATATCATCTTTACCACATAACTACGTTATTATTATTAATATTAAAAATTGTTATCCTTTTTATAGATATCCTTATCTAAATTTCCTTATCATAGACTTCACCAGTACAGCTAGATTTTATCACTTAGTCCACGTCCTGGCCTTTCCATCGCCACCACTCCTCACTCCCACCCTGACCTTTGCGGCATCTGCTACATCTATTCGCGTCCTCTTTGGTGCTTAGAATGTCGTTCCCGAGTAAAGCCTGATTCTTATTTTTAGTATATTTTAAATTTAAGACTTTTATATCACCTGTATGAGTTCTTTAAAGTTTAAACCTCCGTAACACCCTGAATCTGCTTTTTTAAATTGGTTTCCATTGTAATAATCAACGAATGTCTGCTGTCAATTATAAATAACCTATCTCCAATATTGTTTCCACTACCCGTAATAGCTTGTTTTACAATTTCTTGTGCAATAATTTGTTTTCGACATGCCGATTTCTACGTTTCTATCCTCTTCCTTTGTCATCCCTCGTCTTTCTACCATCCCCAAAATTTGAAGCGGACGCTACTGGGAGAGTGAGAGCGTGCGTAAACTGGGTTTCGAAAATCTCCGTCAATTTTAACAGCTCTGTTCACGAGAGTGGCAAAAGCAACGAATCAAATATGACTGCTTCCATCTGCTGTTAACGTACTTTCCGTCTATATGTTCTGCCTGTGGCGCAGATGTAACATGCAAAATTCCATCAAATTCACATGAAAAATTAAAACGTTGATAGCCCTCAATGAAAAATGGTTGATAGTTTAGCGAGCTGTAGATTTGACTCTGTGTTTTAAATTGCCTATCTCTGGAAATATTTTGGAGAAATTCGATTTGATGGGAATTCAGCTAGACCGATAAATCTTGCTCGGAGAATTAATTCCAGAAAAGTCTGTTTCCGAAATGTTAACTGCAATTTTTATCAATAATAGTGATAATGTCAACAACAAAATTAGTATTAATAAAAATGGAGCAACTTCTTGATTAATATTTCATATCATAACGTCAGGTTCCTTCACCTCTAATTACCTCATAGATTTTATTACCTCGGAGCAAATACTTTTGTCAACAATCCTAGCAAAAAACGCTCATTTTTTCTATATTCAAAATTCAATTAGTATATGGCTTAGGAAGGGGATCACAGAATTTAGAAAACGTGTACAGAATTCACTTCTCCCCATTGGACGTTACACACAGTTTGTAACTATTTTTGACGTTAAATAAATAAATAAATAAATATCTTTGAATCTTCCTTTGATATGTATTTTACAAATTGTCGCGAAATATCTGAAATCCATGCTCTGCGTATCTAATGCTAGCATTGTTTTTTATAGTATACTCTCATTAACCTTTAGAAATTATTTATTAAAGTTTCTTCAAAAGGTGAAATGCAAATTCCTTTAATACGTCACAACATGCTTAACGATTGTCTTCATGGAATGTTCAACTAATTACCACCATGATATATCATAATTAAAATATAATGGCATTTCTCGTATTGAAAGGGTATTTGTTTTTAAAAATTCCTATGTTCTCACAATCTCTCTCACATTGGTGAATTAAGGATGCCTTCCAGTAAATGATGTTTTAAGGGTCTTCCAATTTACCTCGGTAAATTGCACAGTTATCTCATAATTTTCAATGTCTTGGCCCCGTTTAGATCGAATAAAACAAATTGAATGAGCTTTAAGGGGAGTTCACTGTATTTAAGATAAGTTTCATTTTCTAATTTTTAGAGGTACATTTTGTTACACATAAATAACTAGGAAATAGAAAATCCTATGCATATAATTAAGTCATAAAAGTAAATTCGAAAATCAGTAGTGATTTTCAATGACATTACTACCAACAGAGATGCAATTCTTTTACTTTATATTTTTTAACGATATATTTCTGTCTTCTGTGGCAACTAATTGTGCTTCTAATGCAACATCCCCACAATGCTGATTTCAAAGCTGAGTCAAGGTGGATGCCCGGCAACATGAATGTTGTAAGCCGGTCGATCTATCCTCCCCTATTCCGGACGGTGAGTGTGTTCTGCGTTTCCCTTCCGTATGGTCTTGCATTGCCGTCTAGAAGAAAAAATTATGAAATAAATATTCTGACTCCAGTGTATGATATCCTACTAAGGTGTAATTTCATTTTCGTTTGCACCATTAAATCTCTTAGCGACATGTTTTTCTATAAAATTCCTAATTTCTAACGAATATAATTCGTACTTACGTACATGCGTCCCATTTTCAAGTCCGCTTTTGCATTGCGTCAGTGCGTCCACTTTCTGTGCCAATGAAGTCCTCTTTCGCGTAGCTAACTAGAGTCAGTATTGATCGGCAGTGTGCTCAATACCACAATGTAATTTAGGGGAAAGTGAACTTGATACTGTAAGAGAGAAGTAATGGCGTCATAACTCCGTGTCAGAGAAACATTCTCAGCGCTAAAGCCCTGTATCATCATTAACTTTCCAAAATGAGCCGGCGTAGGCGAATGGTTCTCGGTTCATTTAACACGTGAAACCTTTATTCAGCCATTGTAGTGCTGTATACCCTTTCGCTGAGTTTCTGTTGTGGACGTTGTTTCGGGCTATTGTGGGATGCATCCACTAGAGCTAGTCTGTACGCGGGAGTGCCTGTTCCGGAGAGATTTTTTTCTCTCGGTTGTCTAGGAACATAAACATGGAAGAGTGACAGCGGGAGGAGTTTCCTAATTATGCACGAAGTTGGAAGAGTGAAGGACGCTCAGGGAGAACTTTAGAAAACTTCACTGCCATGCTCATCGTGAAGTCTCGAAAGTTGCTCTTTGTGAGCGTCCTGACTTTGCCTATTGCCCACATCAGAACTCAGGTGAGGGGGCATCAATAGATTGTAAACTGAGTGTACGATCGAGGTAAGTTTGGATTAATTTTTGATACCTCAGTCATGTTCAACGTAAAAAACGAACATTACTTCTAACTAATATTCTTGATTGTAAAACACGCATCTAAAGTAACAGTTGATTCTACGATTGATAGAAATACTTGCAATTTATTTTTAATCATCGGTTTGCGTATGTAATGCCTGAACGCGTTGTGGTCAAACATGTCTAATAAATCTAGCGTTTCTCAATAAATAAAATAACGTTTGGATGTGGATAAGCATAAAAAGAAGTAAAAAGTTATTTACATCTTCTACAGTATAAAACTTGGCGATTGATATAATTACAAGGAAAAACATATTTAAACCTGACGTTAATACAAGTACAAACCAAAAGTAAGACCTAGTGTCTTATAGCATTCTTTGAAAAACCCGGAGATCGAACTCGATCCTCCCGACTGTGTAGTCAAAGCGCTACACACTGAGGCACTTCGCTCAGTTATTGTCATTATTATTATTATTATTGTTATTATTATTATTATTATTATTCACGATTATTCCCATTTAAAGAGAGCGTTTGTCTTGAATTCCTTTATGATGATTGTTTGTGTTTTCTATGGGCCCGTATTTTCTTCATGTGTTCACTGTGTTGTTTCTTCCGCTCTGCTGTCCATTTACATCCTGGCCTCTTCTTGCTTTCGGTGTCAAATGTATGTTTTTGATGGTGTTCCTGAATTCTTTTCTATTTTCTGCATCATTTACTGTAACGTGTGCTTGTCTGAGATCATCCTCGACTTCTTTAATCCATTTTGTTTTTCCCCTGCCTGAGTTGATGACTATGAGAATCCGTTTTGAAATTCTGTTTTCATTCATCCTGTGAATATGTCCGTAGAACTGCATTCTTCTTTTTCTGAATGTGTCCGTAATCTTATCAGTGTGCTTATAAATGTCTAATGTGGGCCTCTTCATCCAAATCCCTTGCTCTTGTACCGGTCCAAAAATTTTTCTGAGAACTTTCCTTTCTTGTTTCTCTATTTCTTTTATTTTTGATTGACCACCGATTTGTGTCGTTTCAGCGGCATATAGTGCCTCAGGAAGTACGGTTATTATTATTATTATTATTATTATTATTATTATTATTATTATTATTATTATTATTATTATTATTATTATTTTTATTGTGTGGATGTATTTGGCATTATTGGGTCGGTAGTCCGACTTCGCCGGCTAGCTACCGGTGTACCCCTTGCTGGGGCTAGTTAAATTCCCATGCTTGGGGGTAAGGGCGACATGTGGCGAACATGACGTATTCTCTTCACCGTAACTAGCAAGATACGTCTGTTTGAGATTTTCTTCGTCACACAGGTACAGAAACTGGGACGATTTTAAAGGAAAGCTACAACTATTTTTGCCTCGACCGTGAATCGAACCCGGGACTACAGCACGGGAAGCTACTACCCAGCCCATGAGCCATCCCAATTATTATTATTATTATTATTATTATTATTATTATTATTATTGTTGTTGTTGTTATTAATAATAATAATAATATTAATAATGATGATGACGACGATCTGATGACTTTTTCGGAAAGCCCTTGATGAATATTTTATTATAATACAGGGCACCATACAGGGCAAGTCAATTACGAGACCAGAATGTTAAGTTGTTTTTATTTCTTGCGTCGTTGGTGTTCAAATTGTTGATATTCATTCATTCCCAAACCCGAAAAGAAGGGTAGGCGAAGCATCTGGTGTCGTAATTGACTTACCTTATATGGTCCTAATACAATTTGATGGGAAAATAATAATAATAATGATAATAATAACGATAATAATAATAATGATAATCATAATAATAATAACAATAATAACCGAAAGTCACATGCTCATTATACTGATGGTGATGTTATGATGTTAATGATTATGTTCTGTGTTAACAAATCAGTTTATATATCGTACCCAAACAATTTTTACACGCACACTTAACGTTATAATTTTTTTACTTTGTCAACGTTTGGTTTTGCTACACAAACAACCTTTTCACGTCCGGAAGAAACAAGAATAACCAGACATTTTCCAGCTCAAAGAAAAGTTAATGCATCAATATTCATACACTGTGAAAGGAAATTTACCTTGCTCGGTAACATGATTTGGCAGTGTAAAAATCTTTGTCACCTTCATACAAACATTTATTAAAATAAATTATCTATGTATACATATGAAACCCATTAAAATATTACATCTGAATCCATCGTATCAAGGAGTGATGCACTATCACATTCCTGTGATTCGAAATCAACGCACGTGTTCGGAATCCACGATTCTAAGAAATTGTCACACAGAGCGCAGTGCGCTGTCGTCTCTTAATGTAGATATGTCACAATATTGTGACGAAAATTTTGTCAGTAAAGAAATATCATAAGAGGGTTCGCAGCACAAAAAGATCTTAAACCCACCTTATTATATCTTATACAAAATTCAAACCAAGAAATAAATTTAAGCAAATTTGTTTGCCAGTTTCCAAAGATTATAAGAAATTAAAAGACCCACTCATCAAAAATAACGAACTAATTACTTGGAAGAATATACATTTCTTGATTAAGAGCTAACAGTTTGGTAATCTTTACAAATGACTGTCTTAGTTTGAAGCCCATTTGGTATGAAACTTCATGCATCATAATATTTCCCCTCTACTTCCACTCCCCCAGCAACGTTCTCAACCCTCCAAGACGCAGTTCACCTTTAAAAACACCCTCGGTATTTCACCTTTCCTTTCTCGGATTCGTTTCCCGGGCCCGTATTGAATTCGATCTGCGGATATCTGGTCTTGGCAGGTTTTCTTGGGGCGCGTCCAACCTCTCTGTTTTTCCCCGTTCCTCCATTCCCCACCGCTCCCCCTTTTCCACGCGGCATTGTTTTGCGGGCGTTCTCTTCTTTCCGCGTGTCACGGCACACGCACTTTGTCGAATGCCTGTGGAAAACGCTTTATTCTTCCCTTTTCAAGCTCCTCGGTTCACGGACGGCGACAAAGAGGCGAGTCTCGCAGGGCGAGAGAAGATTTAATAATTACAACCGGCCCGGCCCAACCCAACCCGACCCAACCCGACCCAAGCGCAGACTCCTCCTGCGTCGCTCTGAAAATTGTATCGAGGGAACAATGTCATACGAGGGACGCGACAATGGCAGCGGCGAGGCGAATTATGACGCGGGCCGGTGAATGCAAGGAGCAGAACAAAGCGGCGTGCAGCCTCATTTACGGGAAGTTTACTCGGGTCCCGAGCAAAGAGGGCTGAAGGAAGGTGGCCAGTCGCTTTCGCACTCTCACACCTTTGGAATGCGACCCTGAGAAGTAAAAATGGAAAGAAAATAATTGGTTGAACAGGTCTCTGCCTTCGGCTTGCCGAGATGGTCTAAAGGTGTCTCGTGTTAGGGGCTGGTTACATACCGATAATAGCGTTAAATTGGATGCTGCTACCGGCAGAAATTTTCATGGCATGGGATTTTTAAGAAAACTCATTTATATCAATAGGAAAGTCTTGTATATTAGTTTTTTTTTTACTGAGAATGTTCAAATATCAGACAAAGCACATACAGGTACTTAACTGAGTATTTATTGAACAATGGCAGTACCAATGATAACTTATGGATGTGAAAATTGGGCCCTCAATAGAGCAGATAAGATAAAAATAGAAGCCGCGGAAATGGGATTTCTTATACTTTTAGCTGGCTATTCAACACTGAACCATAAAAGAAATTTGGACATCGGAGATGAATTAAAAATCTTCAACCTAACTGAAAAAAATAGACGTACTAAGAAAGCTTTGGCAAGATCATTTAATGAGAATGCCAGAAGATCGAATGCCAAAAATCCTCTAGAACTACAATGGGAGGAGGAGAAGAGGCAGGCAAATGTGATGGCAGGATACTCTTGATGGTGATGATGTTCAAATATTGAAATAAATTAATTTTGAAAAAACAAAAACGAAAAGCAACAACAAACAAAAAACAGTTCATCATGTATTTATCATCACTCAATTTTTCCATCGCTCTGTTTGGATCGCTTTTCTTTAACATTTTTATATACTCTTAATTTTTTTGTAGAGCCCATCCACAGTAACGGAGCATAGACCTTACCTGTAAGTTAGGCAATATTTCCCCCCTAGCTGTCTTCCTTTTACAGCGCATGTGAAATTCGTATATCGAATTTGCATCTAAACTTATCTTCATCTCGGGCATAGAAACGTAAGTTGGCGGTGATAGGGAAGCTGTGTTTCAGTTAAACTTACCGGTGAGATCTTATTTATTGACAATTGAATAAATATTGATAATTGTTAAACATTCCAAGCCTTACCAATTGTGTGTGTAAGATAAGAAGGAGTGAATTGGGTGTCCATAGTATTATACTACTAAATATAAGGAAGCATCTATCCGTCCTGTGGTACTACAACAGAAAAACCGGGAGGTCCTAGGTTCGAGTCTTGACGGCGGCAGGATTTTCAACACTAGCTTTTCAGCTAGGTCGAATTCAGTCGCTGCCTGGAGGAGATTTCTAGCGGCCGGCTGCTCTGATCGGTAGTTTTCCGTGGTTTCTCCGATCAACACCAGGCGAATGCCGGAGCAGTACCCTACCAAACGGGCCACGGTCCGCGCACGATCATTCCTTCCTCTTCCTTGTCCTATCCTCTCCCATTACACACACACTTACACCAACATGCACTACTCTACCACATATTCCGGGAGATCGGTCTGGAGCTTAGAGCTTGTCCCGGCTGGGGCGGTGCCCCGCTGGTAGGAGAGTCCTGGTTAGGGGAAAACCCCACTAGCCGACGGTAGGTCGGCGCCGGATCTTGCCATCCAACGAGGGAAGATCACCGCCATCTCCCGAGAGCACTACACTAACGCGACTAATGACCAAAGCAGTTGACGCGCCCGGAAACACGAAAAAATCAATCAATCAATCAAAAACGACAGAAAAGCGTCGAGGTGAATGAGCAAGTGCGGTATGGTGAGAAAAAGCTATATATCTCGTTTCCTATGCGGTCCCTTGTTATTCTTTGTCGGATGAGACTTTAGTGAGTACTCTATGTGAAACGAGGGAGGACGTCACTGAAAACTGGAGCTCTGAGATAATGAACGCAAACCACGAAAGAAAAACAAGAGCTGGGATCCACTTTGAAGGTAGGAGGGGACAGATATTCTAAAGGGGTACCTTTGGTCGAATAAGTCGTGACCGTCCATGACCCAAGTTGAAACATGGTCTAACAGCCCTTCCAAAGGACATTCATTCATTCATAAATGCGAAGATGAATGCTGAGAATAAAGAAGAAATCGAAACAGGAGATGATGTTAGTATCCTGGATCATACAGAACTTTAAAAAATCTCATGTACTAGCGAATCAAAAATTAAAACTTGTAACCTCTTGTATCAAATAGAAAAACTTGTAACCCAAGTGTATCAATAAATGTAGTCATTATTTTGACTATGTTGGAAGTTTTCAAATCAAAATTTTAAGGACGGAGGTAGTAACTTTCAAAATTATTAAATCATATTAACCCGTACGGCTGCTCTTTAATATTTTTATAGTTCTTTTTAGATTAAAGTTTTAATAGAAACAAAGAATGAATATGAAATCATTTATAAATGTTTTAAAATACCATTGACTATATTTGAGAATGTTTTTACTAATACATTAATAATATTTTTTTTGGAAATATAAAAGAGCAGTCAACACCAGAGCTAGTTTGATTAAGAATACTGAGTGAAAGCGAGCAAATCTGGAAACATTCACTGTAAAGAAAAATTGCTAAGTATTGGCTGGCACACCTGTTGCGCATAGGAAAAAAGAGCTTACATTAGATCATTTTTCGCAAAGAGAGGACACCCAAGACTGAGGTGGTCCGAGGATGAAAGAAATTATGAAAAAATAGAAAATTATAAGCTGTTTCAAAGAATGGGCATTTTTAGTGAGAGATATCAATATATCTATTTTGATTTTACTTATTTACCTTTGTATTTTTTTGTCAATATATATCTTTATTTTTTTAGATCTCCCTACTTCGAGGTCACTAGCGACCACAACAGTTTCAAAGAATTTGTGTGCACGTGCTCACACTAAGATATAAACAAATATATTTATCTAGGTTGGAACAAGCCCTTCTTTCTACCAGTTACGTTAGATTCATAACTCGTTTCGTTTGAATGGCACTCGTAATTATTTTCCGAATAATTTAGTTATTGATTTGAGCGCCAGGAAATTATTAGGACTGCACGACCGGACGGAATAGTTACGACCCTGATGATTCCTACGTAATTTTAATATTTCTCATCCAACATTATGTCGTGCTAGCTCAGTGAATTGGGTTCGAAGTTCATAATTGTTGCTACTTACTCTGCAACCAATTGCTCAATCTGCCATCCATACGGAGTGGCGAGGAGTCTGAAAATCTTATCAAAATATCTACTACTGGATTGCACGTAACGAATAATGCTAATCAGCTTTATTTTAAAGTAACAAATTGGAATTTATTATAATGTGAAATATTATGACTCTGATAAAAGTTAAACAAGAATTGTTACATCGTTAATCAAAATGAAATTATCTTTGACCATGATTAGTTCTCTCTATCTTGTAATAATTACAAAACAACCCTGTTATATTCGCGGATCTTCGTGCGCTCTTCACTTCTCCATTCGATGGCGCCCTGTAGAATCTTCTCCGTCGCCGCAGCAGAATCTTCATTCTACATAAAGTCCTCCGCCTAATGTTCGCGATCAGCTTCAAATTCTTCCAGCGATACTATTATTACCCGTTACTTCCCTTACTCGCGTCACGGGTGGACGCCTATGCACGTACTGACTGTTACTTCGTATAATTCGTTCGTCTCTTCCCACAAGAAAGTTTTATCCTAATATAAGAAACGATCAACTTAATTATAATACAAGTTATAGCATCGGATTTGGTTGTCAATGAACAGTCTCTCCACGATCTGGTAAAATGTCAGGAGCCGACCCGCTCATTACCGCGTTGCCAGAGAGAGTGTCAGTGTTCTTCATAGAACCCAAAGCATCAGAACTCTATATCATCCTCTTTTGTCGAACGAAAACATTACTATTTCCGCCTCCGTTCGGTCACTTCCACATCCTCTTCACCTAGCCAAAATGACCTTTAACGCCGATTGTTTACTTGCCCCCCCCCACTCGATCGTCTATTGACATCCCTACATTCTACTTCATATATATGACATTTTCATAAACAAAAATGGTTCGTCATTTTGGTATATCACAAGGTAAAATAATTAATTATTTGATTTATTTATCGTGAAAACTGGTAAAAACTGTGTGTGACCTATTATGGGGGAAAGTTCAGTTCGTGTACGGTTTCTTGAGACCAGGAATCTGTATCTTAGCTCTTAAACTATGCTAAGTTGAATTATGAATACAGGTAACAACAAGCGTTTTTGCCAGAAATTTCTTTGCCATGAAATAAAAACTACTTGCAAAGGAAAATCAGCAGATTTACAATTTCATCTCTTATCGTATCTATGTAAAGAAATCGACTTACGCGTGAACATTAAAAATATTTATTTGAATATCTATATTTTCCTCTGAGATCAAGAAAACGCTCCAGGAATGAAGATACATTCGTGTTCAGAAGCATAACAAGGTACCATCTCAGCTCTCTACATAAGGCAAACTGGGCGAAAACCTGATCGAGATTGGGGTTATTGGCTAATAGACTGAGAAAAATTTGCTTGTTACGGACGTATATTTTTTTAGTTATACGGCACAAATAGGAATTTATGTGTTAAATATCTTTGTTAAAATCAATATTATTTTTCTTTCTGATGCTCAGTATAGTCTGGAATTGAATAGAAAATAATTCGCAGCAGACAATATTTTACTTAGCACTTAAATTTGTGTATCGAATTGAATGGTTTAATGTCACCTGGCATGTATTGTAAAATAATATACATGTATTAAACGTGGATTTTGTTGTGATCTGTTATTACAAACACCTTATGAATACGCTTCCTACGTCGTGTGTAATAATTATAGACTTCAGTGGTCAACGAATCGTCTTAGCAATAGTACCTAATAGGTGAGGGACGTTTGAAAATATTTTTGAAGTACTTTTCATTATTATTTCTTTCGCAGTTAACCTGTCCAATTCTCAAACAAGTGAATTTAACTTGATATCTTTGTGGAGGTAAGAAGCATGATCTTCAAAGACCTATTTTCTAATCGTTTAATTTTGTTGGAGGCGATATCCATGACCTGTAATTCCTTCGTTTTGAGATGAAGTGCCTATTTTGTCATTATGTGAAATACTACATTTATTGACATTAATATACAGGATGGGACACGTAACTTTAGCACCTGTTTAGTTTTTGAACGGTTGAAGTTACTGCAATGCAGTTTTAACGTAAATGCATGAGAGAATGGGGATAATTAATTTTTATATTAATTTCTATTTTAACATTTGTGTTTTTCGAGATATTGAGGTAATATTGTTTTTCAAATTGAATTATACATATTTTTAATTTATTATGACGAGCGTAAAAAGACGAAACCAATGATATTCATATTGTAATAAATTAATTAGGGATTCTCTTGAGTAATTTTGAATTTTTGCGACTCGAATTAAATGGATATTGTAACGCTCCGAGCACGTGCTAGCAGGGAGAGCTCTGCGAAACCTTGGTTGGTGGACTGTTACGTTTAAAATGTATGCTAAACACGAGTCACAAAAAATCAAAATTACCCAAAATTACTTATATAACATATGACAATATATATCTCATTGGATTAGTCTTGTGCTGTTGTCATCATAGACTAAAAAATATGTATATTTCCATTTGAAAAACACAATTTCACCTCAGTATCTCTTAAAATACATGTGATAAAATTGAAACGAATACATGCACCAATTAGTCCCATTTTCTTGTGCACCCTCGAGAAAACGGGATTGCAATAACTTTAACCGTTCAAAATTACAGGAGGTGCTAAAATTTCGTGACTCACCTGTATATTAACAGTCATGTAGATTAAAATAATATGGAAACAAATGTATATTTGCATTGAGCGATAATGTCATTGTAATCATATTTTGTAATTGTTATCATATTTTTATCATGTATCAATTGTTATCATGTATTTTGTAATCATGTTTTGTAATGTCATTGTAATCATTTGTTTAACACGT
The DNA here is from genome assembly GCA_964035755.1 of Teleogryllus oceanicus. NCBI lineage: Eukaryota > Metazoa > Arthropoda > Insecta > Orthoptera > Gryllidae > Teleogryllus > Teleogryllus oceanicus. The sequence goes on from CAXIVR010000001.1 coordinate 281,372,747, forward strand.
TTAACAAATATCTTCTGAACGAAAACATGATGAGGATGATGATGATGATAATAATAATAATAATAATAATAATAATAATAATAATAATAATAATAATAATAATAATATTTTCTCTTCTAGTAAAATAAGACCTTCTGCTGCTTTTGTTATCACGTGGCAAAAGTTGATTTTTGCATGTATTCTTTATTTATCTTCTAAATTAACTTTTGGGTTATGTAATCAAAGATAAACATTTCTATTCATTTGAAGTCAAAAAACAGTTCATCTCAGTTTTTTTCAAATAAACAAATATTTTAAAAAACACACACAATATCGTCAATTTTATAAAATAATAAAGTCCATAAATACAATAAACTCAATGTGACACTAGAAAGGAATGCCATGATATTTACTTAAGCAACAGATGTGTGTGGAAAAGTAGATGTAGCCATAGCAGGATTTAATGGATGTGATTTGCGTGTGAGTTTGTTAGTGGAAACTACGTGAATCATAATTAATCAATTGCAACGTAACTGAAAATGTATTCTTTCTAAAACCTAAGGTTGACTACGTAAAGAGTAGTGAACCTTAAAAAGAAAACCGGTGAGGTGTCATCAATTTATAGCTTCAAATTATGTCCACCCTCAGCCCCTCGGGATGTTCGTTGCGTCCCCGCGCCCTAATGTTAACCCTTCCGTCTTCCGCGTTGAGGCGACCGTCCGAGACGATCAGTCGCGTCCCGCCCCGCGCTCAACCCCCCTCACCCTGCCTCACCCTCCGATCCCTGGAGAGCGCTACTTGTTAACCGAGTTAGCAAGCTGACGAGAAGTAAATCCGTCTTAATTATATTGGAATCAAGTTGGCATCGCCGCAGGCAATCAGATTAGCGGCAAGGCATCGCCAAGAGCAGGCCAGAGGGGCCGGGGTGCGTGAACGCAAGGCGCACGGGGGCAGGTCTCCAGGGCAGCGAGCGTCCGAGGCGGTTTTGTCGGGGTGGGAGGGAGGGTGGGAGCGTGGCCGGCGGTGGAGGAGAGATATGCCTGAATCGGATAGCCCCGAGATGTACCCTGCGGCAAGGTCAAACAAAGGGTGTTGCATAGTGCATATTAATCCGGGACGACCCATGGTGAGCGATCAGGATGTTGGCTCTCTACCGCTCGGACCTGGCTTCAAATCCTGGTCAATCCACATGGAATCGATGATGGACAATGGGAGATCGTGGGGCCAGGAGGCGAATTCTAGCGGCCGGCTGCTCTGATCGATAGTTTTCCGTGGTTTCTCTGAACAACACCAGGCAAATACCGGAGCAGTTCCCTAACAAACGGGCCAAGAACCGCGCGGGATATTTCCTCCCTCTTCTTTGTCCTATTCTCACCTCTTATACACACACGCGGACACATACACATACACATACACACTCACACACTTACATACACTACACTACCACACATGCCGGCAGACAGGTCGGGAATTTTGAGCTTGTCCTGGTAGGGGCGGTGCTCCGCTAGTGGGTGAAGCCTGGTTGAGGAAAACCCCACTAGTCGCCGGTTTGGTCGGCGCCGGATCTCACCATCCAGCAGGGTACGATCACCGGCATTTCCTGGAGAAAACATACACTACACTTACGAGACTAAGGTTCTTAGCAATTGACGTTCCTGGAATCACTCACTCCATGGGAGATTATTGTTTGCTATCAAGAAAAAATTCTTATTAGGTTTATTGCATATCTATTCATACTGGAACAATAATGATTATAATAATTGTAAAGACGTTTTATAAGGAAAGTAATAATTTTTAATAAAAAGTTTCCATTATATGAATTCTGTTGTCTGTTACAGATTATGGAATGATCTTTTCTTTACACACACATGACAGACTTGCTCTAGTAATGTTTTTGCTCAATAAGCATTTTCGGTTTTTAGTCCAATATACTCAGTAGGAACACTGTCCGCATTCAATGGAGTGATCCAACAAACGTTAAAATATAGAATTGTAATTATTATATTTTGGATGATTTCTCTCATTCAAAGCGTCACTTGTATGCTCTAAAATTTGCGAGTTCGCTGTTGCTCTTATTTCTGCACAGTAAAACTGTATTTACTGTCCGTATGCAAACTGGGGACTGCTTAATTATTTGTGTCAAAAGATGGCTGGGAAACTGGTCGAAAACCGGATACGGGTGTAAACCTAGGACAAAAAAGATAAAATAATTTTATAATAAATCCTTTCTGAACGTTACTTTTTAAGATGGATATAAAATGTTGCTTCTTCGTATAGCGTATCCTGTCAACAAATTTTGACTATTCTTAAGTCCTTGATTCCCAGTGTGGGGGGTGCGCCTTAGAAGTGAGGCGTAGGGACAAGTCCAGGGCGGCGCGGCATCCACGAAGCTGGATATACCCGGGGACTTGGCGCGTGAGGAAGATTTGAATTTTGTCGTAGTTGCCTTGTTGCATTGTATAATTGGATTGTGTGATTTGTGATATAAGATATAGTTGAAAAAGAGCTCAGCAAGATAGCGATCATTATATTAAATGTGAGTTTATTTGCACGCTTAAGGATAGCGTCGAAATTCCTTAGTGAGTTATTTGTTGTGATGTATTGAGCAATAATGACATGAAATCTAGCGGTCTTGAACAACATTTGTCAATGAAACATGTTTCTTTTAAGGACAGATCAAAGGAATTTTTTTCTGCAATGTATGAAAATTTGAAAGGGATGAATTTGGATGGTACTGGATCTGCTGCTCAGTCATCTGAAAAAGCGCGTGGTTTTATAAAAGCTAACACTTCTAATTGCTAGACAAAAGAAAAATCATATGATTGGAGAGACGCTTTTCAAGGTACTTGTTGCAATTAAAACGAAGTATCGGGACACGCTTGGCGTTGCTAATGATTTTACGTTGTGCACTTTCTGATACTCAACCAAAAATACGTCATGAGGTAAAAAAAATGCAAACTCGTGCTTCTCACTGATGTTTCTTGTCTCTTATTTAATTTAGTTTACAACTTCTAATATTAATTAGGCATGAATTATATTGCGTTTTCTTAATCTAGCATCAAGAAACCAGCCAAATTTTTCTACAAGAGGTAAAAATTGTAATATTGTAAAGAATAAAAAATGTAATGTTACTCAATAAAACTTGTTTTATTCATTTCCGGATAAAAATGCGCAAGGTAGGCGAGGGAAGGTTTCCTCTTGACGGAGGTGGTGGGGAGTCCTCGCGTGGTAAACAGTTTGGGGACCCCTGCTTTAAGTGATGATTTTTTCTCATGATAAATACGTAATACGTTTGTGGATATTCTTTTTAGTTAATACTTCTATTTTCTTCTTCGCTATTTGTAACGTGAATACGGGCTTTTAGTGGTACCTGTGAGCATACATGTCCAATCTGTCTCCCGTAGATATTTTAAATAATACTCACAATTCGTTTCTTATCGTGTTTTCTTTATAGTTTTGAATATAAAGCAGTATTAAAGTATACATAAGAATGCATAAGCATATACATTAAAGAATCGCATGCTTTTAGGAAATACGTGTATGCACCAGTGCGAAATTCATTAAAATGCAAATGTGCTAATGTGCGAAAAGTGATTTGTATGAATCATCACATTAATTCAGAATTTGACAAAGAAATTAATTTTAAACGCTAGTACGCAGAAAAATGTGACGAATTAAGTAAATTTTTCTTCGATCGGTGTTTCTGTTTGACGTAATTTCATCACCTATTTTTCTTTTCTAAAGTGTTACGTTATTTCCAATGGCCCAAATTTGTGCCTTAGTGATTCATCATTAAACGTGTTCTTTAGATATTTTCTGCTTACTAATACGGAGGTACTTGCAGATGTAGATTTTTTGTTACTGGTAATGTTGTCCGTAACACTCAATAATAATTCTGAAGTGACTTGCTTAGATATATAATATTTTGATTTACATTTGTGATTTTCCAGTTAAATATTTCCAAAAGTTCTCTCAGTTCAGAAAACGGTGATTGTTTTTCAAACCCACTGAGGGAAATTTTCCAGGCAAAGTTTATAAGAAGTGATTTCAGCACGAACAAACTGTGCATTTATAATACCAGAAACAGCAAGGCGAGCACAAAGGAATACTGGAGAATTTTTATAATAGGTTTTAATTATTACATTTTGAAACAATTTGACAGAAAGTCTTAAAATTGAATAAAGGAGAGAGTCGTGAGCTTTATTTTACTCAGTGAATTTGTCGAGTAAAAACTTCCATGTACCACGCTGTGCTTCAGTGTACTTGAGACAATGAATTTAACATAAGAAATCATAATATTAAAAATATAATCATAAAATATAAATAATAACATTTAAAACTTGCACTCGCTTAATCAGAATAAGAACAAGCATGATTTTAAAATATGGACGATGTACAACTGATTTACATTCCTTCCTTTAACTTATTGATGGAATGCGTGTTGCTATTTATCAGAGAATTAACACAGAAAACCGATTAATGCGTACAAAGTGTCTTGGTATGCCACGATAGAACAAAATAAAATACCTGATCGGTCGCTTTTCGCTCTCCACCTCGTATACTAGCTGAGTGTTTTCTTGGTGATGTCAGTGTGGAGGTGAGTGCCATTCATTGCATCATACTCAGTTTCAAATTTAGAAAAAACACACCCAGCTGAAGAAAACGAGCATCCTCGTGCACTGTTCGCCCCCGGGGGGTAGCATTTCAGCCTCTGCCACCAGATGGCAGCACCGTGAGAAGGAGGGAGACATCAAGTAGTGTCCACTTATATATTTTACGTCAAAAAACAGTTAAAACTGCGTATGACGTGCTATGGAGAAAAGTGAATTGTGTGCACATTTTCAAAAATTCTGTGATCCCTACACTAAGTCATATACTACTTAAATTTTGAAAAAAAAGAGCTTTCATGTAATAAAATCTATTTTCAAGGATAAAAAAGCAATACATTTTGGCTCTTATCCATGTTGTGCTTCGGAATAATACTTCCTGCCGTGAATATATGGAAACGATAATTTGAATAATTGTATTTCCTACTGAATTCTAGAAGATGTGCACAGAAAATGAAGTTACATTTATGTCCAGAAGCAAAACAAGGGGCCATCTCAGCATTTGCTCAATGGATCAGGGAAACTGGACGAAAAACCTGATCGAGATGGGGGACCTCTTCCTCGTTCCCCTTCCGGTGCACGGTCGGACAATTGATAGCGGCGAAGGGGGTTGGCGACGGTGGGCAGATCAGATTGCATAGTGGCGCAACCTAGTGCCAGAACAACGGACTACATGGGTTCAGGAACAGGCAATCGTGCTCTTTAATGACCGTTGGCACTGCAACTATTGAGCGAGACATTCATAATATATCCCATAATGCATTAGGCATCGGGGAACATCTATCAATACAGGAATTGTGAACCGCTGTTCTTGTCCAGCCAATAGCTAAGCAAAAAGTGCTAATACTCACAATACTTTGATTGCAGTTCTCATATTCTTGTTCATAAAACTGTTTAAATTTCTCATGCACTTTTGCACATTTTTCACACACACTTTTGCACACAGATTTCTCATGCACATGCAATTTTGATATCTACATATAAGACTCCTACTTGTAAAATATCTGAAGGAACAGGTATACCTTTCACTGAAACTGCAAACACTATCACATATGCCTCGTTTTAAATCACGTACTATTTTCTTCTACAATATCAATCAACCAACCAGCTAATCAAGTAGCAAACTATTCGCGTACTCTTTCATGCCTGTCGATTGGTCTGACCATTGGAAGGTGTATCGTTCTCTATACAAGGCTCAAGCTTTCTAAAATCTAAACCAACAAAAGTAGACTAAAGTTAATGTATATATTACAAGAGATTTAAGAGAGGTTCATTCACTTGCGAGTATTCTCTGTGCTTTTTAACTTGTAACTTCCTTTGTTTTGATTTCTTTCCTAACTCTAAATAGGTTAATGATAAATAAAAGAACCAACAAGGCATCTGAAAACGTAGACTTTTCGCGCCCGAGTTATAATAAACTGATTTGAATCGATACTTGCACCACAGATTTACATAATTGCTAACAAAATAGCATCCCACAACTTATTTGTCACCCCTGAATAAAGTTCTATGAATATCATTTTATATAAGTAATTATAGTCTTTGTTAAAACCTATTAATGAAAAATTAAGAAAGAACTCTCATATTTTCGACTTGTGCATTTTTTTAGCACATAAAATGCTGAGAAAGGAGAACAGCTAACTTGCATGAAAACCCGATCTACTCGTGCAATTTACCTTCTACGGGCACATTTTTTACTTGGTTTTTCTTCTTTTTTTTTTGGCCAGTCACTCTGTGTTGTATGTCCGCACTTTGAGTACACGGGTCGTAACCCCCAAACCGCTGAACCAGCGGACTCTCCGCGGCCCCGGAATATATTGCTCGGCAAGCGTTCTTGCTCACGGAGTCAGTGCGTCGGAAGATTCCGCCGAAATCACGGCGGCGAGATCAAAGTGAGCAGGAGTACGCAAGGGTGCACAGCGGCCCGGCGCCCCGAGGGTTGCAATGAGCTCTGACTCTGCCTCAGGCTGTTGTTCATGCGCAGCTCCAAAGTCGGAGTGGGGCGACAACGTGATGCATTTGCTAATTATATTAGCTTTCTGATTTTTCTGGTTCAGAGATTTTTTGTTTGATTTATTAATAAGCTTCTCATTTTTCTTGCATTGAAGGACAAAACAGTGTGATTGCTTGGATTTCTGACGCGAGTATAATTTAGTTTTCGAGATCTGTGAAGAGTTAGTACTTTGTGTTCTACAGTGTGTGGTAACACTCGTTACATGTGTGCAAAAAGATGGAGTATGATTTAGTTTCCAATGGAACAGAAACGAGCGCAACTGTTGCCATTTATTGATTAGAAACAATACTATTAATTCCGCGCGTGAATGAGATATTTAAATTAAGTGACGATTGTCAAAAGCCTTTTTTGTGTTCTTCATAGACAGATTATGGTCAGAATAAAAGTAAAACTTTTTTGCATGCTGGGAGGGGGGTGGAAAATACTTTTTTGCTGATGTATATGCAGGAAATAAACAAAAAAACACAAAATTCAACATTATACAAATCACAAATGTTGGTTAAACGGTTTTCCGGATTGTTTATTAAAAACGTGTGTGCGTAGATTTTATACACCCGTTAACTCAGATTTTCAATGCTTCATTATGCAGAGAAATATTTTAAGATATTTTCCAAACAGCACATATTAAGCCATTAAAATAACACAAATGAAATTAAAAATAATCCCTTTTTCTTTTGTCACTTTATCAAAAATATTACCGACACTTTTCTGTATGCAAATGGAAACTGTTCTCAGAAAAAACGAATGGTTTTCAGGCTGTCAACATGGATTGAGAAACAAAAAATCTACGGAAACGTCATTTTCCCCCTCTTCTTAACGATGTTGCTTCATCAAATGGTTAAAATGAAGTACCAATTGAAATGTTTTTAGATCTTTCAAAACTGTTTGACGTCAGTGACCATAAGATTTTACTTTCATAATTACTGATACATAATAATTGATTACTCATGAATGATGATGAATACTGATTACTTAATAGTTGATGTGGAGTTTTATTGCCCTTGATTTGGTTTAAAATTAAAGATGGCATCATATTTTTAGTCAATATACGACGCCAGAAAAAGGTTTCGTGTCTCAACAGCTCACTACAAGAAAGTATGTTAGATTTGTTCATTTTCAACACATTGCCAGAGGACATTAAATAGTTAAAATCAATACAAAAGTTTAAGTACGCAGTAAAATATTTTTTGTTACATCTCTGTTATTGGTTAACATTTTTACTGGATAATTGTAAAATATATAGTGTATCTGTAACAGGTAATGTACAACAGCTAGCTCATACCCATTTCGTGTGTCTGTAACAGGTAATGTACAACAGCTTTCTCATACCCATTTCGATCAGCATGTTCGTTGTTTCGCGGATCCATTGAGCAAATTCAGGGATGGACCCTTGTTTTCCTGCATGTCGTAAATTATGCTAATGCTCTTAGCGCAGTTTTTTACCTCTCATTTTGCTAGTTGTAGTAGGAGTAGAGCCAGTGATGTGGGTTCCTATTTTTTATTAACAATACTATAAAATCATATCTGTATACAAAATGGGTTTCATTTACCAATGCAAATACGTTTTCTAACTTGGCAGCGAAGATTCGTAGTTCTAAATGTTGCTCACTTCCTTTTGTTTATTACTTTTATTCATCATTCAATAATGGGTAGTAAAGCAACCCAGAAGATATTCTGGAGCTCAAGAAAACGTATGCAGATTTATACTCGTAAGTGGCATACAGATTTTAATGTTTTTGGCGAAAATCAATTGAAATCAATAGGCGTATGGTGGAAAATTTTATATAACGACGTTATACATTTGAGTGATGCCCCTGGTCCTTAAAGAACTCATTATGCACTGGTGTGTTAAAGGTAATATTCTTATGCAGACGAAGAAATTTTGCATACCAGCCGAAGATCAGTGCACATCGAGTAACCTACCAATCACGGGCAAATGTCATTATGTAACATCTGTAACATTGTTTTACGAAAATTTCTCTCCAAAGTTTCGTCGGCAAAATGTGATCATCGACCCTCCTCGATGCCCTTCAGAAGTTTGTAACACCTATTCAGAGACAGACAGGGCATTCATCAACACAGACTTTGACATAGTACAACTGACATTTTCCTTACCTATTTGTGGTGCACTTTCAAGGAGTTTCCTTTATTTGATGCATTACACATGTTATCACACAAAGCACGATATTTTGTTTATTTTTTTACTTCTTAAATATAAACATTTCGCAATGGGTTCAAAACGACAAGTATCGTCTCCATAATGAATCTTTCATATATTTTGTAATTTCATATATTCGACATTATTATGTTTTTCGAGTGTTTTTATTATATATAGTATATACAATTTTGTTTTAAGTACATTTCATCACACATGTACAATGCTTGAAGACAATAATATTTACAATATAAGACAATAACAACTAAGGATACCCAGGAAGGGTCTTTCAGAAAAATGCATACAATAATTGGATTAAAAACATAAATATTTCATTTAGAAATGTTGGAACCTGCTTTACAGCTAATTAAGGAGGATGTAGTAGGTCTTTAGAATATCTTGACTTTATTCGTGGAAAAAGGTTGGCTGATTTACCTAGAGTGTACTAAGGAGTGGCTGGGCAAGATGAAAGAGAAGAGTAGAATTAGAAGAAAGTTTTAAAATCCAAGTTTTCAGACGTTCTATAGATAATTCTTTTAAAATTTGATCATTTCTGATATACCATGGAGCTTTTAAAATATTTCTTAAAAATTTGTTTTGCTGTACTTCCAGTTTTTGAAGGTTGGAGTTATGTTCTTGAGGTTTGGCAACGATTTCTATTAGACGCTTAAGCACATCGTAAAGGTCACCTGCCTCGGTGGATGAGGGAGTAGCCTACTGGCCTATGAACCCCCAGTGCGCGTGTTTGCGCGGAGGCGCCGATTTCCGAAGGGCGGAAAATCCACAGTAGCCATGTCACTCTTGTGGCATGTAAATGAGTCCTGGCAGATGCCCGGCAAAATTAAATCCCTCCACCAAAATCCCGCCCTAACGAGATCTCACTTTCTCCCAACCTGACCGTTCGGATATAGTTAACTGAGACCGACATCTGGCGGAGAAAATGCCAGGTGCGTTTAGGGGACCGCTAATGTGGTGCGCCTGCTTAGAGGCAGATTCCCTGACCCGCGTCGGAGGTAGGCTTCCAATGAAGCTTGGGTCGAAACTCCGGCGCGGAACAACAGCCTAAGGGTAGTCTCCATGCAAATAAAACCCAAAGATTTCCTGTTGTTTTTTCCGTCATAAATTTCTAGGTGGAAACAATAATCAATTTTGGAGGAGCACCCAATTCAGTCCTTGAAATAGAAACACATTGGTTTCAATGCCAAAAATGAATTTGAGATGATGGTGCAATATCATATTATCTCTCCTACAATACAAATATTTTGCGAGACAAAAACATGAACACTCCCGTAACCATTTGGCCCAATACAGCCCACTCACGCCCAATACGCCAAGTGTTACAATCTTCAAATGAGGATCGAAAAGAAAATCTCACTGTATACAGTCTGGCACAACAGCGATCAACTTCGCAAGAATTCTGAAGCAGGAATGTTGAATGTAAAAGAATTTTTGGAGTAAAAATCACGAAACCAGTGAAAGTGTGGGTTTGAGAAACGAACAATCAAGCGTCTCAATTGCAGCAGAAAAGTGACATGCGGGTTTCGCGATATTTATCATCCTTCATTGAAGTTCTAAGAAGCACCTATTGTTGGATTTTCAAAGCCTCAGATACAGGAATATTACGACGGTGATAGAAAAAATGTTAACAGTAGAAACGTAGTAATAAATATTCGCGACATCCATGGTAAAGAACGAATGTTCATGAAAAAGACAAATATATTTATTTATTTATTTATTTTACGTCAAAAAACAGTTAAAAACTGCGTATGACGTGCTATGAGGAAAAGTGATTGTGTGCACATTTTGAAAATTCTGTGATCCCTACACTAAGTCATATACTACTTAAATATTGAAAGGGAAAAGAAAAAAATATTTATATATATCTATATAATATATTTATTATATATTTATATATTTATTATATATTTATTATATATTTATTATTATATTTATTATATATTTATATAATATATTATTTAATTATTTAATTCTTATCATAATTCTGTTTATTATGTGTGTGGTTTGATTTGCAATTGCATTTTAAAGACCTTTTTTAAATATTCGTGTAATGAATGTGATCCTTGACCTAGTTTTCTGCTAGTTATCTGCAACGCTCTCGTCTGGCCTTCTGTAGGTGCATCTCCGACAGGAGACGAGCGCGTGGCCCCTGCAACCTCTTCCCCATTTCCGGGGCGAGCAGTCGCAGGCCACAGGCCATCACCTGCGGCCCCACCCCTTTCCCTTCCCACACCGCCGCGCCGTGTCACACGAAGGGAAAGTTGAGGTGTCGCCGACGCCCGCGCGCGCCGCCTTGGCGGGGACGGAAACGCCTGAAGTTTGCGAGGAAACGAGCCCGCTGCCAGGGCGTGGAACGGGCCGAAGGGGGGGAAGGCGGCTGGGCGGGGCGGAGCAACGGAGGGGGAGCTGCAGGGAGGGTGGGCGGAGCGGAGAGGTGCGATGAGAAGGGGAGGGGCGGAGCGAGGAGGTTAAGGTGAGAGGCGGAGCGGACAGATGGAGGGTGGAACGGGGTGGGGAGTGGGATGCTGGAGGGGTGGGGAGGGGAGGGAAGATGTGGGGTGGGTCGCGCCGGGACGGAGCAGGCGGGAGAGCAGCGACCCGAGTTCAAAGTACACACGGCATGAGCCGCTGAAATTGGTGCTCTTCGTTACGAGTGCTCCCCTCCCCCGAGCGCTCCAAACGGCTGCGCGTGGAATTAGCGACAACGAGGAGAGGGAGAAGCTTCGTCTTCCCCTCCTCTTCCAAACACTTGGCTCCGACGACCACTAGATAAACTCTATCCTCTGAGTTTGTCAAGTGTCTCTGAACATACGGGACCGGCTCTGATTTCTTTACCTTCCCTGTAACTCCGCAACAATATCGAGAGCCAAACTTCCATTGCATTTTTCCTGCAAAATATTACTTTCTCTGAAAATTGCTTCAATAAATTTATGATTCAAGTTTGGGAAGTTTGTGTTTTAATTCATTGATTGACTCTTTTGTGTAAAAAAAAAAGCTACTCCAGAGAATATGACTGATAATCTAGTAAAATTCTCCTTTAAAACGAAATATTTAAGGCATTTTGGGAGTCTTCGAGTTATTTATTCCCATAGTTGAAATGTTGGAACGGAAAGCAAGGACAGGTAGTTGCATTATAAGAAGGTTGTGTAAAAGCGAAATATTTTTTTTTCTTATAAATGAGTGGAGCTCTATAGAATTTTAATTTTCAAAATAAAATCGACTACAGGAAATGTCCTTGGGATTTATGTAATTACAAGGTCATGAATGTAATAACTGAAGATATAGGGAATTAAAGGTTGTATTATTGTCATTTCGGTATTTTTAAGTGATAGTTTTTAACTATTTGTAAAATCAGGGAAATCGTCGACAATCTCATGAGACACTGATTATTTAATAATCAAAACAATAATGAGACAAAAGAGCAATAAATGTCATGTGATTTCCTCCCAGGTGTCGACGTATCGAACCCGGAGTCGTAATTAAGCCTTCGATAAATAATTTTAAAATAAATTGGTATCTTAAATAATATTGTGAAATTGGATTTTTTAAATTGCATCAACAGTCCATTTGTAGCATTCTAATGTATAAATCAAAAATTCAGCCAATACTCATTCTTCGTCATCTAGCGGGGAGTGGGACGAAAAGTAAAGCATACTTGATTTGCACGGTTGCTGCAAACTAACGAAGAGTAATTGTTCCTTATTTGATTTCGATTTAGTACTCTATCAATCAAGAATCCCCCATTGCTTACTAACAATGAGCCTTTAAGCTTCGTTAGCTTTAATTTAGCTCCACCTGTGTACGGTGACTCTTCGCATGTAGGGTTTTTCAAACTAGTCTCTGGGAGGGCAAGTGTCGGCCTCCCACACACAGTGCATTGTCAATTTCTTTTGACTTCCGGACGACTGGCGTGTGCTTTCCCTGTTTTTGTTTTTTTGCTTTTACGCACACACAGGGACAAAAAAGGAAAGAGGAAATGTACAAGTAGCGAAAGTGTTCGGTGCTATGGGAAGTGAAATAAGCCGGAATGCATTCTTTTTCTGTTGTCCGGCGTTGGTCCTGTGATGTACCTCGTTGTACGTTTTTTTGTTCGTGAGATCGTGTTTCATTGAGTGGCATGCAGAACGGTCGATAGATATCGAGTCGAATGGCCCGAGCGATAGACACTGGGTGTAACGGAAACAACGGGTACAATTGACCTAGCGAATGTTTTATGTAGCACAGGAATTTCCTGATTTTTTGTTTCGACCTCTCAATACTTTTTCTGAATGCTGAATAGATGTTAAGATGTACAAAAATATCTTTAAATTAGATTAATATATTTTTAAAATATTAATAAAATAATCCTGCATTATTTCCAGAGAACACACATGTACTATCTTACCCCAGTCTCATTGATTTTTTATTGATAATTTTGAAAATAAACGTTTGTGATTAACCATTAACTTATTATTATTCCTAATTAACTTCAATTTTATGATCTGTACCTCTATGCAAGTGTTCACAGAGTATTGCAAACACAAGTGGGAGAGACAAGCAGTAATCACAGCTTCATAGTCATATTATCTTAAAAGTAAAAATAAATGCTTTTCTGATTCGAACAGATAAATATCACAAAGCCACAGCCAGTACAGGAGAGAATCATATAACAATGTCCACCATTATATGAAGTGGTTTTGATTGATGCATATTTCTCTACATTTCATCACTAAAGATTATGAACAGTTTCTTGCCCTTTATTAAGAAAAGTATGAGCGAACATCATACGTGAGCGTTCGTTGGACGCAACAAAACAAAGAATATGCGACGAATTCATTCACTTAATGTATTACGCCTTTAATGAAAATAAATTAAGACAGGATATCCACATGCAACCCGCATCACACGTTGCTCTTCATCTCGTGTTACGATAGTGTATAACTCGAAAAATGTGCGAAACATGTTTTCAGACAGGAGAATCTGTGTTTATTTTTCTTGTTATAATCTACAAAGTAATGTTTTTTACTTTATTGCCTACTACATATTTACGTAGTGAACAGAAAATATTATAATGCTCCTGCGGAAAGCGGCGGTTATTCGAAAGGAAAACACTAATTGCCTGCCCCCGATATCGGAAAAGTTAAAACATCTTGCTCTTATATGTAGTAAATTACACACAAAACTTGGATTTTGACCGCACAACGATAAGTCAAGTCAGAATCCACGTTTTCGGGGTCCTTGATCCTGAAATATTGGTTCACGGCAAAACATCTGTCAGCCTGTAGGTTAGTCTGATTGTCTGTCCGTCCGATCCGTTCCGTTCCGTTCCGTTCTGTCTGTCTGCCATCCATCCGTCCGTCCGTCCGTCCGTCCGACCATCTGCCTGTCCGTCCCTCCCTGTCTTTGGTCAACACCAGTGCCTTTGACGTTATTGCCAAATGCCTAAGCATTTGGGGTAACTGATCATAACATTTTACATTCAAAATTACCTTAGAATGGAGTTCGTGGTATTTCTATAAATTGATAATGTTCGTACCGTAAACGACAATTTCAGAGCATAAATAACGTACTTTACATTATTTACTAGCCTTTCCGATATATTGCCAATTCCAGAACGGGTTTCGTTGGGTTCAAATGGAACCTCTTCCGTCTATACGTACACGATATCCTCCGCCAATATGAAACGGAAGAACAATTCTCTTGCCTGATGATTTGAATATTCTTTTGCAATAAAGTAACAGTTATTTTTACAATATCGGATGTTTCAAATTAGTTCCTTAATATCTAATTAATATAAAATTGTTTCAATGACGTTTTCAATTTCCAATAAACGAATAAATACTCCATTGAAAATGATGGATGTGCAATTGACTGCTGTTCATGTAACAAAATGTTTGTCATCAATCATTCACAATTCAGTCATACCTCAAATGGAACGTCCATGTAAATAAAGTGATCACAGAATTAAGTTCATTATGCTACTCGTTAGTAAGTCTCTCAAATTCGGTCAGCCTTCTTACTGCTCGTGCATACTTCGCTAACGTTTATTGCCACTTGAGATGTGGCATAATATTCTGGGGAAGACATAAAGATTCCAAGACATTTAGATTCCACAAAAGTATTGCACAAACAATAAGTATATACTACCCACGAGGTTCTTGTAAGGTTCTCTTAAATCAAATATTCAACCACTGCTGTGGCTCCTCACATAAATAAAGCATTTATATAAATAAAACATGGCAGCGAATATAAATATGTAAATAATGGTTCTCCATTTTCTCGCGGCAATAAGGCGAAAGTCATGAAAGACAAGATATGGAATAACGGCCAAAATCTATAGTCGATATACTTTCGCAAATAGTTATTACTATACCGGAGATAATATTTTCTTATCAATTCTTGCCAAAAACGCTCGTTGATACCTTTATTCATAATTCAACATAATATTATATGAGGTAGGGCAGGCATACCAGAGTTGAAGAAAACGTGTAATCTGCACTCCTTCCCCAAAGTACATCAGTCACAATTTTAACTGCTTTGTATATTAAATATATAAAGAATATACCATTAAGACGATTTTCTCCAAAATTGATTCCCTACGAGTTTGAAACTAATATTTTGATTTTTCATGATTGACATGAACCTTCAACATTTCCATTTTTCCTCAAAAAACGCGTACAGACTCTAGGATTATAAGATACATGTAAATGCAGAGGAACAGCGGTCGTATGTGTAAATTGTGTTCTCTACCTTGCAGTTAATTGTTTGATATAATGTAGATGTCACGGTTCATGGTTCTCTTTTTATCTCTTTTAAAACATTGATTTACAAGTGGTGAAATGATTCCATCGGTTCGACGGGAACTTTTTATTTGTTTTCAATAAATAATATGATAATAATGCGTTTACAAGGTGACTGACGATTTCAGTAATCAATAAAAATTTAAATATATGGCAAAGGTAAAGCAGCATTTATAGTCATTCAACAGACAGTAGTGCGTGCTCAAGTGACCATGGCATGATTCGTGAAAGTAAATGTCGATCTCAGTGAATAATGTTCCCAGTTCTTAAAGGTTGACGACATATTTATAGAGTGAAAAGACACGAAGCATCGTAATAAATTTGTCAATCGGGAAGTTGCGTGCCCGTCAAAATGTCACGTTGTCGTCATTGTCCGATTTCCCAGCTGTCTCGACCGACGGCATTCGGCTTGCATGTAACGCATCATAATTTATTACGCCTCTGGAAGTCGCTGCTGGCGTCGGGTGGGTACTCCGTGCCTCGGTGACTTTACCCCGCGGCGTTGTCGGCGGCGTTTCTACGATGGCGTGGTGGCGCGACACGACAGGCCACTTAACCTAGGGGCGCGTTCAGAAAGTAGGAATCGATTGTGCGCGCCAGCGACTGTGCAAGTGACGCACGCGCCGAGAGAGACGTCGCGTCGTGTCGGCTGGGGGGACGACGCATCGTGTTCAGAAAGCGGGTGCGCTCGCAGATGACGTATTTGGCGATGGAGTGTTTCCGAGAAGCAATATGAGGCGGTTTGGTTGGAAGCTGCCGCTCCACGTTTGCCACGTGTGGGAACCGAGGTTAAAATTTCGATGTCGTTTGAGGTCGACGCAGTAGTTTGGGGCTAGATTTTGTGGGAGACATGTTTTTTTATCTGCCGTATTTTCCATTTCAATAATAAGAATCCCAAACGGCGCATCTTTCGAAAAGCACTCGGTATTAGCGTGTGCAGCCTCAAACAGGGGGGTACAACTACATTTCTGGAGCCCATTTGCCATTGAATGTTTTTATTTATATACGCCATATTTTATTAGTAAATAAATAAAACGGACAAGGAGGATGAATTTATCGTTCTAATGGTACAGTTAATAAATTATATTTATTTTATGTTAAACCATTCACACATGGTTCAGGGAGCCTCTTCCGTAAATCTCGTATAACAATATCCCGAATTGTCAGGTTACTAAAGGGAAAATCAGTATTTGAAAACAAAGAAATAAAATGTTTTATTACGTAACGCTTCAGGGCTCCTTTCTCCGGGAGGGGTGGCTCAGGACATCAACTAATGTCACTTGCAGTGCCTCTGACCGGAAGGTCCTAGGTTCGAGTCACGACGGTAGCAGGATTTTCGACATAACTAGACAACTAAATCGAATTCAGTCGTTATCCGGCGGACAATTCTAACAGCTGGCTGCTTTGATCGGTAGTTTTCCGTGCTTTCTCCGATAAATTCCAGGCGAATGCCGGAGCAATGCCCTAACAAACGAGCGTTCTTTCCTCCATCATCCTTGTCCTATTCTCACCCCCTTACTTACACTTACATGCCACGTACACTTGCCAGGAGACCGATCAAGAGCTTAGAGCTTGTCTTGGCTGTGGCGGTGCCCTTATGTGGGAGACACCTGGTTGGCGAAAACCCCACTAGTCGTCACGTAGGTCGGCACCGAATATCATCATACAGCGGGAGATCACCGCCACATTCCGAGGAGAAACATACACTACACTTACGGCACTTATAACCTTACCCGTTGACGCGCATGGAATCGCCAATGAATCAATCAGGGTCCTTTTCAAAATGTTTAAAATGGCTATTATTATTATTATTATTATTATTATTATTATTATTATTATTATTATTATTATTATTATTATTATTATTATTATTAATATTATTATTATTATTATATTATTATTATATTATTATTATATTATTATATTATTATTATTATTATTATTATTATTATTATTATTATTATTATTATTATTATTATGAGCCATCGTAGAGATCGTCGAGCGTAAAGCCAACGCCTTACGGCTGGAGCATCCAATGAATTGGGAAGTTGCCGGATCGATTCCGGCAAAATGCCAGAAATTTACTTCATATGTTTAACTTCAGTGGTTTAGGTCCCCGGAATTCAATTCGAAGGTTAACCTCTCTCATCAGTGCTTTCCGAGGGTTTCCTGATCATTTTATATATCATGGGAAACGAACCTCGTGCAACGTGAATAACAATATAATAATAATAATAATAATAATAATAATAATAATAATAATAGTTAGAATAATAAGAATAATAGCAATAATAACAATAATCAAGTACTCATAATGCCGCAAACAGTTCAGTACTTCATTTTCGTCTTCATGTAATAAAGAACTTTCTGCGACCGGGCCTAAGGACGTAAAATGTGACTTCCCGCTGGGTTGTAGAGAAAGGGACGTGTCACTTTTGAGCTATCGTGCATTTAGTAATACAGTTGACTGCTTCAAGCTATTTTTATTACTCTACCCAATGATCATATGTGCACGGTATTCAATCCTGCTACAAACGAACACACACACACACACACACACACATAAACGTCGTAATTGCAATATGAGAGGAGGAGAAATACTCTAACAAACTGATCATGGACCGAATGCGATCTGACCGACCTTCTCCGTGTCATATCATCTCTTCATACATTTACATGCACTACACTGCCATACCTGTCGGGAGCATTGTCCCTGCTGGGACGGTGCCCTGCCGGGTAGAGATAACTGGAAGAGGAAGTCCACTGTATGACGACGAAGGTCGATTCCGGATCTCTCCTTCCATTTTGGGAGGAACACCGGAACCTAACGTGATAAAAACATGAAGTTACTACACTAGCATTCACTGCACAAACGGGACTCATCATAGCAAGTGTATCCATAAACGTCAATCAAACAATCAAAGTACGTGCATCCAGTAGATTTCTAAGCGAATGTAATATCATGACATTTCGAAACTTAAAAGTTTATTAGCCTGAATAAATGTGTTGTAAATATAGGTCACGTAAACAACATTTTTTGGAATACGTACGGGAGTTTCATTGTGGTTATTATAGCACATGCAAAATTATTTACTAGTTGTCGGTTAGTCATATATCCCTCGCACTTGCTGCGTGAAGAACTAGAAAAATAAAGGGTATAATGTATGCTGCCGTAAATGAAAAGCATCGGATTTCAGATTACCACAGCAAAAAAAAGGCAGATTACGATGTCAGCTTTTCCGCGGAGTAAAATTATTTACTTTAGTGTAAATATATCGCAATAAAATTATAAGTACATTACGCAGTATTTAAAAACAAAGTATATTTAGGAGTCTGTTAATAATATTAACAGTAATAATAATATTCATTATTATTATTATTATTATTTGTATTATTGTTATTCTTTGTAATATTATTATTTGTATTATTATTGAAGTCTTCTAAAATCAATCAAATTAGTTAAAAACATTTAAACAGTTCCTACGAAAAATAACGCTATTATACTGAAAAATACTTGTAAATAAATGATAAAGTCTTGAAATTATTCTTATCGCATTATACATTGCCCAAATTAATACATGAAATACAAACAACCCTCAAGTCCGTTATACTGTTTTTTTTTTATTCGTGCATCCTACTTCCCACACAATAATTTCGACGTAGCCTTTGAATTTCCAATGATGTAACATTGGTTTCCTGGAATCGACTCGATTGGACAGTTCGAAATATTCGCAAAGAAATCGGGAGTGTGTGTGGAGCGGCCCAAGCCGTGTGCTTCCCGAAGCGCTACTGGGCCTGCTGGGCCGGAGCCCCGCGTGCGCCCGGTTCGCAAAAGAGCTTTCGCATCTACTTATGTCCACCACTTTCCAAACCTGTCGCTCGGAAGCTAGAAAGCCTCTTGCGCGGCCAAGAGCCAGGTCCGTTCCCGGCTGTTTTAAATATCCCTAAATGCTGCGTATCCACTTGACTTTTTTTTCGCTTCGCTGGAAGATTTGCGACAGAGCTACGCCCTGCTGGACGCCTCTCCATGTCGCGACACACTCGATTCCGCCCTGCTTCAACTCCAACTCGTGCCCGCTTCGCCCCCTGCCGTCACCACTGCCGTCGCCACCTCCGAGGCCCTTGCTGTCGCCCCTGCTCTCGCCATACCCTCCCCTTCCCTGCCCTACCACCCCCCTGCCCACACCCAGTCCTCGCATTGCTCTCGCCCCGCCCTCACCCCGCCCTCGCCCCACCCTCGCCCCACCCTCGCCCCGCCTTCACCCCGCCCTCGCCCCGCCCTCGCCACGCCCTCGCCACGCCCTCGCCCCGCCCTCGCCCCTGCCCTCGCCCCGCTCTCGCCCCGCTCTCGCCCCCGCCCTCGCCCCGCTCTCGCCCCGCCCTCGCCCCGCCCTCGCCCCACCCTTGCCCCTGCCCTCGCCCCGCTCCCCTCCCTCGCCCTCGCCCCGCCCTCGCCCCGCCCTCGCCCCGCCCTCGCCCCGCCCTCGCCCGCCCTCGCCCCGCCCTCCGCCCGCCCCGCCCTCGCCCTCGCCCTCGCCCGCCTCGCCCGCCCTCCCGCCCCGCCCTCGCCCCGCCCTCGCCCCGCTCCCGCCCCGCCCTCGCCCGCCTTCTCGCTCCGCCCTCGCCCCGCCCTCGCCCGCCTCCTCGCCCTCGCCCTCGCCTGCCCGCCCCCGCCGCCCTCGCCCCGCCCTCGCCCCTGCCCTCGCCCCGCCCTCGCCCCGCCCTCGCCCCGCCCCTCGCCCCGCCCTCGCCCCGCCCTCGCCCCTGCCCTCGCCCGCCCCTCGCCCGCCCTCGCCCCGCCCTCGCCCCGCCCTCGCCCCGCCCTCGCCCGCCTCGCCCGCCTTCGCCACGCCCTCGCCCCGTCCTCGCCCGCCCTCGTCCCGCCCTCGCCCCGCCCCTCCCCGCCCTCGCCCCGCCCTCGCCCGCGCCTCGCCCCCCGCCCTCGCCCGCCCTCGACCCGCTCCTCGCCCCGCCCTCGCCCGCCTCGCCCGACCTCGCCCGCCCTCGCCCCCGCCCTCGCCCCGCCCTCGCCCCGCCCTCTCCCGCCCTCGCCCCCCCGCCCTCGCCCCGCCTCGCCCTCGCCCTCGCCCCGCCCTCGCCCCCCGCCCTCTCCCCCCGCCCTCGCCCCGCCCTCGCACCCGCCCTCGCCCCCCGCCTCCTCGCCCCCCGCCCTCGCCCCGCCTCGCACCGCCTCGCCACGCTCTCGCCCGTCCCTCGCCCCGCCCTCGTCCCGCCCTCGCCCCGCCCTCTCCCGCCCTGCCCGCCTCGCCCGCCCTGCCCCCTCGCCCCGCCTTCGCCCTCGCCCGCCCCTGCCGCCCCCCCCGCCTCGCCCTCGCCGCCCTGCCTCGCCCCTCCGCCTCGCCCCTCTCGCCTCGCCCTCGCCGCTCCTGCTCCTCACCTCCCCTCGCCGCTCCTCCTCCGCCGCGCCTCGCCCGCCCTCGCCACGCCCTCGCCCGCCCTCGCCGCCTCGCCATCCTCGCCTCACCCTCGCACGCTCTCGACCGCCTTCGCCCGCCTCGCCGCCCTCGCCCGCCCTCGACCCTCTACTGCGAACAGAAAATATTTAAACCGTGCTGCAGAAATTTTGTATATAAAAACTCTTTATTGTCGGCCATTTTAACGCAAATTAGAAAAACCTTCTTTCTGTACGAAGTAAATTATTTCCTCGAATACGATATGTAAATTTTGGGAGGTACTTTTCATGAAGCCTCCATAACTTTTTTAAATGTTCTCAAAAATTGTAAATATTTTCTTAAAGTTTAAAATATCGCGCAGGTTTCAATTTATTTCCAATCTTAACATATCAAATAATCATAAAAGTTCAAATTGTTTCAGCTTCTTTCTGTAAGTGCACAATATTAAAGAGACATTTGTTCCAGAATGAAATCTGTTGTTCAAGACATCTTGAAATAAAATAATGTATTTTTTTAGAAATGTAAGTTAACGTAAAATGTAGGTAATTGTTAAACAATTATTCACTCAGGAACGGCTCAAAATGTTTCTATAATTTTTCCTCGTGTGTATTAAAAACGAAAAAGAGCTGGTGCTGGTCCCATTTTCGACAACTCGGAATTTTCGAAAATTGCAAAAATTTAACATTACAAAAGTACAATATTGATGATAGAGATTTTTCTTTAACCAACTCTGTCAGATCTCCAACAATTGGATTATCAAATAAGCTCATAAACATTTTAACGCAGTTTTTGCGTAATTTGTAATTGAAGTTAATGCAGTTTATAAAACTTTTCCAAAAATGACTCCAAATTTGATTCTTTACTTTTTTAACGGACACTGCAAGGACGTTTTTAAAAATGGTGCTTGTCGCCTTATTGTTGAATTCTCTAAAGCTTCAAAAATTGCAATATTTAGAAATAGTGCCAGAATGTATGTGCTGTTTTAGCCCCACTAGTGTCATTCTCGAACTTACCTTACCACTATCACAAAATGACCTATGGAATATTTGAATGAATTGATTTCTGCTTTCAATAAATACACTTTCAAAAAGTAAAATATGGGTGTTCATAGCGTCATTCTCCACGCTACATTGCTTTTTACAACTAATGCAACGCCATGATAGAAATAATAACAGCAGTGTTTTATACGTAATACCAAAAATGCAATTAAGAATGTAGCAATGTCACATATACTTCCTCGTAATATAAATATTCATCACTACATAACCCTTCATTGATAATCACTACATAGCCCTTCGACCACACTGGGACGGTTTCCGTAAAAGGATATGAGTGAAAAAAACATTATGGAGAGGTGGAGGAATGACAGACCGTAGAAACGAGAAAATATCAAAAACATCTTCGGCGAACACCATTTCCCGTCACAAATTCCATGTTCACTAACCGGTGATTGATTGATTGTTAGTAATTCTGGGCGAGCCAACTAAGGTCATTAGCCCCTCAAGCGTAATGCATATTTTTCCCTCGGGGGTTGACGTTGGTCGTCAATTGGTTGGTTGTTAGTGATTCCGGGCGCGCTAATACTGAGGTCACTAATCCCGTAGTGTAGCGCATGTTTCTTTTATCCTCGTGAGGTGGCGGTGATTTTCCCCGCTGGATGGTGAGATCCGGCGCCGACCTACCGTCGTCTTCCCAACCAGGTTTCTCCCACCAGTCGGTGTCTTATCCGGGACAAGCCCTAAACTCCCGACTGCCGCAGCAGCACCGTAACAAACGGGCCACGGACCGCGTGCAATCTTTCCTTCTTTTTCCTTGTCCTATCCTCACCCCTTACATACTTACATTGACATGCACTACCTGCCACACACCGTTTAGTTACAAATGCTGGGTTGTCTCTGTACCATCCTAGCATATGCGATTAGAACGGGTTCAGATCAGATTTTACAATTAAAAAGACATACAATCTTCAAAATTTTAAAATATTTTCTTTTCATTCATTAGTGCTAACGCAACTTCACAAGTGGGCAGCAAAGGCGTGCTTTAGTGTCTGGAAAGCAAAGTTCCTATTCTTCTCTCTGTCAAAGTCGTTATGTTCTCTGCTTTTAAATGTAAAAATTCAAATACTTAATTACACAAGCAACAAATTGAATCACTGGAAGCTTGTAAGTTGTGGAGAGCCCCTCCAGAGTTGCTTTGAGTCAAAATGTTTCGGATATATTTCTTGTGTTTCATACAATTATGAGATCATAAACAATTTAAAAAAACGTCGCATGCCAACAAACACACAAACGAGAATCATGAAAGCAAGCTATGATGTTGAAAAGTGCAATAGTAACTTACAAAGAAACAATCTCTTTGACGAACATATTTAGGTAGCGGCTTACACAAGCTTTTCTCGTTATGCGTATTGCTCAAAAAGGTATAGGAAAGAAAAACAATTCTCTTGCGTTTGTTGAAAGTTAATACATTCATTACTGAAGTTGTATTGAACATTAGTTTTGTGTTCGCTCATTCTTATAGCTACATGATTGCCAAATTGCCCTTCAATATTAGTATTAATACTATTGTCATTTTCAAATTTATGTTGAAATGTATAGAAATATGTTCACTCAATGTTACGTAATGCTGCATCACTTAATTGCATTTCTTACAATACGTACTGGAAATTGATTTCATTGTATTTGTGTATGAAACCTTGCGCATAATATCTACTTGACTGTCTAGATGATGCCGAGTCCTAGGCACCATTTTGGCCGTCATGCTGGGACCTTCTCGAGAACGAAATTCAATTCACCCTGAGGAAGGTTGCAGCATATCAGACGAAACTCGTGTGGCCACTGACTCCGGCCGCAGAAACCTACGCTGTCATTTTTGCGGAATCTTTTACATGGGTGCTTTGTCCTTTGACAGTCGTAGGTGGTCACAGTTACATATACTGTTGACAGGAAATGGATTTTTAAGGCAGTGACATTCGAAATACAGAATGTTTTAAAGGACGGCTTTGTCCGTTAAAATTTGTATATGCTTTTAGTTTTACCAACCGTGTGAAGGATATTGGTTTCAGAGTACCGATAAATACAATTTGGTGCTGAATCTTTTACAAGGGGGTTTTGTACTTTGAAGTAGTTGTAGTTTAACCGGAAATTGAAACGTGCAGAATCGTTTAGTGGCCAGCTTTGTCCTTAGAGAGACGTATGTGCACAGTTTCATTTACTGTGTGGGAAATTGATTTCTAAGCGAGTGGCATATGAAATGTAGAATCCTTTCCAGAACGACTTTGTCCTTTGAGAGTAGCTGCAATCAGTGTCTTGTATTGCCTACAGAAAATTGCTTTTGTGTATTGGTGTGTGAGAATTACAATATCTTTTTAGAATGATTTTGTCATTTGAGAGTCATTGGTGCACACAGTTCCTTCTTCAGTGTTCAGGAAATCGATTTCGGTGTACCAGCCGACTAAATAGCTCTGCGACAACAGCATTGTCTGTGCAGCATCGTTGACCGGGTGGCGAAAGTGTTTGTGTGCCGTCGGCGGGGATTTGTAAGACTATCTGCATAGCTCAGTCGACTTCAAGCTCAGTCTAGAGAAGAATTCTAGATATTGACTGTTCTGATGGGTAATTTTAATGATTTCTCTGCGCAATACCAGGTGAATCCTGCAACAGATCCTATCAAACGGGTCGTGCAACGCGGACGATCTTTCCTTCTCACCCGTGCCCCTCCTCTTTCTCTCTCTCGTTCTCTCTCGCTCTCCTCTCACTCTCTCTGTCTTCTCTCTCTCTCTCTCTCTCTCTCTCTCTCTCTCTCTCTCTCTCTCTCTCACACACACACACACACACACACACTCCCTTAAAGCTCTACTTTACCACACATATCGGATGTCCAGTCGAGAACTTAGAACTAACTTACCTTCGTTGGGACGGTGCCGCGCTTGTTGAAATATCTGGAGAGGAAAACCCCGCAATCCGACGTGTACATCGGCGCCTGATCTCACGTTTAATCGAGGATCACCGCCACGTTCCGAGATATAACATGCACTACAATTACGGAACCAATAACCATAGCTATTGACGCACCAGAAAGCAATAAATATTCACTCACTGGCTGTACCGATATAGATTTATATATTTGGCACTATGAATCGATAGTTTAACTTTGCCAACTAGATGTGTTCCCCATGCCAGGGCCTACTTTAATCTCTTAAGCTTGGGACGTAAGAGACACACATGACGAGCATGACGTATTCCTTTCGCCTAACCATCAAACTCCGCCTGCCTTAGCTTTCTTTCGTCACATAGCCCCAGAAACCGAGACAATTTGAAAGGAAAGCCACTCCATTTTTTCTTGTGCCAATATATGCATACGATATCGATGTATGCACATGATAAATATGGGTGATATTGTCCCAGGCGGGACCCCCGGGTTTCCCTTGGGCTCGGCGGCCGAGCTCGCACGCGCCGCCTCGTCGCCTTCCTGCGCCCGCGCGAAGCCCTTCCTCGCTCGCTTTTTGTTGCGCACTCGCGCCGCCCAGTAATCCTACAAAAGTGGGAAATGATTCCCCCAGGGATTAAAGAAGAGCGGAACTGCAAGGAACTGGGAGAAGTTTGTTCGGAAACCCACCGAGTGGAGAATTGCATGCGGCGACATTCAGTAACACCATTAGAATCATTGAAGTATATGAAAAATGTGAAGAAATTGTTTTTTTGTGATTTTTATGTAGTTTGGAATTCTTTCGCGAGTTTCGTATTTGAAACGAAAGAATTATTAATCTTTAACAACTATGTTAGGCATTACTAATTCAAAATTATGAATTCTTATCATGTGCGCAGATCTTTGAAAATGTTCATTTTACTGTTAGTCTGCAAAAGATATAGTAATGACAAGATAGTAAGTCATCACCATCTATAATGCGAAAACTTATTCAAAATGTCTCTCGACTTTTGTTATTTCTGTGTAAACTGACTATGTAGGAAACTTGTACCCTTCTTCTGTAACATTGGACCAAGGTTTCTTGTCTTCATCTCTTGTGAAGTGATGATCGGTAAAATTATGGACCCTAGGCACGTCTTCTCTTGGGCCTAAAACCTATAGAAACGATTTAAGAGGGTCCAAAAATGAACAGATGTAATTCAATCGTAAACTATTTCTTTACTGACGACAGTGGAGGTCAGTCAGGACGCGATGGTGCGGTCGGACAGCATGACGGAGGACGACGGAGGAAGTCATGTGGAGAGGACAGACTGTGCCACAAAATACCTCGTGTGCCATAAAATGCGATTATATGAACGATTTATTGCAACAGAAAAGGCCGTTTACAACTTTTATTGGTATTATCCATTGTATGTCCCGTACTGGGCAATTGGCCTCCGCACTCTTAGATCCCGGGGTGACTAGTTAGTCAACCCAGGAACCCGCGATATCTCGAATTCGCTTAACTTTCGTGACTTCACGTAGTTAATGAATTCGACTAGTGACACTGGTTTCGTGTTCGTGGCATTTCAATAGAGCCATCCCAGCATTCGCCTGGATGACCGAGGGAAACCACAAAAACCCCGGTCAGCATGGCTGGCACGAACATTGAACCAGGGCCTCCCGAATACGAAGTCAGCGCGTTACGCCGCTTGGTTCGTTTATAATGCTAGTACACAAAGAAAGATGTTAGAAAGATGTTTATTGCGCATACTATACCGTTAAATCCTTTTTGAGTTGATTAGTATTGACTCATTAGGCAAACAACTGGAGTGAACTTTATTTGTGTGTTAAAAACACCTATATAAGCCTCTGGGATGGCTCATGAGTAGCGTACAAGAAGTATAAAATTAAACGATTAAATTCGATAGAAAAATTTAAATCCCAAGTAACATCGTTTCTGCTGCATAACTGTTTCTATAAAATTAGAGACTATACTGAGCATCAAAAGGAAAGTAACACATTGAACTGAACCACCTGTAACAAATAATGTACCGCAGCTTCTGGGTCAATGACCCCATCTCGATCAGGTTTTTCGTCCAGTTTCCCTGATCCCTTGAACAAATGCTGAGATGGCCCCCTTGTTTTGCTCAGAACATAAATGTAACTTCATTATCTGGGCACGTCGTCTAGAATTCAGTGGGAAATATAGTTATTCAAATTATAGTTCTGCATGTGATCGCGACAGAAAGTATTATTTCTTGACGAAGAGCATGATGAGGGATAAGAGCCCAAATTTATTGCTGATTTACCCATGAAAATAGTTTTATTACATCGAAGCGAATTTTCTTTCTCAATTTAATATTCCAGTAGTATATCAGCTGCTCTGAACGATAGTTTCTCATTATTGCATGGGCATGGGGGACACTGGTAGCTGGCCGGCGAAGTCAAACTACCGACCCAATAACGCCAAATACATACATACGTAACCAATATATTGGAATTTTAAGTCTTCTTATGGAAAATTACAAACTTTAATTAATGGACATCTATAGTGACGAAGGTATTATCTACGTGATTGGGTCTTGAAGTTAACCTTCCTAAACGCAATATTATTTTTCTAAACAAATCACTTTTTTATGAAGTTCCAAGTTGATATGAAAAGAGCACTATTTGATGCTACAATCAGTACTATTTCTGTAAAAGGATCCGGAAGATCAATTTAGTGCTGTAGAAGACCTTTACGTGTTACAATTGCGAATATTTGTGGAATTCACCTGAATGGTACGCGCTTATAATCGAATATGGTACCGGGAGCTGTAGCTCAGTGCATCAACTGATGTCACTGCAGCGCATCTGACCGGGAGGTCCTAGGTTCGAGTCCTGACGGCAGCAGGTCTAATTCAGTCGCTGTCTGGAGGAGAATTCTAGCGGCCGGCTGCTCTGAGCGGTAGTCTTCCGTGGTTTCTCCGATCAACACCAGGCGAATGCCGGAGCAGTACCCTATCAAACGGGCCACGGACCGCGCGCGTTCCTTCCCATTCCTTGTCCTATCCTCTCCCCTTACACACACACACACACCTACACTAACATGCACTACACTACCACATATCCCTGGAGACCGGTCGGGAGCTTAGAGCTTGTCCCGGCTGGGGCGGCGCCCCGCTGGTGGGAGAGTCCTGGTTAGGGGGAAACCCCACTAGCCGACGGTAGGTCGGCGCCGGATCTCGCCATCCAGCGGGGGAAAATCACCGCCATCTCCAGAGAAAAAAACGTGCACTACACTAACGGGGCTAATGATCAGAGCAGTTGACCCGCCCAGAAACATGAATAAATCAATCAATCAATCGAATATGCTAGGATAACGCTGAGACGACCAAGACATGATTTCGCCCTTTGTGGGACATTCCATAATTCGTAATAACACCGAACACTCCAATAAATACTGCTTCGTAATAGCCGTATTAGGACCGATCTGTCGTAACCACGATTCACGCCGAATCATAGCAACAATTCTCACCACGATTCGCCTCCTTATTTACCGAAGGAGTCACTTTCCTGCCGCCCATATTGCGAATATCTTGCTAGTTCACCAATTACCACATGTCCCCTTCGTCTTTTGTGGGCTATCAGCCTGTGCTACTGAGTCGCCATTTCACCCCTACTGAGTCACCCTTGCAGATGGCCCGCCTCATTCCTGGCCCGCGTTCCAGCAATTTCCCATGTCTATTGTTTTGATAAAGTCAGAAAATGTGTAATACAGTCCAGAGTGTGACTGTAGCGAAGGGTGTTGCTTGCAGCGTTGAATGACTGTGGCGGCAGAGCATATGCAATTCCGTTATGAAATGGTCTAAAAGTAAATGTTTACCATGTGAGATAAATATGTATAACTTCATAAAAAATATTTAATTTTACGTTATAACAATTTTTTCTCTACAAATCACACCCGAACGATGGTTTCGAGTTCCATGGTCTACAGCTGAATTGAATGGTCATCTCACATGATGGAAGCTTGTGAAATGAAATTTAACAACCACATTACGTATTCTTCGCACATTTGACACGCACGCACGGAACTTCCGGTCGCTTCCTTTTCCAGCGCTCCCCACCCTCGCACGCGGACAATCGAGCATCTGCCTTTGTAGTCGGCGCCACCCGGCGACTCCGCATCCCTCCCGCGGCCGCCCCTCGCCGAGGTCTGTCGCGAGCAAAAAAAAAAAATATTCCGTGTCGCCAACTTGGCGGCCGCCGGCCGCGGGGCGCGCTCGGCAAGGGCACTCGCGGAAAGTTTGTCTGCGAAGCGAAGCGGAACGGCGCGACGCGAGGCGAAGCCTGGTGAGGGGATGCGAAACAAGACGCGAAGCGGGGGATTAAGGCGAGAACGGAACGGGCCGGGTGCGTGAATGGTGCGTGGTGATTCGTGGCGGGGGCGTGGCGGGGAGAGAGCAAGGTGTTTGTCGGTGGAGGCAATGAGAGACTGCATGGGGATGAGTGTGGCGGGGCCGAGGAGAGGACATGGGATAGGCGTGGCGCGGCGTGACGGGAGAGAGCAGGGGCGTGGCGATGGGGGTGATGGGAGACTGCATGGGGATGAGGCGGCCGGGCCGAGTGGGGATGAGCGTGACCGGTGCGAGGAGAGGATATGGGAATGGGCGTGGTGGGGGTGATGGTAGACTGCATGGGGATGAGCGTGACCGGAGCGAGGAGAGGATATGGGAATGGGCGTGGTGGGGGTGACGAGGGGCGTGGCCATGGGGAAGGGAAAGGTTGGGGGGGGGGGGGGGGCCGAGAAGGGGGTGGCGTTGGAGGAAGGAGAAAAACGGAGTGGGCGTGGCGGGGTGAGAAGAGGGTGCTTGCCGATGGAGTGAAAGGGGTGAGTGCATGTGTGGGAGTGGTGGTGGCGGAGGCGTGGCGAGCGAGAGTTCTTGAGAGTAGACGTTGGCGCGTGACATGTCTGGAATTGGAATAGGGAGAAGATCGTGAAGAGAAGAGAGAGGAGTTGGAAGGGAGGGGTGATGCGATTGTGACATGACGGGGCGAAGCGAGGCGGCAACATTAGCATGGCGGGCGTTACAAGGAGTACGATGCGACGGAATGGGGTGATCTGTGGTTACAAGACACACCAAGTTTCTGAGTCATGTATACCTTTATTATTCTCGCAAACCCTCTCCATCCTTCCCAAGTCTTCACTTTTGTTGCTGCTGCCAGACTCAGAACGTTCGCCTGCAGTCACTCTGTATTCTGCATCGTGGGTGCAGTCACCACCCAGCTTCTACATACTCGCCGTACCTCGCCTCTTTGTCGTGGACTTCTCAGACATTTACATTCTCAAACCCAGGCTTGTCAGCCTTCTCAGCCGCCCCTTGTTCACACCTTGTTCCTGTTTCTTGCCTCACACACCGCCATTCCCCTCCGTTGTCACTGTAGATTGTCTTCATTACTTACACTTGCCATCTCACTCCCGCAGACTACATTTCTTTTTTGTTCGTCTCAATTTATTGCGCCTGCCACTTCACTATATCTGCATAATTTATTCTTGCTTTTCGTAAGTTCTGGTGATGCTTCTTCTCTACCGGGGCTGCTCTCCGTTCTTCACTCTCTTTTATTATTTTTTTATTTTATTCAATTACAAACCACCAAGTTTTCTTCCGGTCTTCGTAAAGTTGAACCAAACAAATTCACAAGTTATACTTCATACATCTTTCCTACATAGAATAATGTAAAATATCGAAAACGAGGTCTCTACTCATGCCACTTAATAGAATTGCCATGTTTTGCATGGCCCGGCACACAAAGCGGCTGCTACCTAGTGGTGCACTTTGTAAATGCCTACGTTGTATGTCGACCCCTTCCCGGCGCTGAGCCCTGCGTCATCTCAAACCGTCGCCGCTTCCCTCTCCCTCCCGCGTGCTCTCCCGCAAACTCCCACGTGCAACGTGCCTCCCATTCCTCTTTCCCTCCTTCTCCTTCTCGGCGTCCCGCTCCCGCTCGTTCCGGGCCTCCGCGAAGAGGCCTTCTGTCTCGTTTCCGCGCAGTTGTTTCCGCGAGAGTTCGCGACGCGACGTGCTAATGAGAATCGCGCCGCCTCGCGCGGTCGACGAGAGGTTGCCGGCGCCACCGCCACCGCCACCGCCGGCGCCGCAGCCGCAGCGAGCGAAGGATGCGGCAATTCGCGAGGAGCAGCGGCGTTGCTGCCGGATGTATTGACAAGTGCGTCCACCAAACCGTCCTTACCTTTGCATTTTTACTTTCTAGCCTTATTTCGCAGGAAGAAAAAGGATTGTAATCGTATGCTAGAAACGCCGAATTTTCGAAAAACGTATTGCCGGGTCCTGGTAAGGAAAGAAATCGTGTTCCTGTATACACTAATTTACTCTTCTTCTGTCACGATGTGTAGTCAGAATCCACGTTTTGTGGGTGCTTCGTTCCGAATATTCTATTGACGGCAAAACTGTATCTGTATCTGTCGGTCAGTATTCAATGCTAGCGCCAAAACCGTTAAGCCGATTTTCTCCAAAATTGCTATTCCGTTATCGGTTTAAAAGAACTCGAGGGTCTGTCAGTTTGAAATGGTTATTTCAATTCTTGTGAGTAATTTTCATGCATCGTGTATTACATTTTGAAAATTTTCTCAAAAACATCCCCAAAATTTTTGGATTAAGCTTTGTCCTCGATTAGCGGAAAGAACGCTTAAAAGAATGGCACTTGTTTAATTTTCGTTTAAATCCTAGGTTTTTCGAAAATTTGAATGTTTAAAATGTTTTGGTGGACATTTTACAACTGAAATATTGAAAAATATTAATGTACTAAATGAAATTTCTCCCTTAACAGCAGATCTTGAAATAACGTCGTATTCAATTTTTCGAAAATATGAGTAGTTTTCACGTAATTTTGTGTGAATCCTAGGTAACTTTTATTATTTTTTTCTCAAAAAGGGCTCCATTTTTTTCTTATATGATCTTGTATGCATCAAAGGACGGTAAAGAAGTGATCTACTTTCCGGCAAACTATGTATTTTGGAAAAATTGAAAAAATGTTAATATTGAAGAACTACAAATTTGAAGGTTTTTTATCTTCAACA
The DNA here is from genome assembly GCA_964035755.1 of Teleogryllus oceanicus. NCBI lineage: Eukaryota > Metazoa > Arthropoda > Insecta > Orthoptera > Gryllidae > Teleogryllus > Teleogryllus oceanicus. Next base: position 281,404,700 of record CAXIVR010000001.1, read on the forward strand.
AAATATATTCTAACAAATTAGTTCTTTAAAACATTTCACTTACAATTTTTTAAAGAAACTAGTAGTTTTTGCGTAATTTCTATTTAAATTAATGCAAATTATTAAGAAGAATGCTCAAAAACCGCTCCATTTTTAATTTATTTTTTTCTAGAAATACGATGAGGGACGCTTAAAATAATGGCGCTTGTCTCATTTTCGTTGAACTCTCTAAAATTGTGCTGATAAATTATTATTATTATTATTATTATTATTATTATTATTATTATTAATAATAATAATAATAATAATAATAATAATAATAATAATAATAATAATAATAATAATAATAATAATAATAATAATAATAATGTCTTTAATTGTGGCGAGGCTCAGGCCTTAAGGTCTGCTCTTCCGCCTAACCACTTTAATTAATTTACAATTTTAAAAATTACAGTTGAGGCGTTCAGATGTAATTAATATTAACTGACTTTTCATGTCGCAGAAGAAAAAAATCAATTTGTGACTACCATCTACATCAATTTATCTGTATGAGCAAAAATGATTTTTTGTCATTTTTTTTTGTTTATTCTTGGAATTTTGCAAAATGGAAAGACATTATGTAAGGAACATTCTTAAAAAAATAAGATAAAAAAGAGTTCCCACTTATTCCACTTAGAATCAACAATTCAAAATTCGCCCGAAATGTCAGTTATCATTACCCGACATGCCTCAACTGTGAACAATAAGCAAAAAAGGGGGTAAGGGGGGTAAAATTTTACATTTACGTCTGGGATGCAATACTAGGGACCATCCCGACATACGCCTTAATCGATTGAGTAAACCCAGATTCAGCGATTGAGTAAACCCAGAAAATTCATCGCGGTTGGTAAAGTAGAAATAGAAAGAAAAATAGTGTTTCCAATTTAGTCTCATACCTCAATCTTTTTATTTATAGATTGTTTTCAATGGCTTATTTACTTGTAGTTTTTTTACCACATTCCCTTTTTGATAAATTAAATGGGACAGTGAAGAAAAATTTACTTGGAGTTATGATTACACAATTGCCACTTAATTTAACCACAGCATTGAGCTTGACGATGCGATCTATCGATCATGACTTGCTCTCGCACAGCGAGGAAGGTATGACCTATAACTCGACTCCGTACTCAGTCTGCAATCTGGGACATGCCTCATTTGTGCAGGAAGTAAGCGTTTGTTTCGTGACCCAACTCGACTGAACCTTTTTTTGCGAAGTTCGTTTCCCAATGTAGGTCAACTCCAAAGCACTTCTTCCTCAAGTTGCACGAAAGTCGCGCGAATAGGGATGAGAATTGACCGTCGAGTCTTCTAACAAGCGGACGCGGATGGTGGCAATGCGAAATCACCTCAGAATGAAGCAGAAGAGGTAGATGTAGCATTGTGCGCAAAAATTTACATTTTACATCTGGATTACTTCTATGAAGACAATATTTATGTGCAATAACTTACGTGCTTTAATATATCCGTGGAGAAGCTGAGATACAACTATGTGCCTCTGTTGTTTGCCCTGCTTTCAAATCGTGCGACAACTCCCGCCCAGCGAAGCAGGCCTTGTGTTTCGAATCCCGGCACGTTCTCCGCCTCAAAGTTGCTCCATCCTCCCTTTTCCTGAGATGAAATAAAGTGGGATGAGATGTGATATGCAAATTCACAAACCCACCGCTGCCAAACAAATTCATATTGTCGGCATCGTAAATTCTAGGTTAAAGGTCTGAGTAGAATCTATATGTTCCCAAGATTTTTCCATAGTCCCTAGGAAGATAATGTTCGTAGTTCCTAGAAAAACTTCCTGTTTCCGAATTCAATCTCCAGTGTTTAAATCGGTCTGAAAGCAGTAGTGCATGGGAAGAGTTGAAAAGGAGCTTGCACGATTTAAAAGAACGTTTTTGTAAGAAATGAAAATTTTTGAGTTTTCAAAAATCTATAACATATTTAGTCAATTATTCTGCACTTCATTTGCTAAAAAGAGCTTTTCAAGAGATTTAGCAATCAAGAGATTTAGAGATTTCAAGAGATTTAGCAATCAAGAGATTTAGCAATAAAGTATGTTCTGTTTTAGTACTGCTTGTTTGATATTTTTGACACTAGTGAATGTTGTGAAAATTATTGCATATTTTACTTTGCATTTCAAGTAATGCCGAATGAGAATTGGAGGTATATATTTATTATTAGTTACGTAGTATCAAATTTAAAAAAAATATATTGCACACATAGTTGAGTGTACGCAATTTCACGTTCGGGGGCAAACATCTTTAATCCTTATGTCTTCGTATTTTGATTCTGATGCTTTGATCGATGTGATTATTTACCAAGTGAGACAGTAAATCATAATGCACATCTGAATTCCCAGGAGTCTGATGTTTCTTTAGACACACCTGCTACTCTTTTTCTACAGCACATATTAATGTGTGTCTGCTGATTGAGAGTACATGACATGCATTATACATGAATTATATTTATTTCTCTAACATCCAATACTTCACGGCTCTTTTTCATTTTCAGTTAATGTATTTTGCCGCAAGTGAGTCATCGCTTTCGCTTGCAGATCTTTTTGGCCTCATAAATTTTTCGTGCATTATCAAAGATTTGTTTCCCTTTCATTATATATAATACCTTTGACGTTTTGCGAAATCCAGTATGCTGTGTGATCGTTCTTTGATTCCCATTATCCGCTTGATGCTCTTTGCGTCTTAGACTCTACTGCGAGCTACCAAGAAAAGGCGGGCGCGTGAGCACTTTTCGACTGGAGAGCACCTCCCGGGGTCTCTGTGCGAGCTGTGACCTGCTGCCGGAAGGCTCATGGGAGAAAACCGTAGAGCGCGCAAGTGAGCCCTGGACCGTGCGTCTGCAGGTAGAAAAAGGCACGGTCCGAGCTCACGGCTGGCGACGCGGAGTTAAGCGGATCTGTCGAAATCGACAAAAGAGATTTCACCGGCCACGCTGACCAGGTCGGCAGGACGGGGTGGGAGTGGTCAGGGGATGGATTGGGGCAGAGGAGGGGTTGGTGGAGAAAGGTTGCGGAGCGCGTAGTGGGGGCAGGTCTGAAACGTGGCTATGTGGGAAGAATGGATTGAAGTAGGGGAGGAGAGGAAGAAATCGATGGACGTGGCTGCGAGGCTAGAAGTGGGGATGCGTTGAGGACAGCGAAGCAGAGGTTGAGATAAAGTGGAGGAATGGCAGCGATGCAAAGATATCGGTCCAGTGTCGAGAGGAAGCGAGATGAATTGTAGAAGCAGAGAGAGGATATCCAAAGGTGGAGGGAAGAAGATTGGCAGGAAAAAGTGGAGGGAAACGAAAAAAGTAGTGAAAACAGCACAGACCTTCCAGCTGCTGGCACCACCTCTTGACCACAGCGGCTCCTGTTACAATGATAAAAGAATGGTTCCATTCACAGTGTACATGGGAAATTGAAAGAGAGAAATTATTGACTCTAAAAATGATGAAACGACACACAAAAACAAAAAACAGCAACACAAAATTGATTTCCGAAGCTACTCCCGTCAACAGTCTTATGATTAGTACATTCATGTTTTGTTAATAATATTTCCATTACTGTACATCCCTCCATCGATTTTAGCCTGTCATCCGAGTACTCTCTAGGGCGTGTCTTTTATAGATAACAAATGGTGCAAACTGCGATCGGTGTTCAGTACATTGTACAGTCTTAAGAAAGGTAATGGTGAGGGAATAGTGAAGGAAAGATCGCACCCTATCGGTTTCCTGTTGGTTAGGGAACTGCCCTACTACGCGCCTGAAATTCATCGCAACGCAAACGAACCCGGCACCATTGCCAGCCGTCTCAAAGACGTGGGATGACGCTCACACCGGCCGTGCAGACGACTCTCCTTAACTGTTCGCTAACGAATTTTGATTGGAACGAAGGTTGGAATGGTTCGTATCAGGGAAGCCTGGACGGACGCGCGCTGCCTATGAGCGGTGTTCAGAGATGATTCCAGCTTCTGTGTGGGGGGCAATGACGAGATAATCCATACGTGGAGACCCCATATTAAACGACAGCTTTATCGGCGAACGCGAAATAGCTCGAAGTCCTGATGTCATGATGTGGGGTGCGATTGCGTCTAACACCAAATTACTCCAGGCACATTCGAGGCACATTAACGGCACGGAGGACCTGCAGCCAGTTGCCTCACCGTTCATTAACTCATTCCCTGGTGGAATATTCCAGCATGACAGTGCCCGACCGTCCATAGCGGCCATCGGACAATATAGTTTTATTTTAATGCTCCCCACTGAGTAATAGATCGTTAATTTTCACATAACTTGGTCGTAATGTAATATAACTTCTATTCTTTCGTACTGTGCTTACATTTTTCCAGATTCATACTTAATTATTTGTTTTATTCTTGCATATTGATTGGAAGAACACTTTAGAAAACGTATGAAACGTATGAAATCTCCCAGTACTGCCAGAAAAATGAAAACCATTTCCTGTCTCATAGATGAATTTTCGTATATCTTTGATAATTTTATTTGAAATTATGGGAAGAACCGTACAAGAACCAATTCTACAATTTTTTTTATCGATCAGTTTGGTATATTTAGGTCTAAATATTAAGAGTATAATTTTTCGTCTCTTCAGTCGTCCCAAGTAGGCGTTAAATCTGCGTAGATGAAGAGGATCGTATTACTTTTAACGTAGAAACTAATTATTTCGGATTGATACTTTCTGTAGTATTCTGTTCATCAATTGATTTCTCATCTTGAAAATGCTGATGTTATGCAGGTACAGTGTTTCGTAATAGTCCCTATTAACATTCAATTCGTCGACTTTACAATACTGCATCTGCTTTGATCTTTTAATATTAACTGTAATTCTCTTTTGATGAACATTCCCACTGAAATAGAGAATACTTCTTTTATTACATACAAAGGGTGAATTATCATCACATATTCCAGAAAAGTTATTTATTTATTTATTTATTTATTTATTTATTTAATATGTAATTATTACATACAAATTAGAGAACGTGATGCAAAGTGGCTAGGCCGAAGGCCTTTAAGCCATTACAATACCTACATTCTACCGCGTTCTAACATTTCGTAGTCTGGTATTCACCCCAAATGGTCTTTTCAACTCATCAATGCCGCGGAAAAGAGACCCTAAGGTACGGCTGAGGGAAAAACCCCCGAAGGGGGAAAAACCTGCCGTCAGAAGCTGAGTACATGCTAATCTATCCGGTTTTTAAACTATTTATTTATTTTGCGCGGGCGTCAGGCATTCTCCTTCCAATGTTTGGCCTCCTCAGCACCTGAAAACAAACAGCACCACAGAAGATCGTCCGCACCAACGCCTCTGCCCTTACATTTCCGATTCCCACTTCCCTTTCGCCCCCTAATGTGTTTTATTTTAACCGTTTCCTTTTATTTTATTTTAATTAATTTAATTTTAATTTATTTTAATTATTTTAAGTTAATTTATTTTTATTGACTTATGTATCTACTTAAACTTAACAATTGACTACAAATTATGACTTTTTTATTTCTTTCTTTTTTTGTACTGTTTACTAACCTAACATAACTTACTGACTAACTTAATTATTGTGAGTTTATTGACTTAAAGCCCGGTTAGCTCAGTCGGTAGAGCATGAGACTCTTAATCTCAGGGTCGTGGGTTCGTGCCCCACGTTGGGCTCTGCATTTGGGAGTCCGAGGCCTTTAGTAGATAGATTAGTAAACGCTGTATGTCCTGTCGATTCTGTTGACGCCGAAAAGTTATTTACGTGATACATTCATGCAAAATGTCTCTCTTCAAATGTTGCAGTTCATGAAGTCACAGCCCCAGAATCTACTTCAAATTATTACACATGAGTATAGAATTGCTGTTCACATGTGTATACATTGCCGTTTGGATGAACATTTAATTTGCATCATATGCATTTTTGATGTAGCAAAGTTAATTATGACTTCGTCGAAATACTCTACAAAATTAATTGTGAATTGTATGAAGTGTTCTAAATATTCAACCCTCAAACCATTTTCTGAGAACATATTGTATATATTATATTAAAAGTTAGTTTTAAATGTAATGATGTTTGCAATTATTTGAAAAATGTTAAAAATTTAAACCAATTGCTCACAACAACTTTTTTAACATTCACAGTATTTTGCGAATAACCCAATCGTGCATAGCAATTCTCCTTTACCTAAATCCTTTATTAGTGTATAACTCGGTAACTCATTATATTCATTGTTATTATTGATATTGCATGCCTCTGTTAATGGAAGATCAAAAAAATGCTTGTATATTCTCTGAGAAAGTGAGTGGAAATTATCTCAAATTCGTCGACGATTTGCCTCCACGTTGCGTAAAGAAGATGCCTTATTTGCTGTTCAGTTGCCAATGGTGTATTTAACACCAGACCTGGCGATCAGAGAAAATTAGGAAAACCTTTCTCGGTATATATGGGTGTTTGAAAACTGTGCTCGGGTATCCATTCAGCGGGCTGTGAATCGACCCCTGTTCGGGCGCGCGCTTCAGTACGTACCTGAAAGAGAAGAAATGGCTCTCTATTTACGTAACTCTTCTTGCTCCAAAAAACATTTTCTAACTCTCATTTATTAAAATGTTTTGTGTCGTAGAAATTTCATGCAATATATCTTCCTAAATTTGTGTTATTGTGTGTCAATTTTTTTGTACACCAAGTTTACCAGGAAAACTCAAATAAAAAATGTATTTTTTAATTAAATTGTTTAAAAATTCCATATATTTCATGCAAAAAGACGCTACTACTAATCATATTTTTGAAACATTATACATGACCTTGAATAAAGATGGCTTTTAAGAACATATTTTATTATCAAAAGAGATTTTATTAACAAACGAATATCTTCAATATTGAAGTTCAGTCGAGTTGTTTTTCGAAGTTGGTCGAATGTTTTATGAACTTTTGCAATTTTCGAAAATGCACTTAAATGTTCAGTTCAACAAAAAACACTTATATTTCTAAGTGACCTTTAAACAACGATCCAAAAATTTGGATCCATTTTTGAGAAAGTTTTCAAAATGTTATGGCATGATGTAAAGCACTCTCAAAAGTCAAATTATTCGTTGAACTAGCCCTTGTGAAGCAGCTTAACTAGTTTTGTTGAAACAAATTTCACATGATTGTCCGGGAATCGAACCCGGACCTCCTTAGTGAAAGGCGAGCGACTTCGCTGTTGAGCCACGACACAGCTTAAACATTCTTTAAATACTATTAAATATTCACAGATATGAAAGGCGTAGTGGTGAAATACGGTTTCAAGGTGTGTGAAGAAAGCAGTATTGAATGTTGAGTGAAGCAGAACACATTCGTGGGAATCCCAGAAATCCACTTCGCCGAAAGCTCTCCGCGTTCCTGCACCGCGGCCGAAAGCCACCAATACACCAATAACGCACCTAATTACATTTTTGGCGCGGTGGGGCGCAGCGCCCATCTCGTCTACCGCGAACGGATCACACACGAATACGACGAGCATCCGGAACAGGCTTGCAAATAACACACGTGCCGCAGAGGCGGTCCGCAGTGCGCTCACGCGATGCAATAAAGCCCCACAAAACACAGAGGCTTCTTTGGCTCCATCGTCCAGAATATTGCTGTGCGCGAAATTCTTAGCCCATGCCAGCGTACTGGCTCTGCCGAGAAATCTGAGACCGGCTGCGGCATTCGCGGGATTGGCATCGATAAAGGGAGCGTGTGCTCGCGCGAGCGGGTGAAGAGTCGGTTGGGTGGTTGGTCAGGCGGGCGGGCGGCCGCTGCGGGGATGGGCGTGGCCGCGCCCCCGTGGCCTGGCCCAGGGCGAGGCCAAGGCCGAGACCAGAACCGCGCTCGTGGTGCTTGTGGTCGGTGCGGTCGGGCGGCGCCCACTACAAACGAAACCTCTGGCTGCGCGACCGCCGTGTGCTGACGCTCACAGGTAGAGGGCGCGGGCGGGCGGGCAGACGAGGCCACCGCCGCGTGGGAAGAGGACCACGACCAAGGCTGAAGTGGGGAACGGCTGATGTGGGCAGTCAGTCCGGAATGAGGTGAAATGAAATGAAGCTGGTGATGGGCGGGATGGACGCGGTGGAGGGCGGGGCGGGCAGGGCAGGTGAGATTTGATTTTTTCGTGATTCCGGGCGCGTGAACTGCTTTGGTCATTAGTCCCGTTATTGTAGTGCATGATTTTTCTCGGGGTAAAAGCGGTGATCTTTCCCCGCTTGATGGCGAGATCCGGCGCCGACCTACCGTCGGTTAGTGGAGTTTCCCTAACCAGGACTCTCCCACCAGCGGGGCACCGCCCCAGCCGGGACAAGCTCTAAGCTCCCGACCGACCTCCCGAAATATGTGGTAGTGTAGTGCATGTTAGTGTAAGTGTGTGTGTAAGGGGAGAGGATAGGACAAGGAAGAGGAAGGACAGATCGCGTGCGGTCCGTGGCCCGTTTGGTAGGGTACTGCTCCGGCATTCACCTGGTGTTGATCGGAGAAACCACGGAAAACTACCGATCAGAGCAGCCAGCCGCTAGAATTCTCCTCCGGACAGTGACTGAATTCGACCTAGCTGAAAAGCTAGTGTCGAAAATCCTGCCGCCGCCAGGACTCGAATCTAGGGCTCCCGGTCAGAGACGCTGCAGTGGCATCAGTTGATGCACAGAGCTACCGCTCCCGGTCAGGGCAGGTGAGGATAGGGGATGGCTGTGCTGTTGAGAAGCGAGGAATGGCGGGGCTGTTAATGGAGGGCGGGGAGTTTAAGGTGGGGCGGGAAACGGCGTGGGAAGGCAGGTTAAAGAATGGGACTGGCGGAACCTGGAAGGGCAGGATGGGGCGCGTGATGCGGTGCGGGCTTGTGGAGTGCGGGGCAGGGTGGGGCGAGAGGCATGGCATGGCAGGGCGAGGGAGGATGGTGCGGCGTCATACGGGTGTAATCAGTACACAGACAAGAGTGGGTTTTAATAACAGCAGGTTTATTCACAATTTAGACCGTAGTCACAAATAACCAATGCAATGTATAAAATTAACTAACTAAATAGACCCTACTGCTAGGACAGATACTTACAACGGCTACCACACCGCAACATACTACCTAATGTTTCGCCGTGTGTAGTACCGCCTGCCCTGAGACCGACTACTTGTCCCACTAGTCACGACAATAACTGCTGGCTCCTCGCGTCCACGTTCGCACCTCTCACGAACGACATACGCGGCCGCAGCTGCCAGGACCAAGAAGGAAGATCTATTGTTCTCACGGCCCTTAAATAGCCCTCGCGACGATGCCCTCCATTGCCTCCACCATAGCGATGCGCACACCTGTCAGAAAAACCCGGTACGTCATAGCTTCTGCCTTTGCCTACGCATCCGGTGCACACCGCGCCACGTGCCCACGCTGTTTTTAGCGACACGACGCTACAATGGGATCGGTAGCGGGTGGAGCTGGGCAGTGGCGAGCGAGATGATGCGGAGTTGAAATGGGGTCTCTCCAGGTGTGGGGTTAGATAGGATTGGGGCGAGACGGGGGTGGAGGTGGGTAGTGCGGGTCGGAAGAGAGCGTAGGCTGGCGGCGTGGCAGGGCGAGGGAGGGGGAAGGGTTGATGGGGAGCTGAATAGGAATAGGGCGAGACGGGGAGGAGGATGGAAAGTGCAGGAGCAGGAATGGAGCAGGAGGAGAAGCGGGGGCGTGGTAGGGCGATGGTGGGTGTGATCGGAAACGCGTGAAACTGAACACAGGTGGGCAAGCTGAAACGGGGTTGAAATGGGTCTCTACGGGTGTGGGGCTGATAAGGAATAGGGCGAGACGGGGAGGATGAGAAACAGAGGGCGGGAATGGAGAGGGGGCGGGGCGAGGGCGGCTGGGTCGCAAGCGGGTGGAACCGGGCAGTGGTGAGCGAGCTGCAGCGGGCTTGGAGTGGGGGTGTCTGGGTGGGGACTGGGGGTTGGGCGGGAGGTCGCAAAGCGGCTCCTGTTTGGAAAGCGTCCGCCGGGAGGCGTGTGCATTAACGTCCGGGTTGTGGTCGGTCCGGAGCTTGTTTGTTTGCGAATTAACCATAGAGGACGACGAAAACATTTTCGTGATGCGCGAAGTTTTCCGATAGTCAAATCGCCTCGATATAAGAAATGGTAGTCCAATATTGATATTCGGATTTCTGGATTTGCAAAATAAAATTAACAGCGGTATCTGAGTAGCCCCAATCTATATATTTTCGTCTTCTGAAGGCAGGTTTTTCTCCTTGAGGTATTTCTTCCCCAGCCGTTCCCTTATGGTCAGTTTTCCGCAGTTGTGATGTGTTCCATCGCATTGGGGAAATCATTTTGGGTGAACGCCGGAATTCGAAAGGTTAGATCGCAGTAGGATGTAGGTATTGTAATGACTTAAAGGACTTCGACTTTGCTGTGTAATAATTACTATTTTTTGTAATACTACACTGTTATCGACATAATAAAATCCAACCGAGGAACGGAAAGTCACTTAGGAATTTAACAGTCTACCGTCTGTTAAAAAATTCCAATGAAATAAGCTGACGTTCCTTGCTTTTATGATTTTTTTCTTATATAAAGGAAAGTATTGAACCTCACACGGCTGATATCACAAATAATAAACGAATAACTCATAACAACAGGGTCTCATTTGTTGCTTTATAATAAAAATCCCACGGATAGTCGTCTCTCATGATCATGGTTCAGATATCTACTTTCATATGCAAAGTGCAGTCACAAATGGCTCATACGAAGTGTGTGCTTTTATTTATTTGTTTATTTTAGTTCACTTTCATAATGGCATCAGCGACCGCAGAAAGTTTGCTTTTTCATATTTTCTTCTTTGGAACAGATAAGACACATGGTTATATATTTAAGTTCAATGGATACATTTTGAGTAGAGTTGTCACTTTCTTGTATACAACAGTTTTCAAAGTCGTATACAATGTTTTATTAAAATTAAAAGAAATCTCTTAATTGCTAGACATAGGCATTTTAGAAGATGTGGGGTTGATATATTTCCTGACATTGAACAGGGCGTAATATCACTGGTCGTCCACTGGTGACCGTGACCAAGGTTGAAATGTCCAATGTTTTATCTCGTGAAGATGATTTAATGCCTTCTGCTGATGGTGAATTTTGGGAAGACTTCTGTGACAGATTTTCTAACTAGATGACGTCTTGCCGATGTGAATTTCAATTGCAAGTATCAATGTTTAACAGTGAGACCATTAAATTTTCTTGTAACATCAAACATTGTCTTTTGGATATTTTTTCCGAAACTTGACGCGTTGTTGCAGATTTAGGGGCCATAGCTCCTTTTTCATTATCTTTAATGCCCTTATGGGACGAGACCCATGCCAGTTTAATTTCAATTCCATTTCTACTAAGGACACAGAGGCGTTATCGAATGTTTTGGATCAGTGCTTTGGTTGAGATTCTATTTTCTATGGTTTAGGTGAGGAAATTGGGAAATGGAATCAGCAAAAATGGCAATGGCGGTCTGTCGGCATTGTTAGAACTAATATCAATAGATTTCAGGATTGCTCAAGCTTCACAAGAAAATTTGTAAAAGTAATCTGGAAAACTGTTATGCTTGACCATGGGGGATGTAGTACACGAAATAGCCCAACCCGATCTTCCATAACATGTTGACTTATTAGTATAGACTTTGTGGTGGTTATGTATGTGAAGTAAACTAGCTACTAAAGGTTCAAGACTTTATGTGGGAGTTGAAGTTGGATGATGTAGATTATTTGCCTGAAGGTCATTGAGAGAAGTTAAAATTTGCCACGGAAAAATGGGGTGTGAACGCCTTGCGAGGATAAACAGTTTTTCTACATTGATGTCATTGTGATGTTCAAGTTGTTTTTCTCGTAGTAGTCTGGGGTACTTTGTACGGGTTCGATAAATATTTGATTTTGGAGAGCTAAACATGCATTTGCTTGTTGCGTTAGGTCCAAAACTGAGGATGATGAGTACTTGATGCACAGTAGTTCGCGTTGAAAATCCAAGAGTAGGATTCTTCAACTAGTAGACTGTAGCATGGGCTAGATTTGAAGGCACACATGCTTAGTGGGCTTGCCATGTTAATTATTATAGTTGAAATTTGGTCGCACGTAAATTACTTATCTCATGGGTTCACTGTATGTTATTCCATTTTCATCTTCAAGAGTTTTGAGGGCATGAACATATCTTGATTCATTAATGTCTATAATTTTTTTCCAGAGTGTAAAAGTTAACGTGCGATTACATATTAAAGGTGTAACATTTTCCCAAGATTGTAACATTTTGATTTTCAGAATCAGACATTCTTTAAGCTCGTGCAATTTTGTAAGGTATATGATTTTCTATTGTTTGGCCCTTCTTAAATTTTCTGAAAGTTCTTTTTTTTTTTTTTTTTTTTTTTTGCTTTTTATAACTGTACTGCATACTGCATTCTTCATATCACCACGGGACTTGATGTTTTCATATTGTGTGATATAGATGTTTGTGGAATTGAATTTTTAACTCCCGTATTAACATTAATAAAATATTATTCAATTGAGATGATTCGGGTTGTTTGTAAGTTCATCAATATTTGAATTTATAGAATGTTGAAACATTGGGCATTTTACTGCATTTAAAAGTAATTTTGGTTGCATCTTCTGCCTAATAAATATTTGTTGGTCTAGGAAAGTAGTGTCAGACGGTAGTGGTTTTTATCATATACATTTTGTTGATATGACCATGAAATGAGTTCGATTATATCATTTTGAAATATCTCCCTTTCCAATTCGACTAGTATTAATATTTCTTGTTTGAGAAGGAACTTGGATTTGGCGGGTGTACACGTATGTCATTTTGCTTCTATGAGTTATATGAAGATTTTGCAAATCATGAAGTACCGTGTCACTGCACATAATGTTGAAATTAGTTTTGTTTCATTTCCATAACAGAAATTAACGACGGACCACCACATGTACTTGTCATAATTAATTTGAATGATTTATGACGTGCATACTACAGCGTTTGATCATTAATTAGTGAATCATAATCATGTGCAAGGCCTATTTGATTCGTGTACATTTGCATAGTTTACTTACAGTACATTTTTAAATATTATTAAAATTGTACAAAATAGTCATATTTTCCCTGGATTGTTTTTTTACTTTGTTTCGATATGGAGTATTCCGTCAAAACAATTTTAACACCAATATGAATACTATACTACTCTTGTGTTTGTTTAGATATTCATTTCCTTGTTTTCGTTGTGAAGAGCTCATCATAGGTCAAATGTACCTAGATAATAATTTGAATAACGTATTTCTTCATTACAAAATCGTACAAATACATATACCTACGTATTTTATTGTAATTGTGCAAAATTCTCCATGTGTATTTCGTATTTTATATGAATGTTCGAAGTACATATACTCACAACATTATACATACATATACATAACGTACTACGGAGTGAAATTCTATCCACCTTGAATTTTCATCTGCATACTGCTTTTTCAATGAGATATTTCTGTTTTCAGGTTCTTCGGTAGAACACATTCAGAAGGAGTGTAGTTAAAGCCGTTACCGCTTCAAGGTAAGATTAATTTAAGCTTATTCAGTTCTTAAAACATTAAAATTATATTTTTTAGTTTGCCAAATTATTTATTTCCTTTTACCCTTTTATTTAGGAAAATGTTAGTTGTTTATCTTTCCTACTGTGAATTTGTTTCTTTTATTATCAGCAAATATCTCCCCTGACATCTATTTCTTCTTACATCCCGTGTTTTGTAGGTAAATGATTGTTATATTTTAATTCAAAATTCTAACCGGTTCAAATAACGACACATAAATAAGGTTTGAAAAGATCCTCTATCGGCCGATACTATCGTGCAGATGGTGGATCTTGAAGTGACATTTTCATGAGTTATTTCATAAAATATTTTCGTCCTCTTTCGAAATGTTTGTTACTTTTTAACAATATTTTTGAAGAACAGAAGTTTCTACACAATAGTATAGATCTCCGTTGATAAAAATGCGTATTACTTCAACAAATATGAGCATTATGTAAGTGACGCTATTGCTGTGCTACCCCAGAAAACTTGTTAGCACTACTAATCACAAGTCTGCCAATATCTAGTAGCTGACAGCGTTTGAATGTCCCTCGTAAAAGCGTCGTCTCTGAAGAAACAATTGTATTACTTGCGCGAGTGAACAGTTTGGTTATCTCGTTGCTCAAGGTAATAAACTCTTCGATTAAAAATATATCCTGCGTCCAGCTCCGGCCGCGCCCGCAGGGATTTCCGGTCACCCACAACTTTCCCGGCCGGCCGGCTGGAAATCCAGCACGGAGCGACCAGCGTGCCTGTGTGGCACCCGGCCGGGTTTCCCGGCAGAATTACGAGGGCGGAAGGATCATACCTCGGGGAAAAAAGTGCGTAAAAAGAATTGAGGGCTAAAATTGAATACCGCGGTGCGAGATGCGTGGTCCGCTCAGCGAACCGTGAGCCTTTTTTTTCCTTTCTATACGTTGCCGACGCCCTAGGCTTTGCAATTTCGAGGTGGGGGGGGAGGGGAAATACCGGAGCTGTGAACTTAAATATTGATCACTACGGAGAGGTGATAGATGCGAATCTCGGAGTCGGCCGAAACAGGGTAGTCCTACGTGCCTTGGGCGGCGATTACGTTTAGTCCAGGGGCGTAGTTAGAGGGTGCATGGGAACCTGTCCGCCCCGGGTGCGACCATTTTAGGAGTGACACCAATTTTGTAGCGCGAGTTTTATAATTATTTATTTAAAAAATATATTTTAATGATTCTGAATTACAGTTTTTAATATATTATAAATAAATGTCATGTGTAAATGTCCTTTCATGTTTATTAAATAATATATAAACGTTTCATTAATAGATATTTGTATATTTAATTTGTGGGGTGGGTGATACCATTAGTTTTGCCCCGGGTGACACCAACCGAAGCTGAGCCTCTGGTTTAGTCAATGGAGGGAGGAGATGATTCTTAGGAAGGAGGATATTAAATGGCGAACTGAACTACTTTAATTTGAAATAAGGTGTCTGAAATTTCGTTGGAGCAAACAGGTAAGACGCGAAGACATTCAGACAAATCTTTTTGTGATAGAAGGAATAGTTAAAGAAAATTGATATGAAATTTTATGCAAGCTCACGGAAACATGTAGAGAATTTTGGGTGTTATTTATAGCGTGTTTATGAAGCAATTTATTGATCAGCATTCTGACCATAATTTGCGGAAAGTAATTCTGTTTTTGTCTTAAATCTGTCTGAATTTCACAATGTACAAAGAAGAAACAAGGTTATTTGCGTATGATTGATAGCGTGAGCGTGTAGCAGAAGAGGAGGAACACAAGAAACTTGATATATCGCACATGATCTGTAATAGTGGCACAACTTAAAAAATCGTGTGATGAAATAAAAGGGTTTGATGTTTTCACCTTGAACTAAAATACATAATTCTTACATCCACACACCAGACATTTTGTTGCTGGAATATTTTAATGTAAGACATGATGCTGTTGCTGCTGGAAGGTAGCTAAATCTGCAAATCTGCAGAATGAATTAATTCAAAAACTCGTATATTTTGAGTTGTGACATTATCGGAGCCCACGAGCGATACGATACAGAACAGACTGCCCGACCCAATTCATAGCATTGTATGATGAAAAAATCTTGTCAATTTCTCACTCTTTGGTAGGATTTCTCTTCCTTCTACTGGCGGCGAAATCGCAATCACGTTCTTGACATTCTTCACTAGGTGCGGCTTCCCATATTTATTGTTTATTCCTCTGATGTTACAATTGTGTATTTAAAAACTAATGTTCAATCGACATTGAAAAGATTTGTTGTTTTCACTTGACTGAGTAGCACGTATTTTCTTGTTAAAACACATCATTTTGCAAAACATTCGAATACATTTTATAAACTTTAATTCGTGTTCAACTTTATTTAATAGTTTTTTATTGTTTGCTTTTTTCCACCCGATTCACTGGCATCATTAGGAAAAATGGATGTCGTTTAAGCTCTTGATTATGCTCGGGAAAAATGCATTCCAAAGATGTGTAATACGTTTGAACATGTAAATCCTGACTTTTATGTTGTTTTTTCTAATGGTAGATGTATGGTTTAATAAAAATTTCAAATTTTGTCAACTGGTGATACGCATTTTGTTAATCGGTCTTTCCAAGAACATTTCATACAATGATCATCTTTTAAGTCGTGCCAAAAATGAAAGATCACATAATATATATATCTAAAAGAAGGAAAGTGGGTGTGAAATAATCAATAATTTATGAAATTATTTGAATTGAAAGGAAACAATATTATAATATGAAAAACTGAAATGTAACAAACAGCAAAAATATGTCTGTAAATTCTAGGAAAAGCTTCAAAATGAAAAAAAAAGGTATTAATATTTTTAAAAGTTCAAATGTGCCAATGACCATGTCGTAAAATAACGTATATTAAGCATGTAACAACAAACGACGAAAGAAAGAAAATATAACGGGCTATCAAACGTTTGTGGGGATGATAGAAAAATGATAGGATACGTGACCATTGCCAGTGAAAAACCTGCCATCAAGTACGAAGTCTAGGAACAGAATTTCCCTGCGTCCGTTATTGTTTGGATTTCGAATAGAAACACTATGTTCTAAATTGAAGTTTGCTCATTACGAAGGTATTGTAGTTCCAGTTGGGTACGACAGTTTGCAAATTACACAATCCTGTTCACTTCATTTGAAAGCGGAGCTCTACTAGAAACATCCTTTACAGGTTCTCTCTAAAATTCTGAAAAATCAGACGTATATTATGAAGAGTAGCTTGTGATCACGAAATGAACTGCCCAATTCGTGCTAGTAGTGTAAGTAGTACTATGTGTGTGTACTATTACTCTGTCGACTTATTCCTGCATTATAAACCTACGTAGTCGGTTCCTTACTGTTTCTTAGTCTACAATTGAGAATCAGAAAGATTTGAATATATCATTTGTCAATGTATTATCTTATATTTGTATTTTTGTACTCTCATATAAATAAACAATTACAAGTAATGACATTTATGCACATCATACCCAATTTATATTTCTACGCTTAATTGCCAAATTATAAAATCAGTAATTGTTGATGTTGGGGTCACAAAAATAAAGAATATAGAATATAATTAATTAAGAATCACAAAAATTAACAGAACTCATTTTACACTTCCAGGAAAGTGAATATTTTATTTTCCCATCAAAATGTTATTTCGCTCGATACGTTTAATTACCATTATACTTTTTTAAATAAAATCTAATTATCGAAGTTTTAGAAATAATTAATTGGTTCAATACTTTTCATTCATTAATAGGTCATATTTTCCGACCGAAATTACAAAATGATCAGGTTACGTAGTTCGAGAATGAAAGCTAGCAGTAACCACGCCTCCCACAATAAGGCACAGATTATTTATTTATTTATTTTACGTCAAAAAAGTTAAAAACTGCGTATGACGTGCTATGGGGAAAAGTGAATTGTGTGCACATTTTCAAAATTCTGTGATCCCTACACTAAGTCATATACTACTTAAATTTTGAAAAAAAATAAGGCAATTAAGATTAAGGCAAATGTGCATAGATTTTACGGACGCTTGATTATTCACGCCTCTTTGCTTGTGATTTGACGAATATTTTACTCATTAACACGCAGAAATTTTAAGAAATAATGCAAAATGTATCTCGAAAGAAGATCGGCATGTGATAACTACAGTTTGTGATACTTTACTTACGAAATAACAACGTTCGAAGACTATGAGATGCCTCTTAAAGAATGTACCAGCTAAGAAACAAGTCACAAATAGGGTACGGGTGCTCTGGATTTTAGAAAGGTGAGGCTCATGTTAAGTGATATTGCTCAATTTTTTCTTGTGGGAAATTTTAAAATATATAAATGAGATGTGTGCGGTATTAAGTATAGTTACGTTCCTCGCTGATTTCAAATAACGCTGTGCTTACGTATACAAATAAGTTTTTAATACAGTCATTAAAACATTAGTGCTTTTATGATTCCATTAAAATGGGTGTCACTATGATTCTTCTTAAACATCCATATGAGGACAGTAATGCAGCATTAGTACATCGCCGCATAGAAATGTTTATAATACACTCCCTGGACCACAACTCTATTTATTCCATTTCCTCGTCGATATTGAATCGACATTTGAGGGTATTAATAACAGTGATCAACAAAAAGTGTGCCAGATGAGAGTTATATACGTTTTCCCTTTAAATTTGATCTCCTGAACACTAAAATAACCTTAAAACCCGCCGGCCTTTTATTGCCTTTTATTTCCCGCCGCTGCTGCATTTTATTTACATAGAACAGCCGATTGTTTCGGAGTGTGCGTTGCAGAGTATTGTGTATCCCTTAGCTACGCACAGTCGATATATCGTTAAATGTTTATGTTGTGTCAAGCATTTAAATCTGCTTCACGCTCTTGAGGCAACTAGGCCGAGTTCGAGCACAGTGCGCGCAACCGTGACGACGCGCTCGGGGAGCGAATCTTAATGACAGCAACGTCTGTCTTTAACGCGAGACAGGCGCCACAGTCGGCAGTGGTAGAGTGAGGAGAGTTTAGTGGAGAAGTCACGTGCCTTGTGAGTTGCGCCGAATTAGCTATTCCATGGACTGTTCTGATTGGAGTGATTGTGGTAGTGCTACGTCTTGGGACATCTTGTGGCGAACGGTTACTGTTGAATGGATTTGGCATTTTCTACTGGGTTTCTGGCGCAAAGTGGCAAAGTTTACTGTACGGGTTTGGGTACTGGAAAAATTGTACCTTCCATAACAATAACTCAACTTAAGTTAATTAAATTTTGTGTCTGCCATTTATTTTGTATACTTCAGCTTATATTAACATTCTTATTTCTTCATCCCACTACTCAGCAAGTCTGATAGAAGTGAATAAATAAGCAAGCTACTCAGAATATACTTTAGATATACCGTGCAAATACATCATTCAGAACTCGTTTGTGCTCCAAGCGTGAATTGATGCGGATGTCTAGTTCTTTCCTGTGCATTCCAGCACGATTTAATCATCGCGAGTTTTGTGAGGTATAAAGTCCGTTGAATCTGTTCGACAGAAATTAATAGAGTCACGTATATGTTTTAACAGTCCAAACAGTTTCTGTTATATTTGTGTCTAAATAGTTCTCGTTAGCCAACGAGGAAATATTATTCCGATCTTAACAACAGCATATACTTTTTATTTTGGAAAATCAAGATAAGATCAAGATAAGATTTGAGCACTACATATCTGCTGCCAAATGGCTTGATTGACTTTCCTGATGCGAAGAATCACAGATCTTCTGTGATACGGCGCGAGACAAAGAATTATTCAAATGATTGCTACTTGTGCATGATGCCATCCATAAAGGGCATATCAATCAAGGAAAAGAAACCATATTCTATTATGTTTTACCTACTGTCTGCTTTACGACCAGTAGCTCACAGCGATCAGTGTCCCATTCCTACTCCTAAATTAAATTACTCTCAGATGACGAAGTTTGTGATCATAAATTCTCCACAGTACGAATTCTGAATTTCTATCATACATTAGATCTGAACAACACACAATCAGCCAGAATTAATTACATAATCTAGTGGGATATTCACAGTTTTCGAACGTCAAGTCACAGTTTTTACGCCACTACGTTCTAAAAAGGAACTATTTTGCAGAAGATACAAAAGTGTCGTTTTTGTGACGACCATCAGAACCCGTTCGAGGAATATTTCTCAATTGAAGAATATTTTATGTTTTGCAGTGGTGTATCTGGCTTGTTTGAAACGATGAATTTGATATACTTATCTGAAGAATAGAGACTTGACCCTTCTAAATTAAACCTCAAAGGTGTTTTATCCCAAAACGTCGATTCATGTTTGTTATGCGGACTGCATGAAAAAAATATACTAACCTAATTGTTTTCTATTAATTATAGCATATATAATGACATATGTGGAGACGTAAAATGAATTGCTACATTAACTGCACTTCAACGAGGTTACACTGAACACTGATGATTCCTATGTGATTAGAACAGTAGAGATGGGGCATAACATCGTACAAAAAAGGATGGCAGCGAATAGAACCTGGAAAATTGAATAGGAAGCACCAGCTCTGGATCCTGAGAAAATCTTACTTCCTCCTCTCTCAATAAAACTTAGTCTCAAAACCATCCTCAAAACGTTTATCAAATGAATCAACATTTAAATATATATTTCCAAAATTTGTAAGCAAAGTTCTAGGAATATCAAAGAAGATGATTTGGTGTTTCACCAAAATATACAAGATATAGCTTTTTATTTATCCTATTGAATGACGTTAAGAAGACGTTATGGCAAGATCTCCAAGAAAACGTAAACAATTTCTTGGGAAACATAAGGCGCGGCATTTATGAGAACTTGAAACGTCCTTACTATCATCTTTCCACAAATAGAGATGCAATGTCCCTCAAAGTACATTTTTTAAATTCACATCTTGTCTTTTTACTAAAAATTATGGACCTGTGGGCAATGAACATGGTGAACGTTTTTATCACCAAATTGGAGATGAAGTAGGAATATTCATACTGACAATTGCTGGTTGGTTTACGTAGATGCTCCTGAAATAGAAAAGAAGAGGAAAGGAAATGGGAAGCGGATGTAGTCAAGGGAAGATATCATATACCAGTCGCGGCTTGTGGTTTTTTAAATGAGGAAGGCTGCAAATGCATTACATTACATTACATTGCATTGCATTTCTATACATAATCTCTTCCGATCATGAAGACTAGTGGATGCGCAATCCTACTCCCTGTGCTGCATAGTAACGTTGTCTCGTGAGCACACCCTTCTTCAGACCCTAGTCCCTACCCTTGAAGACTGCCTGGCTGCAGCCTTCGTCCGCCGGTAAGCCTGTGCAGTGAATGCATGATGTCACGCCTCCAGGGTTTACACAGGCCTTATGACAGAATGAAGTGGGAGCCTAACGCTTTTTTCTTCCCTATTAACAGCTTGAAATGCGTTACGGCCGGCCGTAAACGAACTGAAAAAGGAAAATTTTGATATGATGGTTCTATAACTCAGAAATGCATATATAAATTATATATTTAAATTTCTTTTAGGGGGGATTTCTATAGGAGATGCTCCCCCTTACAGACTTTAATGACGAGCCACGCCTGTCATATACCATTAAAGTCGGAAAGTTGTTGTGAACGCAAGTATTACTAGAACCCGTGTAAGCAGATCCAAACTGACATTTCCCACATTCGTGTTAAGCAATGTATACATTGCGTATGGTCAGACAGGTTTCATTCATGTCAAAAACTAAAAGTTACACTTGGTTTGGTGTAATGGTTAATCGCCATTATTCGGAATGAATGGATATTAATCGCGATTCATAGTCTGGAATGATTATATGTTTCACGCTTGAAATCCGATATGTTGAGTGATATGATAACTAACCGACATGATAATAAACATAATACAGTTCTTTAATCATAATTATTCGCAATTAGTCACAGTTAATAAACATTGATCACTTTAATACACATCTCTACCAACTTCAATGGCTTAGAGCTCTCCATGTTAAATTGTAAATGGCATTAGATTGTAATCTAATAGTCACTTAAAACTTCCCACCTCCCGCAGTATTTTTAAGGAATATGAACATATTTTTAGGTGCGAATTTGCATTTAAATCACGATTGATACAACATATTCTTGGTTATTTCCACGTTTGCAAGGTTTTTAAAGACAGTAGTTCGGCTCAACAAAACAACTCATTGATCTGGTCACGATGCTTTCAATAGAGACAGTTTAAATGTAATTTAATTCAGTTTCGTCATTGTCTCCCGTGTGCTTTACTGCACCTATCCAGCGACGAAGTCAGAGTAAGAATATTGAAGTAGGGGCTTCAAAGATCGCCGTGTATTTTGATCACGTTCCAGCAGTTTCGCTGCCAATACATGTGATTTGGGATGGAAAGGTTGAGTGTAATATAGAAAATGTTGTGTGCGGAATATGTGAATAACGTTTGTTGTAACAGACTCGGGTCGTATATTTACCTTTGGCACACTAGTGATAAAGTACGATTATGTAAAATATTGCCAGTAGGATTCATTGAGAATTCAGAAGGAATGAGGTGGCAAATACTGCGAGAAGAGCAGCTCCCTAGAACGCGGGGGGGGGGGAGGGACGTTTCATGAGTATTCGACTCTGAGCCCGAATACATTTGTGATCCTATGTGCTTCTTCTTCTGCTTCTTAGTAGGCCATAGTCCTGCTCTTCTTTATATACTTTTCCCAACATTTTCCGGGAAGCTTCTTCCCACAGGTCTATTGTCTCTCGAGACCCTTACAATTCTGTCTTCATTTATTCTATCGATGTGTTGATTCCATTCTCTCCTACGTGATATTATCTATTCGGAAATGGGACTAATTCCACATGTTGTTCTTATCATTTCTTTCCCTATCCAAGAACGTTTTGTTTAAAATGTTCCTCAACACACGCATTTCTGCCACTCCTAGCTGACGTTGCATGCTTTTTGTTTCACCTCTGCTGCAATTTCTGCTGCATATGTTAAAATCGGTCTTACTACTGATTTATATATTCTTGCTTTGGAGTCTTGCCTCAAATATTTATTGTACCACACTGAGAAATTTAAGCAGCTGGAAATTCTGTTTCTTTTCATGACATTCTTTTAACTCCTTATTCATCTGCTCTGAGCTTATAATCACTATCCCCAAATATTTTCTTTCTAATACTTGCTCTATTGGTTGATCATTTACCATGAGATTACATCGAATAGGGTCTTTCTCTATTGTCAAACTTTTAGTTTTTTGGATGGAAATCGTCAAATTATAGTTTCTGCAGAGTTTATTAAATTCATGGAGAAGCGGTTGCAGGTCATCTATATTTTCGATAACCAATACATCGTCCGCATAACAAATTTATGTTCTTTTTCCCTATTCTATATAATTTTTTGTTCTGAGCTGTTAGATTATCTTATTCATTACTAGATAATATATATATATATATATATATATATATATATATATATATATGTATATATAATGTATTAAAGCAATAAGGTTGTGTGGTGTATTCCCGTAGTCTGATGATATCTGTTTGACTTATATTATCAAATACTTTACTTAGATCTATAAAGCATAAGAATGCCGGGTTATTGAACTCTAGTGACTTTTCTATTAGCTGTCTAACTATGTATATTGCATCGTTGCAGGATCTTCCTCTCCTGAATTTGTTTTGATCTTCCTCTCCTGAATTCCTGTTTTGATCTTCCCACTCTATCATGCTGGACAGCTCGTTCGCTAAATGTCTCGTCACTAATTTGAGTGTAGAAATTAAGAGATTTATTCTTCTGTAATTATCGGGGTTAAGTTTGTCTCCCTTCTGGGATAATGGTACGAGGACGCTTGTCTTCCAATCCTTGGGTATATTATGATGGGCCAAGATCTTCATTAATTTCGTTATTTCTTCAAATAATGTGTCTCCACCATTCTTTAGGAGCTCATTGAATACACCATCCTCCACAAGTGATTTGCCATTTTTCAATTTATTAATTATCTCCTTCAACTGTTCTTCTGATATGGTACACTGTATTCACGTTTACCGTTTCGGCAACGTCTATTACATTTCCAACTTCGCCGTGAAATAACTCTTTAAAATACTCCGCCGATTTTTGGATAGGTATTGTATTAGTTCTTGTATATTCATTAGTTTCTGTTCTCATGTTTCTAAGGAACCTCCACATTGGCTTCTGGAGTCCATAAAAGTGGTGATCTAATCTTGCTGAGAAAGATTCCCAATATCTTCTCTTTATTTCTCTAACTTTTGAATTTGTTTCATTCCTTATGGCTTTGTATTCTTGATATAATTGTGTAGATCCATATTGCTTAAACTTGATATAGGCAACTCTTTTCCGGTATGCTGCTTCCTTTATTTCTTTAGTGAACCACGGTGTCCTTTTGTTTTGTATTCTTCCCGTATCCTGTGTTCTGCCAAGCAGAAAGAAGAGGGACTTAGGAACGATAGAACTTCTTGCAACGGGGCTTTTCTCCAGGAAATAATGCCCGTACGCACGCTTCTTACTTAACTTCCTGTGCCACCTGTGACATCATTGTGACACACCATGTGTAACTTTTAACATTTTAACGTTGTGTCTCGCAGCACATTGTGTTTCCCCTCTGTAAACCTTTACACAGGTTTAATCAAGTTTGCATTACCGCACGTAATTGCTGCATATTTTCCTCGTTGTTGTTACATTCTCCAATTTTTGCAATTTTCTTGTCTGTATTCTGAAATAATTTAACATGAACATCACCGTTTTCTAAAATGCAATACCTGATTTTGGGTGCGCAACATACATTTACGCCTATTAATAAGTTTTCAAAATTCTTCTTTTTTGCACAAACGTGGACCTACAATTCTTTAACTGGCTCTGGTATTGTCTTTTCTCCACAAATATTACATTCTCTAAAACGTGCAGTTCACATACGTTGTGCAAGCACTTTCGTGCTTTCTTTCGCGATTGGTGCTTTTTTTCCTTCCTTTTTACGAACAGCCTTGAACCTTCCTGCCACCTGGGGCCCTGACCATTTAGCTAGCGTTGCCTTCACAGGAATCTCCATCACCACATTACGGCCGTAGCCGCCCCTTCGTTCGTTTCCACCGTCTTGCTCGCCACCACGCCTCCCTCCCGGGCCTGCCTTGCGTGGCCTTTGCGCCACTAATTGCATCGCCCTTGTTGCTCCCTGCACCACAGCTCGCGCCTGCCCTCCGCACTCAACACCACCTTAGAATCCATACACCCTCTGCCGCTCCTCTACTACCTCACCCACAGACGCGCCGGCTGCGATGGCGCAGTGGAATCTCTGTCGTGTCCTGTGCAGCATCACCGAGTTTACGGCAAATCAACCATTGCCGCTGACACTGCAGTGACTCTGATCGAGAGATCGGAGTCACTCTTAACGGTAGTTAACCGTGTAACCTTAACAGCATCGGACGTTCTTTACGGTACTTTTCCCTGGTTTCTCCTTCCATTACCAGCCGAAAGCTGGATAAGTGTCTTACAAAAATCGGCCCGGACAGGACGCGATCTTCCTTTCCTCATCTTTGTGCCCTCGCCTCCCCTCCCCTCACACACACACACACACACACACACACACACACCTACATACTACGCTACCCACTCTCGATCGGGAGATCGGTAGGGAGTTTAGAACTTCCTAAATAACATCAGCGCCCCACTGGGAGAGATACCTGTAGGTACAGGAGAGATACCTGTGTGTATATATATTATATATATATATATATATATATATATATATATATATGCACTACACGTACGGGTCCAATAACCACGTTAAATGTCGTGCCCTGGAGCGCTAAATAATCAATTGACCAACATTCGCAATCACTGCCTCTCTCCCGTTTTAATCAGAGCCTTCCACCCACGATAGCTTTTCCTAGCATCACTAGGGTCTCGGCTGGTGGCACCGCCTCCACCACAGTACCAGTACTAACACACAGCACGTCTCCACTACCACCGCCATATCATTTTCAACTTTATCGCTCAAGCTTTACTCTCTTTCTCAGACTCATTCCTCGCCACATTCTCCATCGCTACGGTGTTACACATCTCGCTCACCGCCCCCTCCGCCTCCCCCGTCCCCACACAGCGGGCGCCGCCTCAGCTTCCGCCGCCTCTCGAACACCTGAAAGCACTTCCGTCGCGCGTCTGCGCGCCCTCCACGCCACTTAAATCGGCGAATTTGTTTGCTTCCTGTTTAATTGAATTTATACGTTTTCCGCTTCTTGGGGTCGATGGCGTGCCACAGCGCTTTGTGCGAACGGCCCGGCGAGACGGCCCACGTTTTCCCCCTCCCATCTGTCCCCTGTCTGCACTGTCTGTCCCGGCCGTACTAGCGTGACCCCGTTCTCTAATACTTCCCGCCCTAAGCAGCCGTCTCGTGTCCTGCCACATCTCTTATCCAGTCTTTTCGTTTTTTCCTCCACGTCCCACGTCTCATTCTGTTCCACCCAGTTCCGCGTTTCCCCCTCCTTTTCTCCCGCCCTCCATGTCACGGTACGCTGAGCCACCCCGATTCACTTCGGCTCGCCCCGCCCCGCTCCACCACATCCTTCTCATCGGAAGTAGCTGTACCCCGCCTACTTTGCTACTTCACACTGCTCTACTATGCCCTACTCCACCAACGCGGATCGGGAGAGGTGGTTCAGGGCATCAACTGATATCACTGGAGTGCTTCTGACTGGGAGCTCGTAAGTTCGAATCCCGACGTTAGCAGGATTTTCGAGACTAGCTAGATAGTTAGGTCGAGTTGAGTCGCTGTCTGGAGGAGAATTCTAACGACCGGGTGCTCTGATCTTTAGTTTTCAATGGTTTCTTCGATCACCACCAGACGAATGCCGGAGCGGTACCCTAACGGGCTACGGACCGCGAGCGAACTTTCCTTACCATTCCTTGTTATATTCTATTCCTTACTTATACATACATGCACTATACTATTACACTTGCCGGAGTCCGGTCGACAGCTTAGAGATTGTCCCGACTGGGGCGGTGCCTCACATGTGGGAGATACCTGATTGAGGAAAACCGTTAGCCGTAGGTAGGTCGGCGCCGGATCTCACCATCAGGTCACCGCCACCCACTGCGATCAAACATGCACTAGGCTTACGAGACTTATGACCGTAGCAGTTGATGGCCTGAAATCCACCCACCAAATCCACCACCCCGGCTCAACCTGCTCCATTCTGCTCCACCCCGCCTCATCTAACCTCAC
This sequence comes from Teleogryllus oceanicus, assembly GCA_964035755.1. Classification (NCBI taxonomy): domain Eukaryota; kingdom Metazoa; phylum Arthropoda; class Insecta; order Orthoptera; family Gryllidae; genus Teleogryllus; species Teleogryllus oceanicus. The sequence goes on from CAXIVR010000001.1 coordinate 281,431,516, forward strand.
CTCACCCGACCCATTTGACCTCACTTCACATATCCCCACCGGCTGTACCCCCACTTTACCCCTACTCTCTAACTTTACGCCAATTCATCCAACGCAGCCACACCCTTACCTCAACGCACATCCACACTCAATCTCCAAACACGCCACGCCTGAAGTCCCGGACCCAACCGCCACGACCCGTCTCGCCCCCCCCCCCCCCCCCCCCCCCCGCACCAACCTGCTCCTCCCCGTCCTTCGCGTCCCGCGCCGTCCCACCCTACGGGGCTTCGGCTCCACGACGCGGCGCGCCATCTTCCCCTCCGCGACCCCTCTCCACCGTGCCGAAGCAGAGTGGGACCGCGGCGCGCGGCGGGGACAGGCTCTGAGCTCTCATAATGTGGCGCTAGGCGCGGGACACGGGTTGATTTGATTTGATTTGAGTTTTTCGTGTTTCCGGGCACGTCAACTGCTTTGGTCATTAGTCCTGTTAGTGTAGTGCATGCTTTTCTCGGGATATGCGCGGTGATTTTTCCCCCGCTGGATGGCGAGATCCGGCGCCGACCTACCGTCGGCTGGTGGGGTTTCCCCCTAACCAGGACTCTCCCACCAGCGGGGCACCGCCCCAGCTGGGACAAGCTCTAAGCTCCCGACCGACCTCCCGGAATATGTGGTAATGTATTGCATGTTAGTGTAAGTGTGTGTGTGTGTGTGTGTGTGTGTGTAAAGGGAAAGGATAGGACAAGGAAGAGGAAGGACAGGTTGCTCGCGGTCTGTGGCCCGTTTGGTAGGGTACGGCTCCGGCATTCGCTTGGTGTTGATCGGAGAAACCACAGAAAACTACCGATCAGAGCAGCCGGCCGCTGGAATTCTCCTCGAGACAGCGACTGAATTCGACCTAGCTGTAAAGCTAATGTCGAAAATCCTGCCGCCATCCGGACTCGAACCTAGGACCTCCCGGTCAGAGGCTCTGCAGTGACCTCAGCTGAGCTACCTCTCCCGGTCGCGGGGACACGGGAGGCCGCAGGAGCTAGGGCGGCGAGGCCGAGTCCCTGCAGAGGAACACGCCGGGGAACGTTAGTGGAATTCCAGGGCCTATCAACTCCCCTTTGGAACAGTGCACAAAACGTTGGAGAGCGAGGATAGTGGCGCTGGACACAATAAAAAAAATTGACGCGTTTATGGCAAATACGCGATTCGCGGAAATCAAATACTTTTAATGATGATACTTACATGAATAAACGACGACTGTATAAATTGCGATCATTTGCGCGTTTTTTTTACCGCGCGCTTCTACTTGTGTCCCACTAACACATACACAATTTACATGCGTAATCTAAACGACGTTGGTAGCTGTCAGAGTTTAGTTCCCGCGAGGTGATAGGGTAGAGATCGCTACTTCGTCGCGTCTCCACTAATTTATATGGAGATGAAAGTCCCTAATGTACTCGTATATTTTGATTGCTTTTTCACTCATCGGCTACTCTTGTCGAAATCATGTGTAGACTGAACGGTGTAGACCAGTGATCGCCAAACCGTCGAACCCGAGCTACTAGTAGCTCGCAGGGGAAATTTTCGGTAGATCGCGGTCACGCTGAATGTCGGCAAAACTCGCCTTATTCCACATAGCTGAGACAGATGACCCTTATTTTTCATCTGTACAGTTTTATTAAACTCTGTCTCATATTTAATAGAAAATTATGTTACACAATGAACAAATCTTCAAGATTAATTTTTTATGTCTTGGTTTCTTGCTGAGATTTCGTTGAGAAAAGAAATAATCATTATTTTACTTAGATGTTAAGTTTTGCGATTTTCTAAAACACAGAGAAATGGAATCTTCGTCATTATTATAACTGTTTTTTTGCCTTCCTCCGTGTTTTCTCTCTTTTTCTCATGTAGTTCTCTTGATATCTTTTTCCTTAGTCAAGGGCAGCCATTTATTTTTAATGTAGTAACTCGAACGCACTGTCCTCTACAATGCCTAGGTAGCGAACAGCGCGTAACTAATAAGATTCAAAACATTAGAGCCATCAATGATAAAATTACATTGTTCGCATGTTGTCATTTGCGACGTGCAAGCAAATAATACGTCGAAAACTAGAGTAACAGAGATACCCCTAAAAGGCTCGTAAGAAGATTGTGTTTGCTCGAGCTCTCAACTTACGTTAGAGGAGCAGGCTTCTTCGTAACAAATCTGGAGAAAAGTACTTTATTCCATGTTGTAACATTTGCCTTCTTTAGATTTTAAAACCGGCCTCGTTGGAATAGGGTAATAATGGAGCTCTTCTGAAGTAGATGGAAACGAAGGCTGCCTGTTTGCAGACCCGCGTGTCATTTGATTTTACAATGTAATTGTAGTGTAATTGGTTTCTCATAGTATCATGTATCACATCCATCATCATTCATCCTTCATGATTACCCCTGTCCAGATCTCCTTTATAATTATACCAGTCGTAAAACGAACCCGGATCTCATGTAGACGCCGTGGTGCTCTAAGCGGGATCGTTTCCCTGCTGGGGCAGTCAAACACCATATGCAATATTATTACTATTGTTCGTATTATTGTTATTACTATTATCATTTAATATATTGGAAGTTGATACACCATACTATCAGTATCATCCAGAAGCTGTGCTTGGTAATGAAACCTATAATGAAACATGCCCGACGTTGACTGGTGCCAATTTGAAACAAGCGCCGTCTTTCTATTTAAAAAACAAACCTCATTTGGAGCGGCATATTGAAACATAATTATTACTGATAAATGTGATTTGGGCGCCAGGTGAATGTTACACTTGTTGAGCTTTCCATTTGCTTGTAGTGGTAGTAGAGCTTAGGGTGAGTTTCTATTTGTTAGCAATATAAAAAAAATCAAATCTGTTCGTTCGTTTACCGTTACAAATAAGTTTTATATCATGTGGTAACGAAAATATCTAGTTTTTGAAATGTTAATCTCTCGCTTCTTTAAATTTATTATTATTATTATTATTATTATTATTATTACTATTATTTTTCATCTTTCAACTATTAATAGTTAGATTGTTGGGAAGGGATTCTGAAACTGAAGAAAGCGTGCGCAGATGATTTTCTCCCCATACGTCACATACAGTTTTTGACTAAATAAATATATAAATAAAACCTAATGATTCCTACGTAATTTAAATATCTTTCATTCCAAAATTATGTTGTGCTAGCTCAGTTAATTGGGGTTAGAATTTCATAATTGTTGCTAGTTACTCTGCAACCAATTATTCATCCATCTGCCATCAATACGGAGTGGCGAGGAATCTGAAAATCTTATTTTAATAAGATAAAAAGATTAAAATCTTATTTTAATGCTGGATTGCACGTAAAGAGCAATGATAATCAGCTTTCTTTCAGTATAAATTAGAATTTATTATATTGATAATCAAAATTGAATGGATCTTTGGTCATGACCAGTTTTCTCTATATTACAATAGTTACAAAACCTTATTGATTCGTGGATCTTTGCGCGCTCTTCACTTCTTCGTCCGATGGCACCCCGTAGAACCTTCTCCGTCTACGCAGCAGAATATTGCTTCTCGATGAAGTCCTCGCCTAATATCCGTGATCTGGATCCAAATTCTCCCGGATGTACCATTATAATCCGTGCTTCCCTCACTTGCCTCTCGGGTGGACGCCTAGATACGTATTTACTTCCTACAAGAGCGCTCTATCCTTATAGAAGAAACGATAGTTAATTTTATACACCTATCAATTACAGTCTTTCCTTGACCTGGTAAAATATATCAGGAGCCGACCCGCTCATCACCGCGTTTCTCAAGCGAATGAATGTTCTTCTGAAGTCTCGGAAGCATCCGAATTTTATATCTTTTTCTTTTGACACTCAAAACAATGCTTATTCCGCCTCTGCGCTGTCATTTCAACCTAACGAAAATGATACTTAACGCTGTTGTTTATTTGTTACATAGCGACCCCCTCGCGATCGTCTATTGACATCCCTATATTCCATGTCAAATAAAATGACATTTCCAAAATAAAAATGGTTCGTCATTTCGGTATATCACAATAAATTACACTGAGACCGCAGTATTTGACTGACAGATCAATTCAGCCCAAACATGTATCCTCTAGAACAATAAGTGCTAAGATATTTTTTCAAGGGGGAACGTTATCATCGACCTCCAGAAATCGGTTATCAGTATTTACTTTTAAAATGAAGTTTATGGGCGACATGTCGAATATTGAAACATTTAGTTAACTATTGAAATCGTGTAATTTGTAGAAAATGTTATTTTTCCTGGTCATGTTAGAATACCTCATTATCCCTTATAGATTACAGACATGAAGATGTCCAAAAGGATTCCAAACTTCTGAAATAGCAAGCCAGCAGCCTGAGGAAGCACACTATGGCTACAAGGGGCACTTAGTGGCAACTTTGGACAATAAACTGCCCTTTGCACAGAGCGTTCAGGGCAGTAGATGATTTTAATGACAGCTTCTATGTCAAATGAGCGTCGCCGTAGACCGCATCGCTCTCCGAAAAAATATTCTTCCTCCAGTCAGCTGAGTAGCGGTATCAGCTGGCTGGATTTTGTAATTGAATGTATTTTCACGATGTGAAAGTTAGAAATAGATTTCACGAGAGATTGATTGTATTCCGCTATTATTAAAGACGAAAACGTGTACGAATTGATATAAATAATTTCGAAATTATGTTGATAATATGTGTATAACTTAAGCTATCAGACAGGATGACGAATATACTGCCAACCCTCTCGTAGACTTTATGAAAACTGTCAGAATTCTGTTGGTACTCTTTGATCTTGTATATTCAGAACTTTCAAATAAATGTACGTGCTGCATAATGTTTTGCAATTACAAAAATTGATGTTTATTATTTCTATTCTTACAATTACTAATAACATGAATACTGACACAATAAATAAAACACGCATGTGCAGAGCATTTACTACAGTTAACATAAAGTTATCTATTGATTGATCGTTGTGACTAATAATAAATTATTGACCTTTGTTATACATATTTGATTAGTTAATTGTGAAATTATGGTAATAATACCTAAATAATGTAATTAATTTGCTCAACAATTCATGACCGGTAAAGCAATGCTTAATTGAAATGTTAGTCAAATGTAGTTAACACAAAACCACCATTAATTGCAATTTAATATTTTATTAAATTTTGGTTTCTCCTGATTGTACCTTGGAAAATATTAACACAATGCTAAAAGGATTATGCGAGGAAAAAGATTCGATTTAGAAAAACACTCTCTGAGTACTGATTGGCGGAAAACACATAGTTAATCGAACGATTAATAACATCCAAATAAGTTTCATAAATATGAAAACCATGTCAGTTCTTAAAATTTATATATTAGGTACATCATGGGTTATAAAGTGTTGTGAATTGTTTGGATGTTCTTGTTATTTTAAAGAATATAATAGAATTTTATTTTAATTTATTTTAAGCCTATCATATCCCTTGAGGGCTAAGGCCTCCCGCAGAAGAAGGTATGTGAGTTGATGCACCCATAATTTAGTAATAGAATGCGTATATAACAGAGCTTTACATGACAGATCGTTAAATAGAAGTATGTAATACATTCTTCTTCTTCTTCTTCTTCTTCTTCTTATTATTATTATTATTATTATTATTATAATAATAATAATAATAATAATAATAATAATAATAATAATAATAATAATAATAATAATAATAATAATAATAATAATAATAATAATTACAGCATCAGCCATGTATGACAAGTCAGTGTCATGTTCATAATCGTACAATGTACAATACAAGTATTTCTAAATATTAAATACAATACATAAAATAAAATTCAATTCAATTTTCATACTAACTACAAATTAATTTAAAAAATGGTATTAATACTAAAACTTGAAAAACAATAATAATAAAAAAATAAAAATTTGTTTCATGAGATTGATGCCTGGGATGGGTCCATCATTTATATCTAACAAACAGCTTGGGGTTTCAAATCATGCAACATAATATGCAGAAATTATTAGAACTAGTTTATATTGATGTAGATACATGTGTATGATTTATGAATTCTTTTGTACTGTAGAATGTATGTTTAACAGAGAAGCTTTGAATGTGTGTATTGTGTTTAAGCTTTTAAATTTACTAGGGTGTTTATTATATAGGGTAATGCTTCAAACGTGTACTTTTTTGAAAGTGTTTATTTGACTGTGTGGCACATGCAGATTTCTGTTTTCTCTAGTATCATAATTATGAACTTCTGTGTTAAGAGTAACATATCCTTGTTTTCCATAAGCGTCTTGTTTGTGAAGATTAATATTCAATATTTAGGCTATATGCACGGGAGTGGTAGGGTTTGAAAGGTTTTGAAAAGTAGTTTTGCAGGACTCACATTTGTGGTGTTTTTGTCATTGTTCTCAATATTTTTTTCAATGATAAAACTATGAATACTTTCAGTGTAATTTCCCCAGAATAGATTAACTTAGAGTTCAGTATTAACTAAAAGATCAAAATGTTTATACATTGATTTCAAGTTTCTTCCAAACTTGTCTGTTTTTCCATTTTCATTATGAACATTTTAGAATTAAGAAATAGAAATTGGAAGATTTCATACATTAAGTAAATTTATTATCTGTAAATCAAAGTCATTTTGAAAATCGGTTAAAAGGTATCATAAAAGCAAACATATAAATGAAAAAATAATGTGTTGTGACTCTTGTACCCAACATCTTCCAACTTTAATAAATATTGGCCTCTTTAATTATATCAAGTCAAATTTTATAAAACTGAAATTACTTTTCTAAATACTTAAAGAACATATGTCCTAAAAATCCATGGCCTTCTATTAACAAGCTTAAAACACAGTCTGCCAAATTTGCCAGGATGAAGTGTAAAATTTTCAATTTGAAATGAAAATGTTACATTGAAAATTTAAAAAATGAACAATATTTGTATTGTAACATCTTATATAACATCATTTGATCGGTTATCAAACCTGACCTAACAGCGTATTTTGGTAACTTTTAATCTTGTATTGTAATAGATGTCTTACGATACGTATTTCATAAGTAAGAAATATACCCCTCGAAACATAATTTTTTTAAAATTAAATATGCATTTCCAATTCTTTTTTATTAAAAAGAAAAAAATATTTTTCTATTACCTGAAGTTATTTTTTTATTTATATGGTGTAATTTGTTAGAATATATTTTCAACATATATTCATACACTTCTAAAATTAACTTCACATAATTGAAAAGTTCTTCCCTTTAATAAAATGAATTAGAATTATATTTTAATTACTAAAAAAATGTACAAAGGTAGTTAGCATCAGCAGATTTAATGAAGTTACTACTTATCTCTTCTGCGAAGTAATATACTGTAATTAGGGGGACAAACATCAAAATAATTAATACATACATATATACATACATACACTAGAAAGGATTCAGCATTTGCAAGAAAAGACTAAAGGCAAAGGCTACTTATCTTGAAAAAAATAATAAAAACACCCTTTCATGTTCTGGACCAAAAAATTTAATTTCTGCAATTATTTTATAAAAAATGGAAGTAATTAATTAAAAAAAATTACATAAAATCCAGTTATGATTACTACTCACTTTATATGATTTACTATATCTCCCATCACCATAAAACCATTACAGAACCATTGCTTTCTAAGTACTCAATATTTATTTTCAGAGAGATATTGAGAGTACATTCACATACACAGATACAAACACACGGCAAATTAGAGAACGATAAAGATATGTGCTAAACTGGTACCACAGACACCACCCGTCAACCAGAGTTTTAGCAGTTTCCTCTAGTTCTAATGCTGCACATTACATTCTTTTCTCAATCTCGTATATGTACAATGAAGTCACTATTTGAAAGCCATCTGGTAGTTTTTATCTGGATGTTGAAAGATGAGTTGCTCTTGTTAAAAATCTGAAGTACAAAGTGTACCTAATAATTATATTATTAATTAAATTCTGATGTAAAAGATATTAAAGCTCTTCCACCAATACTGATAGTATATAGCTCTTGTGAAACCTAAAAGTACAAATAAGAATAATGATAAGAATAGTAATAAAAACGCGTTTCAATAAGTCACACTCAGCTTAATAATAATATATATTCACTATTTCATCTGGAATATAACCACTGAGTTGCTCTTGTTGTAATAATACAAATTTGCAGCTGGCAAATATGCACATGAGAACAATTAAAGTTCTCCAATATTTTTCAACCCAATTTCTTGGGGAGCCATATTCCTATGTAGCTTCACTATGCGCACGTTTTGTTGAGCTCTTTCTTTGCTTGCAGGTGGTAATAGAGATTAGAGTGAGTTACCATTTTGTCAGCAATGCAGAAAAATCAAATCTGCAGTTCGTTTACCGTTACAAATAAGTTTCCTATAACTCGGAAACGAAAATATTTTTGAAATGTTAATCTCGCGCTTTTTAACTTCCCCACAGTAATCTGTTCTAATGCTTCCTTTCATTTTCTAGTTTCTTTGTGATTAGAAGTGGTATCTTGATGACAATGCAAATATTTTTGCACTAGCTCCATACCAACTTGATAATATTGATAGTAATAATAAGGGAGAGGGGAGACAGAACTTATTGACCAGCTTCCTCTATCATTTCATGTTCCCCACATCCACTAATATGATTTATCAAATAGTAAGAATGTTTATATGTTTGTCAAAAAGACAAACCTATATTAAATAATAAAATTGTGTTAATCTATGAATTAGTTCAACAAAATTTATGCTTATTTCAGTGAGAAACTTTGCCTCAAAAGCAGTCTCAGAAGCTTTTATACAATCTATTAGAAAACTGTTATAATTAAAGTTGTAATACTGGTTTTACTATAAGATCAATGCACGCAATTGAATTTAATGCGTGTTGTACTCCACTCTTTATAGCGATATAAATAATGTTGAAACAACTACTTTTGTGACTGAATTGTATATTAGCAATACGTGTTATATATTGAGTTATTTTTACAAAAGGATGAAATTAATTTCGTAAATGAGTGTTTTCGACATTCCTCAATGAATCGTTGCTTGCCTTTCGTATATAACCATGTTACGAAGCAAACCAAATAAACTCAATTCCTGTTAGTTGAACTTCTCATTTCTGTAGTGGTCTTCAAATATTAACTAAATACAGGATACAGATAATATTAACTTTTAACTTGAACATAGTTTCAAAATACTTTAACACTATTGTGACACTATAACAAAATATTTTTCCATGAACTTTTTCCTTTCATGGACTGGCAATACAGTAGGTGTTCCAAGGATCTAAGACACGTTAGCCAATGTTTGTGAAATGAAAAAAGGAAAAATGCTACGTGTTTATCACCGACCACGCCCCTGTGGTTTGACAACAATAGATGTAAAAAAATCGGCCACACGACTGAACGCTTTTGATTTATTCGACTTGATTTATTTGATTAAAAAACAGTAAAAACTGTGTGTGACGTACGGAGCAGAAGATTATCTGTGAACGTTTTCTTGAATACCAGAATCCCATCCAACATTTAACGATAGTTGAAAAGTGAATGAAAGTTAAAACAACAACAACAACAATAATAATAGTAATAAAATTTAAAAAAGCGGGACATTAGTAACACTTGCAAAGCTAGATATTTTCGTTTCCGAGTTATAGAAAAACTATTTGCAACGGCAAAAAAATTGTAGATTTGATTTTTCTGCATTACTAACAGGTATCTCCACCAGGGTAACACCGCCGCAACAGGAACTAGCTCTGAAGATCCCGACCGTCATCGCGGCTGTGTTACCACACTGTGAATGTGTTGTTGTTTTTTGGCGTGTTTGTATGAGAGGAGGGGATGAGGAAGACATCATGATCGCGGGTAGCCCGTGAACAGTTTAATTTACTGTTCCGGCAATCTCTTGGAATCGATCGGAGAAACTACGAAGAGTTCTGAGCTGACACCCTCCTAGAGCAATGATGTGAAGGTCGATGCGACAAGCGGGAGTCCGTGGCACGGGTAGCATGACGAAATCATCCCTCCACGCAGTTGATCACCTCGCCACAAGAGAGCAGTGGGGAGTTAAAGTCGCCCTGAACGGTTTTAAGCTTTACACCTGAAATACGATTAGGAGGGACGTGCATAAATAAATTTAAGACTGTCTGTTTTTCTTATTTAACTTTTCACGTTTTATTTTCTGCCCATATTCTTTTTACTATATATTCCAAGTTTGAAAACGATGGGGAGAGTTTCCATTCCCGACGCTAGTTGCGTGAAGAAGCTCGTGGCATGCCACAGTGCCACGAAGTGTGCCACTGCCATCAGTAGGAGACATTCACATCACTGCCCTAGAGTTTACATTGTTCTGATTGTGGCGATTGGACAGGAGAGAAGAAGCGACCATCTGCTTGTCTTTCTCTCAAATGGAGCGTAGGGTGGAACCGTTGCGCCCGCTAAGCTTTCGCAAGTATATACTTTGATTTTTCTGTAGTGGCCGATGACATTAGGTCATTGTTGGACCTCATGACTTGTAAAATGAATATTTTGAACAGTGGTAAGCACATTTTTGAGGCCACGAGCTCCCTTAAGAAGGACATTGGCGAATTAATGAAAAAGATTCATTTCATTATGCAGGGGGTGTAACAATGTCCTAATGTTAGCGACCATTGTAGAAAAATCAAAATATACGTCTACAGGGAACGTATGCAAACGGTCAAAAGGCGGTGCATGTCGGGACAGCGTGCTAAGTGTGAAAAGTGGAAGGAACGGACTTACGGGTGTGTACCTTGCAAATATTTTTGTGTCGTTGGCGTGCTTAAGCCTAGCGTAACCTCCATTTGAAACCTCACCCAGGTCTACGCGCCATTGAACCAGGCGAAATGCGACCCCTTCAACTCCGTATGGTCTTGGCTGTCCGGGATAAGCCTCGTGAGTGTCATGGTGGTTGAAGTTTTGGCCATATTTCTGCCTTCCTAAGAGCAGTACTGCTGCTCGCCAACACCGTTTTATCGGCATCTGCCCTCTGACGAGGAAAGTTGACAGCATGCACTTGGAGAGGTTCATTCCAGACATTTTCGGCGTAGCCAGTTGGAGAGTGCTACGAGGCTTTCATTTACGTTTTTTCACTGCTCCCCGCAGGTCAACCCACTTCGTGCGCTACTCGAAGCCCGGAACGCTGGTTTCCTACCCTCCTTTCTGGGAACTGAAAAGCGTCATTGATATATAAGCCGAAGAACGAAGCAGAACATGCCATCATGGGGAGTATCTACGCTTCGGCGAGCCTTCTGGACGAGTGGGTGCCGTTAACTCGCAGGTTATAGTGGCATATTCTCTCCGGGAGAAAGCTGGTCGAACTGGTGTAGCAGAGCAATGGCTCATCTCCGATTCGACGGGGCATAAGAATAGTTACTATCAATGTGTTACTATGTTACGAAACCAATATCAACGAATGATACAAACCAGTGACATCATGTCAATATTAAAGTACGTTAGTATTAGTTTTGTCAATGTTAGTACGTAGGTAAATGGTAGATAATGTTATGATCTATGTTCAGATTAGTAAGGGAGTGTAAAATTAGGCGGACCGGTCCAGATATATAGTTTGAGACCCACCAGTCAGTAGAAGTCCTTTCTTTCGGCGTGGGGGGTCGCGAATTGGCCATCTTGGGACCACGCGAACGTGCAACCCACGAGGGCTCAGCCATATTTATCGAGGGTGGGTGAACGTGACTTTCATGGGAGGGATCAGCATTTGCATATTCAATCAGTTTTTCCACCCAGGGTTGCTAGCCCTTGGGGATGAGGTGAAATAATAATAATGATGAAGGAGGAAATGGACAAATCCACACATACAGAGGCACACACACAAACACAGCCATCCCTGAGCCGGTACTCGAACCCGGGAACCTTCGGGCCGGGAACCCAAGACCGTTACGCCACTACTGCCTTAGTAATCTCGGTTTTATTATTATTATTATTATTATTATTATTATTATTATTATTATTATTATTATTATTATTATTATTTTAAATTTAATTTATTATTAACTTTATTATATCTTCCATCTTGCGATGAAGAGAAGTGCGTTAATAGTTGTGAGTGGATTTCGCCTCTGAATTCGAATTGTTACTCTTTCAGGAGACGTAGTTGCCGAATACCGAATATCCTGTTGCAAACGCACCAGAGTGAAAGGTTTTAGAGTCTTTCCTGGAAGCAAGACGAATTAGGCTAAAATTGCTCGGCTGGAAGAAATTTTTAGATATTAATCAAACACTCGTAATCTTCCACGCTCTTGGCAAATACCTTCGCGGTAGGCTGGCATTGAAGAGCGCCGGGAAACATTCCATCCCAGTGTCGGTTGAAGAGCAACTGGGATGCCGTCAGGCCGCAGGCATTCCTGGAATTGAGGGCATGGCCTCAGTCGATTCCTGTAATACCGAATTGGCGTTAGGACAAACATGGCCGTTTATGGTAGAATATTTAGAACCTTACAAAGAGAGCAAAGCTAGGCGAATACCGAGCGATCCTGATCTTTCCGACCAACTAGACGTATACTGGGCGATCCGGGTTCGATTCACGGATCTGGCAGTCAAATCTTTGAACGGTCAAAAACAAAATTTATAACAATTACATGGTGCTTAGTATCCGTGGTGTTGCAGCGAGAGTCGACAATTGCGAAGTGGGAAACTTATTCTCAGGTTCTTGTTAAACATTCAAATGGGACGAAGTAGTGAAACGTATAGAATATATTTATTATATACTTTAAACACAACTTGTATTATCGAATTTAGAAAAGTGAGTCTCAGCGTGAACACTGATTTACAGAGCAACCTAAATTACAAAAGAAGAAAACATTACAAAATACTGAACAAAACAATAAAAAATAAATATATATTTTTTTAAAGAAAATTCCTCGGATAGGAGACCTGCATAGTGCTCAGTGAAGAAAAAGCATATAAAGTAGAATTGAGTGATACAATGAAGTAAAATTAAATGAACTACAAATTATCGCAAATAAATCCAACAATCCAACATGAAACAACCCTAAGGCTTCAAAATACATGGAATTTTTTATACCATTTAGTAGCAAGAAGTAATTGAAAGAAGCTACATATCTGTAGTAGCAGTACGGTGAGAAGGATCTCTCAGTTTAAGGTAAGCATGTCGTATAACACAAGTCTGAGGAGAAAGTTTGGAAATTCTATTATATTTTCTAAAATTGAAGACACTAAGATAAGGATTTAGAGGTAATGACAGAGTGAACTAGGACGCAGAAATGGATTTGTTGATAGTTCTTGCAAAACATTAAATTAACTTCATTAATGCTCCAGTAATGTGCATTTTCCTTTAAAATATTTTTCTTATATTATAATAAACTTATTTCTTATCAAACATAGCTCAGAGTAAGCACTTTTTTTCTTTTCGCTTTGAATACTATGGGACCACTTCAGTGGAATCGTTCAGTGGAATCGTTCAGTGAAATCAGTTGGTCGTACACACCCGAAATTTTCATCGACCAACACGTACCCACCCTGCCCGTACCGCCCGCGATATTTCCTTCCTCTTCCTCGTGCTATCCTCACCGACCAACTTACACAAACACTTACATGCACTCACTGTCACACATGTTGTGAGCTTAGAGCTTGCCCCGGCGGCGACGGTGACCAGTTGGTGTGAGATATCTGGGTTGGTAAAATCCCGCAAGACGTATAGCTCAGCGCCGGGTCTCACCCTCCTGCTGAGGAAAAACGCAACCTCCTCCCGTGATAAAAATGCACTTTCCTTACGGGAAAAATGACCGTAGCTCTTGACACGCTCGGAAACAAAATTGAAAAAATCATTCAGTTAATCAGGCGGCCTAGCGCTCAGCGATGGGATGCGTCATCGCTAACAAAACTTTTTGAGTTTCACCTGCCTCACTACGATACAGAGATAATCATTTCCCCAACCGCAAAATCACCTGACGCCGAGGGAGTCTCAAGAACGTGAAATTGAGGAAATATCATGTTTACTGATACGGGACAAGTCACTGTTTTGTTATTGTAGTATTTTTTATTCGGAAATAAAATTTCGATTGATCACGGCTCATCGATTTTAAGAAATGGGCTTTAAGAAATCGACGTTTCGCAATTGAGATCGATGTCGCTTCCCTAGATTGCGGAGCTCTTCGTCCGGTACTCGACGTCTACGATGGTAATTTTTATTTATTTATTTACAATAAACGCTCGTTAGCACGCATTCGCTTAACACGAAATTCTTCGTCAAACAAAATTTAAGTTCCGTCAAAGAAACATAGTATTGAGGATATTCACTGCTGTTTACGAAAATTGCAACACCCAGATTGAATCGTAGGAATCACTTAAAAATCGGCAGATGTGTAGAACAGTGTGCTCATAAGAAGTAATTAAATTTGCGTAGAGATGGCGTGCACGTTGGCCTAGCAGCGCCCTCCTCTGTGTGTCATGTCAAATCAGTGTTACGCCACACTGTCGGTGTGGAGCCGTTAATCGAAGTGGAACGTGCAAGCCAGTGACAGTATGCCACGTCGACGCCAAAGGGCTCAAAACCATCATCTGAGTCCGCTCAAATGGGCAGAATGATGATGGTGATTATTATTATTGTTGTTGTTGTTATTATTATTATTGTTATTATTATTATTAATATTATTATTGTTATGACTTTATTTCTGGCGAGGATCAGGCCGTAAGGCCTGTTCTTCCACCTAACCACTTAAATATTTACATTTACATAATTACAATTGAGGCGTTCGGGCGGATATAATGATAACTGATATTTCACGTTACTTAAGAAAGTGCAACTATCGTATGAGCAGACGGAAATGTATGCATAACTAATGACATGAAGTGTAAATGTAATTTCATTGTCAATTTTCTGGATTCTAAAGCTAACATGATATAAAGAAATTCCATGTTCCTTATTTACAAGACAGGCATGTTAAGTCAATAATTTTAATTTCGTAAAATGTCAGAAATTCTCTTATACGTGAATGCCTCTATTGTGAACAAATTTAAAGAAAAAGGAGGGCAGATTTTACATTTATATCTGCGATGCAAGACTAGAGACCATCCCGGCATACGCCTTAAGTGATTGAGTAAACCCAGGAAAACCTCAATCAGAATGGTGGCTTAGGGCCGTAACACTAGTGAAAGGGAAGAAAATAGGAAAATTAAAGGAAAAGTGTAAAGGCAGTAGGAAAGAAGAGAGAGAGAATGAATTAGGAAAACCAGGGTAAGGGGGTAGGGAGAAAGATGATAGTATGAATATAACATTTTTCATGTATGTAAATGCAGTTTTCCTAGTTGAACGCAGTTGACGACGGAAGCAGCTGAACGCAGCAGAAGTTGAAAGCGGCTTGAAGTCTAGAAGATAATCTGTAAAAGAAACAGGAACAGAAAGCAGGCAGATGAACAAGATAAATACAGCGTAGCAAGAAAATATTATACAATATAGTGTGAAAATGCATGAAAATCTTAATGTCTAATATGTAATATACTTGCTGTAGGACATTGGACTGGAAGATATGTCGTTAGGGCTTTCAGCGATAGTGTAAAGAGGAGAAAAGAACAGAAGAAGGGCTTGACGTCTTGAAATGTAATCGAATTTGATCAGTGATGATATAGTCGTGCCACGAATACTATGACAATATTTAATGTTAGCGTTCCTAGAATTTTGCGTTACAAGATTTCTCAGTTTGTTGTATGCATCTCTGTCATGTTCGCATTTTGTGTTACGAAATACATTAAAGACGGCATCTCTCTGTTTCATTAACGCACGTATTTCATCCGTTAACCAGGGAACGGGGGGCCATGTCGCGCGAGCTTTCCTAATTGGAATATGCCTATGAAGAAGTAAGCGCATTAGGGTATTTACTTTTCTGTCTGTACAATTTTTTTAATTAGTAAGGTGCCAGGGCACACACAAATCGTCGGAGGTAAATGCGTCCAAATTGAATCTCTTAGAGTCACGGTACTTAAAAATGTTGGGCGTATATTTCGGCCATTTCATGCGATATGATAGGTATCTAAGGTCGTGTTTAGATATCCCGGGAACTGGCATCTGTCCTTGGCGATTTACTTTCCATCCATATGTCAGTGTCGGCAGTGTGATGGGTAGGATTTAGTGGCAGAATCATAAGGTTCATTCAGCAAAAGAAACGCTTGAAATTCTCAGCAAGTGGTGATGGTGTCAGAAGATTACAATTAAAATCGCCCATCAATATTATGTTTTCATATTTGCTTGCGCAAGATGCAATTACATTGCCCATTATCTCAATATTTCTTGTTTTCGGTGGGCAGTACACTACCGCTAAGGCGCATTTTTGCCAAAAATCGAGACTTCTATGAAAAGGTTAGAAATCATTATACTGATTGACTTCGTCTGTTGAAGATACGATACATTTATAAGCAAAATCATCTCGAATATAGATAACTCCACCTCGTGAAGTGACGCTTGGGTTCCTGTCGGTTCTTAGAAAACGGTAACCAGGCAGTGAACACGATACGTGTTAAGAGACGCCTTCAACCACGTTTCTCTAACAAGGAGTGCATGAAAATGGTGTAGTGAAACTTGCTCTCTTACTTTATCGATATGGCAGTAGAGGCACTGTGCATAGATGTGGCTTACAAAAAGTGATCGCGAAGGGCGCATTAAAATATTATAGGGACTATCGGCGTCTAGTAAGGGTTGCTTATCTAGTTTTGGTACAGAAGGATGAGGTAGGTTTGAATTCTTACCTGTTAGTCATACCTTGAGAAGGGGGTGAAGAGAGAATGGAAATAAGTAAAAGAAGGAAATAAGGAAAAGGAGGAAAGGAAAAAAGGAAGGAAGGAAAAGAGAGGTAGGATGTCTTGGAAATACCAAGAGTGCATTTGGCTGTGAGAGGGGATGGGGTTGTGGGGGAGGGCACTCCTGCGCTAAGAGGCTACAGATTGCAGCTCGGCCTTCGCACGCGGACACAGCCACTACCTGTTTTGTGACGATAATCCCATCTTCTGTTCACACGTTCTTCAGGTCGAATAGAGTAACAGCTTCATTCAGGAGGTCCAGGCGGGCTTTTGTTAGGTCTTCCCAAATGGTCACGCCAGAACCTTTCAACATCCTCTTTGCGAGGAAGACCTCCCGGCGCCTCCTGTAATCAGTGAGCGTGATTTCCCAGGGATCCTTTATCCCACTCTGTGGCATTTACCTATATCATTGCGAACTAGCTCAACACTTACTTTTTTTGCCACGTCAATCGCCAGCTAGTCTGGTTCTTCATTGTCATTTTCTTTTATCCCGAGGATCTGTAGGGAGTTCCACCGCGTCTACATTTCCAGCTGATCAGTTTTCGCTTTCAGCTCTGCCTTAAGACTTTTGTATTTCGCGGTCAGGTTCTGAAAGTTCCCTGCGCAGATCATTAATCAAATCTGTGTGGAAGCGCATTCTACTTTGTAACGACCATTCCGACGAGAACGGACGCTAAGGACTCGGGGAAAGCAGGACATTTCACCGCCTCTTGGAATGCTGTGTTCAACTCCACATTGATACTGGCCGTGCCAGAGTTTGGTCTATTAATCCTTGAT
Organism: Teleogryllus oceanicus; assembly: GCA_964035755.1. Taxonomy (NCBI): domain Eukaryota; kingdom Metazoa; phylum Arthropoda; class Insecta; order Orthoptera; family Gryllidae; genus Teleogryllus; species Teleogryllus oceanicus. The sequence goes on from CAXIVR010000001.1 coordinate 281,449,096, forward strand.
ATGCAGATAGGTAAGAGGAAAGTAAAGAAATGAATTGAAACAGGCGAATATAATTAACAATGAGAGAGAATTGATGACGAAATAAAAATTCAAAGGAGAAAATTGAGACACTGGGAAATTTGATAACTACGTCAAAAGATGTCAAAAATACAATATGCAATCGGTATAGAAAAGAAAGCAAAGAGACAAATAATTAAGAAATATGTAACACTTATCTTTTTATCCTTGTCCAGCGACGACACCTCCGGTGCAGTACACTAAGCCTTTGACCACCTGCGGGAAGACTACCTGCGCCTAAGCTCGGAGCGCTCCGGGACGGTGTTCACTCGACGAGGGACATCCACAGACTGAGGATCGGTCAGACGAACAATCGGTCTCCGCGAAGCGGGTTTGTCGTACTGTGACATTTCGGACAGTGATGCGTGTGTGGAACCAGTGAGTAGAGGAGGGTCATGCCCAGCGACCAGCGGGTACTGGACCACACAAGTGAAGGCATCGCAAGATGACCATCATCTTGTCCGCATGTCTGTTATCGTCAGAACGGCGTCGTTCACAGTGTTGGCTCCATGCTGGAGCACTGCAACGGGTCTTCATCGACGGTTAGACGCCATCTGCTGAGGGCTGGACTGTTGGCATGCGTACCTCTGCGTCGGGTTCCGTTGGCCAGAAACCACCAAGGCCTCATACAGTAATGGGCTCGTTAACGTGTTCACTGGTGTACTTAGTGGCAAAATACAGTTTTTTCGGACGAGTCCCGCTTGAATTTGTGGTACAGCGACGGCTGCGTACGTGTTCGACGCTATCATGGTGATCGCAATCTGCCAGCCTACATTGTTCCGCGCCATAGATACAAACGCCAAGTGTGCTATTCGACAAACGCCAAGTGTGATGCTTTGGGGAGCCATTGTCCACAATGTGCGATCTCGCCTCATACGTATTGAGGGTAATCTGAACAGCATCCGCTACATCAGGGAGCCCGAGGTACTGCCCCTCCTACAAGCAGCTCTACATGCCATATTTCTGCAGGACAATGCCGGACTACATGTAGCGAGGGATGTGCAAACTTTCTGAGAAGTACGACGAGAACCACTGCTTCCCTGGCCTGCACGTTCGCCTGACATAACGCCCATCTAACATATCTGGGATATGATCCCAGATCGCAACTTGTTCGTTCTGGTCCTCGTGCTGCCACTGTCAATGCTTTGTGGTCACGTTTAGAATCACCGTGGCAGTGTGCTCCTCAGCAGCATATCCAGTCTCTCTTTAAATCCATACCACGACGTCTAGAGGCTGTGATGACGGAGCGGAGCGGCTTCATACCATACTAAATACGCAGGGTCAGAATCCACGCACAGTCCTGCCGGGACAACATGGAAAACGATAACTATATTTCCCACTGAGTTCTAGAGGATGTGCAAAGATGTTTGATCACATTTACGTCCAAGAAAAAATTAAGGCTGAGATAGAATACTTGTTACAGATTGTTTAGAATTATACAGTAAAAAGAATACATTGAAAATTATTGTTAAAAATAATATTACTTTCCTTTGGGTCTATCTTGATATCATTGGAATTTGGATCACCCTTGACATTATTGGGTCTTATCGGTCGCTGATTGAGTCCTCTAATACCTCCATTTCTTTAAGTGCGTTTCAATACAAAAACTTGTAAGAGTATCTTATGAAGAAATAAAGGTCATCTCCGTCAACTTGGTATGGTAGATGACCTCTTTTATTTCTTCATATAATAACGTCAACAACGTCACATCGCAATTCCCACAATTCAAGAGTATCTTAAATAACATTTCTGCATCATTGATTTACTCTCGGTTACTCTGTAGTTTTAGAACGTTCATCTTCCTCATCTGGATAGCAGGTTCAAATTAGTCGGTCAATGGAATTTTGAACAAAACCGATCTGGTTACGAACTTCAAAATTCTGCATTTCGAAAATAAAGGCAACAAATTTAACATTTTGGAAAATTTAGAAATTTTTAAATTATAGAAAAACTAACTTAATATGTCTCAATCAACAATCTTAATGCAAATCCAGCCCCTTTATAAATTTCCTTGACGAGTCTTCCCACACTTCTATTTCCTCCCTCATCTTCCCTCAGTCTGTCTCTGTACTTCATACGACACACAAAATGGTGCCATCCTAGGACCTACCACGTGTTTAATATATTTCACTTGGGTAAGTACTCTATTTGAATCAATTTTAGTGTTCTTTCGTATTAAATAATCCTTCTTTATGTCGTAGTTATTCATATGCTAATTTGTTCGTTCAACTTCAATATTGCAGAGCCTCTGATGACGGGATGAACTCCCAAAACACGTGTATGGCTGAATTTTCTGAATATTAAAATTCATATTTTATGTACTACTTGTGGTTGACACCTCTGCTATCCTGAATTTATAACAATAGACTTATTCACTGTGGTCATTGACTATTATATTATCCACATATCTAACACCAAAAATATATATATTTACAATAAACCGAAACATTTTAACTTAAAAATTAATTTTATTACTCTTTTCATAAAAAAGCCACCCTTTGCCCGAACAACTTTCTTGACGATTTTTGGCCTCCTATTAATGAGATTCTCTCTCACTCCCCCCCTCTCTCTCTCTCTCTCTCTCATACACACACAGCGACAGGTAAATGCAAGAAATGTTCTTACCTTATCTAATGTCCATGGGAACACCGAGAGAACGCATAGATGAATTTAGAGGAGACCAAGGACTGATAGGAAAGACCAGAGATAAGGGGCGAGTAACGGCAGGATACCTTAGAGTAAATACTTTGGTCATTGATTTATTGGAGCTAATTTCGATTTTCCATAATTTTGCCCAATTTTCTGTTCTTTAGGTGACATTGAATTATACGACATACTATGTTTAAGTTTAGGTTTGCATAAAAGAGTATCATCTACAAAGAGAGTTGTGTTAACCATATTACTGATGGGAATATCTGTGACATACAAATTAAATAAGAAAGGAGATAATGCAGGTCTTTGTGGAACACCAGCAAGAAGAGCCCGAGGTGAAGAAATAAAAGATGAAAGTTAAGACGTACTGAGAACATCCGATTCCATAGGAAATTTGATATAATGTTATAGAGATGAATGGTATTCCAATTTTCCTTCATTTGAATTTTAATCCATGATGCCACACTCGATCAAACGACTGGACGACGAAAAAAATGTTAATGGATGCCCAAAACATTTGAACTGCAGTGTATATTCCACAATATAACAGGAAAATATAAAATAAGAATACACAAATTCCACAATATAACAGGTAAAATAAAAATTTAGTATTGGATATAAAATTTCTACATACAAGCATTTTGAAATTTTGCCAACAGAGAACGTTGCTCATCTGGTTTTAAAGTAGATTGGGAGCGGCTGAAAGTTCTACCGCTATGGAAGTAATTGTGCACTAGTCTTTTGACACAAAATTCGAGTTTCATTGAAATATAAAATACACTCCTAATAATTGAAATATAAAATACATACTATTAATGAACTCTTCCCGAGAAGCCGGTGAGAATGTGGGCATCGTACCGTGCAGCTAGTGGTCGATTCCTGGGAAATGGTTTTAAAGGGAACAACCACCATCCTCCCAAATCCAGCAAGATGCGATCCAGCGCTACGATGATTTTAATTAAGGTTTATGTTGTCAGTAAAAAATATTTGTCAGAATTTGATCGAGTTATGCAGGCTCAGTCAAACGCGATCAAGAACGTGGTTGAGATTATTTTTGCTTGGCAAACATCCGCTCATCCTCGATCTTGTTTGCGATTTTCAAGAAACAGGGAGGAGGTTAAATTTGCCCATTCACGGGGAGGTCCGATGGCTTTAAAAAACCTCAACCTTACATTGATTTGTGAGAAATTCGAATGCAGGAGCTGTATTAGTACATTCGTATTTGAAATATTCCGTTTTGATGCATAAATATATTAAACTGTAACGAAATATGTAAGAAATGTGTAGTAAGAGGTAAAATATGTAAAACTTTGTAATTTAAAATTCGTAAAATAAAAACTATTCTATTAGAAACTATTCATTTAGAATGCCTTGTAAACTTTAGAGTGAACTTATGAAATATTGAATGCAGGTATCTTGTTCCTGTAAAAATACATATTTACATTAAAATCCGTACCCTAGAAATAAGCATTTCAATCGCTAAGCTGACCGCTTAAGAGCTGACAAGCACCGCATTTCTGCATGTGAATTCCTCACAAGTAGTTCGGTGAATCTCCGAAAGAGGGCGACCCCGATCAGCCGCCATTCGTTCAGCCGCCTCCACCGCCGCCGCCGCCGCCGCCGCAGCCGTCAACGTCTCTCTCGCCTCGTACGTGACGTCAGGCTGCAGTCTGTGCCCTTGGCCGCGGTCAGGCTTTCTGGCGAGATAGCTCGCACTCAGCTGTGCGTTGAAAGATTGTGGGGTTCTGGTTTTTGAACGACAAGAGGCAATATCGGCATTTTACGTAGAATAGAGTTGCTGGGCGCTGAATCTTTTTTTAATGAGAATAAACTAGCGCACATACTTTATCATGTATTCGCATTTTCTGGCGGAAGTAACACCAGATTTGGATGCTTACTTCACGTTTGGCATCTGTGTGATGTTTTGGATCAGAAGCACGCGTCCTCAAATACATGTTATAGTTCCTTTTTGGACTGGGAGAAGTGGTTTACGTCGTCAACAGATTTCACTGCAGTGCATCTGACCGGGGGGTTATAGGTTTCAGTCCTGACGTCAGGATTTTAGACAGCTAGGTCAAATTCAGACGGTGTCTGGAAGAGAATTCTATCGCCCGGCTGTTCTGATCGGTAGGTTTACGTTGTTTCTCCGATCAATACCAGGGAAATGCCCGAGTAATACCCTAACAAACAGGCCACGGACCACGCACGATCTTTCCTTCCTCTTCTCTCGTCTATACGCAGCCTTCTTTGCACACACAGTAACATGTACTACACTGCGACACATGCCGGGAGACGGGCGGCGTGTTAGAACTTGTCCCGGCTGAGTCGGCGCCCCAGTGGTGGGAGCCACCTCACGAGGGGGGAAAAGACTACGCGTACTGGGCTAATGACCTTAGCAGTTGATCCTCTGGGAATCACTAATCAATCTATCTATGGTTGGAAATATTAATTAAATACTAGGTATAGATGAACCTTAAAATGTGTGTGAAGTAAATGCATTGTATGTAATGTTGCTTTCAGGTTTACATTTGCCCTGTTTTTTAATGATAACATTCAAGTTACTGTAATGTCATTTCGTGTGCTAGAAAGGTCATATTCTTGGAAGTTTGTACTTATTGCAACTTAGGATCATCTTATAACACGTCGTTTTTTTCTTCTTCGCCATTCTTGTACCAATTGGATTGATTCATGTTCACATATAATGTGTAGAGAACTCTCACCACGAAGGACGTTTTCTTTCCCCAGGCTATGTACCAGAGTTCAGAAAATATTTGTTAGTAAAATTATTTTTTCGTTAAGACCACATCTATATTATTACCATTTCTAGGAAAGCAATAGCGGAGCGGTTTATTGCGTGTACACAAGGACAGAATGTTGTACTGTAGAATGTTGTATTGAGGACAATCTTCTTGAAACATCTGCTCATAAAAATATATTCCTTTCTTAATATATTCCTTTATTCATTTTTCTTATTGAACCATATGTAAATGTCTGGAAGTCTGCCAATCTTTTGGCGCTTAAAAATGCTATCGGGTCAGTAAAGACCACTATGCGCGCATGTGTTTACTACGTACCTCCGAGGGAAACCTTTCCCTTTCATATTTCTACGAGAAAAACTAATTATATTCGCATAATAGTGAGTGGCTGTTTGTACAGTCTTTCCTCGACCTTACGTGTCTTCCCACGCAGCCCTCGTGTCCCTCTATATTCCATACCGAACCTCGCGTCTTTCCTCTCTCCCGCCGAGGACATGGTCTCCCAACGAGTGCAATTCCCTGAGGAAACTGGATGCAGCGTTTGCTACGTGACGTGCTCAGTACGGACCCGCAAAGGACACATGTCCCCAAGAGGCTACGTGCCGTGTCGTCGCGCGTTTAACGACGTACTTGCAGCCGGAATATTAAGCGACATTAAACAAGTTCTCCTTATGTGACGTAAATGCAACGTTACCTTCAGCTTGATGCACCGCAAATAGTTAGAGAATTATTTAGCGGCAAGGTTTCGTTAATGCTTAAAATTTCATTAGTACGCCCTGATAGGATTTCGTTTATGTTGACTAGAAGGCGTACAGAGCCTAAGGCCTAAACGATAAGAAATGCATATGCGCGAATGGGCATCGTTCAGGCCGGTGGACATTTGTTTTCATCGATTCTAAAACGGTTTAGCATAGTCGAAACCACGTTTTTTTTATTTTATTTTTTATTATTTTAAATATTATTTCCTCCTTGCCGTCTCCCACTTCTACGGGGTGGGCACTAATGGGGGTGGGCTCATTCTTATTAATTTTCCGCACACTCCATTATTATACTGATTTGGCGATGGTTTCTCGGCAGGATGCCTTCCTGACGCCAACCACAGGGAGCACACAAGCACATTACACATAGACAACACACATAATTATGCCAACGGTGGGAATCGAATCCACGATCCTTCTGACCGAGATCACCACGGCACTACTGCTTTAGCGATCTGGCTACCTGGATCTGCAGTCAAAGACCACATCGATCAGCGACATGTATTCTTCCCCCAGCCACATGAGCTAGAGCGCCAGCTAAGAATGTGCCGTAAGTATCAGTTCAGGGAATGTAGTGGAAGGTTAAAAGTAGCTTTCTCAGATTTATTTTTTTTTTTAATTTTTGTTCGAGATATTCACTAAATATATTGTAAGGCTTTATACAAATCGTGTCGCAAAAACCTGTACAGAATTTAATATCACTTTTTGATAGAAAAATTCTGTGCGAGGTGAAGCACGCCGAACGTTAACGGACAGCACATACTCTTAGAATTTTAAAGATTGATTGCTGTTTCGCATAGATTAATTGCTGATTGCTGTAGTGAAATGTTTATCCCGAGGAATGGCGACGTTCTTTCCGCCCACGTGATGACATCCGGCGCCGATTTACACATGGGTTTGCTAGGAATTTCTCCCTTCAGTTATTTCATCAGCCGGGCACTAAGTCGGAACAAGCTCTAAGCTCCCGGCAGGTCTCTTGACAACTGGTAGTGTAGTGCATATAAATGTGAGTGTAAGTGTGTGTAAGGGGAGAGGATAGGTCAACGACGGGGAAGGAAGGATCACGCGTGGTCCGTGACCCGTTTGTTAGGGTATTGGTCTGGTAGTTGCCAAGTATTCATCGAAGAAACCACGGAAACCTCTAGAATTCTCCTTCAGACAGTGGGGTGCTCATGTAATTTCAGACTGAAATCAACTTCTACTGATGCAACAACTGGTTCAAAACCATGTACGAAATAGATTTTGTGATGTGGAAATCTGTGTGCGAAAAAATTATGTGCGTCTTCATTTAACAGAATATATTCAGAGAACATGAATTTCCTCGGCACTTCAAACAGAATTTTCAGCCTTAATGCTTTCCCGCAACCGGCATGAAGGGCCGTGCCACATGGGAGCGAAGAGCAGCTCCCCGTATCACGAGGTGTGAATTTCGTTGAAATTGGTTTGGCCCGGAAAGCGATAACTGTTGCAAATTACCGTGCTATTAGCATGCGAATTTCGTAATTAGGCTGAGAGGCAGCCCTCATAAACGAGTCAGCTGGAGCAGTGAGAACGTGCCCACAAATGCCGCCCTCTCTTCCGTCATCCGGAGCCTTCTCCTCGCTCTCCTCCTTAGATCCTCTTCTCCTTTAACTCCTCCCCCAACTTCTCCCTTCTTCCTCCTTCCCGCCTTCCTTTGCCTTCCCCCTCCATGCCTGCTGTTCCCTTTCCCTTCCTTCCTCTGCCACGTCCCGCTGCTTTAATCCATCCTCCACCCTCACTTGTTCAAGTTCGTGTCTATTCTCGGTACTAGTTACCGTTAGTGTCGAGTCGTATCCTATTCCTCCGCAGAAGGAACGATAGTTAGAACGGGGTGTTGAAATCAGATATATTAACTAAGTAGTTCTGATTCCCCTGGTACATTTAGCTCTACTTTTGGCTCAGGAATACCGACCTTTCATTACTTCAATAGTTTACACAATACTTATTAAAAAACGTTTTTCAATTTTTGAAAAATCAGAGTTTTCAACGAAAACGAGACATGCACCGTTCTCTTATACGTTCTTCACACTATTCAACAATAAAATGTAATCAAAATCGATGGAGACATTTTTTTGAAAATTTTGAAAATGTCCCAGTGGCTACATGTAAAGCGTCCCCAAAATTAAAATGTCGGTGTGAAATTCAAGGGGTCGCGACATTAGCCAGATCGATTGGGGAATATCAACTTTGGAGAAAATCAGCCGAACTGGTTAGCCGCTAGCGTTGTAGACGGACGCACGCACGTACATTTGTTTATGATGTTTGCACTGCCCGAAACTGCCATGTCGGTTTCAAGAAAATATTTTCGTTTCTTTGAAAAGGTTATGGCAAAATATTTCGGATAATGAGATTTTTATGTTTGTTAACTTAAAAAGTCAGTTACAATTTTAAGTGTGTTATTAATTTTATTGTGAAGGTTTTAGTATCTTCTGGGATGATTCTCGATGTATTTGAAAAATTCTAAAACATTGCCGTACCATACTGATTCATACCATTCATACCATTCAGAAATTCTTTCTTTAGAAATATATATATATATATATATATATATATATATATATATATATATATATAATATTTTTTAAAATCGCTTATTGGCGTTAATTTCCGATCAATGCCACGTATCATTACGCATTGAATTTTGCCAGAGAGAGAGAGGGAAGAGGGAGAATATGTGATGCCACCTCATTATTACTGAATGTTTGTTATGTAAATCATTATCATAATAACTCGTCACAGCATCCACGTTCTGTCAATACATGTTTTGCGTAATAGGTAATTACCTTAAAATGCTATTTACTATTGAATGATTTGAATTGAATTAAATCAATTTACCATATTATCATTTTTAGTCTCAACTAAAGCCCCCTGGTCAAACCACTTAATTTGAAATTCGCGGTGATGAAAATTACTCCTAAATTATAATAACAGTTGCATAGCTGATATAACCATATAGGCCTACCCAGTGCAAAAACCACCGAATTCACACAATCTTTAAAAACTCATCTTTTCATTAGAAGGTAAATTTGTTGTCTGATATAGCTTACTTTTAGTACATTTTTTAAAAATAACGATCGAGATAAGTGAGAATCGAATATTCAGAGCAAATGATATTTAAGATAATGATAGTGATTTATTCCTTAACACAGTATGCTTTTCAAACGGATCTTTAAGTAAGGTCACGAAGTTTTCGCGTAACGTCTAGTAGTTCTAGTGGTTTTAATGTGAAATGAAGGAAATTTATTAAAAAATCTCTCAAAAAGGGCTCCAGTTAGTTCTTTAATTTCGTCCTCGTATATAGAAAAGGACAGTTAAAAAATTTGCACTGAACTCAATTTCGTTGCACTACAAATTTCTGAAAATAGCAAAAGTTACAAATAATACGAGAAATTACGTGCTGCTGTAGCACCTCTAATTTCTACTTAGCCTAATTTTCCCTGTTGGAGTATCACTTACTTCCGTATATATGCGATTTTACACGGAAAATGTAAAAGATGTTTTATTCCTAATATTGATAATAAAATATTAATACATCAGAAAATTTAAAACAGTTTAATTTCCAGTTAAAAACTGGTTCAACTATTTTTGTTTACATGAAACCTTTCTGTCGAAATGTGTTAAAAATGATCATAAATCGTCGACGTATTGCCGCAGTTTGCCCATTTTCTTGCCTCCAGCTACAAATTTCAGCATTTATGTTCACATAAAAATGTTATTCCCTTCATATATGGCTTATCAAGTGAACCGATCGCTTAAAGTAATTGCTTTGGCCCTCGCAGGTTCCGGGTTTAAAAACTGGGACGACGTGGACCTACAGAAATTACCATCGACGGTTATGACTGCCACGTTATATTGGCCAAACACTCAAATTAATTTAATGAAGCACGCACAGGAAGATATTTTGGTAGCCGTTTGGTATGCGAACCATCTAAAAAGTCGCAAACACCTATATTTGTTAAGGGCATTCTACATAAATCGTAATTAAGCAGGAGAAAGCTACAAGGTTGTAAAATTACGTAATAATCAGCAAATCGGGATTGACCAGAATAATAAAATTTTTACTGTGTAATAATCGTTTCCTATTTTATATTACGACAAATAAATTAATTATAAATGAAAATCAGTAACGATAAAAGTGATAATAACGTGATTCATTAAACAGAATGAACTCCATTTATTCTCTTACGTGGTTCGCAGAATGTATAAATAAAGGCTACGGTTGGACACTGACTAACATTTTTCCATGTTGAATACTGTACACGTTGTGACTAGCAATGACAAACTACCTGTAATGCTTCTTATCACTTTTGACAATAAATGGCTCTACTACGTGTAGTCATATTCTTTGAACCACTTTTACTTGTTTTCTGTGCTACGTGATGTCATACCAAGTAATAAAAACACAGCGAATGATAACGAATGAAGTGTTCCGTGTATCTGTGAAACAGATTTCTTGTTAGAGCGCACATATCTCCTTTTTGAATGAGAGTTTGCTATAAATGAAAATCAATCAACGGTGTACAAACAAACAATCATTGGTACAAATCTTTCTAACCTGATACGTGAATAAAGCATAAAAACGTGTAAAACTAGTGTGTGATAAGTTTTGTGTCGACGTATTTTGAACATCGATTTTTCAAATTTTAACTTACATCTTTTGAAACATAGTCGTTTTGATGTCGATGTGACATCCATATTTTAAATGATATCGTAGGCTTCCGCGGCCAGAGTTATGATCTGGGATGTCCGGGTGACGCCGCGTCGAAAGCTGGGGTGCCGACGTTTCGACCGACATATCGCGGTCCTCTTCAGGGCTGTACATCCTGGCGCAGTACATCCCTGAATATAATATTCATTCGATCATACAGTTTACTATGTGGCATGAAACGTCAGTTATTATTATTTGCGCCTCGACTCCTAAATTGTAACTGTAAAGATATTTAAGTGGTTAAGCGGAATATCAAACCTTAAGTATTTTGGCGGGTAATTAAGAAGAATGACTGGCTGGTTATTTAAAATATTAAAAGTTATCGGTTTAAACGATTGTAACGTATGACATTCTCACGGTAATAAGAAAATTACTTTACAGTAAGAATATTTATAATAGAGGTTTGCAGAAAAGTATAACCATTGTATAATCGTAAGAGTTCTGGTTCAACATATTATAGAAAAACAATTGGCCACTACTAACATTTGAATGAGATATACGACAAAAACCGGAAGAGGTGGCTCAGAGCATCTACTGATGTCCCTGTAGTAGCTCTGACCCGGAGGTGCTGAGGTTCGAGTTCCAACGGTGGCAGGATTTTCGACAATAACCAGATAGCTAGGTCGTGTTACTTCGCAGTCTTGGGTGAGAATTCTAGCGACTATCTGTTTTGATCCGTAGTTTTCCTTGGTTTCTCCAGTAAATACCACGCGAATGCCGAAGCAGTACCATACCAAATGGGCCACGGACCGTGCGCGATCTTTCCTTCCCATTTCTTGTCCTTGTCCACAGTAACATGCACTCATTAATAGACAAATACGCCGGATTATAATTCAGAAACCACAACATATTATAGAACGGAAATTGACATGTTTTTACAATTTTTCTTATAATTTAGACGTGTAACGTGGATTCTGATAAGTTTATAACATGTAAAACGAGATAAATAGCATATCTACAAGAAGTGAATGTGAATAATTTTCGAAGTTTCAAAATATTTTCGCCTGGGATCACAAATGACCCCCAAAGGAGGTCTATGAGTTAAATATCACAGACGCATGCTCAGTCATTATTACGATACGAGAACTTCTATTGATTGTTGTGCTTCGATTGAGCATCAGCAGTAACGCCATCCTATTCATTTTCGCAACACTGTTCAGTGCGTTTTCGGCCGTAGGATACCGACTGCACTAGTGTTACTAATTCAAACCAGTGTGGCGGAGTAGAACGTCTCTCGTCATAAAGGCGTTCATTGAACATCGGTCGCGTACCATGGACGACCAGGGTTGTCGCCAAAGACGCCCGCAGAGGGCCATCATCAGAGCCGGAGATAACGCAGGTGCACCCAAAGGTTGGTCCTTCCCGGTCGTTTCCGTCACCGAAGGAGGTCATCGCCGCAGCAGCGGTCGATCGTGATCTAGAGAAGTGATGAGGAGGCCGCATGGCCGGACTGAAACCAGCGTTGCTGGGTGATAAAACCCCAAATATTATGGGAGAGATATTTCCTTTTCTGTCACTGTTTTGAAGCAGCGTGAATGTTAATCGACCGAAATTTATTGAATTCTTTAGGGGTTTATTAAATTAAATGTAGCCAGGAATGGTTGATAAACTAAGAACTGGTTGATAAACTAAGAGGATTCTCAATCGTGCGATCTCTTTACCCAACAGATTTTCAGACGTACAAAACAAACTCCGACGAGCAGTCGGGTAGCAGGAAAGTCGGAGGGGCATAAGATTAGGAAGGTGACAATATGCATTATATTGAACGGATGTGAGCCCAGATGTATCAGTGTAGAAACGTTTCCTAAAAAACGAATATTATGGGTTAAAAGTTCATGCAGGACGTACACAGTCTTAATCATTTTTGTACTATAAGATTCACAATGTGCGTCTGAAACCCGTTCGAGATTTTTAACTAGAATCCGTATATTCTTGTGAAGTAAAAGAAAGAATATTAAACATTGTCAGTCTTGGTCCCTCTGTTCTTGAAATCTGGAGTGCAGTGATTATATCCTCTAGGAAAGTCGGAGAAAATTGCCATCGAACGTATGGTTCTAACATTTCAACTAACACAAAGAGAGGGACAGTTGTAGCTTGAAAGGGACGCCAACCAATGGACGAGATCTAAGAGGGAGAGCGGACGCGGCTCGGAGCGACTGAAGGTGGCTCAAGGGCGTGTAATAAATGGTGTCTCATAACGCGGTCTTTTGTGCTCCTGGGGTCGCAGCCCCGATGTGGGCTTAGTGGGCGATTGAAGGCGACTCCAGGCGATATGAGATGATTGAGAACCGCGACAAGAGCAGCAGATTCAACCGCGGAGGCATCGAACCCTCGGAGTACACCGCTTGGGAGGGAAGATTGAGGAAGAACGCGGATTGAACGGAAATGTTCGGCTGGCGTCGAGGAGGTGGGAATGCAGAATCGCAAGAACAGGGCAGTAGCGACGAACGGACTGCCGGGCGCCGGCGAAGATATGAGACGCTGCGGTGGTGGGGCTTCTCCGAGGATGGCTGGAGGGCGTGTAATAGATGGCGTCGGATGATGCGTTCCTTTGTGGGTCGCGGCGAGGGTCGCCGGGTCGGGGGCGGGGTTCCGGGGTCGCCGACTCCAGACAGAGACGTAGACGTCGCGCGGAGCGCCTATGAATTTTTCAAAAGATTTGAGCAGCGCCGCACTTCCGGGGAGCCTGACTGCCCGGCTCCCAAACTCCCACGCACGCCCACCCGCCGGAGAGGGGGCGCGGCAGCGGCAACGTCCGCGAGGGAAAGGGGTTGAAATGCGTAGGAGGAATGCGAAGTCGAATGGTAGCATCGCCCTGTAGGAAGATGATGTGCTAGCAACGGTCGAGTAGCGCACCGTCTGCTGGTGCTGATCATAGAAACCGCAGAAAAATACCGATCAGAGATGCCGACCTGTAGAATTCTTTTCCAGACAGCGGCTGAATTCGACCTATCTATGTATGTAGCTAATGTCGAACGTCCTGCCAGCGTCGGGACTCAAACCCTGGGACCTCCCATCAGAGGCACTGCAGTGTCATCTGATGCACTGAGCCACCTAAGCAGGCACAGGGCGACAGACAATCCCAGTAGTGAGAGGGGCGACCGTAACTTCCAGGAAGGTCGATAGCAACGGCTGGATAGGAAGGCGGGGCGGTAGCAAGGGTCGTGAGTGAGCCTAGCCAATAGAAATGCGCTGAAGGGGCGAGGTGGTAACAACGGCCGGGTAGGAGGAGGGGCAGCACTGGGAAACTTCGATGGCGGTTGTGTTACCGGCAGCGAATGTTAAGATTGGGGCCGCAGGAGATGGCCCTGGCCAGGATGGTGAAAAGCGGGGGAGCGATCGCGTTTGGCGTGGCCATGGCAGTGATGTAGCAGTGGCAACCAATGTGAAAATGGGACCAGTCTGTGGAGAGGATGGGTGAAAACGATGATGCTACGGCTGTTGGGAAACTGAAGGAGGAGTATTTGGGAAGAGTGGTAGAGGCGGAAGGGGTTATTTTTTATGCCAGTGCATGACATTTTTAACTATACCTGCAAATGGGTAAATGATTTTATTAGTATGATGAACATGAACATGTGAGACGACTGCTGAAAGGGAAATAGTGGTATGATAGGTAGGGGAAAGAGATAGTCCAAAAACCCTCGCGCTAATTAGCATCTCCAGAAAACCTCGCGCAAATGAACGGGAGAAGGCTTCAACTGATGTCACTGCAGTCCCTCTGACCGGGAGGTCCTAGTTTCGAGTCCCAACAGTGGCAGGATTTTCGACCTAGCTTGTCAGCTAGGTCAAATTCCGACGCTGACTGGAGATGAATTCTAGCGGCCGGCTTCTCCGATCGGTAGATTTCCCTCGTTTCTCCGATCAACACCAGGCGAATGCCGGTGCAGTACCCTTAGCCACGGTCCGCGCGTGATCTTTCCTACCTTTTCCTTGCCCTATTTTCTCGCCTTACACACCCTTACAGTAACATGCACTACACTGCCACACATGCCGGGAGACCGGTCAGGAGCTTATAGCTTGTCCCGTTTGGGGTGGTACCCCGCTGGTGGGAGATACCGGGTGGAGGAAAATCCCGCTAACCAACGGTAGGTTGTCGCCGGTTCTTGCCATCCGCATGGGGAAGATCACAGCTACCTCTCGAGAGAAAACATGCACTCCACGTACGGGACAAACGACCCTAGTAGTTGACGCGCCTGGAATCACTAACAATCAATCAAGGGAGCGTAGGACCACTTCTCTTGGGATTGCTGTAATGGGGTGAGGGTGTGTGGAACACAGGGAAGTAGGATTGTGACGCCATGGTAGGCGAGGGCAATGGTAGAGGTTTTTTCACACGCGGAGAAGGGAAGGTGAGGTGGAGCTGTCTGGAGCAACAACATGGTCGACAGGAGTTATCATTCTTGAAATGTGTAGTGCAATAATTATGTCCTCTAGAAATGTCTGAGAAAATTGCCTTCTCATGAATGGTCATATATCCGGTATCACTAGTGGAGACTCAGTCCCTAACGTTCTTGGCGTCGAGATCACCGCGCCGCGAGCACTATGTCCGAGAATGCTAGTTTCGGCTCTGCTATTGTCGAGAACGAAACGATACCGGTACTACAGTACTGGAAGCAGATAAGCGACTCTGACATTTCAATGCGCTGTTACGCACATGGCACCACCTCCATCACTGATAAATTAAATCTGAAAACATTATCACTTACTAATAGGCTATTATACGTCTTGATATGTTTATAAATTTCGCCAAAGCCGATCCATTTCGCCTCCGCGACTTCGTGTGAGTGTGATAAGCGGCAACGCTAAACTCGGTTTGAAAGAAACTAAACAAATCCTCGCAAGCCGATTGCTTCATAGTAGGTCATATGACGTTCCACAGCACGTGTCGAGAGAACTGTCAGAGTCGTTTATACGCTATCGGTACTGTAGACTTTTTACTGGAGTGAGCCGTCTGCGGCGTTCGACGAATTGGCGACGATTGACAACGAATGCTGGATCCCTCGACACCGATTACCGCTCAAGCGAAGTTATTAAACATCTTAAAACCATTGTTTATTCCATTTTTAATGGAGTTTGTTTGAACTATGCGTACAACCTACGATGACACGGGGAAATGTTTATGTTAATTTGTAAAGTGTGTAAAATTTGTAAAATTTTGTATAGTTGTTAAGATCTGTAAAGTTTAGTTAGTGTATTCTGCCACCAAGTTCTGGAACTTATTTGCAGAATTAGTAATAAATCTATCTATCTATCTATCTATGACATGCTCCACGACAAAAACTGAATTAAATTCGATCGCAGAAGGCTCGTTGCAAGCGTCTCCATATTTATGCTAATGAAACAGCGTGAGAATGGAAGTGATGTCATTAAAAAAATCTCTGAAATTAATATTGATTATAATTGTTATTAAAATTAATTAAAATTCTGTGGAAAATTGTTTTCTACTTTGTAAGAGGGTTCATTGCGCTTCTCACAAGCGATACCCACAGAAACTACCAGCAAACTACGTGGCAAACTAAGAGTACGGTCGGCCGATATTGCCGAGAATAGCCGAGAATGAGCTGTACCGGTAGTTCCGATCCTTTACAGGAACCTGCGTATAGATTTCACGGACACATAAAAAACGCGCGCTCTCTGCGAAAGTAAGCCAGTGAGAACAGTCGATAATAGATTGCGTTTTGTCGCGCTCTAATCAGTAGTGATGGGCGACCATTCAGTGACTTGACATTAATGCGGAGGCTGAGAAGACGATGGTGAGAAGTGGTAGCTGCTAGAAAGACTTAGTGGGAAATGGTGGAAGTGGGCGAGACAGCGAGTCGAGACAGCGGTGTGGGGTGGGAGCTGTGTAGTTGCTTGTAGCACGACCGCTCGGGGTCACGCCGGGGGATGAAATGGTAGATGAGATGGCATGGTAGCGAAATTGGAAAATAGAAGAAGTAGAAAAAGGCGGAGAAGGGGTGGGTGGCAGGGAAAGTGGAGATGAAGCGTGATGGACGGCAGCGACGTTTAGGGGTGCTGTGGAAGTGACGGTAGTGTTGCAGCGGCAACGAATGTGGCAATGGGAGCCGCTGGTATACGGTACACGAGAACTGGGAGGGTGGTGAAGAAAGGAAGCGGAAAAGGTGATGGAGACGGCGATAGTGAAAGTGACCGAGGCGTTGAGCCGTAACGGCGGAGAACTTATCTCTTGAGGTGATTGTTATGCGGAAGGAACATCGGCATCTCAATCAGGTTGCTGGGTATTGTATGTGCGCGTTGTCAAGTTGACGACGGCTGTGGAGGAGGAAGCTGGAAGGGGATGAAGTCGTCAAGGCTTCGAGACAGGTCAGCGTGTGCGGATGTGATGGATGTGTCGAGGGTGACTTCACACCGTAATGATAGCAGAGTTGAAGAACCTCACGGCAAACAAATTCCGTGAGAGAGGAGTGGAGTGATTGATTAGTGATTCAACTGCAAAGGTCGTTAGTCCCGTAAGCGTCGTGCACTTTTTATCGCGGAAGGTGGAGGCGATCTTCTTCCGCTGGATGGTGAGATCCGGCGCCGACTTACCACCGGCCCTCGGGGTTTTTCTCAACCAGGCATCTCCCACAAGCGGGGCACCGCTCTAGCAGTGACAATCTCGAAGCACTCTACTTGTCTCATGACATGTGTGGCAGTGTAGATCGTGTACGAGTAAGTGTGTGTGTGTAATTAAGGGTTAAGAATAGGACATGGAAGATGAAGGAAAGATCACCCGCGGTCTGTGGTCCATTTGTAGCATACTGCTCCGATACTCGCCTGGTGTTTATCGGAGAAAAGACGGAAAACTACCAATCAGAGCAGATGGCCACTAGAATTCTTCTCCAGATAGCGACTGAATTCGACCTAGTTCTCTAAACAGTGTCGAGAATCCTGCCACCATCGGGACTCGAGCCCTAGGGCCTCCCAGTTAAGAGGCACTGCAGTTGATGTCCTGAGACACCTATGCCGGTTAGAGAGGGAGAGGACTGGTTGCGAACGAGTAATCACAAAAACGGCGGCGATGGTGATGGTGAACGTGAGAGCTGTAGTGAGAGAAAGTTGGAGAACCAGTGGGCGGGAATACTGCTGGCGCACGAGGCGATGGCGATTGCTGCAGCCTCACGAGAAATGGAGAAGTGATGAGAGCGCACTGGCTGCCGGTGGTTGGGCCGGCGAGTGCCTGGGTGACAACGGCAGAGCAGGTGTCGGCGAGCAACTGCGTGAGGGATGCAGACGCGAGATATATTGCCTTGGGGCTCCGAGGCCTGAATGGGAAATGCGCAGTAGAGAAGCTATGTTTTCACGACAGGACAGTTGCTAGCCCTGGGCGTGAATTGCTGTTTCGCATACAATGACAGATCCTCAGTGATGTTGCTTTATTTATTTTAAACTAATTGTATTTTGTTTCAACGACCAAAGAGTGAGAAGTTTTTTTTGAAATGTGTGTTTATTTGATTTCCTGGAATTGGAGAAGCGTAATGATAGAGGTGAGGGCTCGTGCACACCATGTCATGCAATCCTAATCCGTAGGCAATCTTTGACACGTGAAATAAAACACTTCAGAATTATTCAAGAAAAAATGTTATTATCAGGAATATGACTGTGGCATCTTATTTGCTTTCTGTCAAATATAAACAGGAGAATGAATAACATTGTCGTCTATGTTTCTTTCGATTGGTATGTTCTTAATTGTAGTTACGATACCCCCTGCCTATCAAAGCATCAACATATATTTAAATAATATATCAAATGGACACCCGTTTGTTGTCGATGGCTAGTCACGATAGAACGAACGTAACCGCATATTAACCACCAGCCGTCGCGCGATGTGAATAATAAACAGAAAGACAATTGTCCTGCTCGGAACAAGTGTGAGCACTCCAGACATTTGTGAGCGTTATCGCAAGTTCGTTTTCACGGCTTCACATTTCGCCGTTGACATAATGTAAGCATCGCATCAGCCCAGGGAATTTCCTCATTTGTCGGGTCGCGGTGCGGCGTCCCAGCTACGACTTTATCTCTTCGTTTAAGGCGTTGTCATGCGTGGTGAAAGCAGCTCTTTGTTCTTCAGAGTCCAGCGACGATCCCCTCGCCTCCGCCCACACCCCCACCCGCACCCCCGGCACCGGCAGCGCCAATGCCTCGGCCTCCGCACCCTCTGCGGCCGCCACCCTCACCACCACCTCCACCTGAATCCTTGACCGCCAGACACCACTGCCATCGCCACCTTTCTGCAACCCCCCACACCCACCCTCACCGACACCGCTGCCACTCACGCCGCAACCCTTTTCGTTGCCTCCGCCCTCCTCACGACCACCATTCGCAGTGCATTCAGAGCGTCCACTGGTCCCAGGAGGCTAAGCAGGGCAGATATCGTTCCGTGTGGGGGCGTATTGTCGCTGGTCGATGTTTATCTTTATGGCCGGATTCATTTGCCCTACGCCTGCCTCGTTGACACACGATGAATCGACGGCACGATTGCGAGGCACGCGTCAACGACGCTCAAGGGGAGTAGAAACTTGGATGCATTGCACTGCCGGAGGCCACAACGTCAAATTACACACTAAGTAAACTTGGGTTTTCTAACGAGGCATCTGAGGCTTCAAGGTAGTATCTCCAAGATGGAATATGTCACGTTTTTTACCGTGTTTCTCGGTCTTGCCGCTACAGTCGATTGATCTGCAGCACTGTTTGATACGGTCGCTATAATATGAAATTGTATGCGCACAATATGAAATTGTGTGAAAGGTTCAAAATAAACGAAGAGTCCAAACTCTGAAGTACTTTGATCCGTAAGTAAGCTATTCGCGATTTTGCCGCATAACTTTCGTCAGACCTGCACCTGTATGGTGGAACTAATAAATTTAAATAAGTTAAGAATTTTTTCGAAGAAATTTGCCAACTTTACAGAAGTTATTCAACGGTTACTTCTAATTCCCCTAGTAATTTCCCAAATCTTCGCCAAATTGGTATATGTCTGATAAATGAACTTCTGATTTAACATGCTAAAAGATAGGTTTTAGGGCAACAAGTTATGTGTATCAGTGGAATAAAATACTCTAAAAGATGTGGAATTGGTTTTAATTAAAATTTGACTTTTCCTTCTAGATACTTCTGTATATACTTACATATTCCTCACACTTCTTTGCAGTAAGTTACTCACTCATAATTGAATACTGTGTGAATGTGGTAGAAATAATGCATAAAGATATGACTCAATCTATCGAAAATCCACTTCATTACATTCCGTCTCGTTGCCTCCAGCTAACTCCAGACATGCAAAAGTCGAAAGTTTTCAGTTACTGAATAGTTTATACAGATCAGCTGTTAAGTATTTAGGGGGCACTCTAAACGTATTTGATAAGGAGTAAATACGTATGTGTTCCTTTTTTATAACCCTATGGGCAGATTTATGTCTAAAATATATTCCATTATATTATAGACACAAAAGCTGTTAGAAAAACAAAGGAATCTGGAATAAAACAGCAAAAACAGCAGGCGTGTACATTATAACCCTTCTAGCTTTCTGAACTCTTGAACTTGCAACAGATCATGGATTTGGCTCTTTATTGGAAAAGTTCTGTCAAGTTAGAAACTTCTTTGAAGGATTGAGATGCGGACAGAGACTCAGGAAAATGACTTTGCGAGACTTGGAAATGGATGGACTCGGCAGCCAAGACAAATCCACAGAGAGAATATCGAAATACGGGGAAGAGATAGCAGTCGTTAGAGAACTTAGTAATGAGAAGTAGTTGGTGGATATGGATGGAGGGTGTTAGGCTTAACCGTCGTGGAAACTGTTTTCGCTGGGGAAACACATTTGGTAATTATGTTTCTGAGAAGAGATCTGAATAATTGAATATTTTTGTGTTACTATAGAAAAATAATATCTGTGTTTGTAAATGTACTATCTTTTTGAGATAAGTATGAATTCACATATATTAAGATTGTATCTGCGTATTTTATGAATGTGTATCAACTTTTTCTAAGAAATAACGTGCGCATGAGAAATATCTTTCTGAAAATAATCAGACGGGCAAAGGGTAGAGAGAAATAATCACGATATTGTGCATTATTAAGGGATTGTGAAGAAAAAACTAAAGCGTTTCAATGTTTCGTGGTTTCTCTACATCAACTTAAAATGGAAAAGTTGGTGACATTAATTTTTACGGGGAGATCACTCGTGTCTCATCTATTAACGATTTAGGTTCTGTACTTTTCTGTAACATTTCTCACTCTCCCTCTCTCTCAGTGCGACTGGTTTTTCAGCCCGCATTCGCGTTTCCCCCCTCACCAAACATTCGAACTCGAAAAGACAATTTCGTCTTCATTTGCATCACTAACTAGCTAATTACCGCAGTATAGACTAAAACCACGAATTGCAGAGCATGCTGTGTACCTCGCATTCCCTTCCCACGAACAGCAGCAGGCACCACTCCGAAATTCACACGCTTTTTCCACATTGCTCTCTAACGATTCCGACGCAATGAACTGCCTGCCGAGTCGAAAGCGAGAAACCCTTAATTGGATCTCGGGCGTTTTCATGTGTGGCGTTAACTGGTGCAATTTCAGACAGATTGGCATTATTTTGGGCAGAGAGTTTTAATCCCGTGCGGTGCAGGGCGCGCCACCGTCCACCCCAACGAGTGCAGACACAGCAACTTCCCCGACTGCTATCGGCAGTTCGCTTTAAGCGCGACGCGGCAAGCAGAGTTGGCAACACTTCCGGATGAAGCGAGACAGGCGCGCAACCTGTTTCGAAATCGCTGTAAATGCGACGAACTGTTCTTTTGACAGCTACAGCTACGGCTATAAGTTAGGAGGAACAAAATTTAAATGTGTCAATGGAACATGTTTGTTTTGTTGTTAAATTATACTCAACAGAATTGTTGGCATAATCGTAATTTTCCAGGGTACTGTAGCATTTTCAACTGAGGAATACAGTTTTCGTATCAAAATGTTGCTCTCCCGTATACATTTACAGATATATCAACGGTATTATTAATATTTATGTGAAAATCGTATTTTTTATTATTAACATTTATTATTGCCGAGCTCCGTTGTTGTAGATTCAGTAGCAAGGCTCTGAATCATTAAAAATTATTTAGAATAAATGCATGAAATGTGTCAGGGGCTTTATGTATTTCTAAAATTGCCAAACGTTTACATTGCAAAAGTACAATATTTAAACAGATGTTTGTCTTAAATGAAATAAATTCTAAAACATCAGGTCTTTGAAAAAGGCCGTCTATAATTTTTTTAAACAAGATGTTTCCCGGAATTTCTGCATAAAGTTCATGCAACGTTTAAAAATAGTTCTCAAAAAACACTACTAATGTTTCCTTCAATTCTTTCTGCGGTTCGAACAAAGGACACTTAAAAGAGTGGCGCAGGTCTCATTTTCGTTGAACTCTCTCTGAATGTTTAAAACTTGTAAATTTTGAAATATATTTTCAGCTATAATTCGAGAAAGTATGTGCTGTTGTAACATCACTAGTTACACTCTTTGTGTTACGCATGGCGATTAAAACAAAATCGTACAATATTTTCATCTATTTTTAAATTAAATGTGAGAAAAAAGACCATACTGTGTCGCAGAATATCAGCTTGCATTTAATGAAAAGCAAAAAGGTAGCGACAGCGATTTAGCCTTTTTTGTCCGAATTACCTAACAATGAGAGAAAGGATTTGTAAGAACCATTATCAAAGCAATCATGCCATGAAGGTAACTGTATTATCTTTACTTCAGAGACTTACTACACAATAACAAATAATCATAAGAACAATTTAAATTGCCTTTGAAAATAAATTAGTCAAAAGAAATATTCAATGCTCCTCTAAAATTAGTTTTCTCAAAGCTGGTTTTTGAGATGCAGAGTTTGCACATATCATGAGCTTTAAGAGGCAGGTAGCATGCATGTAGACTGATAATGTAAACAAAATACCAACCTTTTTTTAGCAAACAAGCCGGACATTTTGTAACTTACGCTCAAACAAAATAATTGCAACTAAAGTTATGAAACTAGTGTAAGTAATGAATCCTTTGTAGAATATGATGAAACTCGCAGTCAACCACAGGGTTTCAGAAACAGGTAGTTGAAACTAATGTAGCTAACGAATCCTTTGTACATAATCAGGATGGCAACCCATGTGCCATTGTAAGTCTCCCAAAGAAAGCCTATGTTGAATACAAATGAACTCCCTGCCATTTAGAAAAGAACACTTGCCTCAGAAACATCCTTACGAGGGGCAAGTGTCAATAAATCCAAATTGCTAAGTAATGATGCTGCAATCCAAAGCAGAAATGAAGGTGCTGTACTAGTAAATAATGTCAACTTCCAAGTCCTTCAAAAAATAGCCCTATCAGATATTTCATCACAAGTGGAATCCAAAAGAATTCAATTTGAAAATGGAGAAATCAAATAACCAAACAACCAAAGAAAAAGGAGAAATGAGACAAGAGTGAAGGTAACTATTCAGCTGGCAAACTCCATGCCAAATCAATTGAAAAACTCATTGAACCAATTAAGTAATTAATTGAATACATCACTGAAAAAAGTTCACCAAATTCTATCGAAATTAAATATTTTCTAGAAAATTCCCTTGATTCTGGAAAAGGTTCTCCCCTTGGTTCTTCTCTTGGTCGTGTCTCGAGAGCAAAAGTATTAACTGATGACCTCACGTTCATTATACAGATGCTGAACATCACATATCCAATGCTGACTGAAATGGCCATCAAAAACTGGTTCACTAGAATAATTATCAAGCTTAAATTAAAAATTCGTCAAACTGAGAACCATGAAACAGAGTTCTGACTAGTATCATAATACCCTTCCCTGCTGAAACCTATGTGTGAATCTGATTACACTCATACCATTTAAAAATTATAAACAATGAATATTTACCAATGTAATATTAATGGTTTTTACCGCAGAAAAGAAAGATTTTAACTAATGAATGATCAACATCAACTGGACATAATATGCTTGTAGAAAACTAACTTCAAGTCTAATAAATTTGGTAAATGTAATAAATTTAAGTGCTTCTTTAAAAGTAGAAACAACACCAATTTTGCCTTCGGAGGAGTGGCAGTATATATTAGAGAACCTTTTCCTCTTTTCGAGATTGATATTAACACTCATGTTCAAGTTGTTGCTATTCAAATTCAGGCTCCAATCATTCTCACTATATATTACATTTATCTTCCCAACAGCTATTCTTTTGAAGCTGATGAAATCCAAGAAATTATCAATCAACTCCCTAAACCAGTCATCTTACTTGGATATTTTAACAGCTACAACACAGTGAGGGGTTCCCACAAAACTGATCCCAGAGGCAAAACAATTGAAGATGTCATTGATGCGAATGATTTGATAATTTTAAATACTGGACAACTCACACATTTCAATATTAGCACTGGAACGTTCAGCTCTATTGACCTTACTTACTCTATCTTATTTGCCCAAAAATTGCAATTGGGCCTTATTAGACAACTTGAATGATAGTGATTATTTTCCAATTATCACTAATATAAATGAACCAGCGAGAATACCAAATAACATGGTGTATACCCAATCAAACCACAAAATATGGAACTTGATGAGAGCAAATTTGGAACTTTATCAATAAAGAATAAACGAAAATATCAAGCAATGTGAAACAATTCAAACAGAAAATGAATTTTTACTACTTTTGTTGATATTATCAACAAAGCTGCTAATGAAACAATTGAATTACGTAAGCCATATATCAAACGCAATACTTTGGTGGAATAGCACATGCAAGGAATCCATCAAAAATACAAACATGCTTTCAAAAAGTACCACGCCTCAAAAAGTACTATACCTCAAAAAATAAAATCGAATACCGAAAGGCAAAGGCAATTGCTAGGAGAACTATCGGAGAAAGTAAATTGCAAACCTGATCTAAATTTGTAGCAAGCATCAACTCTAGCAACAATTCCCAGAATTCATGGGGGAAAATACAAGCTATACAAGAAAACCAACGCGATTTAATTACTCAAAATTGGTAACAACTCAACCTTAACTCAACCTCAAGATATTGCCAACAACTTAGTCAATTCTTTCACAAAACTTCCAGTTCTAACAACTACCCAGATGCCTTCAAACCCGACAAACAAGAACAAGAGAGAGAAAGTATGAAATCAGTTATGATTGAAGAAACACCGTCAAATGATCATATCAACACTGTTATCTATGCATGAACTTATAAAATCAATTGAATCTACCAACAAATCTTGCTCGGGACTGCTATTATTTCAAACATTATGATCGAAACTCTCCCAATTCTTGGTAAAGAATTACTTCTAAAATTATTCAACTTAATCTGGACATTTTACCCCAAAGCTGCAAAATCGCTACAATGATTCCTATCCCCAAACCAGGAAAAGATACCACCAAAGCTGACAACTAGCGACTAATGTCACTAATTTGCAACATCTGCAAAATAATGGAAAAAATTATTGATGCTAGCTTAAGATGGTTTCTTGACATTCATAATTGTATCCATGACAACCGATTCGCTCTGAGCATTCAAACATTTCACACCTAGTTAGGATCTGCATGAACATCCAAGAAACCTTCGTCAACAATCAACTTGTAATAGCCGTCAGCCTCGGCATTGAGAAAGAATACGAAATACATAATTCTTCCAGCAGTATCAAGAAACTCCGCAGACGACATAACCATTTTCTGTAAAGGAAAAAACATATCGTCCACTCAAGAAACTGCACTTAATAAAGTAAACAACTGGTCCTTGAAGACAGGTTTCAAATTCTCTCAATTTTAAATTCTCAAATTCAAATTCTCAATTGTAATTACTTATCACTCAGTACAACTTTGATGTGAAGAATGTGTAATTTATGGATATCTCAAATTTTTTCATACGATAGTACTTTTTTGATCAAAAATGAAACATTGATGTTAACAAACATCGGCTTGAAAAAATCGATGTAAAATACTTTGATAATTTTATAAAAAATCCCTGTTTTGAAAACATCGACATCGATGTTATGTCCCTAAAGCTAGAGAGATGCTGCAGCAGATGTGTGGTCAAGGCTCCTTCCCGCTAATTCGAGTTAAGCACGATGCGCCCGAAACATAGTTTTCATATATGTTCATTGAATTTTACTGTTTTGAAATGTCATTGCTATTGTTTATGGTATTCTCTAACAATTCTGAGGGAATGTATCAACATTACTTTTTATCATCCGTGAATCAGCGCGGAAATTGAAAACAATAAAACGGGATGTATTCGACATTGTAACTTTATACGTAGGATTTAATTCTCATTTTACAAATATTTTAACATCTTTTTTTTTCAAGTATTGTTAAATTATATTCTACGTACTGCAAATATAGTGCACTTCACAAAGGCTGAAATTACCATTCGTTTTTAAACGAATTTTCAAGTAATATAATATATATTTTCGCGCTCGTTACTTTTCATGTTCTGTTGTACGTCATAATGAGCGGGGGAAATACGAAGAAAACAAGGAAAAAATATTTGATAATTCTTTTAGAAAAATATTTTCTTTCAGTTCTCGTTCCAATAAATACGTGTTTTAATTTTTAATGATTGTGTATAATCGAAATAAAAAATACTGAGTTTTCTTAAAATATTTGTTTACTCACGTATTTATTTATTTATGTGCTTATCATTTATTTGTAATTTACTTCGTAGCGCAGAGTAAATATTTCTAGGTAGATACAAATACAAAAATCTTCAGGAAATTCTACAATTTTGCTAGCTTTATTTTTCAAGCGTCCAATATTTTAAAAAATTTGGTCCTAATATTTATATTTATATATTAAAATATATATATATATATAACAGAAAACCATTAGATGCATCGGTGGCGATTTGTTTAAAAATGCATGTGAGAGTTTTATAAACTGGCCGGTAAGAATTTTATATTTTTATATATTATACACTTATTTTACACATAACTTGATTCCAAATATTTTGTTTTAATTGTTGATAATTGTAACAATAACTATTACTATCCATGTGAATGATTTTTTATTACAATAATGTTTTCTGATCTCAAATTTGCACAACATATATTTTTAAATAGGTTGACGCTACAATTTTTTGTAGACAGAGTTTTCGAACATAGTTTTGAAGAACATAGTTTGAGTTTATATAATATATTTTTTGTGTACAGTTTCTTCGATTTTGTTATTCTAGGAATTTTACGTGAAGTAGATTCTTTGGAATGTTGAAGAAATAATTCGAAATATTACTTATTTGTATTTTTTTAAGGGAGCGAGACTCAAACCACCTGCCATACTTATAATAAACTACTGCCCACACAATCTCCAATTTCGAATTAAACAAAGTAGATATAAATCACGCAGGATGATAATGTTTAATTACCAAAAGATGGGCCATCACTAGGAAACGGATTTCCATGTAATTACATGTTTTTACACAAACTAGCTACCAGCATTCAATTATATTTTTTCGAGTTTACAAGACATTCTCAATGAATTAGAACTATTTTTATTTTACATATAATTACATATTTCGGTATAATTACATATTTTTACATATTTTACCAATTACGACATATTTCAAAACATTTTAATATATTTATACGTCGAAACGGAACGTTTCAGATGCGCGTTTGCAATATATTGTAATGGGACAGTCGCCCATGCATGGTAGCGACGAAATAAAAGCAATATAAAATTATATTTTCAAACGCCTGTGGAAACGCGTAGCGGAGGCTCGCCACAAAAGCGGGCAGGAATTGGTACAATGTACCGTTACTTGGCGTCGCCGACGCGGGCGCCCGGTACTTTTCATTGTCTCGGAGCCTGGTGAAGGGGCGCGCCAGTGACGTCAATGGGATTTCCACCCTCCGTGCAGAGCGTTGGCGAGTTCGGGGAATTCGTGACGTGGGGTAAATTCCGGTGACGACGCGAATTTAAAACTCTAGCCTGCAACGTCGGTGCCACCACGATTGGTCGCTCCGTGTCACGTGATGTGACAGACCAATGAGCGCGAACGTCGCGTGGACGCGGTCATGTGACCTCGCGGAGCGAGAGAGCTCCGGAGAGGAGAAGCGAGCGGTCTTCTATCTCCAACAGCGACAGCGGGCAGACGCTTCTATCTCCAGCAGCGATAGCGGGCAGACGCTTCTATCTCCAGCAGCGATAACGGGCAGACGCTTCTATCTCCAGCAGCGATCGCGGGCAGACGCTCTTCTAGACGAGCAACGCGTAGGCGAGTACGCTGAGAGAATTGCCTCAGGCCAAGTTTACGGGCCACGCATCGCATACCGCGGGTATCCTGCTGATTCGCCGCTCAGTCACGGCGGGCGACGAACAAAGACGGGCAACGGCCCCGGGCCAGCACCGTCGCCCCCCCAGGACGCCCAGGCGCCGGCACCCCGCGCCGCCGCTCGCATCGTCGCCGCCGCCTACGCCACCCAGCCATTCCCCCCCCGCGCCGGTCGGTGAACAGGCCGAACCGCCGCTATCCCCAGCGCCACCCTGCGCCGCCGCATCGGGTAGATGGCCCGAGGCGCCGCTTGAGCTGTCGGCATCGACCTCACTTCCCGCGCCGCACTGGACTGTAAGCGAGGCGAGAGAGGGGCGAATGACCGCCTGATGTACAATAGCTGTATGTTAGGTTAAGTTTCTTTTTGTTTTTTCTTGTTATTTGTATCTGGCCTCACCAGAGGAAGCTCACTAGTATTAAATGTAAGTTCATGAAAGAGCTATCTTTTCTTTATACAAGACGCATGCCAATGCCCACGCCACGCATGTTCCCGTTCAGCCTTTCAGGGTCTTCTGCGGGTGTAGCCGGGCAAGCTTCATCTTTCAACAGCGCCAGGAGAAGGTAGGTCGAGGTCACTCTGAGAGGATCCCCGCGTAGGGGGTGTTACAATATGTTGCAAAATAATCTTTCTTAAAAATCAAATATAATGCTGCTGCGCTTCTTTGACCTCCATATCTTCGCTATGAATTGTCAAACTTACCTCCCCACCCCCTTACTGCTTACTCGGAGTAAAGGATGGTACATTTTTGTGAATAAAAGTAATTTCAACTACGTTCTTGCTTATGCTTCAAAGAACACATTCGTTACTCCATCGAAAACTAACAAATATTTTTTACAGTAAATTGCCTTACCGCGTTGTTCGATTTGCAGGGATGGGTGTATACCCCTGAACCCCCTCCCCTGGAATTCATCACTCGCTACACGGTTCTACTATTCACTTGTACACCGGCTCCTCGTAAATATTGTAATATATACTATGAACGTAATTTATATTTCGAATAAAATTCTTATGTGTGGTGAAGTTTAGAGTACAATTTCTTCGTAGAGATAGAACCTACTTTCAGTAATTCCGAATTATTGTTAAAGACAGATCAGCGATGTTTAGTGGTCGGAAAATGCTTGTAGAGAACAATTTTTAAACACAATAATGAATTTTTATTTTAATATTTTACGTTTTTAATTTTTGGAAAAAATTATATATATATATATATATATATATATATATATATATATATATATATATAGCATATATATATATATATATATATATACATATTTTGTATTTTTATTACAATAACATACGTTCCCTAGTCACGAATCACGAATCACGATGGACCGTTGACTCCAATGGATATGAACGGCTTCGATATCGTTGATTGCGATATTAACATGGTGGTGAATAATTATTATTAGAATCCATTTCTTGTTAACTGTATTATGTAATGTGTAAATATATTATTTAAACAAATAAACAAACATTATCCAATAAACGATATTAAATATTATAGTTCTTTCTAAAATAATACACACAATTTGACATTATTTCAAATGCCTGGTTAGACATGCCCCTAAAAATTTCCAGCAAACTGAATAGTATCACGAGAAATTAAGCAGCGAAACCAAATATCGGTTATTTTTTGTGATTTTTGGAGTCATCGTCGAATTCAAGAAAGACAATGCGGATTCGGATTTGGCGGATTCGGTGGTATAATGGTTAGCGTATCGGACTGTTGTACCCGAGTGTGCGCGTTCAAACCCGATCGAAGTAGTGGATTTTTAAGGACAAAAAAATCGTTCCTACGGCTTCCTTCGGAGGCGAAGTAAAGCCGGCTGTCCCATGTGGTAGATTTACTGCATGTAAAAGTTCCTCAAGCCTAAATGAAGCCTCTGAGCAAAATTGAGTTCCGCCTGTGTTCAATCTCGCGAACAAATTTTCGATCTTGCCACCAAGGCGAGCCCCTAAAAGCTTTCTTCCCGCGCGGCCACCCACTATTCGGAGCGTACTTTCACCAACCTCTCACAAGTCGCTCTCTGTGCATTCCAGCACGCTGCGGCAATAAAATCATTTACATTGTCTTCCGCGCAAACCGCCGTTCTCACGGGCCCACCCCCGTCGAGAACGCTGACCCTCCCACAGCTGGGGACTAAGCCCTCATTAGGCTGGGGCTGGGCCACCCCGGCGCGCGGCGCCCCTTCACTCACCCCATCGCTCGCTACCTGACAAGCAATGTATACAAATATTTCTGGGAATCGCTTCGGGCCTCCCTCGCCCGTCAATGCACTGCCAGCGTGCCGCCCCGCTCCTTGTCCATCTGCTAGCCAGATGCCTCAATTTCCGTTGAAACTCTCGAATGCAAACGGACTGCCGTCGCGGGCACTTCACGTGCCACCCCGATCGCCGTCAGTGTCACGTGACACTCCTCTCCCCTGGCCCGAAGGCGCATCACAATCAGGAACCGGACGACACACATAATATACCACCCTCCCCTCCCGGCCTCAAATCACACCCGCGACACAATAAATACTGAAACTTCGCTCCCAAAGAACAGAATCACAGAACAGCAGAATCATGGACAGAACATAACAGAATCATGACAGAATCATGACAGAATCACAGAGAGAATCATGACAGAATCATGACAGAATCAGAACAGAATCACAGACAGAATCATATACCAAACAGTACCGAGAACTACTCAACTACAATGCTCCGAACTGGTCAAACTAACTGACCGACAAGACTCAACAGAGTCGGCTGTTCCTGCTTCGCCTATCAAGGCGATTAGTACGGCCACATCTAGCCTGCCTCAAATTCGAGCCATTCGCGGGCCGCAGCCGCCACCTGGCCGAATTCACGGCAATCTCCACCACCAGCTCCGGTCGGCTGAGTCCGCGCCCATGCCAGTTCGCACCACCGAATTGCCTGGAGCCAACCTCAGCCCGGACAGCGAAACACTCAGCCGAGTGATTTGGGTTGGTGCCTTCCTTTCCAAGTTGTAAGTAAGCTAAACCCGCGCACTACAAGAAAGAAGAGCAGCAGTAAACTTTGCAAACTTTGTAAACTTTCTATGGTCCTCCGGTGAACAAAATCAACTGTATAATACTATGCAATTAAATTTATATTCATTCACATTGCATACTGTTTATCATTCCCATAAAGACAAACAATTCCCTGAAACCCGTTCTGATCCCCGTATGTAGCCGCACTCGCAGCACGGCACCTCACACGGGCTGCATCTGCTACAGCCTGTTTCGTCGCCCAAGATAATACCTCCTTTCTCCGCTAGGTGGTGAAAGGAGTGTAGCGAAATTGGCGTGGTTAGACGGAAGAGCGGGCCTGATGGCACGAGTCTCGCCACGTAAAATTAGGCATTAACTAACTAACTAACAATAAGAAGAAATTAAAACGCCTTACTTCTCAGTCACTGACTACAATGGCATGTCTGTAATCCTTAAAAATAAATGACAATCATTGTTTCTAAATAAATGCTAAATATTACAAATTATTTTGGGATTAGGTTTCGCCTTACTATAAAATAGTTAGTCCCCCACTTGCCACTTGAGTTGATATTCAATACTGCTTTGAAAAAATAGTTTGTGAATTTTTTTTCCAAAGTCGGAAAACCTATATACTGCTTACTTATACAATCGAATGCTTCATTTTTATTCAAAGTGCAGTGTGTTACAAAGCCACAAATTCGAATACAGTGTGAAATCTCTACACGAAATTCCTATGTAACGAAACCTCTCTGTAATATACACATTGCTAGGGTTTACACACGCATTGATACACTCTCTATATCGTAGCAGTCTTGCTATATAACAAAACAATTCGTTACTGTTTAGGTCTGAATAAATAGGAAATAAATTGCGAAAGGCTCCGAAAGCGTACCTTTAAGGTGCCAAATTGTGTAAAACAGACGACTGCGTTTCTTTTGTTTACCTTTCAATATTTTTCATAGTTCATCAATCATTTACTAACTTTTGTGCTATAATATGTATCTGTAACAAGGAACAGTGAGCGAAAAACGTTGAAGATGAAAAAATGTTTGTGATAAATAAAAGAGATTAAAAAAGTGGAGTTTGGAGGTGTTTTTGCGTTACGACGTCTACATGTTTTACGATGCTTTTGAAATTCTGCTAATTTGGTCTGATCTAAGCAAAATAAAAATTATCTAGAATAAAAGATTGTACTCGGTCCCTTGAGCTTCACTATAAAAGGTTTATATTGTATAATGTTAAATAATTCATCAGTATTATTTTCTCACTTCATTTCATGTAAATGTGTTTTTGTATTGTCGCCAACGCTTCGTATTATGCTTTGCTTTTGTGTATTGTATTATCACGAAGACGTAAGAAATACCAGTGTTTTGGAGCCATCTCGGTGAGAGATAGTCTGCTTGAAGATTAGAATAAACGGCGTTTGTTTAGTTCCAGCATATAAACTGACGGTGATACCATAGTATATTACTTGATATTTTACCTTTCAGAAAATGGTAATTATGGTAAGTTTTCCATCACAAACGAAATATCAAACGTAAAATCATCTATTAAAAAACAGATTTTTTAATATGCTGAAGTTTAACGCTTTCCGGATGCTCCTCGGCGTGGTTCTTAATCCCAGCAGACTGGCAGCTTTTGACTATTTTGTATTTGTACTAAAAATAGAGCTTAAAAGCTTGTATAATGATACTGCAATGTTATTCTAAGTTACAATTCTTCTCTAAGTATTTCTTCTTTACAATGAATTATATTATCAGTAGGGCAGGACTTTTTATCCTTTTTTTAAATTCTTCGTGAAAAATATGTTCTTGAAGGGGAAAAATTCAAATATTGCATAGACTCTTATATTATCATAATTATTACACAGAAAGTATATTTTTACATTATTTTATTGGCATGAAGAGTGATGAAATGTGAAAAAGTACACACATTTTGGGACATGACTATGTTTAAGCTGTATAATTTATCAAATTCTCGTCAGTCATTTTAGGCGTATATATAAAATGTAAACAAACACCTCTTGATAGGTGCTGCGACGTGGTGTTTTTTTTTTTTTTAATAATTGAAATTAATTCCCGCGCTCGGGTGGGAAAGTGTTTAAACATCGGTGTTTCTATGAAAACGTCGATGTTTCTGAAAACATACTTTGATGTCGCATCCCTAATACGGTCTAGAATATCTTTGCGGAGTAGTTAAAGAGCCATTTCTGTATTTTCTTTGGTACTAAGACTTTTAGGATACACATTATCCTTGACACATTTAGTTAATTTGCGTTTATTGTTAGGATTTCCGTCAGAGTGAGAAGTAACATTCTCTCATTTATTCTTCAGTAATTGATTACACTGGCAATTATAGTAGTAAAGATAGAGAAGGTTACACGAGATCATGATTGATTTTATTCACTCAGGTCGTTCAAAGACACCTTCAAGAAAGAAATTGTCTTCCTTAAAGAAATTCTACCCGACAAAACTTAATTAGAAACCTTATTCCTTTTCATGCTTCAATGCAGATTTAGGACTCGTCTTTCTTCTATCGTTACGTCCTCTGTGTCGTTTGTTTCGTATCCTGAATCCTTTTTCTTTCTCGATACATTTGAATGAAAAGTAATGGACCGAAGGGAACCCAAAGTTTTCTTTCAAACTGTTGCCTCTTCCGCATTGTTGCTCTATGACAAAAGACGCAACAATTTGTTACGGAGATCCTCGCAGGTACAGAAGGAAGTAGCCAGCAACTTAGACCGTGAAAGTTTATACACTCTGTACAACTGTGTTTAGATCGATTTAATGGCCGTTTGTTAATACTTTCTCATCGCTTGACTATTGGTATTGGTATCAATACCAATATCAATACCAATATAATCATTACAATATTACTTATGGAAATGTACGAAATATTTTTCTCTTTGCAATTGAAACTTGTTACAATAAAACATTTGAATTATGGAAAATGGTAAAACTTAAAAAAAAATGTCAATGCCCGTCTCCAACTTCATTAATGAAGATAGAGAGAATTGACAGACGAATTCAATGGAATCTGTTTGTCTGCCTGTCTCTCTGTACTGGCACAACACCTGTCATGTCAATTGTTTGAAAATATGCATGGTTTTCGCGGTTTTTCCTTTCAATAGTGTCATTTTTTAAAATTTGTAAACAACTTTCTTAAAAGCGGCTGCAATTTTTTCTTTATCTTTTTACTCGAAAAGAACAATATTCGCTTGACATTGGTCTTAATTTAGTAAAAATCTTCAAAATTTCCAGGAAATTTCGATTTCGAAAACTCCGATTTCGTTTTGTTGCCCCATACGATTTGTTCTTAAGGAAAGAGCTGGATGGTTTAGTGTATATGCAGGTTGCCGCGGAATCTACGCGTCTAGTTTCGAATCCCAGGCCAGCAAAATATTTTAGCAGTTTGAACGAGTTTTGTGGGTTCAATAAGAGTACTAATTGTTACAGAGAATACAAGAAAGAATGTGTCTTTGATGCGAGACTAGTTTCTTTAGAAAAGTATCAATAAAATGTTCGAGGTGCAATGGAAAAGGTGCAAAAAGTAAATTATTGGACGCCTCTATGATTGAGTCAGTTAACATGAAAAGATTCAAGTAAAATGACAGCACAACAACTCCAATTCATATTTTTTATTGTTGAAAAAAGCTCATTTGTCCCCGTAAATCTTAACGCACGGATGAATGCAATTAACTGAGAGCCGCGCGGTCGTTTGTACATTAACTGTGGGGAGACCCATCGCCATTCATTTGCAAAATGACATTTGTGAATATATTTCACGGCTATTGGAACTTGTTTATCTTTCGGATCGTGCAAATTGAATTAATTCTGTGTTCCCGTTATCCAGCCATATTTGCATGTTAGGGGTGGGTGGGTTCTTGGGTGTGGAATATTTTTACATTCAGTTAGAAGAGATACCGGCGGCGTCATTCTGGATTTAAAATGGAATTTAAAATTCATTCCAGTTCTTACAGAGGTCTATCTGCTTCGTAACAATAGTTAAAGGTGAAAAACGTATTAAAAGTTATTTGTTCTATTTTTCTCACAAAATCATGCAGTATAAAGGTAAGTAATGTTTCTAAAGGAATGTTCTTAACAGTTTTCTTTGTCTTAAGAGTTGCGCTTCTTATTATCATATAATTGTACATGTTTCTATTTGCTAATTCGGTACTTTGAAATAAAATTGTATGTTGTAGTGTCAGCGGGTAAAAGCATCATTGGGACAATTATTCAAAAATGTCAGACGTATAATAGGAGACGAAGTTTTGTTACAGTTGGGTGCGATTAATTTTAGTATTAAATTTCAATAATTTACAAAAATTCAAAATGTAATGGAAGCATGATACCGACATGCCCTTACTAATTGTATTGTAAGTTACAAGTTTAAAAAATGGGCCAGTCAGAATGAATGCTGTAAATTAGTTTCATCCGAACTTCAAGGGGAGGACTGTTATTATTATCATTCAACAGTGCAAATATCCAATTAATCGTCACGTGTTCAAATAAGACACGACGCTTTTCAAGTTCCGCTTTGGTACGTACTAATGTATCATACACAATATATACAACATCATACAACATATTTCAACATTATTCACAGTATGCAATCGAATTATTGTTTAAACTATTTCTAAACATTTTCAACTGTGAGGAAAGTACTGTTTCCACACTTCAGTTTCCTCTTATCAGCTTCATCCTGCGATTTATTGCACATCTCACCCATCCGTCACACAGTGTTTCAACTGGTTTTTGACGTGTCAGTGATTCCCAGCGCAGAGATTTTCCTGTATATTTTTTTAGATGAAGAGTTACTCTTTCATCGTTTAGAACTACCTATTATTACAATCTTTCTAAACATAGAGTGATAGTTTCCTCTTTCAACACTTATCAGTTGATTAGAAAAAAATTCAAAACCGTCGCCATCCGTAATACCTTCGCGGAAACTCCGACGCTCTGTTACAGCTAGACCTGCCTGTAAACACTACGGAATCATATTTTATTATCTGTCGATGTAATTATGTAGTGCAATCGGCGGAACATTGCAACTGTTGAACTAGTTCTGAAAAAATAAAAAAAACTAGTGGTGCTACAAAAATGCACATTTTCTCGGATTATTTCTAGCTGCTCCGCTATATTATATTACTTCAGAAACTTGAAAAAGGTTTCAACAAGTAAATTTTTCCTCTCTGAGTCCCGACTCTTATCGTCATAGTTAATTCGCCATCACTCACACCACCGACGAACAGAAACGCCATATTGGTCGAACTCGGACAGATGCATAAAAATATGTGCTCACTTCATGTAAAACACCCTTGAAAATCAAAATATCCATTTGAAACGCCCAAAACTTCTAGTTTGTATAGATCGAGAAATATTCATTTTGGAGAAATTCGGCTAAACTGTTTTGACGTTGACCACAGATGCGTTGACCACAGATGGACAACCGAACGGACGAATAGACAGACACACACACACCCGCGCGCACGCGCACACACATACACAGATACAATATAGACGTTTTGCAATTTTTTAAAAAAAGAAAGGATAACAGAAGATGGGACTAGAACCATATTTTTTGCCATCCTCTTTACATATGAGGAGAAAATTTAAAGAAAAAATTGGAGAGGTTTTTGAGAAAAAAATTATGTACATTTCTCGCAAAACTACTCGACTACTGCTACACTAGAACTACTTATATTTTTGAAAAATCGAACATGAACGTATTAATATCTGTCATTAAAGAACATATTTCGTTCCGAAAAATTATCTTTATCGTCAATATTATGGTTGTAGGAAGACGTCCAAAAAATGCCCTTTGGAATTTTCAAAAATCTGGAATTTCAACGAACATGAAACTAGTACTTGCTCTATCGGAAGGGAAAGTTTGATCAAAAACATTTTCTGCCATTTGTTAGAAAATTTTGAAAATGGTTCTGACGGTTCATGTTAAATACCCTCAAACATCAAAATATCGTTTTGAAACTCCCAAAGTCTCGAGTTCATTCAGATCGATTGTGGAATATAAATTTTGAAGAAAATCGGCTGAACGGTTTAGGCGCTAGCGTTGACCACGTGCAGACACGTTTTGCCGTCAATCCATTTTTTGGTATCAATGACCCACAAAACATGGATTTTGCTACACCACTTCAGCGATGTATTCTGCAGAAATTGTATGAAAATAGCGTCACTTGTTTTCGTTACCAAGCGTCTAAAAACGACAATGATATAATCAAAATTCTTAGAGTAAAGTAGTTCTGCTGAGTCGTATTTGGATCCTACACATTACAAATGTTAAGCACATGTAGTAAACGCGAGCAGTTAAGCAGAGGTAGGAATAACGGCATCCATTTACGAACCACGTGTATTGTTTACCAGCGTGTGGTGGGTTTATTATACTTCCAAATATTTCCAAAACATCCAACTTGCTACTCGCTCCATTCCTAAAAGTTTGCCATTTCCCGTTCTTTGACCACTGTCGTTCGTGTCCGTATAACAACTTTCGAGAATGATTTCCTCCTCGAGTCTATAGAATGCAGTAGATGCTACTCCTTTTAAATTCAGATCGTTTAAGTCTTCACTTAAGTCCACAGCAGCATTCCTAAATGCCTTGATAGATCGTTAACAACTTCAGGCTGCTTCCAGAGAGTCGCGTCTTGTTGTAAAGTTGGGTATTGTATAAGTTTAAACGACTGACGTATTGTGAGGGGGCTTAAATACAAAACGAGAACATTTTCTACGTTTTGTGTTATTTGCGTTTCATTGTGTGAAAGTTTATTTGCTTTTATACTTTCCCCTTTGCAGAGTTATGAAGATGTCCATTGCATTGTATATCTTGAATCTGTTTAACTTCTTGGGTACAAAAATGCACGTTTATGTGAACAATCTTGCGCAACACGCATTCTGGTTTCACTTGCACGTATAAAGATAAATTGTTTTAAAATACTTTTGAATTGGAGGCAGGTAAAGAAGGCTGTGGTCGGCACTTACCAGGAACTATCATTTATATTCTGCAATTTTTCTCTGCATTTCTACCTCACCTTCGTTTTTCCTTGCATTATTTTCGATTTTTGTAATAATTTCAATGGTATATTTTAAAATTTCCTACGTGAAAATATGAGAGAAATACATTCTGCTTTTATTGAATGAAATTAGTCTTTAAAAGTTGTTCGAAAGCTTCAACATTCGGTTAGAGAATCCTATGAAATCTGATTATTAATAATACATAAACGTTCCCCAAAAAGTCTCAAACAATCTCTATACCATTACAGACATCGAACAATATCATAACTATAATACTAATTTCCAACACTCACAAAAAGTAATGAAAAATAAACAGCCGGCGGTTGTGTGAGAAGTGCCTATGGTTTTGGTAAATACCCAGAAACTCGGTAAATATCCGAAACAATGAAATGGTTTTGAATTTAACTAAAAATTTGCAAATATTTGGTTACTATGCCGGGAATATTAATCCTCCGTCATACGCAGGTAAGCAACGCTCCCAGGAGCGTCTTTTCAATTACGATTGGGAGAGAGCGACCACACCAGCTCGGTGTTACGCTTCCAGACTGGTAACGGAATCGGGTTTGAACAGGAGCGACCAGAAGGGTGGCAGCTGGGGCAACTTGCTCCAGGCCCCGACTTAATTGAGGCTGCGACTTTTTTTTTCATTCAAAAGAAATAAAAAAAAATCATCTTTAATCTAAATTGAACGCTGTTATTTCTGATGCCTGGAGAAATGAATTATGTTTATGCCTTGAGGGAAGAGGAAAGGTTTTGTTTGAAATGAGTGGCCCCCGTGGAACAACTGCCTGAGGCCCCTTGTTTTCTGTGGCCGCTGTTTGGTTTGAATGCCACACGAAATGTGTTCGAAAAAATTCCTTCTCAATTCCTATTAGTATCGTGCACATGAAGCCACTATCCCTACGGTGGAAACTTTCATTAGGATATGATGGCAGCGCTTGACCTTCAAAAGTACGCGATTTCTGCACGTTCGCCAGTAAGGGGCCATGGAGGGGTCTGTAAGGGGCCACTTGAAATCATGTCCTCTTGAGAAACCCGTTCTGTTATTCGCTTTTTCACAGCGAGAAATGAAACGGGTATCAATATTGATCGCCAGTTAGTCTGTGTTTGTGGTGAAGAATGCATGAGCATTCAAATGGTTCATGGGTGGAGCTCATAGTAGCGGCAGGCCCATTACCTCTACAGGCAATGCGGCTACTGTTGCATTTCGGAATGTGGTGAACGATAATCAACGCGTGAGCGGTGATGAATAATTTCGATTATCTCCTAGTATGGCAATTGGACGCTTCTCCATTGGGATGACCCTGTCAGATGTCTTGCAATATCGAAGTCTGCAAGATGGGTGGCGGTCCAGGGCCCCGGTTCGGGCGACTCGGAGCCCAACTCTCTGTACCCTGTCTCCTCTGATACCTCTGCACCCTAGATACTTCAAATTTCTAGAAACCGGGAGAAATAATATTTTTTATATAGTATGCTTACAGCCATACAACATCCTCAAAGCCACACATTTTAGCCGAGGAAACATTCAGCCTCTCAAACAGTGAAATTACACCTATCTTTCATTGTTTATAACTTTTCTCTAATCAACTTTTCAACTTCCACAAATCATATATGCTTTCATATACGCTTCTAAATATATTAAAGCTTTTGCAATGTCAATTATTTTTATTTTTCATATACTGCTTCTTCTTGTAACGTAAAGTAAATTTTATGGACAATTACAAAAAAACACATTTACGAAATTAATACGTTTATAAGTGAACATTATTGAACATTTTCCATTTGAGATCATATTCCTCGGTCTGCCCCTCTCAAATCATGACCGTTTAAAATTTTTATTACGGTTCAGCAATAACATGATTACCTCGGGTCGTAATACCAAGAATTTTTACTTCTTGAAAACTTACTATCTTCTCAACTTTAGGATTTACATTAATTGCAAAATATTTTAAACTTATTTTCGAAAACATTTATTGTTTAAAAATCTGAAAAAATATATGTTATAGAATGTTATAAGACCCATTTTAGGCGGAGAAATTGAGACAGTACTCCAACTTTATGACGTCAAAAATGAATTTCAAACATTCATTTTTTTCTGTATGAATTTGGCGTCAAAATTCGTTGGCAAAAATAAATTCAAATTGAACTATGTTTCCTCGTCTCTGCAATGTTTTTCAGCCTGATACACGCAATAGATGCTGAGACAACATAAAACATGCAAAACACGTTTCTCGATGTATCTTTGCAAAAAAATTGCCCTAGAAGTCATTTTGTATTCTCTTTCATATGAGCATCGCGATTATTGATTTGGTTTGGGGGCAGTTTCCACCACCTTATTCGGTTATACCCTTTATTCTGTTAAGAAAAATACTAGATGGTTGATCTGCGGAGTCTATCTATTAATAAAAACCAGCCTTCATGTTTCGATAACCCAATTACTTTATTTATTTCATCAATTTTCATACCTTACTTACATTTTGCTTTCTAAATTAAAATCGGCTTATTAATATCTGTCACCATTGTTAGTTCATCTCTCTTGTATTGCGTCAGATGAAGCTTCCAAATAAAAATTTATATTCTGTAAACGTCCACTTCCCAAATCACCACTATGTTTATTTTGTGCTAAGAATCTTCAATGTCTCCTGTTTATTGTTTATTCCTGCCTCGAATATTCGTACTCCTAATATTTATA
The DNA here is from genome assembly GCA_964035755.1 of Teleogryllus oceanicus. Taxonomy (NCBI): domain Eukaryota; kingdom Metazoa; phylum Arthropoda; class Insecta; order Orthoptera; family Gryllidae; genus Teleogryllus; species Teleogryllus oceanicus. Next base: position 281,490,072 of record CAXIVR010000001.1, read on the forward strand.
TAAAATATTTGCTTCACATCATGTTAAGTTCTCCAAAAGTTACTGATCCGTGCGAAATTGTCATCACCCCGTGCCTGGCTTGAGAGATTGTAGAGTATGTGTTTTGGGGAATCCAGCAGCGTATGTATCGACGATTTATGTCCACTGTGTTCTCAAAAGTCTAAGTTTTGTGAAGAGTGAACACTATCGAGCTTCATTTATGTGATTGTATATTTCTTTATATAGTATATTTATTTTTTGTTCATATGTCGTATCTTTAATTGTAACCCGCCATGCAAGAATTAAGTAATATTATATTTTTTGTTCCGAACCGCCACGCAAAATCAAGATATCCCCAAACAAAATTGATTTGGGGAATTTATTTTGCAAATTCAATTTCCATGACTATCTAACTCAAAACTCACTAACACTGCGAAACCTCATTGCGCGCTACAAAATGCTACATAAGTGCTATCGCATTGTACTAGCAAATGTCTTTCCAAAACGATATTTGATAGTGGCTTGGTCAATTTTGAGTTTTTCATTGCTTAAGGAGACCCAAACAGTTTTGGCAGCATATTCTTATATAATAAGTAATAATGTGCAAAACAAACTGGTATCTATTTTGAGTTGCTCAGATTTCTTTCGATAAATCTCGGCGATGCAGAAAATTGTGGTGTAATAAATAGAATCTGGTATTTATTTCATCTTAAAGTCAGTGTACCTACTCTTCGTGCTTGTAATTATCATCCATCAGTTTTTTTATTTGGATCGTGCATATAGTGAAGCAGGGGTTTGTCATGTCCATTTGCCTTGTGGTTTCTATGAACATGAATGCAATCTCACAACTCATAAATGGTCAAATATCGTACTGAATATTGCCCCACTTCGGAAATTTCGAACTGTCGAGAATCCTCGCTCCTCATTAACCTTCAAGAATCCCTACCAACAAGCGAATTTCCTGCACAACTGCCATGTTGTGAGGATATTATCTCAGAATACACGCAGGCGTTTTACGATCAGTTAACTGCATCGTAGACGGATATAGCAACCGCTCTGGACATTGAAAATGGTGGTGTTGCATGTTTCAATTTCGTGACAGAATAAAAGGCTCGTTGCCACTAGTGCATTTATTTATGATCTTTCTACTGAGCGCTAACATAAGAAGTAATCTTGTGGTCAAAGTAAGGGGCCCCATATCCTGCAAAGAAAAAACCGGGACACTTGCTCGATACAGTGAATTCTCTGCATACTCTAGGGAATCCATGTTGATAACCCTCACATTGAGAATTAACAACAATTAACAAAATAAATTGCAGAGCAAAAATATTTTAATAACGTTCTTGCAAGAATTTGTAACACAATAAATTGCCATATACACTTCACCTGTAACTTCTCGTGTAAGGTGTGAGGCAACTAGCATTCAATTCAGCTTATATCAATTAACTTACATACTTGTGAATCAATGCTAATTCAGTTGGTTTCCCATCCACAGCTCCTCTAGTGTGGCTGCTAGAAGAAGCTCCATCAGCTTCACTTTTTTCCCTGTTGAATACTTTTCTGATCAATGAATGTTTCCCCACAACGTATGCTTTTTGAAAATTAATTAAAAAGTCATAACACAACACATTCTTAACGTGTTTTAACAGTTAACATTCCACCTACTTTTCGTATGCAAAGGCTGTTCCTCTCCGTGGACCATAACAAATTCACTTGAGAAAAAATCTCGTTCTACGGAGGCGTTAGACCCAGGTAGGATAAGGCAGAAGCTTACAATCATCTCCACAACATTGAACGTCCAGAACTTAATGATCATAACCTACTTAGGGCCGTGCATTCACGCAGACTGTTTGAATGAAAGCAAAAGTGCTTCGCTCTGTCGACAAAGGACGGCAACTGCACGCTAGCGAACACAGAAATCTATGTTATAAATTTAGATTCCAGAGGATGCAGAGGCAACACCGAAAATCGAGGCATTTGCCGTAGCAAAAATAATTCGTTGGGATACCGGAACCGAAAGAAAAAAACCTTTGAAAACCGGGACGTCTGGCACTTCTAGGTCAAACGGGACGAAATGTAGACTGTATGACGAAAGATAAATGTAATAAATGAAATCAGATGACTTCGGAGAATGTTATAGTGAAGGGAGTGAGTGACGTCGGAGAATGTTATTCCTTACTATTAATATCCAGATTTCAACCCCTTCCATAAGGTATTTATGGAGAGAATCGTACAGATTGTTCGTAGCAAGTTATTCAAGATTTGTTTCCTCTACTCCCCCTTCACAATTGATCTATTATCATTCATCTCATCAATCTCATTTATAATTTGACCTGATTGAACGACTTGGTCTGAATCATTTGATTCATTGAAAAGTATGACCACGTGGAATATCTTTCACGTAGCAAAGCCCGAACCCCACCCTAACATCATTGTCTCACCCCTCTTTTCCCCGCTATTCTCCCCCTTCTCTATCCGTCCCTCACGACTCCTCCCCCCTCCCCTCACCCGTACAACCCCTCCTTCCCGCCATTTCACTACCCGCAAAACCCGCCGCTGTTATTCCCCTCCTCGCACCTCTCCCCTTGCTCCGCTTTGCGTTGCCTTGCCTTCGCCACCCCCTTTCGGCTTCCACTCAGCGCCTTTTTGCTTGGCGCTCGCATCTGAATAGAACGCGGGCGTGGCGTGCAAGGCGCAGCGGGCAGCCCCTGAAATTTTTAATGAACTTTTCTGGCACTTCGCGGGCGTTCTTTTGCAAGCCGACCCGCGGCCAGTGAAGCAGGATGTGGGGATGGGTAGTGGGAACGGTTGGCTTTTCATTTGGTGAAATGAACGAGAACTGTGATGAAGCGTGGATGTGTTATGTGGGGTGGGTAGAGACACATTGGATGCAATGGTTTTGATAGGATAGGTGGGGTGGAATGGCGATATGGGTGGGATAAGTGGGAAGACAGTGGGAAATGATTGGGAAGGGGGGAATGGTGTGGAACGTGATGGAGTGAGATGGGCTGGACTGGGGTAAAATAAGGTGAAGTGCAGTGGAAGGAGACCAAGATGGATGGATGGCGTGGGATAGAATGAGATGGGATGACTTCGGGCACTGTGACGTCATGAGATGTGGAGAGATTGGATTGGTGCAGAAATGGATGTCGCTCGCCTATCGGAAGTCTCGCCTATCGAACGTGGCGCAGAATATCATCCGCTTCCTCTGTGTGTTTTGCCTCCAACCCTCGAGCTCCATGGCTTAATAATGATCGGTGCGCTTGCAACGAATATTAACATCACGAGCGGCGCCCTTGTGACGTGGCTGCAAACACAGCGCTTCCCTTCTACGTTCTGTTGGCAGAAGCGAAGTCGCCCACGTTCCTCTATCATCGATTCGATTCTCTGGTGTATCAAATACTCGAATGAAGGTACTGACTGAGATGACTAGAGGCATCAACTGATGTCACTGCAGTGCCTTTGACTGGGAGGTCGTAAGATTCGAGTTCCCACAATAACAGGATTTTCGACAGAGGGTACATAGCGAGGTCAATTTCAACCGCCCTCTGGAGAATTCTATCGACCTGATTCATAGTTTTTCGTTGTTTCTTCGGTCAATGCCAGGCGAATGCCAGTGCAATGCCCTAATAACGGGCCACGCAACACGTGCGATCTTTCCTTCCACTTCCTTGTCCCATCCTCTCCTTTTATTTACTCACACATACATGCATCCACTACCACGCATCTCGGGAAACGATTCGGAAGCTTAGAGCTTGTCCGTGCTGGGGCGGTGCCCCGCTGGTGAAAGATACCTAATTAGGAAAAATCTCGCAATTCGACGTATAGGTCGGCGTCAGACCTCGGCTTCCGGTGGGAGAACAACACCGCTACCTTTCGCGACAAAAGATACACTTACAACACTAATGACTTTAGCAGTTGACGTTTCCGGACTCACTAATCAATCAGTGAATCATGAAGTCAGTTTAGAGCCTAGAGATTGTCACGGCTGTGGTGGTACCCCGCTGGAGGGAGGTACCAGTTGGGGAAATCCTTGCAAGCCAACGTGTAGGTTGGCGCCGCATCTCGATACAGAACGGGGAAACAACGACATTTCCCGGGATAAAAGCATATACTCTACTTTCGGTAATAATAACCAGTAGTTGACGCGCCCGAAAACACGAAATAATCAAGGCTCTCCAACTGGGACACAGTTATCTTCATTAGGGACAGAAATACGTCAATTTTCTAGTTTTTAATCTGCAGTAAAAGGTCTTGCGTTGTGTGAAACATTTTGAGATTTCCAATTAGTGTCATGTCTCGCCTTCTGTAATTAATAAGGTATTTCCAGTACTGTCTGGATGCTTGGGATCATTCTCATAAACATAGTTCCAAGCATGGGAAATCTTTACATAAGGAAAGAATTACTGTCACAAGACATCCCTCCACACAAGGAAAGCCTAAAAGTTTATCCATTAAATTGCTTGTTGCCTTTACTCCGAGGAACTTCCGTTCCTTGTTACCGAGTAATGGAGCTTGAATTGCGACGGTCAAATACCTTTCTACTCGATCACTTTTCCGCCTTCCCGCACGACTGGCCAATTTTCTCTCTCCCTCTCTCTCTTTCCTCTCTCGTTCGCCTCTTTCGCCCCGTCCTGGGGCGCAGGCGTTTGTTGCTGGTAGATCTAAATATTTAAGGCCGGTCGACCGCGTGTGCATGCTTGCCGGGGGTTCAAGACCTTGTGTTTCGTTCTCCGAGCCGAGCCCGGCAGCTTGTCCGCCCGCCCCCATTTGACCGGGCAGCCACGTGGTTCGCGTGGAGTTTTGTATGGAAAGCGCCCCCTTAAGCCGCGGCGCCGTGCGCATCGGTTGCTAACTCGTTTCCGACGTAGGCAGTGCAGAGCCGTGCGTTGGCTCGGCGCAGAATGGCTTTGCCGGAAAACTATTGTGCCGTTGTGTTCGTCGAAGCTCCCGCTGCGCTTTCGAAGGAGCCGTTCCATTAGCTCCGCGAGGAAGTGTTGTGCGGGTAGTTTTCGAAAAGAGTCCCTCGAGTGTGGGAATTTACCCTGTGCCCGGAGAGGGAAGTGGATGTGTCACAAGTAGGGGCGGATTTTAATGAAATGTCTTTCTTTTCCTTTCACTGTGCCGCCTAGTATAGACATTAATTTTAAGTTATGACAAAAGGAAATGACCCATTTTTATACGGTATGTGTTGTTTTTTCAGTCGATTTCAACTCATAAGTCGTTTTCCACCCTTTTTCGTCATTATTAAAGCATTTTTGCTGATTTCATCAATTTTAATGAGATTTGCTCAAAAAAATTCGAGGCGAAACAAATATTCGCCGCAAAATTCCTGAGAAGCTGATTCGATTTTTCGCTCAGAAATTGTTATGTTAGCCATTGTGAGTACGTAATCTAAGGTTTCTGTTATGCCAATGAGCGCCGTTGTCTGTTTGACCCGTTTTGGGATAACTAAACACATAGAATCCTAGTAGAGAACAGTCCAAACTACACTTTGCAAGCTGCAAGAAGCCTCAATTTCATCAGTAACATACCTAGCAGCTTGAGTTGTTCATCCGAAGTGGTTTTGATCATATTTTATACGTCATTTTTATTTGGTTTTAGGGCATTTTATACACATTTTTAAAGCATTTTATTGCTCATTTTTTGGCGATGTTTTAGGTGATCCGAATCCGCCTCCTAGTCACCACTAATAGTACAGCAGAGAGGGAATCTACACTTTAAAGAGCGAAAGGCGTTTGTATGTAAAGAAATTGAAACAAATTTGTTTTCACAATAAATAATTTTGTTGGGATCTAGAAGAAGTAGGAAAATGTTGGTGGTTTTGTCATCGGTTAATTAAATTATCAATCCTGCAGTTTAATAGAATCAATAAAGAAGTTTAAAAACTGTTTTGTTATAATTATATCACAAGAAAGTAAACACTTCTTCTAAATTATCTGTATTTAATTTTAAATACTTTCACCCAAACCCATTTCCGTATACGTGTAAAATTAAAGCATTCTGGGGATAACTTTTAATACCACACAATAAATGTTCCAAGTGTATCCTTTAAATTAAAGGTTAAACAGAATTTAGAAAACAAGATGCAACGTAGAACGTAAAAAGCTAATTTTAATTTATGGTCACATAATTAGCGGATTTCTTTGTAAATAAAAATATCGAGGATTCCATTAAGGTGCAAATTCTTGTATTATGTTTTATTTTTATTTTCTTTTGTATTTCATTTTCATTGCTGAGAATCATTAATGTTTCTTAAAAGATGTGACAGATCTATAAACACAGAAGGTGGAAGAATTGGTGGCCTAAAAACATTGAACTCTTGTCCTCGCTTGGCACTCAGCACCTTTCACCTACTATTTATCGCGGCGTTGCTGTTCATTCACATAGAAATCGAAGGTCGAAGTGCTCGATCGATGCCTCTCCCATAAAACCGCGCCCTAGTCGCCTGTCAATCCGAATCCTTTATTATGCACCACACACTGCCCCCTTTTCCGAACGAAATACCCTTTCTGCGGCGCCCCTAAAACATTCAGCGAATTGCCTCTCGGGTCGCCCTGGGTTGGGTTGGTGCTGGTCGGCGGGCCGGCGCAGGGCGGAGTGGAGGGTGGAGCAATGCGGGGTGATGGCAGTTAGAGCGGGGCGCTATGAAGCAGGTCTGGGCCAGATGAAGAGGCTCGCGGGGGATCGCGGCAGAAAGGGCGGAGCAGTGCGAGGGGGTGGAGCGGGGATGTGTAGCAGGGGTGTGGAGCGGGGTGTGGAGGTGAGCGGGGCGCGAGCGGGGCGCGGAGCAGCGTGGGGCGGAGTTGGTCGGCGTGGGGCGGAGCGGGGAGGGAACTCAGGCTGGTCGACCAGGTGTGGGACAGAGGTGAAGGACGGAGCAGGGAGATGTGTCGCGGGTAGAGGCGGGGCGTGTGGAAGAGGCAAAGTGGGGTGGGGTGTGTCGGATGGACCGTTTCGGTGGTCGAAAAGAGGTCGCCTTGCAAGATGCAGGCCGCCGATGGGGCAGTTAGCGGCTGCTCCGTGGAAGCTTTTCGGGGGCTCTCAACGAGGCCCCAAGGCCGGCCTTCAGCGTTTGGAAAGGACCAGGCAAGTGATGGAGACTGTTCTGGTGACGACAGAGGAAGAGAAGAAGCAGAAGAACGACGAGAATGTGCATATTCTGAGTAAACCATATCGGGCGCTGTGAGACCTTGTGATGGGGATTAGCATTGTGAAATAAGAAGAATGTTTTAAAATGACAAAGAGAAAAAAATGGCAAAGAGAAATCAAATGGCAAAGAGACACGTCGTTTTTCACCTACCGATGCTTACTGTCTATAATTGCAAGTTGTTTTTATCTTTTATTAAAGTTTATTGTTTTCAATACCAAATATAGTGAGATGGTTTGAAGAATATCAGGTTATTTCCTGGATGCGTGCTTCATATCATGTGATGGCTATCTGCTATGATACAAGAATATTATTGTAATGAGATTCAGAGCCTCTGTTCGTGGTATTGGTTGGTTGGCAATGCACACTAAGAAAACGTCGCATGATGAGCCCAACCGGTCACGTAGTATGAGAAGAGGATCCCTTCAAGCCAAGCGAAGAGAGAGCAAAGGCACTAGCGGAGGTACACGCAAACGGCCACGAAACGAATGAGCTCACGTGAGAAGAGTCGCATATGATGACGCAACCAACTGCCACACAGAGTGCAAACGTTTCGAGCATACGTGCAAGATACACGAGTAAATGTATACGTGATCACGTTACCCTAGAAATCTCAATCGCTTGGCTGCTTTCAGGTGTAATTGCTTTCGCATATGTCATTCATATTGCGATACTCCGCATCGTAGAGATGTGAAACCTGAATGGATACGAGTACCGACGCTAACAGTATTTTCGACACTACCTAGATAGCTAAGACGAGGTCGGTCGCTCTCTGGAAGAGAATTCTAACGGCCAGAAGCTCTGATTATACGTGGTTATCCGATCAATACGAGCCGAATGCTGGAGAAGTAACTTAACAAACGGACAACGGACCGCGCGAGATCTTTCCTTCCTCTTCCTTGTCCTATCCTCACCTATTACATACACACACCTACACTAACATGCACTACACTGCCAAACATGCTAGGAGACCGGTCGGGTGATCGGGAGATCGATAACACTGACGAGCACACAATGCGGAAAAACTATGTTGGTGAGGTGGCTCTAGTAGCAGGAAAGGTGATTACGGAGACGCCGGTAGCAAAATAAACTTCGCCGGAGTAAATGACATCAAAAAGTTTAATGGTGGTTGCGATGAGGGTAACCATATTCTAAGGAAATGGAAGAAAAGAAAAAGTTTCATAGAAAATATTTCAGAAACGCAGCATGGTAAGAGAAGTTGGCGGGAAAAAGGGATGAGAAAATATAAATAGGTAAGAAAATGACGCTCGAACGAAATTGTGACAAAAAAGTCACGTTTTTGTTTGATTTTTTCTCCCGGAGAAATGCAGTTGAAAGCGATTGACTAGTTGGGGGTCTTATGTTGATATGGTGGCGAGAGATGTCTGACATTGATTTAATAGTTTGGTATAAAATATAGTACTAAAGTTCACCTTAATATATTCACAATATTTGCTGTTACGAAATTTGATGAAGCACAGAATTCGAGGCTCCTGAATATATCCCATTTGGCACGCGACATTTCTTTCCTCGTCCTTCCCAGAATCACATAATTTTGAAAACCTGCTCAGAATTCACTTCTCCCCAAAGCACGTCGCTCACAGTTTTTAACTGTTTTTGACGTAAAATAAATAAATTCCTTGTCCTATCCTCACCGCCTCACACACACACACACACACACACACACACACACACATTTACCCTAACATGTTCTACACCAGCACACATGCCGGGAAACCGGTCGGGGACTTAGAACGTGCACCGAGTTGCGCGGTGCCCCGCTGGTGGGAGATACGTGGTTGGGGAAACCCCGCTAATCGATGTTAGGTCGGCGCCAGATCTCACCATTCAGTGAAGAAGATCACCGCCACCTTCCGATGAAAAACACGCATTACACTTACAGGGCTAATGACCTCGGTAGTTGACGCTCCCGGAATCCCTAACAATCAATCAATCAACAATGACCATTCAAGAATAAACGTGATCGTCACCTCTCTTTAGTTAGATCGGATGGTTGATGTGCCATAGAAACATTCGTCGTCTTTTGCTCTTCTTCTCTTCTCATAACTCTAAAACAAGACGTGATAGAAATGATACAAATACAGTCAGCTTATTGCAAAAAGTCACCAAGTAACCTTAACCAAACTTTTGGCAATCATATTTTCAACTATTTTTGCACTATGAAATAAGTCCTATGTGCATTTAATGCAAAACGACCTGAATTTTAAAGCTCTCTAATGCATTTAAAGAGTTTTTGCGTGATTGTAGATGTTTAAAACAAACGCTTATGAACTTTATACAACAAAAAATTGAAAAGTACACTTAATGACTTTTTTCAATAAGCCGACGATACTTTCCTGTGCAATAATGAAATGATGACAGGTCATTTGCATGATCACATTAGATATGTGGTTGCTTTTTTATTATTTATTCATATTTCATGTCACAAACACAAGGCCAAAAACTCGATGTCTCACGTGGAATATGATCTCACAACCGCTGGGCTGAACGTTTGCTACTAAAGCCTTCTGTTGTTATGCAGAGCAACGATGAAGGGATAATGCAGAATAATTTCCGACGATGCTAGTGCAGAGGTGTAGGGAACGTGGTGCAAAGGGCGGGCAACGACGATTGCGGATGAGGCCACTTTAAAGGGCTTCGAATTCAGAAGCGAAGGCGGTGGCAGCGGTGGGAGGCAGGGGGGGTGGGGACGGGGGGGGGGGGGGGAAGGGGCCCGGGGGGGGGGGGGCTCCTGGCGGGGGGCGGTGGTGCGGCGATGGTGCGGCGATGGTGCGGGCGACGAGGCCGGGAGGGGGGCGGCGGCATTCGAAGCTGCGGGCGAGCAAAGGACGAAGCGTCCAACTGACTTCCGCTGTGTGCACGTGTTTGCTTCTCCGTCTGACGGGTTCCTTCCATCCTTTTCCGTGGCCGTGATGATGGCGGGTGATGGTAGTGGATGGATGATATTTATCATTCATCATGTGACCTGACTGCAAACCTGAATCATCTGATTGAACATCATGAAGACAATAGGTACAGACAATAGGGACAGAGGCACAGGTAAAGAGAATCATGAAATAATTGTATGAAACCCGGCGTATGGACCATCTTTGCCTCGCATTTCCCGCGTCCTTCCCCGTTGCTGCGTCCGCCCCACGCCCCTCTTTTCCCCACTCTTCACTCCACCCCATTTTTCTCCCTCTTCACTCCCCGCCCTCCGCGGCGCATGCATGCGAGCAAAGGCTGAAGCGTACTTACATCGTTCGTAGCACGTGTTTGCTTCTGCGTCTGACGGATTCCTCCAACCTTTACTGCAATCATGTTGATCGTGGGTGATGTTAGTGGACGATTTGTCGGAGATGTTTTACATTCTGAGTGTTTAGTTTTTGCCAATAATCGAGACTACCCATTTTTTATTAAATTTTTATCCATTTTTTATTAAATTTTGGAGCCATTTATGAGCAAATTTTGTTTGCAAATTGGTGAGATATTGTCCCGATTTCACTCGAAATTACGGGGAAACTATTGAGATAGAGAAAAAACTGTATCAAGTAATTTAAATACGTAATATTGTAGAATAGGTTACATTAAAAAAGAATTCTCCAGATTTATTATTAAAGGAGTAGGGCAGATTGAAGAGAATGTGAACATTTGGAAATTTTGAAGTGTTATAAATTTTAATGAAAATCGATTCGGTATGAACGCACTTCGCTCTGGTCGAGAAAATGTTTGTATGTTTCTCTATTCGTAATTCGTGTCTTGTGTCTGCTTCCGTTCCTTTGTCGCTGGGTCCGAACAACAGTAGCGCCTAAATCGTACATAAACGTTTACCGAAAAATATATTTCACTTCTTTTTGTGTGTTTTTCAGCAGATGGCTGAAGTATAATTTTTTTTAGAATACAAGTTCTAGCATTATACAATTACATAACTATTACAAATATATAGGAAAAAGTATGTGCGTTTGTACCACCATTATATTGTAGAATTCATTTCCAACGTCAATTGTATTCAATTTATTTTAATAATTAGAAACGTTGAGAAATGTTTTTTTAATTTTCATATGTGCGTCAGATCAAGCTGGTATTTTTATTAGACATGGAAAATGAAAACTTGGGAACATAACGCCTAGTTTCGTATAGCGAGTGTATGTAGCGAGTACAAGTGAAAAAAATAATAAATTAAACACACAAACTCATTTTATGTATTGGTAACAGGAAATATAGATGTGTTGTATAAATGTGTTCTAATCTGCTGCCAAGTAAAGTGATCAGTACAGTAGTTAATTTGAATAGTTGGTAGTACTGACATCTATTTTATGTTTTAGTTGCATTCTTGAATATTATACCTCTAAAATTGTGTATTGTATTTGGTAATGCGAACAATATAGTTTCAGAGAAAGCTTCAACTTTACAATAAAACACGTACTTTTGATTTTTGGAAGGCATTTGAAGTAATCGTGTGTGAACCAGGCCTTTTGCTCTTTAAACGAGGAGGCAGCCTTTGATTAGAAATATACTTAGAACAAGAAAGAAGATATAGCGACTAACACACCATTTGATTTTATTTTACTTATCGTGAAACAGCAAAGAACTGTATGTGACGTGCTATGGGGAGAGGTGTATTTAGAGCACGGTTTCTTAAATTGCAGGGCTGCTCAAGCAGAGCGAATCGGCAGCGCGGAGCCGTGTTAGCTACTGAGAGCAAGTTACCGGAGCACCAGCGTTGCCCTTCTCGCGATTGCCTCTGTCACAGTGTCCCCATAACTCCGGTCGCGGAAACTGGATGTCGACGCAAGCACGTCGCAGACCAGAGCGTCCGCACCGACAATTTTCAACGCATCATGGGAATAATCTTTTGAGAAGTTTCTTTTAGTCGATTGCGGCAGCTATGCCAAATGTTTAGCTTACAAAAAAGAGCTTTATTTTTTTCTTCTTTGACAATTTGTAAATCTCGAATTAGAAGTTCCATTACAGATCACAATGTAAAATGCGTTTTACGGCTCAACAGCACTAAGTCATCTGTTCCAAACATAGAAAGTATATTGCGGGAAAAATCACTTAAAAGGTGTAAGAAAAGTATTTATTTTACAATCAGCTTCATTTTTTAAATTTAATTTCCTTTACTTTCAGAATTTCCATGACTAGATTATTTAGTAACATTTTTGGGGGTAACCTTCATAATACAGTTCATATTCAGCAGCATGATAAACTGTGTAATGTCGCAGCAATTAAATTTCTTCATGTGATTGAGCATTGTTTTACAACTAAACATTTGGCATAGCTGGCGCAATCTACGAAAAGATACCTTTTTTCCATGCTGCATTGCAAATTGTCTTTTTATTTTCAAATCACACATATGTTTGTATCTAGTAAATATCCCATAAATGTCTGTTTATTGATGATCTGTATTTTCTGTCTTAATATCCTTTACTAGGACAGTAAGGCGTTTTCACTCCGAGCAGTGGAATATTCTCCCGTACAAATAAGACGCGACCCACTGCGCCGCATGCCGCCGATCTATATTCGATGACGTAATTTGCTCTCTCTCTGCGGAGGTGCTGCACTGAAAGAGGAGGGAGCAAACGGCAGCTCCTCCTCGGAGCAAATGGTTGAGCGGCCCTGAATTATGGGATGCCTACCCTAGATCAAAACAGGAGAAAATGATTGCTTTTGGTAAGAATTCATAAGAAAATATTAATTTACGTGTAATTAAAAACTATTTGGAAAGGCAAATCAGCTACAGATTTTGGCTATTATCCTTTATTGTGAAGGAATCGGTCTCTTTTCAACAGAAATATCGTTTTGTCGGGCACTGGAGACAAAAAAATGGTTAAATCTTCATCCCATGTACTTAGTCTTTCTAAATTATTATTCTAACAAGTTATGTTGTCAGCATCCACGTTTTTGGGGTCCTTGAAACCAGAAAATCAATTCCTATCTGTTTTGTCAACGGTTGTTTTCCGATGACAGAAATGATGAAGATTGGGAACAGTGTAGGGGCACACACACAATGTTCTGGTTGGGAGAGAGAGATGTGTATACATGTGATTTTGTAAGTGAATTTACGGTTTTGTGCTTATATTGTACTATTTGTAAGTGAATTTACTTGTCATTACTTTTTTCAATGCAGTTTTCTAAAAAGATGAGGGATGGCTCATATTTGGACCCCATTTTCAAATTGCCACATTTTAATTTTTTTAAATGCAGCATTTTTTATGAAACTAATTTTTTAATTCTGAAACTTTCGAAAATTGAAGAATATGAGTCAAAGTTTCGGCTCAAAGCTTAAATTCCCCCTTATGTCCCAAAATATGTCAACTACATTAAAAAATCAAAACGCTAGCCCATATTTGAGCCTTCTTCTCTGCTAATAAGAACTACTCTGTGATTTCTACTCTCAAAATACGAATGGAAAAGAGTTCAACGTCGTCATAAGAAAAATATTGTGTTTATTAGAATAATGAGTCTCAATTTATATTTTTCTAACTTAACACAAAGAGAAACAATAAATTCTAATATAAATACTCTTAGTAAAATACTAAAAAAAGCCTTTCATGCAAAATATGCCTTTCTCTCCGTGAGGGGAAAGGCCTCTGTGATTCGGTGAAGTAAGCAGAACCAGTAAATGCGCCAGCTGCCAATTTAAACACGCTCTCCCTCCTCGTTTGCAGCCCTCGCAGTAGTCTGGCATTGGCTGTCCTGGCCGGTAGCGGCGTGGGCGTGGGCGTCCGCGCTTCCTAAGACGATCAACGGGGACCGGGTGGGCTCTGATCCTTTCGATGGAAAATCGAATTCGGGGCCGGTGACGGGCTGCGGCTGGTCGTCGCTAAACCTGGTTAGCGAACATTGGTAGCGTCGTCACCATCACCGGGCGCATCGGTGCTGCGCGGCGCGGGCGGGGCGGGCGGGCGGGGCGGGGCAGGGCGGCGCGGGGCGGGGCGGGCGGGGGGGCGGCGCGGGGCGGGGCCGGGCGGCGCGGGGCGGGGCAGGGCGGCGCGGGGCGGCGCGGGCGGCGCGGGGCGGCGCGGGGCGGCGCGGGGCGGCGCGGGGCGGCGCGGGGCGGCGCAGATTGCGGCAAGATTCCGAAAATTTGGCCAAAAGTCGAAAAAAAGAAGGTTTTATTTAGGGAATTCGAACTAAGGGTTGGGTAGACTGTCTAATTCCACGATTACAAAAGATCGAGGCGTGACAGTAACGCTCTGCATCATTGGAAACGTGACCGTGTTACTTAACATCATTGAAACGTGGCCGGCCAATATTACTTAATTAATAATTAACGTTGAAACAAAATCATACAATTATATCTTTTACAGTTATACGTTCCGCAACGAAATTTCTAAAAACTTCATTCGGTACTATTTAGCTGCTGAAAGGTCAAAAAAGTTGCTATTAGCTTCTATTCTGCATTTCATGCAGAGTAGTTGTCCTGATGATATAAACATTTTTATGTTTTTTTAATTTTAATTCGCGATGTTGGATTCACCATTTTGTGTTTATGGAATGTTTACATCGGAATCAGCGAACCCATAAAACAGTATTTACAATTTTTTCTGAAAATTGAAATATTTTTAGATCTTTTTCGATTTTTAATCCGCCATTTTGGTTTTTTGTAAGTTATCATTGTAATCGGAATCAGCGAACCCCTAATACCCAGTTTACAGTTTTTTACGAACATTGAAATATTATTTGACGTTTAATTTTTAATCCGCTATTTTTTTTAATTTTGACATTTAATCAGCGTGCCCCAAATCCATTGTATACAAAGTTTTCATGAAATTTTGATAACATTTTCATATTTTGGCCAGCTTTTCGGGATCCTGCCCCTGTGTGTGGGTCGCAGCGGGCGGTCGGAGTTTAGGGCCGTCGCGACACGGAGGGCGAAAGGGGCTGGGTCCCTACGGTTTGAAGCGGCGTCTGAGCTGGCGGCGGGGAATGGGGAATCGACCCGGGTGCGAAGCAAGGCAGGCCACGCCGCGCCTCCGCTCAGCGAGCGGTCGCCTCGCGGGTTGTGGAGACGCTGGAATTCATTATGAAGCCTGTAATCTGCTGCAAGTGGTAGACGCGTGAAGGGTCACGATGACGGCCGTCGACGAACTGATGGAATGTGTATTATGATCTGGGGGAATCGAAGACGAAGGAGGTGAGGAATACGGTGATAACCAAGGGAAGTGTAAATTATATGTAATAGTAATAATAGGAATAATAGTAATAGTAGTAGTAGTAATAATAATAGTACTAATAGTGATAGTAATAATATAGATATGTAATAGGGGCTCCCTCGTGGCACTGAGCGAAGTCGCTAGCCTTTCATCACGAATCTCATGAGAAATTGGTTCCAACAAAACGCGTTTGGCTGCTTCACAAGGGCTAGTCCAACCCGTGTGAAGTGTCCTAAACCCTACCCCTATCCTTATTCCTTCCCAATTCTGGCCGCTGGGTAGTGACGCAGGAGCGCGTAGCAGGAGGCGCGTACGCGAAGATGCTACCTGGCGGTCCACTTGACAACGGACTGCGCCTTCATGTGACATGACTTAAAAGATAATGGAGGATTACTCCCGCGCATGTTAATGGAGGATTACTCCCCAGCGCAAAAGCGCGCAACGCCCCTTAAGGGGCTTGGAGACGCGTTGCGTCAATATATAGACGAAACAATTTTTTTTAGTGAAAAGAAAACGGTTTTAAGTTTTCCATTTCAAATGAAATGTTCTGTACTCCATTGAAAATGAACTGTGTACCATTGACTGATGTTAAGGCAACAAAATTTTTAGGTCTCTCAATTCAGTCAAATGGAACGTCCATTTAAATGAATTAAACACGAAATTAAGTTCATTGTGCTACACGTTCAGAATTCTTTCAAATCCAGTCAGCCTTCACACTGCTCGTTGTGTATATTTCGTGAATGTTCATTCCCGCCTGAGATATGGCATAATATTCTGGCGAAATACATCTGCTAGCTGCCAGACTTTTAAATTTCAAAAAAAAAAAAAAAAAAGAATTTTATGAATAATAACCAAATCCTAACAATGGTATTTTTGTAAGTCTCTCTTTTTTAATCTAGGAATTTGACCATTACCTTGTCTGTTGATTTACGAATCAGTGTTTTTCTGTGAAAACTGACTTGCTTAAGGGCGGTAATATTTTCAGAAAACGCCGATGTCTACAACTACAAACACTCCATGTAGTAATCATGTATATCAGGTGACAATAACCACAGATCGTTACGAAAAACTCGCATACAATACATATACATTATTTTAAAATACTTTGCCGGATGACATTAAACGATTAAATTCGATAGGAAATCCCAAATGAAATCGTTTCTGCTACATAACTGTTTCTATTCAATTAGAGATTATATTGAGCATCACAAGGAAAGTAACATTAAGAGTGACATTTAATGTATTGTTTACCATTTGGACTGTATAATTCTAAATAACCTGTAACAAGTACTGTACCGCAGCTTCTGGGTCAATTACCCCATCTCGATCAGCTTTCTGGCTATAAATGTACTTCATTATCTGTGCACATCATCTGGAATTCAGTGGGAGATAGTTCTGCAAATTTTTGTTCTCAAAATTGTCGCGACAGGAAGTATAATTCCTGGACGAAGGACGTCACGAGGGATTGTCCAAATTTATTGATTTACCCTTGAAAATCTCTCATTTTCAAAATTCTGTAGTATATTCTATAGTGCCTGTATTCAAAATTCAAGTAGTATATGGCTTAGGGCAGAGATCACAAAATTTTGAAAACGTGCCCAAAATTCACTTTTCCCCATAGCGCGTCACACATAGTTTTTAACTCTTTTTGATGTAAAATAAATAAAAATAAATGAATAAAGAGTTGTGGTTTAACTAGATTCACATAATATCAGTCTATCACTTTGTCGTTCCGCACTCTATGCTCCGTCATTTCGAAACGGGACTTTTTATTTTAGGACTTTTTATATTTCATATAACAAAAAATAAAATTATCTTTGAAACTATCAAATTTTTCTTATATTTTGCCTGAAACACTTCGAAGTGCAATAATCTATGACAACAGTCCATCTATAAAAACAACTATTTTAAATATTTGCAATTTCGAAAATTGAAAATTGAACTTCTGATGCAATCTGACCTACATCTTTCACATTCAAGCCACAGATATCTTTGTTAATGCAGTCCATCCTTCACTATTACTGTATTTATAAAATTTCATGTACACTTTTTAGTTTCTCAAACGGTACTTACGTAACATGGTGAAAATATGTTAATGATGAGAAAGGCGAGTATGATGCGGTGATTTTTTGACAGGAAAATGTGTATTGTGAGGCCCTTGGATAAAATTGGATAAATTTTGTATCTAAATGTAGTAAATTATTTCCTCCTTTTGTCCAGTTTCCCTGATCCATTGAGCAAATGCTGTGAAGACTCCTTGCTTTGCTTCTTGACAACAACCACATACATCACCAACAGTCTAATTAATTCTTGACATAAATATAGCTTCACTATGCGCACGTTTTGTTGAGGCCTCCTTTTGTTTGTAGTGGGAGCAGTAGAGCTGAGGGTGTTACTATATTGTTAGCTATTCATAAAAATCAAATCTACAGTTCGTTTATCGTGGCAAATAGTTTTTCTATAACTTACGAACGAAAATGTCTTGTTTTTCAAGTGTTGATAATCTCCCACTTGTCTAAATTTTACTTTTATTATTATTGTTGTTATTGTTATTATTATTATTATTATTATTATTATTATTATTATATTATTATCATTATTATTATCATCATTATTATTATCATCATTATTATTATTATTATCATTATTATTATTATCATTATTATTATTATTATTATCATTATTATTATTATTGTTGTTGTTGTTGTTTTAACTTTCAACTATTTATCGTTAAAATGTTGGGATGGAATTCTGGTACTCAAGAAAACATTCGAAAATATTCTTCTTCCCCATACGTCATAGTCTTTACACAGTAAAAGTTTTTATAACCAAATAAAACAAATAAAATTCCGCCCATCGACGTTTAGGTCGGCGCCGTATCTCACCATCCAGTGGGGAAAGAACACTGCCACCGCCCATGATGAAACCATGCACTAAACTTAAAGGTGTAATGACCAGTAATTTGACGCTCCCGGAGGCACAAATCATCAACCGGTTGTAATTTTCTACTTGTATGGGAGTTGCGAGTAGGTCGGCACTGTAAGTGTAACTCGGGGGAAGGGCCTGCGTGGGGGGGCGGGGCAGGCTTCGGCGGCTGTGACGGGTGGCGACGAAGGCGGCGGGGGCCGGATCAATTTAGCGGGCCCTGCATTATTCAGGTGCGGCTTGGCAGCGGTGGCGGGGCGGGCGACGGGGGTAGTGGCCGCGGCAGCGGGTGGGCGGGCGTGCGCCTCTCCTCGGTGCGGCGTCTCTGCACCGCACTGCGCCTCTGCGGCCGGGGGGGGCCGAGGCCTGGGGCCTGGGCCTGGGACACGGCGCCGCTCCCAGCGCGGAAGGCGCCAAGTGCGAGCTAATAGCGCGGAAGTGCGCGCCGCGCGGGTTGAAGGGGGAGGGTCGGCGTGCTCGAAGAAAGAGCGCTGCGCACGGACCTCCTCTCAGCACAACGGACGCAGGCGCAGTGGACGACGTGCGGTGCTCTTCAGGACTTTTACCTTTTGTTTTTACCTCTATTTGCCTTTTTTCTCTTCCGGTTTCTCTGTCTCTCTCTTCCGTCTCTCTCATTCTTCTCTTCTCCTTTCTCTCTCCCCTTTTATTTTTTTCCTCTCACTCATTCCTCTCTTTTTTTTTTTTTTTTCTTCTCTGTCCCTCCTTCACTTTCTTTGTCTCTAACAACCCTTCAATTACCCCTCTCTTTCATTTTTCTCTGTAATTATTATTATTTGTTTCTCCTTTTTTTTCCCTTTTCACATATAGTATATTTGTTTCACTTTTACTGCCTCGTCCATTCTTTTTTTTTGTCGCTGTATTTCTGTAATGCTTGTAACTGGAATGTAGGGCTTCAGGGAGAGCTCCCTTGCAAATTTGATACGACTCCAACTCTGTCTCTTCCTGCTGTAACATTAAAGTTGTTTAGCGCAGCCATTCTCGTAGTTGTCAAGCGAAATGAATATAATAAAGATTGTTGCGTAATATTGGAAATGACACGTGGGTGCTCTAAAGGTTAAATTAGAAAGATGAGTTTTAAGTAATACAGAAAACGTGTGAACGTTGTGATGACATAATATAGACATCATAGTAAGAAGTGAAACGTTCATTAAGAGCGAAAGAAAAAGGATGTCAAACTATTAATATGTGTATGAATTTGCCTGCATTTCCATTTTATTGCAAACCTAGTCCATCCCTCTCCGCTGCATTGATCGCCGTGTATTTTCACTCACTCATACTGCCATCCTATAATGTCCTGCACGTGAAGGACGACGGTGAAAATACATCCCCCAGGAGGTAAATAAGTTCCGAAAATATTGACATAAAGGACTGCACGTCAGGATATAGAGAAGATTTATGGCTACATTAATAAAGAGGAAGAAAAACGCTTTTTTAATGCACGGAATCGGCTCTCTCGCCAATTATTCATCAAAATGTTTTCGTTAAACTTTCACATTCAAACAACCCTTCTAGGCAGTGTAAACGTTTTCAGTGTGAGAGATAGCTATTGCTCAGTATAATTCGAAACTATACCATTTTTTGCGAAGATTAATTAATTTTTGACGTCCTGCTTTTTCTATGTAAATTTGTTGGGATAGAACGTTATTCCCAGAGATTATTGAATATAATTTTCATTATCCGATCATTTTTTAGTATCGCATGTTCCAACTTTTTATAGTCAAATTCATTATCATCCGCTTGACGGGCGCCGTGAATCAAGTGCTTTGATACCTTTTGTGATTTAAATTAATGTCGTCTAAAACGTGAGGTCTTCTCAGACTCCAAAACGAAAAACAAGACCCCATTGCTTGAGAATAAACGCGACTACCTCCAGTTGGTCTTTATGGCTTCAATATTACGCGACTGTCACTTTAGTTATATCCGCACGCTTATTAAGAAACCAATAGGGAATACCTTCATGAATACCTTATGTAGGCTAAATATTAGAACCAGTTACCCACTCTGCCTTTCATGTATTCGTAAGAACCTTTATTGAAGACGAAAACCAGTGATTTAAGTTATCCAGTTAACCAGTGATTTTAGCATAACTGTATAAAATCTACAATCCTTTATTGCGACTCCTCTTTCAACAGTTCTCCTTGACCTTCATAGGACGATTTTTTTTTTCATTTTCAACAGTAACCCTGATCTGCAGTTTTCCGTGGTTTCTCCGATCAACCCCAGGTTAATTACGGAGCAGTATTCTAACAAACGGGTCACGGATCGCGCGCTATCTTCCCTTTTTCTTCTTTGTCCTATCGTCACGTCTTATTTACACACACACTTAAATGCACTACGCTGACTGACTTCTTCGGAGACCAGTCGGAACTTAGAACTTGTCCTGGTTGGGGCAGTGCACCGCCCGTGGGAGATACCAGGTTGAGGGAAAACCCCACAAGCCCAAAAGAAGATCACCGCCAACACCCGCGATAACAGATACCCATCACTTACGGGACTAATGCCTTTAGCAGTTAACGCAACTGGAATCACCAATCAATCAGTCAATTACACAGCAGCCAAATCTTTCGCAGATGCTCTCTTGTTGATTCAGTAACCTTATATTATATAACATTTGATGCACGCTCAATTCTGTCCAAACTTTTATTCGCAATATTGCACTTATGGACGATTTGAGATTGATAGGTGGCATTTAACTTCTTTCTTTTGTTACCCTGTTAATTCTTAACTTCACTGATTGACTTTAACTCATTTTTGATTGCTCTTAATTGAGGCAGAATCGTAGGTAAAATATTTAGACGATTAAAACATTCACAGGAAATAGCTTTCAACGTTCTACATTTCAACTCAAAGAATTTAATCTCAGGCTCCGATTAAATTAGAGTACTCAGCGCCGACAGCTGCCGCAGTCGAAAAAATTCATACCTTACAGTTACAAGCCTCGTGACAGACCACACACTTGGATGGCAGAACAAAAGTAGCCTCAAATATGTTATGTAAAATTAATGGATGAAGTTTCAAATACAAAATCCACAGGAGTAGACCACTCTTCCAGCCAGGTTTAACGAATGTGTGCGTGAAGTCTGAGGCGAATTGTCCTCTTGTTACTGGTTTTGCTCAAAACCTTGCTGGAAGGTATGTTGCCTAAGTAAAGTTCTTTTAGTCGATTTACAAGGAAAGCTACAGCTTTATTTTTGCCTCAAATGAAATTAATTTAAAATCATTAATAAAATAAAACATTAAAATTATTGCATTTCCTCGCTCTGCAGTACTTTAAAAATACCCGCTTAACCTAGTCCATGCATCAATCATCACCAGTTTAAGGCGCGCCATTCGCTCTACACCATTACGTAATAGTTCTATTGCAGCGGGAGAATTTAGTTCAATGATGCCTTATTTTATGTAGCGATAATTAGGTCATCAGACTGGCTCTTCGTCCACTCTAAATTTTGATGACTAACTTCGCTATGCTCCTTTCGCTATCTAGTAGCCAATGAAGGTATTACTCCGGCAAGGAAACATGCGTTTAGAAGTTTACTCAGATGTTTCTTTTAGGTTTGAAGATCATTTGCATGCAGTAAATCTACAGAATGGGACAACCGACTTTATCTTCCTTTCGGAGGAAGGCATATGTAGGATTTTATTCACTTAAAAATTCACGACTTCGAACGGATTGGAACCCGCAAATTTGGGTATAGGAATCCGATACGTTTAACGTTAAACCACAGAAGTCGAGAATCGTGTTCATTTTTAACTGTTGATGAAGAGAAAAAGAGCATGAATTCTGTCTGTTCTCGATAGTTTCAATGAAAGAATGTGGTTTGCAACTCAGAAACGATTTCTATATCACTGAAAAGTGATGACACTCTCAAAAACTGATTATTGAATTTAAGAAATGCATTTAATTTCCAACAAAGTCTGTTCACATGCAAGAAAGTTGTGAAAATAGAATTTACTTAGAATAAAACAAAGCAATAGGAATGTTCTCAGGAGAGTCAAGACATTAGATTTCAAAGATTTTTTTACAATCAGAGAATAAAGAAATGCTGAGAAGATGGAAATAATTTATATTTTGATGAGAATACTAATTGCACAGTAGCTACACAACACCATTTAGATTGAGAGATACCTTCGGAGGCCGTATTGTTTCTACTTCTCATGGACAAACTCACATTGTTCATGCTAGCGGGGCACAAGCTTTTGTGCGGAAGGCATATTTGTTTTAAATCCCAGCAGAAAAAGGGGGACAAGTATGGTAATATGAATTAGCATAACTTTGAAATATGGGTTAAGAAACAACGTCTTTCCCTTCCTCCACACGTGTTCTTGTTTTAGACAGGTCTAGAAATCATAATACCCAAATGTCGCCAGTTCGTACATCCGATTTCCGAAAAATGAAATGCTGATCTGGTGACGCCAGCGTTCTTTCCCACATACGTAACACAAACTAGTTCCGATTTGTACTTTTTTAATTAAACGGCACAATCCAAGAAATAAAATCTTTCAAATTGGCGCAAGGAGGCGAATTTGGAATAAACAATTCTCTCAGCGCTACCCCTTTCTCCATATCACCCGGAATTTAACCCTAACGAACCCTCTAGGTCACATAAAAAAAATAGCATGTCAGGTGAGAAATACATTTCTATTATATTATGTCAGGTGAATATCTGATAAATAATTCGCTAGAATTATACCCGAATACTGGAAAACAAGTTTTAAATTAGCTTAAAGTATTGAAAAAAAAATATTTCAAAATGACGTTTTTATTCATGAGGGCCAAGATATGTTTTTTTACTGGTAATGATACAAACAATAATGACAGGGATAGTAATTCAAGTTCTTACAGTGAGGGAAAAGGTATTTGTGATAATGAGAAAGACGATGCTAATAGTAGAACCGGCCCGTCATGTGAATTAAGTGTTTCGCCTTTACCAAGCGTAGACACTTTAGGAAACTGATTTCCAAGTGAGTACGCTTGCAGATGAGGTGCGGTCATACAATGGACAAGCGGACAAACCAAAGGTGTGTGGTGCTGCATTTTGACTCTTCTCCGCCTCCCCTTACACGTATAAACACTTTCAGCTTCTTTGTTTACCCGCGAATCCGAGCTATCACGCTTGATTTGATTAATTGATTGATTTTGTTGTTAGTGATTCCGGGCGGGTCAACTGCTGAAGTCCTTAGTTGTGTAAGTGTAGTGCATGATTTTTACTCGGAAGATGGCAGTAATCTTCCCCCGCTAGATGGCGAGATCTGGTGCCGACCTACTATCGACTAGGGTTCCCTCAACTACGTATCTTCAACCAGCGAGGCAACTCCCCAGCTGTGAGATGCTCTAAGCTCCCGGCCAGTCTCCCGGCATGTGTGGAAGCGTAGTGCATGTTAGTGTGTGTGTGTGTGTGTGTGTGTGTGTGTGTGTGTAAAGAATGAAAATAGGACAATAAATGGGAATGAAAGATTGCATGCCTGTTTGTTGAGGTACTGCCCCGGTATTCGTCTGATGTTGATCGGAGAAAGCACGAAAAACTAGAGATCAGAACAGCCAGCCTTTAGAATTCTCTTCCCGACAGCGACTGAATTCGACCTAGCTGACACGCTAATGTCGACAATCTTACCACTGTCGGCACTCGAAACTAGGACATCCCTGTCAGAGGCACTGCAGTGACATCAGTTGATTTACTGAGCCACCTCACCCGGGGACAATTGTTCAGTGTTTCCGTGCGCGTCAACTCCTATCGTCAATGTTGTCTCGTTGATGTAGTGCATATTTTTTATCGTGGTAAGCGGAGATGGGATCTTCTCCCGCAGGATAGCGAGATCCGGAGCCTACCTACATGTCGGCGTGCGGATATTTCCCCAACCAGTTGTCTCTCACACCAGTGCACGCCCCTGCCGAAATATGCTCTTAGCTCCCAACTGAACTCCCGACATGACTGTTAATGTAATGCATGTAAGTGTGTGTCGAAGTATGGGGTGAAAATAGGAAGGGAAGAAGATATTGCGCACGGTCCGTGGCCTGTTTGCTAGGATACTACTCCGGCATTGGTGAGATGTTGAACGCCGAAAACACGGAAAATTACCAATCAGTGTAGCCGGTCACTAGAATTCTCTTCCAGACAGCGGCTGAATTCGACATAGCTGTTTAGCTAATGACGAAACTCCTGTCACCGTCGTGACTGAAAACCCCAGGACCTCCTGGTCGAAGGCACTGCAGTGGCATCAGTTGATGGCCTGAGCCACCTCAGTCGGTGCTCACTCTTGAAAAAAAAACCTTTTATAAATTTGTTCCAAAACTTTTGCAGGTGCAGAGTTGAGAGACATTGGTTGACATTCTTCAATATTTGTATTGTCGTCTGATTGATAAAGTGGACATTCACTATTTATTTTCCATTTTGTTGGCTCCTTGTCTGTTTTAAAACTACGATTGAAAAGTAAATATAGAAGATGAGTTTACGCTTCATTGCAACCTTTCAAAAATTAAGGGTGGTATCCCATTAGGACCATTACATGATATAGGCTGTAGATTATCAACAGATTTTTCAACTTGTTCATTTTATTAATGAACAACCAACGGGATTTAAAAATGAAATCAGTTATAAATTAACTCATTATTTATGCATACACACATTAAAATTTGTAGAAAATCCATCACAAGATCTCTGTTAGTAGCAAACAAATTACTTTTCAATATCAAAATCAAGAGCTGTATGAGAGTTTCTGCACTTCTTATTTTTAATAAAATTTCAGCAATTATGAGGAGTACTGTTCTTATTATTTTATGCATTCTCTACATGTTGTAAGTAAGCTTTTTAATCTTAGTTTTGGTTGTCTTTCTTAATTCTTTGTACTTTTCAGTATAAGGCATAGAATTTTTCGTTCATGACTGAAAATATACTTTTCTTCTTGACTGTTTA
Organism: Teleogryllus oceanicus; assembly: GCA_964035755.1. Classification (NCBI taxonomy): domain Eukaryota; kingdom Metazoa; phylum Arthropoda; class Insecta; order Orthoptera; family Gryllidae; genus Teleogryllus; species Teleogryllus oceanicus. The sequence goes on from CAXIVR010000001.1 coordinate 281,515,217, forward strand.
AAATTTTGTGTAATATCTTTGGTAAACCGCATTGGTAGGAGCTTTCTCTGTTAGTAACTTTCTTTGGTACATTTTTGTTACGTATATGGTTTAATTTATCATAGAAATAGTTAACTGCTTCATCAATGTCATTACATTTATCTAGTACTTCACAGTCTTCTTCTTTAGTATCAGAAGAAATTGCATGAACATTTCAGCTTCGAAATTATAAAATTGTTAAAAAAACACTAAAACTTTTTTATACAGTGGGGGACAAGTATTATGGGCGCACGTTTTCATGATCTCCATATTCTCGTCCGCACCCTTTTACAATACAAAGTTATATGATCTATAAAAGTACAGATAAATTGAGGGTAGCAATTTTTTAAAACTAGAAATTTGCTCTCAAGTTAAAGAAAACTTCTTTATGTCGGTAAAAGAATTACAAACAACGAAAATCTAATGGAAATAAGGTCATTGATCCAGAAGCTGAAGTACATTTCTTGTAACATGCATATTTAGTCTTTTAAAATTATACAGTACAAATGTAATTTAAGACAGTCAATATCCTTGACAATATACATATTATTTTAATGTTTGATGGTCGTTATTTTCTCTCATTGTACAGTAACAGCTATACATCAGAAAAGATTTCACTTGACACTCATGTATCGATTTTAAATTATTAATATCTGGCAATGCGTGAGGAAAGTAATGTACATGTATGTAATGTACGTGTAGATTACTTGTAGTGAGCTGTTGATCATGACATGATGGATATGATTCCTCCGACGTGTATTATCATTATAAATATCTGCATTGCATAATGATATAATAGGTTTCCACCCTTATTAAGTCAATTTTGAGAAAAAAATTCTTGGTCCAAAAGGCCAATCAGTTTATTATTCAATTCTTTTAGTTTGACGAGTAACTTATTTTCTCATCTTTTATATTTAAAATCCCCTCCCTCCCCTTTCAGCGTTTCAGGGGATGTCTATTGAACATACCGGTTTCCTATTCAAAATTAAAATTCCTCGCGGTCGCGATTGCCAACGGAACATGGATCGGTATTTGTTTCCGTTTGATATTGTCTGATTGATGGACGAAATATGAAAAGATTCATTCATTGTAGCATGCCATATTGGATATCCCTCTCCCCTGTTTTTGTACTCTCCTTGTATTTTTTATCTGCGATGTACACATCTCTGGGTGAGTGTTTTATTAATATGTCATCTAACACGCCCACCTACTACCTTCCAGCACGTGGGGAGAGCATGATAGTATGAATGCTCGTGAAGCGAGTTTAAAATTCTCAGGAAGCAGGATCTTTTGGGTATGAGAAAGGCTTGAACCCTTGACACAATGAATCAGATAAAATACGAATAAAATGAGCAATTCAATGAAAAATTACAGTGGCACAATTATATAATACAATTGCACTTTAAATAGTTGGTCACTGAAGAAGAAACAGAAAACAAGGCAAAACAAAAAATTGACGTCAGCTCGACTGCCTGAACACACTTTCACCAATTACAATTCACAATTGGCTAATTGCTTTCTGAATTTTTATCAACCACATTATTTTACTCTTTTTACTCTCTAGTTTTTCCGTGCACGGCTTTTGAAATGTGTTTTACACTTCTTCTAAGGTATCCCGTTCACAGGTGCTAGCCTTGGGCTTTGCACTCACTATAACATTGTGAACTTTAAAGAGAGAAACAAAATAAAACGTAACATACACGTTACTTAAATTTGACCCCTTTACATATCACAGAAAACAATTACTTTTAACACAATACAATAAACTATGACTTTTCCAGATAACATCACTGTACAACATGAAGATCTTGAATTATTCAAGTAAAATTGTACATGGTATGGCCTCTTTGAATGAATTTAATAACACGTGCAGTAAGTGAACTTGAAACTGCCACTCACATCGTTCGGAATATATTCTCCCACCTATTCTGACCTTTCATCCACTTTTAATACGAATTGTCGTGTATTTACTTCTATTCTCTTTCCCCAACTGATCGCCGCATAAAAGTCGCCAGTTCATTTACCTCAACAGCTCCGCATCGCTCGCCCGTAGGTAACCTTGTGGATTTTCTGCCGCTCGCAGGCTCCCGTTGCAACACGTCTTCGCTCGCTGTCCCAGGATGTTACCAGTTTCCTTCCCTCGAGCACTGGCCCCCGCTTCCAATTTCCCCCTTCCCCGTACGATTCTCGTTCCAGTCCCAATCTTTCTCGCCTACGCTTCTCTCTTCCTGGGGTCGTCCTTCTTCTTCTGCCGCGCCTCGTACAAGTTTGTTCGCGCTGCCAGCCTCGAATAATTAATGTTGCTGAATTTATGCTTTAAATGCTCGGCCTACCTACCACACTTTGTGCGTGTGTGGTCTCAGCGCGCAATATGAGATGCTGGATTTAGTTAATGTCCTTGTGCGCGAACTTTACAAATTTGAAATTATTTGGAAGTCAAACACTGACTTCACTTGCTCTCTCAAATATTGTGAGTGTTAATACGAAGAATGTTCCTGTACTCCACTTCTCAATTACATCACTTTCGTTGATACGCTTCTCAAGCTAACTTTTAACAACCAAGTTAAAATAAACTCCTATGCTATCAAGTTACAATCGCCTTCAGAACTCAGTCTAGTCGCCGTCGCTGCTGCAATCATAGAGAGCTCAGCCGAGGCACGCCGCGATACTTATGGTACTCGCGCCTGGGGAAATTTTTGGAGAGGTGAATATTCTCCTCTTTTCGTGACCTCCCGGAAAAACATTATTCGCTAGTTCGGGCGTCAGTGTTCGAAAAGCTATGGGTAGATGGCGCGTTTACAAGCCATCGTTTCGCCGCGTACTCGACTTCTTTCTGTTCGCGCGCTTCTTCTCGTAGCTGATGGTGGCGTTATGGGGTTGTCTAATCCCATGACGTCACTATATATTAAATATACACCTTATATATTGCCGAATGTATACAAACGTTTTAACTTTGACTCATTGTATTATTTGTATCTGATAATGGGTATTCATCCCTCCACTTCATGATGTTCGAAGATATAATAAAGATGTGTTATTTGTTATGAAGAAATTATTTATCTGTATTTGCTCCTTCTTTTAAGGAAAATCTCATTATTAGACGTTGCGCTACCAATATTTATTTTTGTGTTATATATGTATTATGATACCAATAACCAGGTAGAAGAGAATGTTTTCTTTTGGACAGAAATACTCACCCACACTTCAAAAGTGTTGTGGCAATACAACTTCTTTGTCTCTCCTAACGTAATTTCCTAATATTTCTGCGGTAACAGCCGATTGTATTCAATAAAAAGATGACAAGTCGTCAAAATCCGCACCACGCTTCTGAAACACACATTCCTGATCTGCGTCCTCCAACTCGCCCTGTGGGGTGAGGTCTTACCTTCACTCACGTCGTACCAGCACTCGCACCCGCGTCCGGCCATGGAAATGTTTTAGAGCGTGTTCGTCATACTATTTAAGTCAGCATCTGAATTCTGCATACGCATATGTGAGCAACGTGCCTGAATGTTTGTAACCGCTTTACTTCAGTTTCCCCGGAAAAGGAAGCGCGCGAGTGTTAATTCTTTTTTCTGCCGTAGTAGGCTGCTGGCGCCACGTACTTTGTTTCCAATTTTAGGAGCCTAAATCATTACTTTTTTATGCCTAAATTTCCCAGGTCTAAAAATAAATTGAAATCAATTCAGTTTCAATTTGTGCAGGAATTTATTGAATAACAATCAACGTATTAGAAGTAGAGAATTAGAACGGTTGGGGAACAAACAGTAGCGCCACAAATTACACGTAAGGCCATACCTTCACTCGCGCCCGAGTCCTGCCGTGGACGGTTTTTCAAGCGTGTTCCTAGTATTAATAAAGTCAGAATGTACATGTTTCATACGCATTTTTGAGCATCGCATGTTTGTGTTTGTACCCGCTTTTCTTCATTTTCCCCGGAAAGGAATGCGTGCGTGTGTTAATTGTTTTTTTCCTGCCGCAGGTGGCTGCCGGCGCCGCGGCGGCCCCAGCACATCCTGCGTGCCGCCGGTGCTCGCGCCGCCCCCGCCCGCAACGCAAGGTGAGTGGCAGACGATCTGCACCGGGGTTATGAAAAATTGACGATTTTGTTCTCCATATTTTAATGGCCGGGCATTGGAACACCGCCCAGGCCTGTCACAACCGCTAGCAGTCAAATGTCGCATGAATCCAACCCTAAAATACCAAATACATACATTATGAAACGATGATGTAATAACGGATATTGATACACGAGTGTGATATTACGGTACGAGCGAGGAACGAGCGTGTATCGTCAACTTCAAATGAGTGTATTAATACTATTACATAGTTTTATACGATACTTTTACGACTATTTATAGTAGTAAAAGTTTAATAAATTTTATTACTTAATCTAATACATTGAATCATTTTGTCGTTTCACCTGCTGGATTTAGCCAAGTACACCTAGCGGACCATGTTCCGATCCTGTCGCAGGTGGTTTTGGTTTACCTCTGCGGTAGATCAAAGAGAAAGTACGATCCAATTTATTTTAAATAATATTCCACGTAAACGTACTAATAATAAAAGAAATTAAAACTGACAAGCATAATATAATATTAAATAAACTTTTAAAGTACACAATCAAACGAAACATTTACTTGAGCAATTCACAATGACTAATTAATTGTTAACACGTGTGTTCTCTATGGTTGGTCAAAAACCTGTATCATAATGAAATCTGTATTGTAGTCGAAAAATACATCTCCATGCGTGACAAGCACGAACGTGTCAGCTCAGAGTTGTATGCACATGGTCTTTGACGATCGGGGTAATTCGATAACGGCGTCAACAGTACGACGTGATTATACTCTCCTAGTCATGCTCTTTCAAGCGTCGAAGTGCAAAACCCGAGACGAATGTGATGCCGCCATTTCAAATATCTCTCCGTATACTTTCGAACTACCGCATTTGCATTACTCTGGCGGCCTCCAAATGAATGGTGCATGTCGTAGTACTCGAGTACTGCTGGTGCATCCATTTATTATTTATATATATATATATATATATATATATATATATATATATATATATATATATATATATATTATTATATTACATATGCTGCGACCTCGCTGATAAGATCACGCCGCGGTTGCCTGCGGTCCTGCACGACAAGGCAGCTATTAGTGCGAAACAGATTGTTGAAAAAAAATAGTTCCTACTGCAGTAGACCACAGTTTAATGCTGAGTAATTCATGTGTACATTATGTCTTGCAATTGTTTGGTATTGTTTTTTTCGTTCTAATTAAGCTTTTCCGGGAGCATTTTATATATTTTTCGTAGTCAGTGCATACGGTGTTGTTTTTCGATGCATGTAAGTCTGGACATCTAGTGTAATGATAATTCATCTGTAAAGGTTGTATTCACTGCACTCTAACCTTCATTTTATGCTTTTCATTTCAGTCGTTGACTAATGATAACACGAAACGTGGTAAATGTTTACGATTGCTATATACATAGAATTCTTGCTTTTCCTGAAAAGACCCACGGACATACGATTTTGGCCAAAACGTTGAAGAAAATGTATAGTTTCTATTTACAGCATTATTTTTTAACTTTTTGTCTTTTTCTATTCTTATTTCATATATATAAAGAATGAGACTGGTCATTGACGTTCTAATTCGCTGACATATGTAGCATGAATAGGGTTTGTTAAATAATTAGCCTACTATTAATAGATTTACATACTTTGCAAAAACTTAGAAATTATTTGTTGTTTTTTTTTTCAACTTCACATTCGGAAAGAAACATATTCAAGTTGTAAATGCACTCCTGTTGCCAACTAGCGAGGACACCTTTTGGGAAAAGACTTGCACCGGTGATCGCCTAAAGAGGTCGCCCATGGTAATTGATACTGGTGGCGGCATGTAGTAGTCACACCGGGTGAGGCCGCTCAGGGCATGAACTAATGTGACTGCAGTGCCTCTGAATCTGGCAATCAAGATTCAATAAAAAGTCAGTCGGATTCTCCGATTGTAAACGCAGAAAAAAACGGAAGGAAACCAATAACTCATGTGGCATGAAGTGTCCAGGAGTGATTGCGTTGCTGACATACGCTGTTTGTCGTACAAGGTGTAAAGACAAGTTGAATGTGTATGTAGGTGTCGATGTCTGGTGTTTCTCAAATGGAACTAGACATACTTTTAGTTTATTATGACGATCATAAAAAGACGAATTAATTGATGTACATATTGTCATAGGTTAAATATGCATTTTTTGAGTAATTTTGATGTTTATTTTACATGTAACAGTCCACCAACCATGGTCACACAGCACTCTCTCTGTTAGCATGTGCTCGGACCATTACAACATCCGTTAAATGCGAGTCGCAAAAAATCAAAATCACATAAGAAAATGCTTATCTAACATATGACAATATGTGTATCATTGAATTCGTCTTTTCACGCTCGTCGTGCTAGAATAAAAATATGTATAGTTCCGTTGGATAAAAACAACAAAGTTAATTCAATATCTCAAAAAATAAAATTATTAAGTTCAAACGAATAATGTATCCCTATTTCCTCATGCATTTTCGTGAAAACTGCATTGCAATAACGTCAACCCTTTACAAGCTGCAGGAGACGGTAAAGTTACGTAACTCATCCTGTACATGAGGACTTGACCAAAAGCTGATCATTCCCTTGTTTACCAAAATTCATTTATTCGCATTTTTGCTAAGTTTAGGGATACCATCACGTAAAAGTTATAGTCAAACTAGTACCGTTTATTTCTACACAAAATGTCGTAAGACCTTATACTCTTCATATCAACCCTCAAGTGGATTTATTTTTACAAATAGACTTGGCTGATTTTTTTTAGTACAAACCACTCACATGTCCTTTTCACCGTTTATCAGCGATGATTTTCGATTCCAAAGTTTATTTCGCTTTAGCGAGTGCAATTTTCAAGAAAAAAATGTCTGAAATTGTTTGCTGTTTCATCTTTTTCTAACTTCATTTCTGTGAGAACACTTCGAATGAAACTTATTAACGTCGAGAAAGTCTGTTATCTCTGAGAAAGAAAATTTATCTTTAGAACCATCAACACCTTTTGCCGATTGCTGGCCATGATTTCCACTCCCAACACTGAAAATCGTTTCGAAGGAAAACAATTTCATTTCAACTTTATTATTATGCTTCATAAGGCAGTACATTTCTCAAGAAAACATTTCTGTGAAAATTTGTATTTTCAAGCAACATTGGCTTGCCTTCCGCGAAGTTCCAATACTGCAAAGCAAATGTTCGTTGTGATTGACGTCGCCGTTGCCTAAAACGGAGGGACCACTGGCGCTCCTTTTAGGGAAAACGAGAAGAATAAAGGGCGCAAGAATATCGAAGAGGGCGCCCTCGCTTTCGGAATGGCAGTGCGTGACTGGAACGCGGTATCAGCGTTGACTCTTTCTTCTCGTCCGCTCCTCGGAAAGACAAAAGGCCCAAGGCACATACTGGAGCCGCGTGCAAATTTTCCTCTCACGTGAATATTCCCTTCGGAGAAAACCGCACATGTCTGTACGTAAATGACGTAGCATAAAGCAATAAATGACCTTGAAGGAATCCCGAGGTTGTTTACGTATATCACTTTCCCAAGATGTGTTGCATCTTATGAAATTAGGGTATGAGGGATAAAAATCTCCCTAATTACCCCACGGTTTTCATAAGGATGTTGGTTTAATAAATATTATGTTAGCAAAAAATTGATTATCCACTTTTGCTTTTTATCATTTTTTGAGGCTCAGTTTAACAATGAATAATGCAAAGGATGTCGGGGTTTGTTGGAACTAGATGGTAGTATTTCCTTTTTGTGAATCTCGTTTTTATTTTCGAAACGTTTGATTGTGTCAATGAGCCCAACATTTATTATGTTACCTTAAGTTTTTTATTCGTGAATCTTTGACTGTCGAACATTTAGATTTGTTAAAAGACATTGATTCAAGTTGTGCCCTCAGTTGTGGGGTTGGCTGGCAAACCCCTTGGAGTAAGTTGGCACTGGCAGGCGTAGGTTGGCAAACTACATTCATGTAGAGTGTAGAGTAATAGATCAATGTGAAAATGAATCATTTTCTTCTTCTTCTTCTTCTTCTTCTTCGGCATTTTCCCCTTAGGAGCTTGCCGTTTTCACCCTCCACAACTCTCGATCCTCCCAATCTCGTGGTTTGAGGCCTCTATCCTTCATAGCTTCTTGGATGTATTTTTCCCATTCTAAAGCTGGTCTTCCTCTTTTTCGCCTCTCAGGTGGTTGCCATTTTAAGATCTTGTGTGGCCATCTGTTTTCTGACATTCTCTGAACATGTCCATACCACTGTAGTGCTCTATTTCCCAAGGTCTTCATAATAAAACAAATTATATTCATCCTTCTCCATATTTCTTCATTTCGCACTCTGTCCTTGCGAGTAAGTTGTAGGCATCGTCTCATGTAGTCCATTTCCACTTCCTATCTTTTTTTTTCCACATTTCCGCTCCTATAGTACTATATTTTCTACTACACAATGGAATATCCTTCTTTTGACATCTTGGCGGATATGTTATTCCATAATATGCTGTGTAAAGCTTTGGTTGCTTTCTTTCCCATAATTATTCTCGAGTTTATATCTGCAGCACATGTACCCGAGTTGTTTATTAAAATCCAAGATATTTGAAGGTGTTACAGCTTTTAATTTTGTTACCATTCACGTCTATATCTGTTATTCCTTGTCCAATGCACATACATTCGGTTTTATTAAAATTTATTTCTAATCCCCATTTATTATATTCTTCTATTAGCTTTGTTAGCATGTACAGCATATCCTCTTCATCTTGGGCAAAGATTACCTGGTCGTCAGCAAATAGAAGGGAGTGAAAGGTGTCCTCTCCGATTTTTATTCCCATGCCAGAACATTTTCTGTACCAGTTATAGAGGGCTTGTTCTAGGTAGATGTTGAACAAAATGGGAGATAACCCACATCCTTGTTTTAAACCCTTGTTTATCAGAAAGCTTCCCGTTAACTTATCTCCAATTTTTATTTGGGCTTCGGTGTTTTTGTAAAGTTTTTTTACCAGATTGATCCACTTTTCTTTTATATCAACCTTTCTCATTGCTTCCCATATCTTTTTTCTTGGGACACTATCGTATGCTTTCTGGAGGTCTATAAAGGTTACATAAATATTCATATTTCTGCTTTTATGTTTCTCTATAACTTGTCTGATACAGTGAATGTTATCTAGGCATGATCGTCCTCGTCTAAAACCACTCTGCTCTTCACTCAATACAGGTTTATCTTCTTTGCATTTTTTTACTTAGAATACTAGAAAACAATCTTGCTGTTGACGGTATGAACTTATTCCCCTGTAATTTGCACATGATTTTTTGTCCCCTTTTTTAAATATAGAAGAGATGTAGGATATGTTCCATTCTACAGGTGGATCCTCTCCTACTTCTATCTTATTGAACATTTTCTTTAAGTATTTGGCAACCACATCTCCACCAATTTCAAGAGTTCCATTCTTATATTTCCAGGTCCTGGGGCTTTATTGATTTTTGCTTTGCATAGTGCCTTCTTAATATCATCCTCAGTTATTTCAAGATTGCTTTCCTCCACATCTCTTATTTCTTCTTCTCCTTCACATTCTGGTCTGTTTTCTTGTAGGAGCATTGAGTAGTGGTGTATCCATTTTTGAGAGGGGATTCTTTGTACTATGCTTTTACACTCATTATTTCTTCTAATTTTATTTATAATTTTCTAGGCTTCCGAAGATTTATTGTATCCTATAGTTCCATCGATGTATGTACATAACCTATCCCAATGTTCATTTTTTTCCATTTTTACACCTGTTTTAACTTTTTGTCGAATCAGAACATATTTCTCTCTTGACTCTGGTGTTTTATCATTTAACCATTTCATATATGCCTTCTTCTTCTCTTGAATCATTTCTTCTAAATTCTCAGAAAACTTTTCCGTATATTTCCTTTTTCTTTCTTCTTCCCAAGAGCTTCCTTAGCTGCTTCCAAAATACTCTCCTTCAAGTGTTGATACATTTCTGTGGGATTGCCATCTTTTTCCAAATTTAATTTGTTTCTCAGTCTATTTTGGTAATTTTCTTCTTTAAGGTTAATTTTCCTTTTAATTCGGTTTTCTTTACATTCATATAACATAACTTTCCCACTAACATGTGGTGGTTGCTGGCACATTCAGGTTGTCTATAAACCCGCACATCCTTTAATAGTGTTTGTCTTTTCCTCCTCATTATCATTAAATCTATAATAGACTTACGTTGTCTTGTGGGATCTTCCCATGTAAATTTATGTATGTCCTTATGTTGAAACATACTATTTGTTACAACACATTCTTGCTCCCTACATAGATCAATAAGTCTGTTCCCATTGTCGTTGTTTATCCTAAAAGGGCCAACTACCTCTTTTTCGTGGTGTCCAACTCTACAATTTAAATCTCCAATGACAATTAGTTCAACTTGCTTGCTCACTTCTTCTATAATATCACCAAGCTCACTAAAGAAAGCATCTTTTCCTTCACTTAAAGCATTGTCATTAACTCCATATACTCCAATGATAGTTGTATATTGGTTGTGAATATTTCATTTCATTCTTTTTCCTTCTGTCTTTGGAAACCTTCACATTCCATGTACCGATTGAGATTGTCCTTTTCCGTAGCCAAAGTCGTCTCCGGTTGACTGTCCGTATCCGAGGCTTTTGTATTGGGGAGAATGCAGCTCAGAGAGTTTTTACAAAGAATGGGTTGCAAGCCCATTGCTCCAACCCTCCTCCTTTACCCGGGCTTGGGACCGGCAACGGCGGCTACTGAGCTACTCGATCCACTCAGCGCCTACCGTAGGCGGAGTTAATGAATCATTTTAAAATGTTTTATTCACCCAAATAAATGAACACAAGTTAATCGCCGTTTCATCCTGCGTAAGAGCCTCGCAGTGGCAATAACAGCAACACGGGTAGTTTCAGAATTAAGTAATTAAACTCAGAGTTTAATTTTATTTAATCAATTTTGTACTTACTTTTATTATAAAATGCTTTTTGGTTTTTGGTACATTTAGTAGGTAATCTCATTACATTATTTCAAATTTCACGCATTCGGTTTGGTCATTTTCAAGGCCACTCAGTGTGAGTGTTAAGTAGAGGAACACGTTCAACACATTTTACAGTTGAGAATTTAATCGAATATCCAGTGCCGTAGAAGCCGCGAGAAATCATTGTACAGAATGGAAGCATTGCGTAGAGGAGGGCCCGAAAATGGTTTTCGCGGTTTGGAGGAGGAAAATTCCACTTGTGTGATTAACTGGCATAATTCACCATGAATTGCTACCCAGAAATGAAACGGTAAAAGCAGCTACGTATACTGAACAGCCAAGACGACGTACTGTTGCTGTTGAAAACAAATCACCAGGTAAGCTATGTTGTCACACTACGGTAATGCACCGCCGCGTACTCCCAGAATCACCATAGAAGCTATTTCTGAACTTCCTCATCCTCCAGATTCACCAGACGTGGCCCCTTTCGGATTTTTTCCGGCTTCTTTCTAACTCGTACATTCTGGAACAAGTGTTTCATGATGAAGTATGTCTTAGCAATTGCCTTGCAGGGTTCCTCCTGATGACAGGCTGTGCACCCAGTCACAGATTTCATTGCGCATACACTCATCTGTACGTTCGAATTCTGTCGATTTGATTCGGCAATGTATTCTTTCCTTTCGATTTCTACGGAAACGGTCTTCAATATTTTTCTTCCGATTCTTGCTGGAATCGATACCAAAAGGTCGGAATCGAAACAAATGAAGAATACAAATTCATTTCTCCCCCATAGTACCTTACACAGCTTTTTTAAAAAAAATATTTTTGACGTTAAATAACTAAGACTCTCTTAGCGTACCCGTGCGAGAACTCTCGCATATTAAATTCCACCCTTTCTCTATCTTTCCTTTCCGATATTAGAACGGGAAATTGTTAACGAAGCGGGTTTATTTCTTTAAAATATTTATAAAGGCAACTTTCAATGTACTTACATAATTTTAAATACATATAAAGACGAATGAAATTGATTTTTGAAACACATTTTGGTTAAAGGTTTATTCAGTATTATGGACATGTTTTTGGAACAATTCACAACACTTCCATAAAAACATTTGGAGTAATTATATAATCTTCCTTGACAGTTAGCTTTTCGTTTTCGTTGATACTCATAAAAAATATTAAAACGTTTTTATACTCTCAATAAAGCTTCTTAAAGTTGTCCATGCAAAAATACAGGATCGGACAAGCATAACTCTACTCTTTGGAATATTATTTAACTTTATTAACAAACTGAGAGGTACACCCGTGCAGTTTAATTGCCCAAAATGTCAAGTAATTACTTTCATTTCACAGAGAGTTGCAGATTCTGCAGGTCTTTGAACAGGTGTGTATCGAGAAGCACCGGACCAGTAAAATGTACTAGAATGTCCAAGGAGCTCTTGTCCTATAGATTACGGTGCGAGGAACGTTTCTTTGTGGCCTTCGGCTTCAAACTTCCAGATTTTAAGACCTTAGAACCCTTTATCCAGAAGTTATTCAACTAAATAGATTTTAATAATGCTGGCCGAGTGTTGCGTGATACATTTGACAAGAATATTTAGATTCATTTTTTCAACAAATCCTTCATATTACCAAAGTCAAAGTGCAAATCGACACGACTCCGTTAGGTTCTCTTTCCTTACAGACCTCATTAATGAAGATCGGTTGCGTGTGTGCAAAATCCATCTATACTACCGAAATAATGTAGGAGATATACATAAAATATAAACAATAAAACGTGAGATGAAGTAACAGCATCTGGACTATCATACGCAGCACAGATTATATTTCCACATATTTTCAATGATTAATAAATCGATCTGTTCAATAATAAATTTAATTTACTTACATGTAACACGTATATCTTACTAACCTCTTCAAAAGAGCATTTACAATACTAAATATACTACGAGAATAGTCCTCATAGTTTCTTGCAAATTTTTCAACTTGTCCAAGATATAAATTAACTTGCTGAAATTACTAATCACTCTAGGGAAAGTACTATTTCCCAGCATTTTCCATACAATATCATGACTGAACACGCTGACTTTAGAATTTCACCTAATCACTGTTGATAAAGAAAATACTGGCACAGGTAAAACAGAATCCAATCCTAACAAAGCACAGTCATCACTCTTACATTATAGTGCATTCTGTGCCAATAGTGTTTCTTTTTTCTTTTTGACGAAGAACATCAAAAGATGCATGAGCTCTCTTTTCATCATAGTTTGATCTAGGTTTTAAGCTCTATGATAATGCTCTTCTCAAATTTTCTTGAGTCTTCTTCCTTATTTTTTGGATTCACACGAAGAACACCCTGGCAATTTCGTGGAGAGTTCCTATCTTGAGTCTCGGTCGTCCTATAGGACACTAGCTCCTTCCGTTATTTTTCATCATAGCATAAGGACTAGTAGCGAATTTCCCTTTTATCAAAGTGAAGTGCACCAACCTTCAAAGAAATGAGATCGAATAAACAAGGTAAAACACATTTATCTTAAATTACCTATGTTCGGTCTTTAAAATCAACCACACCAGATAAAAATCAACAATATTGTGAAAGAAATATAAGCCTATGCTTTCATCAAATTTCATTTTTATTTCATAAACAAATTCCCCTCTTGAACAACCCTGTCCATGGATGTATATTGGCTTAAATTAACAGAGTTTGAAATTTGAGGGGTGAGCGATAAAAATGTACAAAAAGATTTTGAATATGAATAAAATGTGCGTTTAGTGGTTAGTAGATATGATGTGGTACCATACCAAGTGCATGAGTAGGTTGTATTGCTGTACTGTAATGTTGTACAAGAATATCAGTACTTAAATTCTATATATGAACGGTGGCAGTATTCACATAAAAAGCAATGTTCATCGATACTTCTAATGGTTGCTGCGAGAGCATTTAGCTTTATTTGCATGATCTTGAATTAATGAGTAATGAAGGTTTTTTCAACAAATACTTCGCTTTAAAAAAGTCGAAATGCAAATCGTCACGTCTCCGTAAAATTCTATTTCTTTAGAGACTTCATTATAAAGATTAGTTGTGTGTGAGAGCCACAAAAGGTATGTATACTACTGAAATAATATAGGGGACGATAGTTTTCAATCATTGCTGACTGACGAAATGTGAGTACATAGTATTTTTAAATTTTGAAAATATTAGTTTTAATGACATCATACACAAATTAACTTTAATGTATGTCTGGGATTCATTCCGAGTGTAATGAGCAAGATAACTTTGTGGAAAAGCTATGGGGCAAGTAATTGATCGTGGTGGTTTCATTATCAGTTGTTGACATAAATAACATGAACACAGAAACACTCGTGTTTTGATCATCCTCATATGATTCGGCAGTTTATCATAAACGTTCATATAAAGAAAAATAGTGCAGAAGAGCTATCTTAAGTGTTCCAGGAAACGGAACGTTCTTTCATGTGCTATATTTCTTTTTATTCTAGGTTCGTATATGATGCAAAATTCCTTTGGCGATATTTTTTCCCTTCTTCCATGAAAAGACATTTCTTTGAGAATCGATTCTTTTTTTATTCGATTCCAGTATCGATGCCTACATTTCGATTCCTGTACCGATTCCAGGCCCGATTCTTTTATAGGAATCGAATGTCCCTACCCACGCGGCGCGCGTCCGCAAACAGCCCTTCTGCGCGTGCGCCGAACGCAGTGCTGAGAGCGAGGTGTTGAAAGGCCCCGAGTGCCGCCGCCGGAGGGGCGTCGATTTCCCGCGAACGGCGCCGCGCACTTTGCAGCCGTCGGCGCCGCCAGCGCCACTAGCGCCCTCGCCGCCGCAACTGCCGCTTCCACTGCCCACCCCGCTTGGCTCGCCGCTTCCACTGCCACGCCACACTTACCCCTTCCTCTTCCCCAACACCCTTCCGGTTGAGGTGGCTCAGAGCATCAACTGATGTCACTGCAGTGCCTCTACTCGGGGACGTCCGAAGGTGAGAGTCCCGACGGTGTCAGGATTTTCGACGCTAGCAGGCCGCTGCACTGATCAGTAGCTCCAATCAACACCTGAGACCCGCGGAGGTGCACTGATCAGTAGCTCCAATCAACACCTGAGAGTCCCGACGGTGTCAGGATTTTCGACGCTAGCAGGCCGCTGCACTGATCAGTAGTCTCCAATCAACACCTGAGAGTCCGACGGTGTCAGGATTTTCGACGCTAGCAGGCCGCTGCACTGATCAGTAGTCTCCAATCAACACCTGAGAGTCCCGACGGTGTCAGGATTTTCGACGCTAGCAGGCCGCTGCACTGATCAGTAGTCTCCAATCAACACCTGACCCGACGGGTCAGGTCGACGCTTCCAATCAACACCTGAGAGTCCCGACGGTGTCAGGATTTTCGACGCTAGCAGGCCGCTGCACTGATCAGTAGTCTCCAATCAACACCAAGCGATTGCCGGAGTACGGCAGTACCGTAGCAAACGGGCCACGAACCGCTCCCGAACATTCGTTTCTCTTCCATCTCTTATCTTCACCCCTTACTTACACACACGTACACTTACGTGTACTCACTTACGATCACTCATGACCAGAGACAACTCAAGAGCTTATATCCTTACAGCTTAGCCAGCTGGGGTGGCTTGGTAGGAGAAATCTGGCTGGGAATACTTAGCATGCCGACCTGTAGGCCGGCGCCGGATCTCATGGGTGGAGGGGTAGAACACCGCCACATCCACCATCACAGCTGCATCACAATCTTCAGTTTCATTGCTTTAACCCATACCACAGTCACCGCTACCATAATCACTTCTTATCACCATCACCACCTCACAAGTATACTTTATTCTCATCAACATCTAGGCCACCATCTCGGCCTTATAACCTGCAAATACCACCTCCACCGCTGCCGTCGCTACAAAGCTGCCGCCACTGTGCATAGGCAAATAGACCTCCTTACGCCTCCTGCACACGCTCGAAATCTCCTCAACGTTAATTTCGACGAGCAGGAACTCGCCGTAAACTTTTCATTTCGTACGAAGGCTTCCGAACCCGACGTTAATGTACCGTTGTGGCAGTTGAATCACGCTGCCTCCTAGACCGAGCTGCCTGAGCTTTTAAGGTTTAACGATCGCTCCTGCTCGTAAAAAAACAAACTATAAGTCGCATGCAATCTTGCTTTTGCGAACAAGCTAATTAATCGTAGAAGAAACCACTTAACCTTTGTTTGGGTAGAGAAAAGCAGGTATGCAAACTCCTCTTCGATATGAAATCTGAACAAGCTATATTCCATAATTATTCGTATTTTGTTGGATTTGAAAATCTCCTTCGTATCCATCTCATGTGTTTTCTATGTGACTAATATAAGTCTAGATATATTTCATACAATTGTGTGGAATCACAAGCAAATAATCTGTAACTGCTTACGTCGTGCAAAGATGGAAGATCCCTTTATAATATTCATCGACAACGAAGCATCAGGACACCAGAGAACATGTTCATTATACATAGATACTATCATCTCATTGGAATAAACCACGGGGCGTCATTTACTCAGAACTAAAATAAATAAAATATCGAAATAAAAATCTATAGTTAAAATTGTAGCATCTACAAAAAAGAAATTGAAGACAAATTTAAATATAATTTTATTAAACTTTTTTTTGTTCAGTATAATATAATTCGATATTTACTAAAACGTATGTGTGCTATTTTCGAATGCATTTATACATAAATTACTAGAAAATCAAAAACGCCGCTCGAGTTTTGAGTACCACTGTAAATGTTGAATATTATCATTTAGAGATATAGAGACCCTTATATATTGTTGATAAAAAAAACGTACGTATTTTGATGTGCTGAACACAGGTTCAGAGTTGTAACTTGAAACAATTTTCTTCCTCGATTGCTTGGCCCCACTCTTCTTCCGGTTGCACATATCCGATGTGTTTTCGTCATTCTGTATTCTTTTTATTTATTTTAATGACTTTTTTATCCGTTTTAGAGACTTAGATTTATCATTTTCCTTAGCGATTATAACTTCTATTTTTACTTTCTAATATACATATGTATATACGGAGTAATATACGTAGTGTAGAGAAAGTTATGTAATACTGCGGAAAATCGATTTCGAGATATCGAATGGAAATTCGAAGAAGACGATGGCGACGTAACTGAAGAAGAAGAAGGCGACGGAAAAGAAAAACTAGAAAAGGAAAGCGATGGAAAAAAAAACTAGAAGAAGGTGACGGAAAAGAAGAACAAGAAGAAGCTGACGGAAAACAAAAACTAGAAGACAAAGGTGATGGAAAAGAGGAACTACAAAAAAAGGCGATGGAAAAGAAGAACAAGAAGAAGGCGACGGTAAAAAAGAACTAGAAGAAGAAGGCGACGGTAAAGGAGAACTAGATTAAGAAGGCGATGGTAATGAAGAACTAGATGAAGTAGGCGACCAAGAAGAAGAAGAAAGTGACGAAGAAGAAGATGAAGAAGGCGATGTAGAAGAAGATGAAGAAGGCGACGAAGAATAATAATTTTAATTTGTTCCTATGGCTTTCGGTAATATTGCTGGTAATTAGGGCCGCAGTACAGGGTGCTGTTGCGCAGCACGCAGCACGGGCGAGAGCACGAAGCAGCTGCGACAGCTGCTCTGCGAATAGTTTGCGCGCGCGCTTCGCCGCCTCCCACCCGAGCCTCCGAGCCTCTGTTTATTTGCTTCTCGCGAGTGGGGTACGCCCCTCTCGTCCGCGCCCCCCGCGTCCTCCCCTCCTCTTTCTCCATCTCCCCCACCCTCTTTACCACCCTCTCCCCACTTTCTCCCCTTCCCTTTTTCTCCCTCTCCTCCTCCATCGTTTTTTCACTCCTCCCGTCCCTCTACCTTCTTCTGCTCCTCCTCCCCTTTTCTTCTTGTCTCTTCAACCTTCCTCTGTTTCCTCTCCACTTTCCTCCTCCCCTTTCCCCACCCCTCCCATCTCCTCGCATCCTCCTCCTTCCCCCTCTTCTCTCCACTATCTCCACCTCCATCCCTTCCCCTCGCCCTTTTTCTTCCCTCCCCCTGCTCCCCCCCTTTTTCCCCTTCTGCTCCTCCTCTATCTTCATTTGCTCCTCCGTCTCCTCCTTCTGCTCCTTAGCCTTCTCTTCTCTTTTCGAGCTTCTTGTGTTTCCTCTACGATCTTCACCTGCTCCTCCTCGTCCTTCACCTCTGTCACTCCGTCCTGGTTCCTCCACATCTTCCCCCTATACCGCCTCGATGGCTGCTGTGCACGGGTGACTTGACGCAGCCGCGAAAGCTCCCGTAGCAAATCGAGAAGAATCGCTGCCCTGCCCCACTTACTTCTTTGCTTACATCTTTCACGCTGTTTCCTGCGAATGGTTTATTTTAACTGGATAGAAAACAATGTATGTTTTAGTAGCTGGGTACGCGCCATTGTAGAGAAAAAATATCACAAAAAATTCATCTGGAAAACTGCCCTAACCTTTGTTGTCTACCTAAATCCTTGAGCACTTGATGCGTCAGCTTTATTCATATTATATTACTTTTAACAGTAAGTGTACCAATCGTATGTTCACTTGTTTATTATGTGAATTTTATAGGTTGAGTTTAGAATTTTTTATACAAATGATTGCACTGCGATTAAAAAAAACTTTGTACTCCAGTAAAAACTCTGAGACTACGTCTTCACTTGATGAGAACATGAGAAACAATACATATTTTTCTGCTATTACTCATGTAAACAAACAATAATTTAGCTATTCGGTATACTCTATTTCATGGATGAACTTTGATAGGAACATTTTAAGAGCTTCGTGAAACGGAGCCTTTGGGAAAACGAAGGAGGGAAGGATACGAACAGCTGTTAGTTACAAGAAGGAAATGGTGGTTTGTGTAACCCCATCCTCGATGCTTCGTGTGCATTTCGCACGGGTGTATCTCTGTTTAAGAACATTTTCTGTTTAGTGGTTGGCCTTCTACAATGTTATATATAGCCTTACTTTACTGTCCATAAATTTACCACATCTTGAAAACCAAAGTGATTTGTGTGAAATTGTTTTATGTATGACATTTCTTCAAAACAAAACCTATAGGGTTCAGGGTAGGAAAGGAAGGTGTGTGGGCCAACTGTTTTAGGATATGACTGCATAACAATTCTTTAATGAACGATTGTCCTTCCTAAGGAAACGCTGTGCCGAGGAAACTGTACATCACTAGTAGAGTACTCTGTTTCATACCTATTCTTGTGGATTTTATGATTAGAAATATACAAATAGAATGTTCTGTAAAGTCAGTTGTAATTAGTTGGATGCATTCATTTACAAAAGACAACGTAGGTATCTCTATTGTTTCATGATTCTCTATACCTGCTATTCAAGAATTTCCCTTTTACCTAAAATGTTACAATGTTTCACGATTGTTCATGAATATTTCTATCAGGAATGTATGAGCAAATGTAAAAATCTGTATTTCATTTTATTGTACGACATAAAAATCTATTAACTCTTCTATTAACTTAGGGATATTTTACCTTCACAGTTTTCCTTTTCGTATATCTGCGCATGCAATGTCCATCACATAATATTCCTCACTTGAAAACATTGTACACGAGTCTGCTCAATAAATAAGTTCTAATATTGCCGCGCATCCACGAACTGTATATATGCAAATATTGGCAGAAAAATCAAACAGTATTAAAAGAGTCCACTGTAACTTCGTTCTTTTATAGGTACTTCAATATCGATGATATTCATTTGTGTTGCATCCCAAATAGATAGGCACGGATATGCGGTAAATTTGCGACTACCAATGGACGTAGTCATGCGTATATCCATTCTTATTTAATATTTTTCTGGTTCAACATTTTCGCGTGAAATATCTTCTGCTTCCACCCATTACTGACAGTCCGTTTTTTATAATGTCGATATTTGAAATAAATTTATTGCATCCACACTATCTTGCATTACATCCTGCAATCAATGTACGCCACACACAAACGTGATGTGAATATTATTAGACCTGCACCAAATAGAAGATACATGTTTGAATGGATGTAAGATAGACCTGAGAGGACCAACTGCGTATTCTAAGATGTCTGACAAAGTTATTTGTAATGACCACCAACGTCTTTCGACTGAACAGAAATTTGTTGCCCCTTGGGGCATCGAACTTTTAATTCAGAAGATAAAAACTAGAGAAGGTACAGGGAATTTCGTGTGGTAAATGTTTTAAAATACTTCCTGTCCTGCGAAAAACACACTGAGGTGTATTTAATACTAGAGTAGAATGTATTCACAAGCTCAAAACCCTAGCTGTAGTAATATAAGTTTAAACTTTCACGTCATAAAATCACCCAAGGCGAAGAGTTTTCGGTTTCTAGAGTTGTGATAACGTAATAATTATTTCCACAATTATTGTGCTAATAACTTCCGTCAAAGGAAAGAGAACGATCAATTCGCCGAAACCTATCATATCGCGGTTCAGTGACCTTCTATAATATTGAGGCATAGTCGCCAACCTCAAAGCTCTTTGTATTTGCTTATTAAGCTTGTTTATATCAACTTCGTAGGGTCGTCTTCGACTCCTCTCCCTGGTGTCATATCTTCATATTGTAATTTTCAGAAATAGTTTTCTAGTAAAACCTACAAAAAACAAATCCTATATTTGCCTCCAGGTAGAAAGCAGTATATTCTAATTAGTTTATCCTATCGCATTTTGAACTAATTTAAATCATTTACTTGTCAAGAAAATTCTCGCAATATCGAAATTATAAAAGTCTATGTGTTGACAATGCCTCCCTCAATCAGACATTTTCATGGCCCCCACTTTGGATTTACCTGCAGAGAGAGAGGCTAACAATTCATGAATAATGCCTTAAAAACTGTAAAAACTCATAAAAGTAATTTCTCTTTCATGAAACATGTATACGTTTTTCAAATATATACTATCAATGTTCATTCCATAGTTTCATTTCGTTTTCAAATGCTCTCTTCCTTATGCAATGCAAGAAAGCTAATCTCTCCTTCTTCAGATTGCGTCCATGGCTGAGATTTACCTACGATCAAGATACAACCACCATTAGCAAATTTTGAACCTCGTATAAGTACACAATCCGCGTATATTCTAGCTACCACTTCGACAACAGATTGAACCACGTGGAGGCGGCCCGTTGGTCGTTCTAGTTTTCTTTTTTTGACTTCTTTAACAAAACGTCATCCGTAGAAATAAGTTGACGAGAACAGAATTGCATAATTGGATGCTATTCCGCAATTTCCTTCAAAAGATTTCTCCCATCCGTCAAAGTGACATCGGAAGTCCATTTCGTCGCGTAGTACCGGAAAGCGGGGCAGCAGCTATAGAAGTGCGGCCATCTGCCTGGCAGTGCGGGGCGAAGCGGGGTGAAGCGGGGCGAAGCGGGGCGAAGTGGGCCGGAGGGAGGGAAGGAGCCGCGGCCTCTTGTCCAACAAATTTGCAACATGGAAGCTCCGTGAGGGGGAGTGAGGGGGCGGGAGATGGATGGGGCAACGGGGAGGAGGGCGACGGCGTCCCTCAGCGTCGCAAGCGAGAGACCCTCCAATTGATCCATTCGGCACGGAGGAGGATGGAGGCGGTGGCGGTGGCGGTGGGCGGAGGAAAGACGTCGACGGGACGAAAGAGCCCCAGAAATGAACTCTCCTCCAGGGAAGGTAGTCGTCGCGCGTGGCGGGTCAAGAACTTTTTCAATTGAACTCTCAAGCTACTTACTCTTTGACAAAATTTGGCCATCGCGAATGTTAAGATGTTTCTTTGTGTTACATTAGTTTATTTTCGGCTTCTACTGAACTTACCTACCAACAACAAAAAAAGTCATGAAAGACAGGATGGAAGGAAAGCTACCTGTTCTCTCGTGTTTATCGTAATTGGATTACTACATTAATTTTATGATGTGTCTTCTGTTAAATATCCATATTCTAATTAATAAATTAATTAAAAATAATAAATAAATAAAAATACATTAAATAAATTAATACCTCACTAGCGTATAGTACAATTGAAAATTGATGTAATTTTTTTAAAGAAATATTTTCTTAAAATCTGACCCAATTTCTTTCTTTAAATTTTCTCTTCGTATATATCAAGTAATGGTAATTATTGGCGATAGCCTCATTTCAGCCAAATCATCTGTATTTTTGAAAATTGCAAAAAGTTTACATTTCAAAACCACAAAGTTGAAGATAAAGATTTTAACCTGAAACCAAATCTGTACTAAGAAATCAGCTCTTGAAAAAGGTCATGTACAATTTTTTGAAACAAAAAAGGTGGTTTTTGCTTAGGTTCTCCTTGAAATCAATGCAATTTATAAAAGACATTTTCTCAAAAAGTGCTCCATATTTTTACTTTCTCGCTACGGA
This sequence comes from Teleogryllus oceanicus, assembly GCA_964035755.1. Lineage (NCBI taxonomy): Eukaryota > Metazoa > Arthropoda > Insecta > Orthoptera > Gryllidae > Teleogryllus > Teleogryllus oceanicus. The sequence goes on from CAXIVR010000001.1 coordinate 281,537,668, forward strand.
GTAGAGAGAAAGTTATGTAAATCTGCGCGAAAACATGACAAATTTTCGGGAGAAAAACTCCGATTGCCGGACCGTGGTTACGAAAATGTGGATAAATCCATTTGCTAAATTAAGAGCCCCGAACGCCCGCCCACCCGCCCGCCCCGCCTAGCCCCTCCCCGCCCCGCCCCGCCTCACTCGCACAGCTCCAATCTCTCCCTCCTACCCTAGCTCTCTCACCGCCCTGTCAGACCTGGCCTGTCCAATCTGTCGTGTTTGCTACGATCATCGTTGCTATTACCATCGTGACTATGGACATCTATAAACAGATGCAATGTCGCATCCTCCCGGCAAATTTGTGGAATCAAATTCAGTTACTCTCAGTCTAATTGCTCAGTTAGAATGAATGAAAATTCACATAGTAAAAAATGGTATGGGCTTTCAGAATCATGTAACTTATTCAGTGGCGAATTCATTCAGTTTTCGAGATATTAGCGAGAAACAGAAAGAGTGTACACTTTGCTCTAAAGGTTGGGTAAATGAGTAATTTTTACGAAATCTCACTTTAAATAACTTTTCACTTATTTTGAAGAACTCGTGCACAAGATTTCATTAAGCTCGGAATAAAACTTAAAATTTGTATGAAAAAAAAATTCAAAAATCTTCTTTGTATGAGGGGAAATAATAATTTCAAAAAGAAATCTAAGTTACGCCTGAGAAAACATTCTGCATTTCACTGAAAACCGCATCGAAATCGGTTCAGCAGTTCCGGAGATAACCCCAGACGAAGAGACAGACAAAAATCGTATAAACAATTGAAATATTTTAAACTCGTGTACGTAACCGTATGAGAGTTCAAAAGGTATATTTTACCACATGACAGACGGACTCTGCAATTGTATTCATGTAGAAGAATATAGAAAAGATACGATATTCGTATTTCTAATACTAGAATTCTAAATATGTGCTTGAAAGTGCATTTTTTTCCATTGATGCTTCTCGAATAAGAACTATTTTGTAGCTTACATTTAGGCGAAATAAAAGCGACAATTAATATCCAAAAGAAAAGGGAAGGATCCATCCCAGTTTGTTTTGACGCTGCCTTGTATATTTTCGATGAATAAGAATACTGATTCATTGAATATATGCCGGATTTCTTTTGATCGGAATATATGCAATGCAGTTGCACCACTGTAGGATGTTCATGGAGCAGGAACTGCCGACCTGCCAGTCACAGAATTGGTAAAAATAACGACGCCTCAAACTGCGTAACGCCCAAAGTGCAATTAGGGTGTCTGTCGCACTGTTGGGTGGAGGGCGCATAAGTAGGATTGGAGCATACAAGCTGCTTGCAGAACGGGTAGTCATGCTGCAAACTTCGCACTTGGGACACGCGCAACTCGGTAGGTGGAAAGCTATTAACGTACCAGGTAGCACATCCGTGCTTTCTGACTAAATGTTTTGCTGGTCTTCCAAGCATAAGACTAGTGAGATTGAGGTTATTGAGTATTTACTTGTTTGTTCTGGGACTTCAAAACTAAAAGCGGAAATATCTTGGAAATGAAAACTTTTTTGTTAATAATTATAATAGTAATAATAATAATAATAATGATAATAATAATAATAATAATAATTATTATTATTATTATTATTATTATAATAATAATATATGTATGAAAATGTGTTGTTTCCTATATGCTCTTCCTGACGAGTAATAGACTTATGATAAATAATTTTGTCTTGTCTGTTCAGGCGAGGATGTATCGTAGTTGTTAGTCTCTGCAACATTACAATACACTGAAAAAGAGGAAATAACGGAATTGTGTATATCGAACGACGTGTTCACTCAGTTCCAATTACCACTCTTGAACTGATGTTTTTATATTTTAATTTTATTGTATCACAATAAAATGTAAACTTACTAGTAAGAGAAATAATATACATTTCGCGTTTTAAATGTTTGTTTAGTTTGAAATTGTGGCGTTAAAATGCAATTCAAACTATATAGAACACAAGGGCTCCTAAAAAATGTAAATTGAATTGTTTAAAAATATAGAGAGAGAAATTCACAGCTCCATCATTTTATTTCTCTCTAATTTTAAGTAAAAAATTAGGAAAACTAAATTCACTTTAAAGTTGTAGAAACAAATCTTAAGTGCTCTTTCAACAAGCAGGGTGGCAATAGCTGTCATGGTCACAGTTGATTCTAAAAGCAGTTGGAGGCTAGCAGACTAGTATCCTTCTTTGTAACTAGAATTCATGTCGTTTCAGCATGGTCTGCCCTTGCAAAAACTCGAAGATTGAGACTTTGAAAGAAAAAGGGAGTTTCTTACCATAAATAATATTAACAGTATGCTTATTCTTTCTGGTCTCACCACAAAACGAAAATGTTTTTATTTTATTTTTATAATAATTATTAATATTCCAATTAATAATATATTAATATAATAAAATATTATAAAATTATATTATTATTATTATTATTATTATTATTATTGTTGTTTTTGTTTCATTATATTGACTGGCAACCAAGAACGCCTTTCAATGTTTGTTTTACAAAGATAGTTCCTGTTTTTTCATTTTTAATTCTATATTTTAGCAGTTTTTGTATATTTCATGAACTTAGTTTAGTACCTGAAGAGGTAGTCATAAAATAACCTCCAAATATCTAAATTAAGAAACCAGCAACTTAACATCCTGGTGTCGTAATTGACTTGCCCTCTATATCACTAAATTCAATTTTATATTATTATTATTATTATGACGATTATTTATTTATTTATTTATTTATTTATTTATTAACTGGCCGCGTCTAGGATCACGCAGGCATACACCTGCACTCGCCGAGACTCGGTTACATTTATCCCATGACACATTTTTGGGAGGGATCAGCATTATGCTGAATCCAATTTTTATACCCCATGATTGCCTGTCCTAGGGGCATGAGATATGGAATGATGATACTGAAAGTGAGTACACATGCACAAACACACTCTTGCCCGAGACGGACTCGAACCTGCGATCCTTCCGTCCGAGATCGCCACGGCACTACTACTTAGCGATTTCTGGTATTACGATGATGATTATTTCTATATTGTGAATTGTAGAAATGCAGGCATGTTATTGAATTCATTACGACAACGTGAATCCGTACTTTTAAAGTTTTATATTGAGAGAATATGAGATGAACTTTTCAACCAGGTGAGGATTTTTTTTCTGTTTTCCTTTCAGCAAGCAGACTGTTGTTCCCAGTGTATTTCACAGCCAACTCGATATTCATTCATGCTTTTGAATACTGGGATTATAACTTATCGGCTTTGAGAATGATGATTTTGTACACGTACAGATTAATCCTCTCTTTGTGTTCTCGTGAACAACGGTATTTGTTCTTGCGAAGGAAATCACGTCAATATTCACCTTTCTAAAGAAGTTATCCTTTATAAATATGTAGTTGTTTCTCAAGTTTCGGTTGAAAGCCTGTAGACAGTCATTTACAATCTCATTTGTCTTTATATTCTTAGAATCTTAAAGGAGTGCGGAGAACACTGACAAGGAAAAGTTTTGTATTTACCAACGCCTATTCACCTGAATTTTTTCTGTATAGCGTCCAATGACATTGCGATACTACCTTACTATAACTTAGATTTTTAAGCTGGAGTTACACCTTTTATGACAGAAATTTTAACAAATATTTTCTGTTAAAAGAGCTATCCGTTCGTAAGCGAAAATTGTTAACTTAAAGAGACTTTTAAATATTTAAATCTTAAAAAATATTTAAAGACACAATTTAAAACTAAAAAAAAAATCATTCAATAGCAATAAATAGTAAAGAATATGCTAATTATCATTCAAATCTCGGTTATTTGGTTGATCAAATCTGGCAAACATATTTGTATTTTCGTATGAAACCACTAGTCCCCTCGTCGCGCCGCTTAACCTTACGCGAATACGCCCTTTAGACGAGAAATAAAAGCGGTGTCAGGGGAAGTGCCTGTTCTTGTTGGAGCGCGGGTCTTTCCAAGCGAGCAAGTAACACGTACTGGCACGGTTAGGCATGCTTAAAACATTTTATTCTCTCTTCTTTCCCGCCGGGGCTGGGAGTCATTCTCATTAGGTCAAGGAAACACGTTTGAATCGAAAGTCTCTGGATTTGGTAATCGTGTGCATCGTGTACATAAGAGTGCAATAATTGCATTAATAATTCGTTCAGGTGACGTTTCACAAAGATTCTCGTAACGTTCATTAGAGTTTTATGTTTATATTTATTTCAGAGAGTCATATACGTATTGAAAGTCAAAAATAAATTAATAAAAAACCATAATTTATATAGAAATTGTATTAAAATGTTCTGTTATTTTTTAAGCAATTACGTCTCCCATAAATCTGGACAGAAAAATCTAAAGATGCGATGTGTAAAATGCTTAAACAATTAACAGAATATTTTAATAAAATTCCAATGTAAATTGTTTTGATTAATTTGTTTTTTTTTTGCTTTCAATAGGCATATGACTGACTATTTTTATTTTATTTATTTTTTTTATTTATTTTACGTCAAAAAAACAGTTAAAAACTGCGTATGACGTGCTATGGGGAAAAGTGAATCTAAAATAAATCTGGACAGAAGAAACTAAAACCAGAAATATTAATTAACTCATCAATATTCTTTAGATTCTGGAATTCCTCACGCTCAAGATCCTCACTACCGACTACAAATATTTTTCGTTAGACCCTTTGGTACAAAAGCTTCTTCGCACCCTTTTAGGCAGCAACGCAATGACAAGATTCCGCTCAATCATCCCCATGGAGACATTGCGATGACCTTCATTTCCTTAACATAGTTCAAGGTGGCATAATCATCTTTATTTATTTATTTACTTATTTATTTATTTATTTATTTATTTATTTATTTATTTTTCGCCAAAAAAGCAGTTGAAACTGCGTATGACGTGCTATGGGGTGCAGTGAATTCTGAGCACATTTTCAAAATTCTGTGATCCCTACACTGTCATATACTACATCAATTTTGCAATTTAAATTTGAAAAAAAAGCTCTCGTATAATAACATCTATTTTCAATGATAAGTAAGCAATAAATTTTGGGCCCTTATCCATGATGTCCTTCCTCGAGGAATAATACTTCCTGCCGCAACAACATGGAAACGATAATTTGAATAGCTATATTTCCCAATGAATTCTAGAAGACGTGCACAGATAATGAAGTTACATTTATGTCCAGAAGCAAACAAGGGGCCATCTCAGCATTTGCTCAATGGATCAGGGAAACTGGACGAAAACCTGATCGAGATGGGGATCATTGACCCGGAGGCTGCAGTACAATACTTGTTACATGTTGTTTATACACATTTATACAGTCCAAATTCTCAATAATTCATTATGTATCATTGTTAAAATTAACGTTACTCTTCTTGTGATGCTTAGTATAGTCTCTAATTGTATGGAAACAGTTATGCAGCAATCTTCCAGGAAGATAAGCCCTTCAAGGAAATTGGAATGAAGGATATGATTCGCGTTATTCCCTACATTACGAGGACATGTATGTTTGTACAAAAAACACACTATTCGCGAATTGAAAACGTTAAAAAGCCAGACGCTGATGAGCCAAGAAGAACACAAAACAAATTGTGAAATTGGCACTGGAACTTTCGAACGCAAAAATCCCGTGCATGTTAAAGTCTAATAAAAGCATATGCAAGTCACATTATTCTTTATTTGCAATCAATGTGATCAATTGGAATTATCTGTCTAAAACTTGTGGAATAAAAAATTTTATTCTAAAATAGTAAAAGAGATTATTTTTTGCATTGCATGAATGAAAATTATCTTTCGTATGAACAAATATTTTTAAAAATGTATATATTTATAAAAATGTATTAAAATAAATAAATACACTATTACATACTACTATATACTACTATTACAGATGATACGAGACCATTTGGCTGTTACACCATCACTAGTCTGATTTGTGGGAGAAAAATGATTGAAATGCAAAGAGACGAAAGCACTAACCGACTGCCCGGCTTGCCTGTCTGAAAATTCCGCCATCTTCCGCGCCGCAGGACGCCGGCGGGTGCGCCGCGTCGAGGAGGGCCCACAACGGGCGGGTGTCGCAACGGCAGGGAACGGGAAGGGGGGTGAGGTGTTTTCCCAAATTTCACTTTACGACGCTCTTATTCATCCGGTTTGCATGATTGACACGGCGTTGGATTCGGGAAGCACGTGGTCATCGTGCTATAAGCCCACATTTTTTAATTTCATCCCGGAACTATGAGAGAAATAATATTTCTTTATTTTTTGAAAACAATGGGCCTTTTAGCGTAAATTCTATTTTGAAAAGTAGTCCAATGTCGTATGCAGATCGAAAATCGGAGAATTTGTACAGACGATATTGGTCAAGTTAATTCCCCTGTGACAGTGCAGCTATCTATTGAATTTTCTTACAACTATTTTTCTGTACATTTAACCTTGAAACGAAACTATCTTTGGGGTTATTTTCATCCGATGCAACCTCCTACATTTGTAAGAGCGAACTCTCTCAGGTTAAGAAGCAAATGCACACTGATATCTTGCGTAATTGATTTTAAATTAAAACAATACGAAGGAAAAATAATGAGTACATAGCCTTGTTTGGAAATGTCTTATACATTTTTTACTTTTATGCCTAAAAAAGACACTTTTTAAGGCTAAAAAAATTACAGTTTTTAAGCCTAAAAAATGATAAAAGTTGAAACATTAGTTGACGTAGAATTTCGCAACTCTTTATTTTTTTTGTTTTATTCGCAGAGAACAGAATTCAAAGAAACTTCTGGGTGACCGAATATTTTTTTTTAAAACAAGAATGAATCATTTAATTTTTGTCAATTTTTCTCTTATTCTGGCAGCCATCATCCTCTACAAGTTAAAATATGACTTCAGATGACGTAATTTTTGCAGTAAAACTCCAATATTTCCTGGCCCATACTTTATTTTTCCCTTGAGTGTTGCAGTGAAAGAATGAATTTTTTTGTTCCCGTCTCTCGTCTTAGAACTCTTTATATCTATAAGTTGTTTTCCTCTTCATCTGAACAGTTTTTCGAATGGTACCTGTAATAAAAATAACCCAACCACTTCCGGTTATTTCACTCACTATCTACAGATACAAAGATTGAAGCTTGGTATCCTTTGATAAAACTCTAAACAGTTATATGTTCCACGAAATGATACGCGTCATTTCTTTGTAGTTTTTTTATTGGTATTAAGTTCTAAATTCTTCATCTGTCACTTGTAAAATAATATTAAATACCTCACCTGGAAGCTTGCATGACACAGCATTGCTATTGTTTACCCACACCATCTGAAAACTCCCCACGAATATAGAGCTAATTTTTTTAACCAATGAAAGGTACGCGTGATCACCAGTAGACTACCTCATTAACTGAAAGCTCTGTTGTGAAGACAGGCCACGAGGCGTGTCATGCAAGGGCACGTACGTACAGGTACGCTCTTGCTCAAAACCATCACAAATTTTCAACCGAGTTAATTTTTTTCTGATTTCTGCCAGGTATCGTTAGCATTTACCCCACTGCACTTAACTTCAGTTCACGTGCATAAGAACCAAAACCTGAATAGCTTATTTTGCGTGGTTTCATTTCTGTTTCCATCCTTGTATAGTACAACGTTTTGAATAGAGGAATAAAATTATGAGCATACATTTTTTTCAGTTCATGAAGTTTTATATGCAACAAAATTTCTTCTGTTATTGGGTGCGTTTTGTCAAGTTTTGTCTTGCTATACTCAGTAGAATATCACTCTTCAAGAGGTTTAAGCAGAATGTTACTTATCTCTAATTTCCAAATATGTGCTTTTAATGTACTTTGAATTCTCACCCTTTCAAACCAATTAAGTCGCAAAACGAATAGATAATCGTACAAGGAAAACAAAGAGAGTAAAAATATTTGGATCGGAAAAGACAGCTGTCTTGCTGAGACGCGTGAAATTAGAATTGGCACCTAACGATTTTGTGCTTCTTGTTTATTTTTTTTATTTTATTTATTTATTTTACGTCAAAAAACAGTTAAAAATTGCGTATGACGTGCTATGGGGAAAAGTGAATTGTGCTGTTAATCTCGATATCTCTATCCATCCCTCTCTATTTCTGCTGTTTCTCTTCGTCACTTTCTTTCTCACTCCATCTCCCTTCTCGTTTTCTTCCCGTACCACTGAAGCATTACCACCTCATCCATGCAATCCTCGACTTTGGGGGGATGGGGGGTGGAAGCAATCCACTTGGAGAAACGAAAACGCTTGAAAATGGCAACAGTTATGAAAACGAGAACGCGAGTTGGCCTCTCAGGAGGCAACAGCGTAACCACTGGGAGTGAGGGAAGCTCTGTACAAGCATTTCTGTAGTACCGGGCAAAGCGGCATAAGACGGCAAATAAATGGAAATGTTCGTTTTAAAGCGAGGAGGTATCAAGGTATCGTGAGGGCCATTGTTCGGCACTTCTCACTGAGCCTCTGAGCGCCTTGAAAGAGATGGAAAAGATTAACAGCGTTTTCACAAAATTGAGTGCATAAACAAACGGAAAAGAAAGCGAAATAGCATCTTCTCTCTCTGTTCTAGCGACGCTCCGAGACCAATTCGCAGTGATTTCAAACGGACGCCCGCGGGGCTCATTGTGTTGCCAAAAGATCTTCAAAGGCACCTATAAGATCCTTGATGTTGCTTCCGTTTGCCACCTCCCCCCACAAAATAACTGGCTATAAAGTAGCACGATTATCATGAAGTGTACAGACAAAGAGGAGCTACAAAAATAAGAGAATTATTGCTCACAATCACAGATTTTTGTGG